>JAYKKI010000048.1:9395000-10662500 GCA_039881145.1 Druceiella hillmani | reverse complement strand
TACGTTTTATTTTTCAATATTGATGACTTCGGAATTAAAATTAGCATTACTAAAATTATATAATGTCGTTCATTTAATTTTCATTATCGTCACTAATTATATGTCTAGAAACGATACTATTTAAGTCTATTTACTCCTATCTTTAAATAAAGTTAACGAACTCTCCAGAACTCTTTAAAATAAACGGTTAAACTTATTTACTTCCTGACATGCCCAAGTATCAGAATTATAGTTTCTAAATAGAAGATTCTCATATGAAGACATATACATATTTATTTATATATAAGTTTTTCTTCCAGTATGAACGATAAGGTATAGACCTTATCTGTATCGAAGATTTTAACCTGTTATATTTGTAATACTTTTTCAAAAATTCGTTCACCGTCAAGCAATTTCCTTTCGCCACGTGGTTGATTTGAATTCATATCGACAAAATAAAATCAAGTAAGATTCCAACTAAACTTAATTAAATCAGACCGAGGAGATTCCAACTAAATTATAATTCAGAACAAGGAGATTCCAACTAAATTATAAAATGGGCATAATATCATTAAACAAAACGTCGATATCTTTTTTCGCTTTTATTGTGGATAAAAGTCACCTGTAAACTCTACATAAAATTACTTTGAAAGGAATTTTAAATATTTTCTATAAATTCATTCAATTTGTCAGTTAAAATTCGTGTCTACGTTTACTAAGTTGACAATGTTCAATTGGACTCCAAATTAAATTTTGTATTAGAGTAACTTTAGTACAGAATTTTTAATGTACTAAGAGAAACTTTATTGTACTCTGAATTTAAATATAAAGATTTTTTCACTCTTCATTATAAATACCATTAAGTCGTATGAGGAGAATTTAATTATTCCCAAATAGTTTCTTAATATTAGATTTTTTAGCATGTTGATATCCGAATGAGAAATAATTATAAATGAGAATAATTACAATCTACAATTAATTTCGACTATTTAAATATATAATAATAAATATTGGAAAAACTTCCTACTTTAATTTTTTTATTTTCGTCAGAAATCACATAGACACGATTCGCGAACAGCGGTCGCATGAAACAAATATTTTTTATCGGAGCATAACCCCAACAATATCCTAGCCAACCTGCTTTTAATTGAGTCAATATTTATTTTACTATCGAATAAAAAGGACAGCGGGACATGTTTCGTTCATATTTATTGGCATAAATTCATTCGAAATTTCAGCGCGCATCACCCATAATTTCCATCCGGCAACGGATGCTGGGACAGGCAGCGTAAATTTTTATTTTGTATGGTAACGGAACCTGGGGCTGCCGAGAGGTTAAAAGTCAAAAATGTATAGACATTTACGTTATTACTGCTATTTTTTGGGAAATATAAAGGTACGGAAATGTTTCTTAAAATTTATGAAACGTTCGCGTTTCTTAACTTAGAATTAACATCAGTGTTAACCATTTAATGGTTAACCTCGTATATTAATTCTACGCGAATGATGAATTTTAAATGATCACGCCTTACCTTGTTTGATTTTTTAAAAGTATTTATCCATTAGTGTTAAAAAAAAATTCAGTAAAATTTTTAAAATTTTAATGATATTAAATGGGTTAAGCTGCTGATGGCCAATCTAGTCTGAAATCGGCTATTGAGGGTCGACCATCCTTTTCAATATCATCGGTTGCAATTATTTTACTTTTAATATGTACTTTACAATATACAATTATTTGATTTTGTTTTAAGCATTCAAATGAAATAAAGAAAAGGATAAAAATTGTAATTACTATGAATTAAACAGAAAAAACGATGTATATCCAAATTATCATAATAATAATACTTATGTGAAAAATGAATATAATAATAACATTTTGTTCTTACGTGTACAAATATGTTTATTCCCCACTATATTTTGCTTACAGCTTCACTCGAGTGTTAATTTTTTTATTAGCATTTAATGATTTAATAATATGGTAATCATCTTATAATTATGCTTGGTCGGAATGAAGTTCATTTGTACATATATCTTAGTTTAAATAACATATGTATCTGGAAAACACTTTTCATCCAAATAAAAGTCGTTTTTATCATAGCATGTATATTAAACCGTATCGCCTTAAAAGTCTTTACAATTACTATCCATTAGTTTCAAGTCCATCTATTTGGTCCTGCCGACTGTGCGCTGGCAATTGAATTTGAAATTCACGGAAAGACTTGTGTTTATAGGTAGTATTATAGATTTTAAGACAAAAAAGTCCGCAGTGAATATTTAATTCAAATCGAGCTTCTACATATTAAGTTATATGGCAAGAAACAGGTAAATAGATAAAAGAAAAATATATATACAAAACATCACTAAAGAAATATTTCAAAGATATCCTAAATTATATTCTGGTAAGAATTTCATTCAAAATGATGAATAGTATTTTGCTCGATCAAACCGACAGTCAGTTCCTGCTAGTTTTTTTAAATACATTCCTTCTACACTTTAACAATAACAAAAAAATAAACAATTTTTTTCAATCTATGAAACCAAATTACCTAAACTTTAATTACAAAATCGATTGCAAAGAATTTTCAATTTCTAGTTTCATACTGAAAAATAAAATCTAAATTTACTAAATGCCGGACCTGAAAAATACTATCCTAGGAGATAAAAAGTACAGGAGCGGAGTTTAAATAAATACGAAAATATTTTCTGTTATTTGAAAAACCTTCTTTAGAAGAAAGATAAAATCTATTTTTTTATGTAAATATAAAAAAGAGTCAATTCATCCTCTTCCTAATTCAAATACAGTAAAGTAATTAATTTTACATTTTATTTTAATAGAGATTACTCAGTTAAAATGTCCTATTCTTACATATATGATTAATTATACTTGATGTAAGTTTTCAACTCAAATTTGGCTTTTTAAATAAATATGGACAAAACATTTTCTGGACATTCATTAAAATGAAGTTATGATAATAATATTTTATTATGTCATGAGATAAATTGCCAGTATAATAATATAATTTCTATTGCCATATTTCTCAAGGCAGATTCATTGGTATATTAAAGATGTGAATTAATTTTTAATATTTCAATTATCAATTTATTTCTAATATTTCTATTTTATTTTTTTCATATTATACTTATCATAGTTATACAATATTTAATAAAGCAAGGCATAATTTTGTCATAAATATTATTAACTACTTATGCGTCTTCATCTATTTTTCTTCTAATATTACCATATAAGCATAAGATAATATTTTACTGAAAAGGGTCAATTGATTATTCTATTTCCTGCCATGCATATGCTTATATTTTAAAGTATCAATTAAGTTCAATACTCTATAATAGTTAAATACGTTATTCAAATTCCTACTAATGAGAAGGTTGCCAAATGGATTTGAAATATTCAAATTTATTAAGCTAGTGAAAATATTTAATTACATAACCTCTAATTTTCTAAACATAAAATAAGTTAATTTTTCTTTTCGTCACCTGTCACGCATTTAAAGTAGTACCAATTGCATTTATCACAATGTAACAGGAAAGCTGGTTAATTTACTTACACAAACCGCACAGAAAACTCTTACCTAAAAGAAGCTGATATAACCGAAAGGGCCAACTAACTAACGAAAGATTTTTGACTTACTAAATCGTTCCATTTCCATCTCATTAATGCGGCTGTTAATCAAGTTTCTGTAGCTGATGTCGCAAAATTTAACATAGATCTGGTAAAAAGTGATTTATGAAGGGCATTCGTGTGCTTAAAATTAACTAGTTTGGGCCAAACAGAGAGTGGTTGAATTACGACTTAGTTATCATGCTTTTAAACCATTAAATCTCCTTGCCAAGTAAGCTCTTCTTTTAATTAATGTCACTGTTTGAGTATGCTATTTGCTCACTGATACAATTAATAGTGTTATTATAAATATATAACTATTACATATTATATTGTTTTATATGATTATAAAAAAACACTTTATAGCATTAAAACTAACTAAATTTCTCCCTTTATCTCAAGCGGTCGATTGGAAGATTCGCTACTGTAGTGACAAGTTCGTTAAATATATAAATTAACACTTAACTTTACAAAAAAATCGATATGATACTAATTATTTTAGTAAAATATTTTTCTCTTCGTATATTGTCATTTAAATGCACGATCAAACTGTGATACAGATGGTAATATTTTGTTAATTTTTTTCGGAATTTCCGGAAATTTAAAAAAATGCAAATTAAAATTTGGCAAAAAGATAGAGGAGAGCTTTAAACGTGAGAATACTAATACTGCCACATGATTTTAAATTTGTTTATATTATCTTCTTCTTACACGTTACGATACACAAATTTTGTAGATCTTAAAATAATTCAAATGTAAAATTATGCAAAGTAAGGCATTGAATTTTATTTAAATCATTTTCGTTATTACTAACCAAGTTTAATAAAAAAATATCTTCTTTGTAGATGAAATTATCCTACTAAATATGTATCTTTTTTTAATTTTATTAGTATCTAATGGAAGATTTTGTAATATATAACTTGAAACATAAACCAATAAAAGAGCAGACAACAGTTAATTTATAAGCAGCAACAAAAAGTTATCATGTAAAATAAACGTAATATCTATGTTAATTTCGAACTTCAACATTTTATAATACTTGGTTTTTGTTTGTCTGCCCTGTCTTTTTACACAAGAGAAGTAATAGTAAATATTTCCCTTCATGTAACTGTAGACAAAAGTATTCCAATAGAAATTAAAAAACAATACCGTTTGAAAGATTTATTACTCGTATTTAAAACAAACTTTTACTCATGTTACTTGTATTTGAAACAAACTTATTTAGTTACGAGATGAAATTTTATTTTGTGGCGATAATATATTTTATCCTATTTGAAAATACATGATATCGGCCCATAATGTATTGAGATGAGGTTTTTCTTATGATATAATGCAACTTACATTCTAGGCACATACTTTCTCATTTAAATAGTTGCTTGGGTACTAGCCTTTGATGTAATTACCTTAGATAATATCATTGCTTATATACATAATCACTTCATCTATAAGTTTCATTCTAGGATATCTTTATATAAGCGTACAAAGTATGTAGTTAAACACAAGTATATCGCGGGTTTTAAAATATAACATTATTAATTTATGTAATTCGGTCTGCCATTACATTACACTTTATTCCGGCATTTGAAATTATTTGAAAATTTTAATTTTGTCAAAAACTAGTTTTTCTTAATTAAAAATTGCATGTTTCTCAATTTACTTAAATAAAATTCTTTCGCCCATAAAAATTCTTGATCTTATTTTTTGTGCATTTCACTCATAACAGAGAAAGGATAGAATGAGTAAAAATGTGCGTAGAACTGTTGACTTCAAAATATCACGCTTTTCAAATAATAAAATAACGTGAGGACCTTGAAAATGTCAGATAATTTATAAAAAAAATTTGTGCGGTCCGGTACGGTCCGGTCAGGAACGAAGTTCCCTACATATTTTTTCAACTCTAAACAAGTGTTTTAATGGAAAAGTAAGAAACAAGTTTTCATTCAATATTGTATTTTCTTCGCCATGTTTTATGTACCATATCTGGTATGATTTAATGTTTAATTTTGCTGTAATTTTTCCTTATCATTCTGCCCGAATTGTTGTTGACATTGAGCGCTCGTTTTCGATATTTTTTTCGCATTCTAAAATTGATTTTGGATTTTTTTCCTCTTTCGGTACTTTTTTTGACGCTGAGCATGTGATTTCACTATACTTCTCTGTAATGCATATAAATAGCAAATAGTAAACACTCAAATCACATGTATATTAAATGTATGTAAACAGTAAATACTTGTATTAAGTTATATGATTTATTAACTTACTTTCCTAAGTTTGCATTATTTACACTTGCTGCAGTTTCCGTTTCTCGATAAAATTGCAATAATGACACAATATAAATTGTGAATTAAAAAAGACAACAAAATACTCAATATTAATAAATTGCCAGCACGTCCATTTATTTTCATTGTTAATTACACTTTATTTAGATTGTTTGATGAAATAAAAAAAAATTATTATTAGAATACTAAAATTCCATTCATTTTAAATTTAATGCAATTAAAAATTTAAATTGAAGTATTTTAAAATTAAAATACTTTTATTTCAATTATTTCAAAATATAATTAAATTTGAAATTAATTTTAATATTAAATTTTATTATTTTACCAATTATTTTTTTACTTACTCTAATATTTTAAACCTTTTTATTGAATCGATCGAATTAAATTGAAAGTTAATTTAAGTTTATGCTTTACTATTTTTATTTTAATTATTTAAAAAATAAATGAAATTTAATATTAATTAAAACATTAAATTTTATTTCTCTAAAAATTTCATGTTTTCTCTTTTTGTTACTTAAATTTATTTATTAAATCAATAAAATTTAAAGTAAATTTTAAGTTTTAATTTATTTATATTAAAAATTAAAATTTCATTATTTATATATTTTTTAAAGTTAGTTATTCTATTTTTTTAATCAAATAATCAAATTTAAAATATACTCTTTTAAAATTAAATTTTGTGTTAAAAATAAAAATTTTGTGTTAAAAATAAAAACCTATTTATTTTTATGTTAATTATTTTATTTTGAATTTAAATAATTTCGAACTTCAACATTTTATAATACTTGGTTTTTGTTTGTCTGCCCTGTCTTTTTACACAAGAGAAGTAATAGTAAATATTTCCCTTCATGTAACTGTAGACAAAAGTATTCCAATAGAAATTAAAAAACAATACCGTTTGAAAGATTTATTACTCGTATTTAAAACAAACTTTTACTCATGTTACTTGTATTTGAAACAAACTTATTTAGTTACGAGATGAAATTTTATTTTGTGGCGATAATATATTTTATCCTATTTGAAAATACATGATATCGGCCCATAATGTATTGAGATGAGGTTTTTCTTATGATATAATGCAACTTACATTCTAGGCACATACTTTCTCATTTAAATAGTTGCTTGGGTACTAGCCTTTGATGTAATTACCTTAGATAATATCATTGCTTATATACATAATATATACATATAATTATATACATAAAGTTAGTTATTCTATTTTTTTAATCAAATAATCAAATTTAAAATATACTCTTTTAAAATTAAATTTTGTGTTAAAAATAAAAATTTTGTGTTAAAAATAAAAACCTATTTATTTTTATGTTAATTATTTTATTTTGAATTTAAATAATTCAGAAATTTAAATGAATATAATATGCGGAAAATATATTCATTATTATTTAAAAAATAGTAAAGTAATAATGAATTTGTCGACATTTTTTTGTAAGTCATATATTTTTAGTATTTAGTAGATTATTATTGCTAAATTTATAATGCAAATAAATACATACCGAATTGGAAACGGTCTGGCAGATGATTGGCTTACATTAGAAATCCAGTAGAATAAAAAAATTTAATTTAAATAATGTTTACATATGTTTGGATTTGGTGTAATACAGCTGACTACGCATAATGTTCGTTGCACGAATGTCGATACTCGCACGAATATACACACATTCAACCGCATCTAATAGAAAGAGACAGAGAGAAAGAGAGAGAAATGTAGCCTGGAGGATAAAGTTTTTTCTTTACGTGACGATTTCTGCCAGTTCGCTCTTCTGTAAGCCGCGTAAAAGAACTTCGTTCCAACAAAGAGTTATTCGTGAAGAATGGCACTGGGTTTGGTTCAAAATAAAAGTAAATAAGAGCGTAATCTAATGTCAAAGGTTATGTCAATCCGAAACTAAAAACAAGCTGTCTATATGCCTCCTTTAAAAATATCTGAGAGAATAGGTAAATTGCATCCTTCACTAATTTTCCCATAATTTATATCCGGTAATTAATTAAAATTTATAGCTTTACTTTCGGAGACTAACAAATACATAATGGTAACCAATTACCAGGTACCAGTACCAGCGATTAGTTAAAATTAATAAGAATGCTTAGTTTTTATATGTTTGACATCATTTGTGATAAGTGTGGTTAGCAAGTATTTGAATTTTAACGTGAAATAATAATATTCTGATTTTTAAGTAGTTTGATTAAATGATCGATATTTAGACTGCTGACAAACAAGAATATACATGCAGTACAATTTCGTTACTTATGACGTGGTATGTTTGGGAGAGTTGTACACATTTATAGATACTTTCATAAACATTATGTTTATAACGGACAATTTTGGCAGTAATATTTGTAAATCCTGGAAAAGTCATGAGGAAAATAACTCCGCCTTGAGTTACGTCAGCTGGCATGTTATTATTCAGAATGTGCATTAGTAATTCATCACGTTATTTACGATAAAGTGATAGAAATTAAATCGAAAAAAAATTTAAGAAATATTTTTATTTATATGGAATTAGTAAAGGGATTTGAATGGGACAAAAACAGTAAAGGAATATACAACACTGTATATATTTCGGGAGTAGAAAAACCTAGAGTTCTTCTTACATCATTCTTACAACATAGTATTAGGCGTAAATTTATGAGCTAAATATTAGTTACAACAATACATTTAATATTTCCTTCTCAGAAACAAAGAGTTTTTAAAGTTAGTGATAATTTAAAGGGCTACGCAACTCAAAATATGCCATTTACATAATAATATTTTTTTACGAAAAGAGCAATGTGAAAATAATTTCAATTCATCTGATTGGAATATTTTTGATATTGCGATAGAAAACTTACAGTTTCTCATAAACATTTGAAGATATTAGCAATGGCAAAATTTATGGTATCAGCAATGATTTTAAGGTCATTTTTACTAAAAAAATTGTATTAAAAATATTAGACTGTTACCAGAATATATTGAAAACTGTTTATTTTGACTGTTTCTTTTCTTTAATCTTGTTAGTAATTGACATTGTTATCATTTCTTTTAGCTACTTAATGTATGTTTATGCTGTTTAAAGTATTCAATTTAAATAATTTATTAAACAATTATTTATTTAATCTTGTGCCATTAATTTTCTCTACTAAGAGCATTATTAGCGGAAAGAAATAGAGGAAAGTAACCGATTAGAGATAGGAATTTAATATTAAAAGGCAAATTGTACTGAAAATACATTCTTATTGAAAGTGAATAAAAATTGGAAAGAAGGCAAGTCTCTGTCATGGTTTGATTGTTAACTAAGCACGTACTTTAGAAATATATAATATACAGTTTAAGAATATATGCGTAAAGTTAATGTTTGTCGCACTTGTAATATTAAAATAATAGTTTTTAAAATAATATTTCAGAAACAAAAATATTATCTTACTTCCATGATTTCAATGAATATCATTGTGTATCCTTCTCTTTATTAATTAAAACTTTAACTCCACTGTAAATGAGATACGAACCATAGGTAATAAACTAATGAATTATAAACTAATGAATTATAATCACATCCATAGTACTCTTACATTTTATAGTCAAATCCAAGAGAAAAAATAGTAATGAAATGAATGTACTGGTGACAATGAAGTATTAACCAATTTTAATATTAATATAACTATGAGTACAATTTTAACCAACTATAATATTAATATAACAATGAGTGCAAATAATAATTTGGAAGAATGAGTGATAAAAATTCGAATACAATTCAGTGTCTCCTTCTTATAACTAAATATTGACCATCACAGCGAATATACATGGTTACTAATCATGACGCTTTGGGTTTGCTTTAGTTCTTTAGCTCAGTTAACAGCCGATACACAAAATTTAAGAGAAAGACAGAACTGACTATTTTTTCGTGCCATTAACTTTCTGTAAACTAACCTATTTGTACTCTCTACCATGCTCAAGATAAACAGCAATATTACAGCCAATTTTTTGAAAAAAATTACAACACTGGGCGTGTGTTTTATATAAAGGTATCAATCGGTGTCGGAAATGGTTGAAATTGCAAACTAAGTTATTAATCCTACTAATTTCATTCATAAAGTATTAAACTGCATGTGTATATTATTTTGTCATTTTAATCTACATAGTTTAGTCGTGTTGTTGGTTACTTAAAAGAAATAGGTTTTGAAAAATATAATGTAGGTAATAAGAACTAAATCCTATGAAAACTCTAACCCGGCATCGTACTGCTTCAAGTAGAATATATTTACCGTGTTAAAGTAGAATGTAACTTAAAAAAGTATTGATATCCAATCAAAAACATAAATGTAAAATCGGACAATTGCGAGTCGGCTCACGCGCAGTAAACTGTTCCCTGGTCGTAACGGCTGTATGCGTATCTATTTGTTTTAGCAAAGAATAAGATATGTGGCAATATAGAAAAGATATAACTGACGAAGAAATCGTACAATGTAACTACACAAGGAATATTTGAAAAAATATTGTTTACATGAGCGTAATTACAAATAGCGGCAAACGCTTGTAATAAAAATCGATAACATGTATAATGAATCGATTAAAACACTGAAGTATGAGCACTAGACAGACAATATTTGTTAACGTTTGGAACATTAAGCAACCAACGTAACGTGACAACAAATTGAAAACAGTATGAACGGTATTTGAAACAGTGACAATAAATTGAAAACAGAAAACACTGTTCGGATACTGAGTGATCTGCACAAAATTTATATTTCAAAACACAAAAGTTCTTTTGCAGTTGATTCAAACCATTTATACCGAGTTGCTTTAATGTTTTACAGGCACATAAATGTAATAAATTTGGTCAAATACTCGTAATAAAGCCTACAAAATTGTGATAATTTTCATTTTAATTTCATTATGTAAACTTTGATTTTGATTAGGTTTCTAATATTTAAGTATATTTTTTTTTGATACTGAATACCGGAAAATAGTAACCCACCTCCTGCAACAGGGGGTTTTCAAAAGCTTCCTAATAATGTTTTGCATCTACAACCTAAAGCTCTTATCTGAGAGGGAGCAATGCTGTTCTTACTAAATTAGCCATTTAGTGAGGCACTAAATGATTCTAAATGCTTCAAAGGTCAACCTACACTTAATCAAATCACGGTGGCCAAAGATACCTTGTCCTAAAGTTTGCGTGATTCTTGTCTACTGCCCTATTGACGCATACTCTCCATCAAAATTCTCCGCACATTACCATGGCAAGGCAATTGAACCAAACATAATTCGCGTCCTGAATATCGTATCGTATCTCAATCAAGTAAAGTCATAATATAAAGTTTTATTAATCGCCGGAAATATCAGAGAAAAATAGCCTGGTGGTTTCCCCCTCAGAGTCGGAGTTGGTCCATATAGATTGCCAGTGAACAATCGCACCTCTAATATACATCTTTTTTTAGTCAAAAGTGGTTCATTCTTACAAATTCGAAGCTCAAAGGAACAACTTCCGCAATAAAACTCCTATCTCGAGGCAAAGTGAAATTAGTCGCCCAAATTTCTCCTCACTCTCCTACTCAAGTCAAAGTGAATTATTACAATTGCAAGGCTGGCGGTCAGAAGAGCCGCCAAAACTGGCCAACCATCCGTTAGACAAATCCTGTAAGCTTTGAACAGAGCCATGAGCGGCACGCTACGATTAAGTAGGTACAATCCCTTTAATTTCACCTATCCGTGTGTCTGAAAAACGAACACTATTTCAAATCCACCACACGGGTTGTCTCAGAGACCCTCCTGAGCCGCATAATGAGCCCCTCCTGGGGCCTAAGGTCTGACAAACGGACAGACAAAATTAAAAGTGTCATCATTTGGCTACGGAATCTTTAAAAAGCTAAATTCAATGTAATGAACGAGTGGGTCGACGGTTTTACCGTTGAAAAATGAGATGTGAGTGGATGCCACATTCGATGAAATTTTTTTTAAAATGTAAATAATTTCCACTCCCAATACAAGAATATATGAAGATTTCAAAACTTCTTAAAAAAAAATTATTGCTGAGTAACTACTAAATTTTAGCTTGGAAATTTTTCACATAACGGTCATTTATTTGTAATATTCCACATGAATTTTTGCATTTGACTGCAAGAAAACTTTTGCGCCCTTACACTAAATAATTATCCGTACGCATAACATTTAGTATTTTAAGAGAAATCTGCATTAAATAATGTACATATTTCAATAAAAAACACAATCTTTTATTTCAAATAAACGAGGCAATACTAATTAAGAAATTAATAACAATTATTATAGGATTACTTGCATTTAATACATGAATTTTAACCAAATTTTAAAAAATGTTTCCTCATATTTTAAAAACATAAAGGAGGCCAAAGAATGAGTAGTCAGTAAAAATAAAGATTTATTACATATTTTTGTGGCTAAGTTTTCAAATTTAATATACCAAAGGACGAAGACGGCAAATTCTGACTTCTTTCCCATTACACAAGAAAGCCATAAAAAATTTCGTGTCTTTCCATAACAAGAAAGGATCTATGATCCAATAAATATTTGAATTTTATTATAATATTGATAACGGTAATAGCCTTTGATTTAATTTAATGAGCAAAATGTTAGGTTCAATAACCACAAGTGAGGTGTTGCGAGGTACGAATATATTGTCCGACGACGAAAAAAGGCTATTGAGTCGGCAGAACCTGAATGTAATGATAAATAAGGTCGGTATATTCACTTTTTGTACTAGATAGTTTTATATCCGTTATTTGGTTAATTATAACGATAGAATTACGGTTTGTATAAGGCGGTAAAAATCAATTTAATTTAACTTTTTGATGATAAATCCTTATTATTTGTTACTGCTTATTATTTATTTTCATATTCAATATCTAACGTCTACTCTTAAATGGTTTCATAATTAAGAGTAACACTTACGCATGGCAAATATATTGATGTGGTTAATCCAAATAATAGGGAGAACAGTGCAAATACAAACTCGATTTAAAAATTGTATTTAATCATTTTAAATTATTCTAGAGAAAAGGTACCTTCTAAAATTTAAGAAAACTTTCATTTACCTACTAAAACTTTAATTACTGTCTTATATTAGTAGTTCCTTTTCTGAGCTATCATAGCTTGCCCCTTTGTAATCTAGTTGCATATCACATAGCACGAAGTAACAGGAAAATAAACGAGATATGTCTTACGATCAGGAAGTACAATGGAAAGAGGAGATTCTACACGATGCAAATATATCCGGAGGTTGAAACTCGCGAATTAATCTAATATTTAGGAGATGCGGCTTGTTCGATTAAGGGCGCCGCAGGCAACAACGACGGCATTGTCAGCGAAATATAATCGAATACGCTCGTGCGGCTCGCAGCTAATATCGATGATTATGTAAGCCTCTATCGATATTCTTATCTATATTATTAATATAAAAGAAAGAATTTATACACTGTTAAAGTAACCATGTAACTGAAAAATATTGTTCCTGTTTTTATTTTTGAGTTGAATTGGTTGAAACTTCAGGAATAATAAAGTTTCCATATCATTAAAATTTACTGAAAAGGGTTCGATTTCCTCCGAGTTCAAAGTAATTTTTTGCTTTATTAAATTTTATATTAAGTTTATTTTCATTTTTCTACATGTTGCTATAGTCAGTGAAAGCCAATATTTGAGTGTTTTTTTTAAATTTTGAATCGCTAATCACATAAATATTTGCATCTCTATATAATATTGACAATTGTTTTAATTTTACAAGCATAATAAACGATACGTGTATTTATTAAATAAAAGCTTGATTCATTAAATATATTTTTAATTTAATGTCGTATAATACATTAATACAAATGAAATAAGCTTTAAATAGTACTCAACTGAATGATATATTGAAAATATAATCAATGTACCAATTATGGAGAAGCTAATTTTAGTTTGGACAAACAAGTTTTGTGTAAATGAGTTAACTTATGTTACGACAGTCTGATCTCATTTGTTATTTAATGAGTAATGAGAAAACTCAACTTAAATCATTAAAATTTATATAGGTATTAGATGTCGCTGATGATAAATATATTAATCGAATCATTAATCGAATATTATCAAAACCGTAGTTTTTGGAGTAAATGGTACAAAATTTCTAAGTCATTAAATTAGTTCTTTTGTAACTGGAGACGTGGAAAAAATAAAAGAGTAATATGTAATAATTACAAATATAAATATGAATATAATAATGACATCCCTCTGAATAATAAGTCCGTCCGAAAGTGTTTACGAATAGCGACAAAACAGGGTCAAGTAAATTGAAACAATTTTCTCTGATAATTTTATCTAATTTGATAGATAATCTGAGATTACTTTATTCACAACCAAATTATTTCATATTTCTTAAACAACCGGTTTCTAATCTAGAGGGTGAATATTGTACAAATTTTAAAATTTGTTATATCTTAAATGAGGAAAATAATAAAAAGAAACTCAATTTTAATTTAAAAGGCTTCGAATTTTTAAAAATTTAGTTTTTTAATTATTAACCATAGAAATACATTTTAATTTAGTCACGTAAAAAATTGAATCCCGTTCTAAGGACAGAGATCTATTTATTTTTCGACTACGAATTTAAAAAGATTTATTTTTGCCATTTGTAAAGAGAAAATGGTTTCAAACTACTGCAATTTAATAGGAAAAATTTAACGTACGATATACTATTAACTATGTGGTACAGTTTAATAAATAATTACAAATTACCATAAATAAGTAAAAAATATCGCGAAAATGTTAAAAACATAGCCTATTTGAAAATTAATGAATAGCGCGAATATGTGAAAATGCCACCGATTAAGAATCTTTAACAATTGGAGATATGACGTGCAAGGACGTACGAAAGGAAGTTGATAAAATAATATAACTAAGCCAAGACTGGGTATTTTCAATTTTCTTAAAATGTTTGAAATTTTTTTAGAAGGCTATTCTTAAATAGTAAGTGAGAGGCGTAGAGAAGTTTAATTATGTAAATTTTAAAAAAAATTAAAATGCTGATGTGAAAACGCTTGACATATATATATATATATATATATATATATATATATATATATATATATATATATACATATATATATATATATATACATATATATATATATATATATATATATATATATATATATATATATATATATATATATATATATATATACATATATATATATATATATATCATATATATATATACTGTCGTCAAGGGTATAGCAGATGGCGAACAGTTGCAGCATGACATCAGCGCCGTTGTTGAGTGGAGGGCAGCAAGCGGCTTACGATTTAACGCAAGCAAATGTTCAATAGTGAGTGAGCCGGAAACACGGTTCTATCGAATATGGATACATGATCAGCGGAACCCCATTGCATCGTCTAAATGAGGTCGATGATTTGGGAATCATATTTAATTCGAGATTGACGTTTCGTGGGCACCTGGAAAAAAAATTATTTCGGATACTTGAGTTCGTGTTAAATCATTCAAAAAGTTGTAAATGTATATCATCAATTGGTCTGCTCTATACTTCATTAGCGCAGAGCCGATTAGAACCCGGCTCTAGTATTTGGAGCCCACACGAAGCCAAGTACAGCTTGATGATTGAACGTGAACAAAGGCCGTTCCTTCGATATCTCTTCATGAAACAGCACGGTTTCTTCCCCTTTCTATTTCCAACCGATTTCCTCTTGGGAAACCTAGCATGTGGGAAACATGCAGTTCAGTTCCTTGCAGTTCAGAATAGATGTTGTAATAATGAACTTTATCTTCCAGCCGCACCGGAGTGTGTTTAATTTATGACGAGTGAAAATAAATTTGTTGAATTGTGTCGTCGTAGTAGTATCATTTTGTAGATCTCATGTACTGATCTATATTTTTGTTAAACCATTAATTTCTGATCGATAAAATATATAAAATAAGTGAAATATATTTATATGTATATATTATATATATATATATATATATATATATATATATATATATATATATATATATATATATATATATAAATGTAATTTTCTTTTTTGAAATCCAAATTAAAATAAGCACAAACTCGGATAAATGGCTAGCAAATAACAACAATTAAAATAATAAATACACACCTAATTATTAAAACAAATATTTAAGTAAAGCGGGTATATTCTATAAAAAAACCACTAAAATAGATCGCAAGTAAGGCAAGCTTGTGAAAAACTGGGATAAGTTAAATTCAAAATGCGTACAATTAATACAATTTAAGGAAAAAGTAAACATTATGAGCCTGATAGTTCGAGGTTACTTCAAAAACTCCTGAATCGAAAAAAATTATTTCACTATAAGGTAGGTTAATGCCTATGTTATGCAATGCGGTTTGGAAAAGAAATTGAAATTATATAACTTGACGAAAAATACCTTTATTCCACAAGATTATTGTATATGAAGTAAAGTTTAGAGTCAAACGAAATGGTAATATAAAACATAAAGTCTTTATTTCAAAATTGGGATTAGCTTCAGAAGAGAATGTCAAGCGTCTCAAAAAACAACTCTGTTGTATAATCATATAAGTTTGGTGTCACCGAAAGCAAAATTCTGTAATGGGAACTAAAATAACTCTCCGGTCTTGCTATATAAAATTGACTCACCGCCTCCTTTCCCTCAATTCTCATACGTAGACTCTACATGAAATATGCACTTCATCGGCCATTTACTAAAATACACTTTAGGCCCCTTACCGCCTCTGTCGTCATCTTTTGAGGGCGATGCAACTGCCGAGATCGACAACGTGACGGATTGGCAGTCGTTATCGAAGCACACTTTCTACGTATCCCAATGATTCCCTCTTGATATCATTGAGATTGACGTGTTTGCAACTCCTCATCAAAATATAATTTGCTTTCAAAATAAATAAATTTCGAGGTCAAATTATAAAATAGTTGGAATGGAATCGAGGTCAAATTTTGTATTTGGTTATTGAGGTTCTCTGGATGTCCGGTTACCCAGAGTGGAAGCTCCAGAAAAGTAAAAAAATAAGTATATATAAATAAATAGAAAAAATACTATAAATTGAACGAAAAAATATACAAAAATATATACATTTAAAAACACAGCGGTAAATTTCACTAAACATAAATGGATATATATATATATATATATATATATATATATATATATATATACACATATATATATATGTATATATATATATATATATATGTATATATATATGTATATATATATATATATATATAAATATATTTATATATACATATCAAATTTTAAAATTCAAGTAATAAAACTCACAACGATATTTATAAAATGTGTAAAAAAACCCAAGAGAGCAATAAAATTCTTTCATTCGACTTTACTAATATTGAATATGAAGCCAAATGCCTATTGTAATATAAAAAATGTAGGTTTCTATAGTTTATTGCAATTGCTGACGTAAGTTATCCGAAGTGACTTTAATGGAAAAATCTAATGAAATTATAATAATATCTAGCTTTTCCTGATTTTTTTATATGTAAGGTTAAAAATTGGAGAGACTGATACAAAAGACACTAATTTTGAAGACTTACGTATATTTAACAAATAGAGCCTAACAATTAAAAATAATAAATGAAATTGCCCTTCATTTAAAAAGATCTACACAATAATACTCAACTCGATAATTCTTGATAAAATATATTCCACTTACTTTACATAAATATGATCCAGGTTAATAAAATTAAAATCCAGGGACATATTAATTGACGTCTTTTCCATATGATACATCAACTAACAAAATGTCATGTACGTAGGTTGAAACTGGAAAAATTCTGAAGTGACGAAGCAACTAATGGACGGACGAAGAGACCGAGTTGATGAATTTAAAAATTTTCTTTTTACTAATGGACTCTGAAAATATACACCGAAAAAAATTATAATAACATTTATCTATTGAAAAGATAACAAAAACAGCATTTAAGTTATTGGTATTATACTGGGAATACGAAACTCGACTTTAAAACTTATTGTATTTTACATTTTAAAGTAGATAAATATTTATTTTTGTATTTATATATACAGCTAATTAGTATTCGTAATATGGAGTAACATGGAATGTGAATTTTATGCTTTATCTCTATATAATATGCTTTATGTAATATTCATACCACATAACTAAATCAACAACATCACTAAAAATAATATCGATAAACAAGTCAAAATGCAATGAGAAATTGCCTTCAATTAGGAAACTCTTCTCGAAGCGATATGAATAAAACTTCAAATTATTTATTGCCTGTCGGGATATTTATCGCCTAGCGTCTTCCGCAAACAAAAGACGAAAATTGAAATCAATAATTCATACTTAGTGTGATGTCACATCGGAAAACAAGTCGAAGGAACGAAGAGGGAAGTTCTATTTTTTTCTTTCAGTCTATCAAATTCATTTTCCGCAAAGAGAAACTATCAAAGGAAAGGCATTTAGGAAATGTGCATAAACATAACATTTTCCTTATGTACCAATAGGAATAAGTAGCTTTTCTACACACTAGTGAACACGTTAAGACGATGTATTACTGACATTATGTCATAATCATTATTTAAATCAGGTAAGGGACGAAGGCCCATAATATTCCTATATTTTACGTTACTTGTTGACGTACAGACATGTTATTCATTGCACTATTTATTAAGAAAAGTAATAAAGGTAATTTTCTGCTTACAAATTTAGAATAGGAGGTACAGATAGATTAAATCTATTATAAACATGACTTTATGATCTATTTTAACATACAGTATGAAATAAAAAAAATAATGAAGCCTGCAAACCATTAAATATAAAAGGTAGTTTTACGTTTGGAAATAAATAAATGGAAATCTCCCTAATGAATTTAATTTTCAGCACTAAATACCATATATTTAGTGCTGAAAATTAAATTCATTAGTATCCTATAATGAACATATGATGCTGTAAATTAAATATGATGATATTTTAATATACTCTCTAAGAATACACAGGATATGCAGATTAAGCAAAGAAAAATTTAAGTTAATTCTAAATCACTGTCACTTTTTTCTCTGATATAAAATTGCGACGACTAGAAATATGCGATGTGTTCTTATTTATTCATATAATATAATAGCCTTCCATATACTTTACTCGTTTTGATTAACTGGAAAGCTTGCTTATGTAGCTCAAGGAAAAATTAGTACACTAAATGCATGGGAAGGTTAGCTCATCAGAAGGTAATAAAAAAAATGGAGTTAATTAAAGAGGTTGATATTCCTTCATTTGTCGCTCCGAAATTAACTGAACCAGTTTTTCCATTTAATTTTTTTCAATACTTTTCACCAAAAACAAGGAGCGTATTCAAATATACATTACAACTACTATTCATGTTATTTTCGTACATACACGTCATGATAGAATATAAATTATGACGTTTGCGCCTTTGTAAACTAAAAATTATTTATCTACTTATATGCGTAACTCCGCTTACTGTAATAAAGAAGAAACAGCAGTGCAATCACGGATAGCACTCATATCGACACCACACACCGTTATCTGATAAATCTCCAAAATTAAAAAAATTTCCCCTTTTAGCATTTCAGTTTGAAAATAGATCAATTATCGTTAGTTTTTTGAATTGTAAGAAACTATAATTTACACCGTCGGAAGTTTTTGAACAGCACCTCTGTCGTATTTATAATTGATGCGCAGAATCGTAAATTACATTAAAACCTTTCTTCAAAAACTAAAATGGTCCTTGCCAAAAAGTTATCAACTCACAATATTCTGGTAAATTACATAAACAATTTTGTCTGGTCTCCACACAGGAAAATTTTTTCTATGTTACAAATACTTTGACCTTAAATTTTCTCGCTATAAGGTATACACAATAACAATATTTTTAAAACTATTTAATATAAATATGTCATTAATGAGAAAGGATTTATTAAGAACAATTTAAAACAACGAATTCGAAAACTTATCAATATAACAACTTAAAAGAAATTAATGTCACTTTTAAATAGTTTTTCAGTTTTTATGGTAATTAAGTAAAGAGTAGTAGTAGAGTTAAGTCATAAATTTGAAGATTTTTATTGCGAATATTATTGAAGCTTCTAAGGTATTAACCTTCGAAATTTCATTAAAATGGTCTAGCAGTTTTTATGTGATGACGAAGATAGTATTAAACTCTGATCCTTAAACAAAACTCTCAATGAAATGGATTGATATAACATTGAAATATAAAAAATACATTTTTTGCGTTATGCAGAAATATCCTCACATTCATCTGACATACTATGTAACAATGATTCAAATGAATAGCATGATAAAAACTCCGAACTTAGGTTTCGTTCGAAAAAACAACACAACTTGCGTTCGAAATATTTAAGAAAAGAAATCACAAAAAATCCTAACAAAAATCTTTGATATCTTACACAATTCAATAAAATTAAATGTTTTTTGACGTGTTGATCACCATATAATTCCATTTAATTCAAAACTTAGATAATATTCTGTTTTTTTTTTCTAAACCTGGTGATAAAATCACAACATTTTATAGTACTTTACGATTAGCCTATCTATCTAGTTTCAAAATTCAAAAATTGGATTGAGTCGGATCTGGTTTTTCAAATTTATTTGTTAACGTCGCTAATCTCCAAAAGCAAATTTTAAAAAAAAATCAATATCTATTTCTGTCATTTTGCGGTGTTGCTTGAACCAAACTTTGTCCAAATGAAACGATGTGTTTTAAGTCTGAAGCTTATTTGAAATATTAACTGTAGGACTTTTTCAACTAAACGATAACGAATTATGGTAAATATCGTGGTTTGCTTTTAAATCTTATCGAGTAATTGTGATATTTCTTCTCAAAAGAAACTATATATTATTGTATTTTATTTTGGTTCAACATTCTCCATCTTCTTTGGTTGTCTGGAATGGCGAACAATATTTTTTTGAGACTTTGGTCTTATTACCCATATACTATCCGTAGGCCATAAATTTTGAAGAAAATTAGTCATGTCAAAAGGGGGAAAATTATTTTCTTGCACAAGAGAATACGAAAAAACTGCATAGTGTGACGAGGTATTGTAAAGAAATTTATTTAAATTTATCTAGTTGATTATTTAATATATAAAATTCCTGTTATAGAGTGCATTTGTTACTGACACAAATATTATAAAAATCATATGGATTTAGGAAGATTTTGTTACAGAATTTAACCTAAAATTAAAATGATATGCCGCGAATAAGATTCCTTTGACATAAAAACAGAAATATAGAATATGTGCTGTTAGAATTATTACATTCATTAAGAATATTTAAAACCTATTTGTGAAATGAATTATAGAATATGGTAATTTTTGAGATTAATTTCAAGAAAATCGTTGTTTACTGAAAGCGTTTTCGTAATTCAGATAATTTAAAATATTCTTATTTCCCTTCAAACTATTTTTTTTTCACTATGCTATCGTTTTGCGTTTCCTGTGCTATTATTTTTATTCAATCTTATCAGCTGACTATTAATTCACATACTTCTGCGATGTCCAGTTCAAAACTTCACTACCACATCTGGTGTCAATTCAGGCTTAGATGACTACTTTTACATCTTTCTCTTTACGTAATCAACGTTGAATAGTCTCCAAATTTCAGTATTTCATACTCTATCACAAAGATTAGTCCTTAATATGATAGGCTCCATTTCCTATCAGCGACTTTCAGTTATTTAAAATGCTGGCTTTTATTCCCAAAGATGCCGGACAGTTTACTGAAAGCACAACCACTCAAAATTATTCAGTGCCTTCTATTTTACGTTATATTATATATTTTACGTTGTTATTAATATATAACCTACGCAAACATATTTTTTGCAGTCTTTGAAAACCGGCTTTCAATAAAGTTTCACAGAACATCTGTGCCATGGTTGGAGATCGAACATATTCCTTGCGAATATAAAAATACCGTCGGGAAGGAAATTGATTACTTTTCCTTTTTTTCAGTAAAATGAAAATAAGAAATATGTTCTCACATATCAGTTTAGGTACTCAAAATTCATATCAATACTTTAATTTTAAATTTTGGGGAAGTTGTTACAATGTTTCATTAGTGAAAGCCAAAAAAGGGTTTAAAATCTAAATATGATTCATACCTGACATAAAATTATGAAATCCCAGTATAAAACCAAAGCAACCTGTTTGCAAGAGTTTCAAAATGATATCAAACTTAATTACACGGGATCGAATCTTCAATTAAACTGTTCATTTTGATCGTGTCGAATAATTATTTGCGTCATTTGCAGGTTGATTTATTTGCAAATTTTCTCTTCCATAATTAATTGTGTTATTTTTAATTGTTCACTATTATTTCTCTTGCGGTATTTATTTTGAGAATCTAATGAGGTATCTATTGCAAGGATATTGAACTTTAAAATTGATATACGTTGCGTTGCAAAGTATATCAATTTTAAAAATATTTTAGTGAACAATTAGAAACAAAATACATCTTTATTAAATTTATTTAGTTGTATTTAATTTTTAATTTGGATATTTAATTATTAATAAGAAATTTAAATACTCCATTTATATTAATATTTCATATTTAGAATCTGAAGATGTAACGTAAAATTAAGAGTCTAAACTAAACAACAAATTCAAAATTTGAAAGACAAAATTTTAGTATATCAATAAAATATAAAATTTTTTTCAAACTATTTCTCTGAGGGTTATAACAAACATAGTTAGTGTTCTAGAGACAATAACGAAAATAGTTCGAAAGGACGAACATACAATCGCAGCAGAACAGGGATTATGAATTTAATTTAGTACTGAAAGTGCAATTTAATCAAACTTTTTCTTAGCTGTGAAAGTTACTTTCTTTGTAACACTTTATTTTTAATTCAATATTAAAGGAAGGAAGTAAACTTAACGCACTTAGCCTTCTATCCACAGAGACGTTACAGCAGAGACATTGCAGCCTAAATTCTTACAATTTAACATATACATATTTTTCATCAAGTGTAATAGGTAAACTCTTATTAGAAATGTATAAGCTTTGTTATATAGATATTTTAAAAAAATAATTTAAAAATCAAGCAAGTTGATAGGACTACATTGATATTTAAATATCATATAGTATTTCAAATACATTGCCTTTTTCCTCTAATTAGATAATTATGTGATATTTTTAAATTAGTGCCCAAAAAGTGCCATACTGAAGAAAATAAAAGAATATAATTTAATTTTCAAAAATAAAATTCCTGGTATTCGAAAATTCGTTACATATGTCAAAAACCTGTAAGGTGTTAAAAATACGATAAACAGCATAAATCTAAATAAAATAAACATTAAAAAATGTAAAATAATTTATATTCTTTTATTGAATTTATTTGGCGTTAATTTTGTAGAAATTCATTATACACAATTAAATGAAACTACGTGATGTAGTATTATTTCTACTTTCTTTAAGTTCTTTAACTATTCAATCTTTGCTAATATCCCACCTAAAGATGTTGTAATACAACGAAACCAAGGTCGTGGTAAAGAACTTAAAGAAAGTAGAAATAATACTACATCACGTAGTTTCATTTAATTGTATTATTTTTATATTTATTTGAATTTAATATTAGTGCCCTTCAGTAAGACCCTATATTTTAGAATGAGAAGCAATTATTACCAAACGTTTAAAAATAACAACTAAATCCACTGCCGTTCAAACGTGTCTGCAAATTAAAGAATGTAAACATATTAATATATTTTATAAATTTAAACTTAATTTCTTTCCCGTTTCCAAAGGGAAAAAGCTCTTAATTAATCTTAGAAATATTTAAAATTATACGCGTATTTTAGTTAGGCAACTGATCTGTTCTATAATTTATTTATATATTACTAGCAAAATAATATTCGTAAACTGCAACAATATACGAGTCATAATAAATAAAAACTAGGTTATGTTAAAGTGGAATATACGTCTAATACCCATAATTTGTCATAAAAATGAATAAATTACAAGAAACAATATTGTTTAATGAGCAGAAGCAAGCACGAAGAATATTTGCTTTTATGCAAGAACATTTTTCTTCATTCTTCTTAACCCTTTCGAATACGTTGCAAATGGTTCATAAATGGTTCAAAGTGTAGAAACAAGATAATATTTCTCCTTTTATGCAGTCAAATTCGTTCACCTCAATATTACATGGAAAGGCGGTTAATAAAATCTACATTTTTCGTTTGTATTGAAAATACAGCACTCAATTATTTTCAATATTTCAACTGTTCTAACTTTTGTAGTGGTAATTTTACTGTCACAAATTCTGAAATTCCTAATTTTAAAATTATATTATATTGAATTAACATAATTCAATTATGATTTTCAAACGGTGAAATTTGTAAGTTAGATTAAATTGAATTCGGTTATTCAAATTTATTATTTCTGCCTTTCCATTTCAGATTATTATATTATTATATGTATTAAAAATTATTCGTTACACAGAAAACTTTATTACTGTCATCAGTTAAGCTTCGGGTGCGACTTTGATTAGGTGTAAAAGGAGTTAATTAACCTTGGAGATGAATTGCAATTCCTCCATTTATCCAATTTCAAGATGAAGGCAATGGATGGTATTCATGTGTATTGTTCAATTTATCACTTACGTTTTGAAAAGGTAGCATTGAAGAAGTTCTGTTTAATGAAGAATTCATTGAACAAAAAATAACATGGCATAGAAAAATATGTAAAGCGTGAAACAATTGCGTGGCGCTTTACACGAAAGAAAAAATAAATAAAATAACTGAAAAGTCGATTATAATACAACTTTGATTGGCAATTATATTCAGGACAGTAAAATCATAAATAATATATTGAAAAAGTGTAATTTTTTGTACTTTTTATATAACAATTCAGCAATCAGGCAAAGAAGTTAATTTCTTTTCCTTTTCCATCGTTATAAAATTTTGTATATATATATATATATATATATATATATATATATATATATATATATATGTATATATATATATATATATATATATATATATATATATATATATATATATATATATATAATTTACGTAACGAAATATAATAAACTATGAAACTCCGCTTTTCCGCAATCAGGCTTCTATGGAATTGTGAACTATAAAAGTATATGTAAATATCTGTTGCTCAAACCTACCTTAATAAATTTCAACCAAAATTTATTAAACAGTTTTTACAATTTGAAGTTTGTTTCTTTTTATTGCAAGTAATAACGTAATTCTTTTCAACAGGCCACTAAATATAGTTATTGCGAAAAATAATTTCAAATGAGTTTCTATGATTTTACCAAAAGCTTCTCTACTGATTCAAACTAGATTCGTTATTTAATGCTCTCTTCACTATTTACCTAAGAATTTTCTTTAAATAACAGTTTTATTAACCACTACTTAAAGAGCAATTTGAATTAAAAAAAAAAGTAATTTTGTTGCCAATATATAATACATAACAGTTAATTAAAAATAAATAAAAGTAGATGCAAATCGACTTGTATTTATCTGTTTGTCAGCATCCTTCTATGTGATATTATTTTTGGAGTCGCTTTTAAAAATATAGGGTAACCAAATCATCGTCTATCCACTCAGACATGAAACGGACTGCAGAAGCGACGACTATTTCGGGGAATTACTGAAGCTAACATTAGCAAATCAGTGACCAAAATGAACAATTGTGAGGGCACACATTGTGAGCGGTCGGATACTTTTTTTCGAATGTTATTTTTATAGATTAGTTAGAGCATTCGTTGGTGTAATATTTCATTGCCAATTTCTTTGTTAATTTATTTTTAGTTAATTTCTTTTGTTCATTAATTTATGTGGCTGTATAAAAGAGTACTTCGATATTTTTTTATTTGAATCGACAGAATATCTAATAAAAACAAATTTACATAAATATAAGTTTTAAACTTAACTTTTTACTTTAACCTAAATTATGTCTGCTATAAGATGAAAAAGTCTCTTACATTCAAATTTGCTTATAGTTGAATTTGTTTAAACTTCACCTCTGATATATATGCATAAGTAGAGATGATGCATATTATTTCTCGTACGATGTAAGTAATTTTTTTTTCATGATGGTATGTTTCCTTTGTTTCATTTTTAACGTTAGTTTAAATTAATCGATTTTGTTTGGCACCGATTTAAACCAATATAAAATGGAAAAACGTTTAGAAGTAGATAATTATTTACCTATTTTTGCTCACTTTAATTTTTCAATTTAAAATTTATTGGATTTCAAACTCAATTAACTGCTCCCAATTGAGGAGTCCTGTCACAATATGGTAGATTCATCAACAGATCCTATCCAATAAACTTAACTAAATTGGCTATAGCGGAATGAGAAGGCTGTCAAACACGGTCTCAAATTTTAAAGGCTAATTATACTGTAGGAGTTCCTCAGGAAAATTCTGAATTTAATCAATTTAATATCTTAATAAATGTCTATTTGAGATCTCTTTTTATATTACTATTTATTAATAAAGAACTAGGAGTAAGAAAAAGTTTTTTCAGCTCGATTAAGACTCATTCTAATTTCAGCGTGATAATGCTCGTATCAGGGAATCGTCTTGGAAGTATAACATTCTTAACTATTTACATTGTAAATAAAAACTATAAAGTTTAAACATCTTCAATTTCTGTATGAGCTTTAGTTAATTTTATGGAATATACGTATAATTTCAGTAGTTATATATGCTTTAATTCTTTAGTATTTTCGAAGTTCATAACTTTAAAAATTTATGATAAACTATTTCTAGGACAATGAGAGACGAAATAAATGTTGCTAAAGTGTGAAATAAGTGCTACGAGCAACAAAACAATTTTAATTAACTATATGTTAATTAACGCTGATAGAAATTATTAACATCAATGCCATGAATTATTAACCTCATGTTAATAAAGATGAGAAATGTAGATAAGCTCTTCAATACAATTATTGGTGCTCTAAGTAAGCGAAATAAACTCTGACTTCATTTCTCTTGTGGAATATTTAGGAAAATAACAATAATCAAATTCATGACCGAGACGTTATCAACATAATTGACAAGTAAGTGAAAAACATTTATTAAAAAATAAATTATCCTACAACCTATAAATTAAGAACTACTAAATTCAGTTACGCTACTCAGATTAAATTCAATCATGCTCAAAATATGTAAGGATAAAATAGTAGCAACAGCGTGTTTTTCTCCAAATCAATTTTAATTTGGTTTCTTTTCTAAATAATACCTCCAGTATGAAAGAACATGTAAGTGCTTTTATGCTTCGATCAGATTGTATTCATCTCAAAATTATTGAAGGCTGTAAATTTAAACAAAATAGAAAATACATATGATATTACAATTGAGTAAACAAAACCCAACAGAGGTTTCGTTTATAATTATAAAATAATCGTTAATCACCCATAATTACAGGAGGAGGCTCTTAAACGTCGTTCTACTTATACACCAGTGCAAATTTATAAAGTGAATACTACGTTAGAAGATGTTCCTGTTGCAAATTTTGCTCATATTAAAGTATATTTGATTTTTAAAACTGCATTTAAATAATAAGTTACTATCACATTGAGCAAATCAGTTTTGAGTAACAAATAAAATAAGCCTATGTTGATGGTTCAAATCGTCGGCGAATATAAAGTGATAATAATAGGTAATAGAGACAGAGACGCTACGATGATGGTTCAAATCGTCGGCAAATATAAAGCGAAATGCTAGGGAATGGAGATAGAGATAGTGCTAACAACTAAAAGTTTATTTCTCATTATTAGAAACGAAACTGGATAAAAAATATTTCCATAACTGATAAAATAATTAAGACTGAAGGTTGAAATTTCTAAACTGGAGTTTTTAAGTAAATATAATTAGTACAAAATATTCCTAGGGTGAAATATATCTGGTATATCTTTGACCGAATATAATTTTACGTTAAAGTAAATGACGAGTTTTTTATCCACCGAATATAATTTTAATTAAAGTAAACAACAATTTTATGTAAAGTACGAGTAAACTATTTTCAACTCTTTTTTTTTACCGGTTAGATAAAGTTTTAACTACATGACCTATAATATTAGCAAAATTTAAATAGTGAAGTATTTATAACGAAAAATGGCAAAAGCTGAATGAAGGAATTACAAATAAATACAAGGGGTTTAATTAATTCATGAAAAAAGTACGATAATATATTTCAATAATATATTTTTAGAATTTACCTATTCACATATCATTTTTTAAAGATAAAAGAAAACTTAAATATTTTTAATTCATAATTTAGATAAACATTTTCAAAATTAAGGTATTATCCCACTTTATACATAATTTAGTTTATAACTCAGAAACCAATATTTTCAAAATATGATTTATATATAACATAATTATTTCGTTGCTGAATATTTCTTTAGAATAATTACCTACCTTTCACTTATTTTCTCAGTTAATATTTATTTAAAATAACTACTTTAAACAATCTGTTCCATTATGTAATTTAACATTACGATACTTATTCAAAGTTATTATTAGGGACTAAATTTCACACTATAAGATTTCCGTATACACTTAAGCAATTTGAACGTCCAATATTACATTATATTTCTATTAAACTAATTATAAATATGAAATACTGTGTTTCACCATGCATTGCTTATTCCACAAGATATAATAAGTTTAAAAAATACGAGATTTAGGACCATTCCTATAATTTTTCTGTAAAAACTAAATTAACCCTATATAAACAATACTGAAACTATTTATCTTTTTCACAAATTTTTCCTTAACAGTCTCACAGGTAAAAAGAGGAGGTGTCATATTTTTTCAGCACTTTTTTCAAAATATATAATCAAAGTTTTGTAAAATCTAAAGTTAATCTTGAATCCTTTATAACTTGCCGTTTTGATTGACACTCGTCAAAAAATAAAAACAAATTATCTAATTTGCCTCCAACAATTTAACATAAATATATCTCGAAATATAAGTCCATCAATACTCTTCACTATTATGACCTCAAACGACTTTTAAAATAAACAAATTCTGTTCTGATGTTTTTAACGTATGGATATAAACGTGAATAATCTTATAAGGGTTCTATTTTTTTCGCTTTAAGATACAGAGCCTCAAAAATAGTGCTTATTTATAATGACAGTAGTTTGCTAACCATAAATGAATGATTAAATTAATGGATGTAACACCCTAGACTCCTAAAGAAGAATTACGTCTTATAAAAATAAACCCTGATTATATGAGGTCAATTGTCACTTGAACGACGCCTGGTCGACGCTGATCCTTATTTCTGATCATAAATCAATCCAAAAGCCTATCTTATCTAGATCCTAGCGGCAGCTTGAAATACTTTTCTGCTCACGGCTTCGTATCATTTTCGAAAAATCTACTCGGCCTTAATTTTTTAGATGTGACAATCAACCCAGATATAATCTTGACCTATCATTATTTAGGTACTTTTTCACATCATATTGGTTTTGTGAAGCAATCAAGTTTTATTTCAGAACTTCTTTTTAAGATTTAAATTTTTTTCCTTCTAGTCGTTGGTTGTAAAAAAATTGTCAAATGCATAAATTGATGAGCAAGATTATTAAGCTACTTTTGTATGAATTTTTTAATCATAAAATAAGCGAAAAAGATGTGTTGAAGAGAACTTACTCATGAAATTGAGTAAGGATTAGTATTCTCGTTTAAGACCTTAAAATATAACAAATACAAGAATGTTGACTTTTATTTAATTATTACAATTATAACAACCACCATAAATCATACAATATGAATATGATACTTTTTCCTTTGAAAATCGTCTTTATTCTGGAGTCTGTATCGATCTTGGAGCTGCAGCTTTCTTATCGCAATCTCGTATTTTGGGTTTACTAAATAACTCATCCGGCATAAGATTAGCGGCGTCGTCAAAAGTATTTTGGCAACTTGTATTTCTGCCATTTCAGGACTATTGATTCGTACATAGATTCTTTGGCTGTTATCCTTTGGACTCGCACGTTAGGGTGACGATCTAAAGACCATCTGTGGACCCACTTTGACCAAGATAGAGACTGGCAGATGTTACTGGAGTATAATGTGGGAGGCTTTTCCACAAATTATTACCTGTTTATTTTCCCAAATAATTGTAAATAATGTCGGTAATGAAAAAAATTGTATTAAATAATTGGTATCAATAGTTTTGATTTAAGATGGTTTTGGAGTGTATAACAAATGTAAAAGAGTACAATATAACTGCTCAATTATATGTTAAATGAATAAATTTGCCAGCTACTGCTAGATATTTTGGAATCGGTGCTCAGTCGACGCTTTTCTTCCATCTCACGTGCATCCGTACCCACATACACAGATGAGTGATCATTTTCGCTTGGCACTGACTCCAAAATTTGTAAAGATAGTCATAATTTACAAATTTACTTTTTTAGGGAATAATATTGTATCGCTAAATTTCAACTAAATACTCGTATTTTCATTGTTTTATTCTTTTTCGCAGACTTCTTTTTTGGTGGTATATTACATATTTTTCTACTATTATACTAGTTTGTTTTTGCCTTTTTATATAGCTGTATAAACATACTTAGCCGTCTAAGAATACTCTGGTGGCTATGTGCCTTTCTGTACATTTACATGTTAACCTACATACTTCTAATATTAACTTGTTTTTGGCTTTTGTTTATATTTGTGCTTACTCACTTATTTTCTTACCTACTAATGTCTTACTTGCTTCATTTCTTTGTGTACCAGGTGCATATATAGTGACCTATTTATTTACTTAGTTACTTCCTTACGTTCATCAAGACAATTGAAATCAGTCTAACCTTGATATGTAACCTAAATGATAAGGAGTAACTTCTTCAGAAAAGTTCTTATCCCTGCCCTTTAGGCTCCATTATTGTATCATAATTTTGTTAAAATTTAAATTTATATTGCCCTCAGTCGTGCCTTTTTAGAACATCATTAGACCTGCATCATCTAATCACTTGTGCTGTTCAGTGTTGAGGAATTCTACGGTATACTCATCGTTTTACTTTTTAGAAGGAAAAAAGAATAATTACAATTCGTGAGTAAATGCCGGAGATTTGAAATTGAAAACTTCTCCCATTTTGAATACGGTTAAATACCCTTATTCATAATGCTCCAACATAGAAATTACGTAGTAACGTTGAATAATAATTTAATATAAGATATAATCAACGAATATTTTAACCAAGGTAAATATTGTTTTGATAATTCTACAAATTACACAAATATTTGTAATATTTCCTATTTCAATTTATTTATTTCAAATATATACTTATTTGCAAAAGCATCCGCAAATGACAGCGCGCCAAAGTCCCCTAAAAATACAATGTCTTAATAAAAAGAAGAAAAATTAAGGAGACTGCACTTAAATAGCCATACACACAATCAAACTTGATGGCTCTCACACAAATCGGATCTCACACAAATTTCCTATTTATGGCTCGAATAATCTGTCAGTGACACCACAGTAACATACAGATTGACCGACTTACAGGGGAACGTGGCGAAATTATTAGAGTTCGTGGTTTGGCTAAGAAAACTTATAAATTTCATAAAATTATACTATAATGTAACCCTACACTGTATTGATAACCTCGACCAGTTCATATTATCCATTTATCATTTCGTTCAAAAATTAAAATAATATGTATACATATATATATATATATATATATATATATATATAGATATATATATATATATATATATATATATATATATATGTATATATATATATCATTGAAAATATATTTTATAGATGAAAAACTTTAAAAAAGGTATTATTTGAAATTTTGAGGCTTCTATGAAATAAGTAATTACAAATATATATAGAAGTTATTCTTAAAAATGATAAAATTAGTTCGGATGACACGTTTATTTAAGATTTATTACCTTATATAAGTTAATAATAAATGTAAATCACAATCTCCATAAAAAACTTTGAAAGTGATCCGTAAAAATAACAACCAACATACATACAATTATGTAGTCGATAGTGATATTTTAGGGCAGAAATTTTTCTTTTGCTTCACAATTATTTTTCGAAGTTTAAAGGATTAAAATAGCTACATTATACCATGCTGTTTGTAGCATAATATATATAAGCATCTATGCCAACTTAACGTTAGTCGAGTATCTTCGATTAATGGATTATTATTATGCCTTTATATTCTTTATTTGATTTTGTTTATATTCTTTTCAATAATATATATTCCGTATGAAAGATTACTTCTTTTACAACGCTATTTACGTTAAATTTAAACGTAAAAATCTACGTTAAAAGACGGTATATTGTGCTAAGTGTATATCCTCTAAACTTTTTTCGCAAAAATAACAAAAAATGAAATAAAAGGAATACATATTTATCATCCTTTTAGATATATTGGTTATAACTCTTTATGAATATATATCGCTAAGGTGTATTGTATTAATTTCTAAATAAAAAGAAAATAATCGTAACAGGCGACACAATGTATTTTACTAATTTATCAGATTATCGATATTTATTTTCAGCATCATAAGTTGAGAAATTTTTGGGAGGATATTCATTCAATCTTAAAGAATATCCTTTTTATAGGTAATTATTTTTTCAAATGAAACGCCTTTCTTAGGGAAGAAATATTATTAAAATTATGCTTTAAAAACGAAAAAGTATTTCATTAAAATATTTCTGATTTTTAAAGTTTACCAAAGTCAATTTGAAATAATAACGCTAACAAATATAAAGGTAAAGATTTCAGAGTATGAAAAAAGTGAAATTTATAAATATTTTTTATATAACGTTTGTTTCCAAATTTAGTTAAAGATTAAATAAATGAGTACTTAAATTAAGAATAAATAAATTAATGAGTGGTATCGAATGAATAATAAACTACTTGTTGTTATATAATGGTTTATATTACACTTTTAACACAGTGTATTTTATTGTTGAACAGTTTGTACATAAATATCGCAAACAAGAACTCTCGAAACGACAAAAAATTTATTTTTAATAACATTTAATATTCCCAGAGCCATCAAAGCCTAATAACTTTTTCGGAGTGAAAATCTTCTTCAAAAACTGCCATTCCTATTGATGCCACAAACAAAATGCAAATTTGTGTATCCAATTCACTGCTAGCTTTCATATCTTATTTTTTATATTTGCTTGCTACAATCTACAGATTAATTAAAGACAAGCCTATGTTTCCTATCACATTTCATCAATTTTATTTTAAGCTAAAATAACCGTGTAGTTTATTTAAAATTCATTTAGGGCTTCCATTTTTCCGAACTAAAATAAAATCATACCTTTTCCTAATTATTGCACTGTTATTTTAGCGCTCTATTCACTAAACCAATGAAAAGTGAAGTTTCCTAAACGCAACATTTAAAATAAAATTTAATATATTTTTCTTGGAAGTCTAACTTTATATAATATGTGATTCACCTTACAACTGATATAGTTTATATAAATATGAGCAACATTAAAGTAGTAGATGTTGATTACTTCTAATTTCCGTCACCTTGGTTTTCTCAACAAAGATGCTACATTTTAAATTATTTAATATATACACTTAGCTAAAGAAAAGCTTTTTATGACTCTGGGTAAAGTTTATAACATCGTCTATTACAGCCTGACTATGTACTTCTGAAAATAAATCTTCCTAGTATCAACAAGCTGCACCACTATCCAAATAAATTTTAAATGAGAAAGCGTGTTTACTCGTAAATTTCAAAGGAAATGTTTCGAGCGAGCAAAAAACATTTAGTTATTAAGTTTTTTATTTTCCTTCTCAAGAAATCTAACAAGCTTTCAAGTAGTTTGCCGATAAGAGAGGTCTTGCCTTCATAAGTAATTATACGTTGTAAAACTATTTTGATTTAACTATTATAACTAGCAAGTGATAGTCGTAAGTCGTCCGAAATTGATTTCAAGAATAAGATGTGTTACTTATCTATATGTTTTCTTTATGGCTTATTTTACTTTATTCGATAATATTTTTATGATGCTTCTTCAGCGGAAAAATTTAGAAATACATTTTCGTAAATCACTGCCAACTTGCTCTCTCAAGCAAAGAAATTGTCTGCCATTGGAAAATCTCATTCCCTCTAACAATCAATACAGAACTCATTTTTGCCTGACCGCTTAAAACTGAAAATAAGGCAATACTTTCAAAATTGGGTTAATATTTTTAAATTATCTGTACGTATATTTTGATTTTCATTTATTTCTGTAGCATGAAGGGGTTCAAATATTTTACGTGTGAGTATATGAAGGTACTTAAAATTTAAAGGATCAAATATCGGGACACTCATAGATACGAGTGCAATCAAGGAACAACATGTACCCTTAAATATTGATGTGTGTCTAAACGTGTACAAAATTGTAGTTATTTGAATTTGACTCCTAAGTTCCAGGTTTTTTTTAATTTGATAAATTATGTGTGATATTTATTAAAAGAATCACAAAAGAAAGCAAAGAAAATTTCTATTACCGATTTGTATATAGGCTGGTTCTGAAATTGTTATTATAAATATTTTCAAATAATATTTTTACTCCTGTTTGTCCTAATCTACTAAAGTGAAATTAATTAAAAAATAGCGTTACTAAAACTTTAATTAAAGTTTAGCGGAATGCTGTAGCGATGATTCTAAATTTCGTAGTTTTTAATGTGTTCACCATATTTATTCGTCTTTGAATATTATATAATAGATAATATATTTATATGGCGAGAAACGTTGTTAACATTTATAAGTAGTGTAACGAAGCATCGTCATCTAAAAATATAAGTCGTAAATATAAAAATGTTAGATATATTAATTTTTCTTGAAAAACAAAAATGGCGCAAATAAAATGAAGAACATTGATTCACAAATTTTAAATTTTTTCTTAGAAAATTTGAGTAATTTCTTTTTATTTTAGTACTAATTGGGTAAACTTTTGTAATTGTAAACATATTTTTGAATATAAAACTCTATAATGTTACAAGTAGCTTTTGCTATTCCATATTTTATTTCTCTATCATATCTAATCGAAAAAATTAACTTGCCTCAGTAATTATTCATCAATCTCAAAATAATTATTTTATTATCTAGAATGTATCCTGTTTTTATGAAACATTCTTGATAATAAAAATTATTAAGATAATTTAAATGCAAAAATATATAGCCGTAATTTTTGTTCATTTATTCATAAATTTCTTCGTTAGTTTGTAAAACATGAGTTTATTTTTTTCGTCATTAAGCTACATTTCATTAAATGTTTGCGGAATCATTTAATTATGCATAATTCTTAATATATTTAGATTTAAATGAGTGTGAGATAATTTTATACGGATTTTTTCTTAATTCCACGAACTAATGTAATTATTTCTCATAACGTTTCTGTCCTCGTTTTTCTTTATTATTCTTTCCTACAATTTGTTTCTTTGCTGCAAGTCAAAAATATTCTTCTAATCAAAAACAACTTATGTCAGTTTGGAAAGTTTTTTATTCGGGCTTTAGTAAATTAAATTTCCTTGATTTCCATTTTAATGTTTTTCATAAGCATATCACCATATAATCTTTATCTAATATAATATTCAAAGGCGAATAAATGTCGTGAATATATAAAAAACTACGAAATTTTGATATACATAAACTTAATTGACCACATCGGTCTCCTTCGCATTTTGTCATCCTCTCTTGTGCACCTTTCTGTTCTGTCCACTCCTCCAACTTTTTTCTGCCTGATATGTAGTAACAACATAAAAAGTTGTCCTTAATGAAAGTTAACTTTTAAAATAAGAAAAACATATAATATGAATATAAGTAATGTTAATATGTTAAATAATTGTTCGCTATTTATTTTAAAATAAAAAAGGCATTAAATCTGTGTATGCGTTTCGATATTTTACTATCCACTAGGTTTTATTTGAATTAGTTTCGGACTATCGGGATCTGAAGTATAAATATCTGAACCTTCCATAAAAGCCCTCCACAAAATAATAGAATTTCAAGAGTTATTTTTTGAAATAACTAAGAAAATAAATATATCTTTTGTCATTTAGCGTCATGGCGAATCACATTTAAATATTATTTATTTCGACGTTTTGGAAGCGGGAATTGCTGTAATTTTTTCCGGGCACCGTTTAAGTCCGTCGGCTGTTAGTATGTCTTAAAAATTTAACAGATATTTGGAAAAAATTAAATTTTTCGTTATTAACGCGTAAGTTGTAGCGATCGAGTGTCTGTAAAATATTAGTCAGTCGTCGATGGTGTTCTTGTTTCGACTGAGTGAATTTAATAACATTGTTAAGGTAAATTAAGCAGGTATTGGCTTCTAACGTATATTTACTTCCACGATATACTTACTTCTCTATCCATTGACTCGGTGTCATTCTGGATTTGATGGTTGGTTAGATCTAATGTCGAAAAGTATTTTGAACCGTTTAATTTCGAAAAAATATCTTTTATGTTGGGTAATGGGAATTTGTCATCGCTGGTCTATTCATTTAACTTACGGTAGTCTATGGACAAGTTGCCATTTTTAGATTTTCCAGGTTCTTCGTGTTCCAAATGTACGGGACTTGATCAAGGTGAGTCGGAATGTCGTATTATTTTACTTTCTAACATTTCTTTAATTTGTCTAGTCACTTCTGGTCTTTGTATTTCAGGTAGGCGGTAAGCACGTTGGTAAATAGGTTCATTTTTAATTAAGTTTATTCTAGGCTGAATCATTTTAAAGAGGTTTGCGCAGCTATCTCGGCAAATAGGTATCTATTTTGATATAATATTTGTTCTAGCGTCAATAGTTGTTTTTTGTGAGAGTAAAGTGAGATTACGCGTTTAGGGGATGTCATTATTTTGGTTCGGATTTAGGGAAATATTTAAAATAGCTAAAGTACGCCAACCTAGTAGGTATTCGTATTTTCGGTAAAAATCAAATATGTAAAATTCTAATGGATTGTTAACATTACCGAATATTTTCTTAAATGGGGGATTATAACTTTTCCTTTATTATGGGTCGTCTGATGCGTGGTTTGCACCGTAAATTATTCAAGTTGTGATCTAAGTATTCCTTGCTAAGTTGTGATCTAAGTATTCCTTTGCGATGGATCGTTTAATAAATGAACTGACCAGTGTCAAGTAACATTTTTTCGTCGAAGTCTGGAATGTTAATGTATGGAAATTAACTATTATTCGTATTTAGCACTATATGGGGTTGTTAGAAGGATCGGATTGTTGAAAATCCTCGAAATTGCTTCGAAATTGCTTCGAAAATTGCTTCGTCGACTTGTTCACTCCGTAGATATGTTAGAAGCGGCTGCAGGCAAAGTCTTATATCTCTTCAACAATTTGATTTCGAATCGAATTTGTGCTCAGTCAACAATAGAATCGCGATATAGGAGTCGTGATTTCTAAATACTGACCCACAGCGGGTGTCTGTTAATAGTATGATTCGGACAAGTCAGAGAAATTATGCAGGAGTAATTTATTTAATATCTGCCCCACGTTGGGCGTCAGTTAATAGATATGAGGCGATAGTTGATAAAACATAAATTTATCATTTTAAAATACGGTACACTTGTTGTGTGTTATTAGAGTTGACTAACCAAGGGTCAGAGCACGCAGGCCTTTTTATTCATTTCCATACAAATTACCAAAACTTTTCAAATATATTGATCCTTTTTGTCTTACTGCCAAGCAGCTGCGGACACCAAAGGACGTAATTCCATTGCAGAAGCCAGATGTCTATAAAATCGACTGCAGCTGCGGTCTTTCCTACATAGGTCAGACAAAAAGGACAATCGCCGAACGCATGAAGGAACACATAGCAGCTGTGAAGAACCGCCAGATAAACAAGTCTGCTATAGCAGAACACTTAGTTGATTCGGGGCCCAATCACTGGATCGAACTTCATGACCCCAAGGTTATTTCTTCTGAGCCACATTATTTTAAGAGGATTATACGGGAAGCGATTGAAATTAAAAAACATCCAAATTTCAACCGTGAAGACGGATTCAAACTCTCGGCGGCTGGGAATCCAGTGATTGAAACTAGGTGTTCGCGATGTGTACATAAATCCAAGTGTCATGACACCGTCAGTGTAGTGTGTAGGTCTAGTGTGAACGCGCCTTAGATTCTACAATCAACCAAGTGGGGGTAGTTTTGAAAAACACTCCCGCGTCGCAGCGGTGACTCCTATACATCTTCAGTCTTCCCGTGACCATAGGCTGTGCAAACAGTCTGAAACGTCGGTACATAGTGAGTACTTAGTTTATAATATCTAGGTTTACTCATTAAATAGATAATTACCGCGAAAAAACCCGATTCAAATCAAACAAAAAATATTGTTTGTGAATTAGGGTAAAGATGAAAAAACTATTGTCATTTAATTCAAATATAATAATTATTTAAAGACCAACTTGAATTAGCGAACTTTGTAAAGTTTATAAAAATTTTAAATAATTAATAACTTGTTTTTAATTTTAAAAAAATTCTTCAAATTAATCAGCCTCGTGCTGCCTGTGGTAAGTATCTGGAATACATATGATATCAATGAAGTACATTTTATTGTATTCCTAAAATAATCGTTTACCTTCAATACCGAATAATGTTGCACCAATCAAGAGCAAAATCATATCTATTTTATGATGCTCTTCAGTTATTGGCACATTTGAATGCAATTTTACGTATTAATTAAGTATGCAAAACACAATATTAATAAATCTTTGAAGGATTGTTACAATTTCTAGAATTACCTTCCAATTTCTTAGAATTATATTTTTAATTACAATTTATGCACACGTAAAACAAACACAATTAATTTTTTTTGTTTGTGTAACATTTCTTTTGTCATTAAATTAAAATTTTAATACGCACAATGCCTTAAAGATTTTATATATAAGGAAAATAAGTTTAAAAAAACCAAAAGGAAATTGTAAAGGCAGGAAAACATCTGCCGGATTACACACACACACACACACATGTGTGTGTGTGTGTGTGTGTGTGTGTACATATACATATGTACATATACAATGTATACATATGTATATCATGTATTATATTATTGGAAGGTGTCATGACTTAATTCACTTTCCTAGGGCACGAACGTGCCTATTGTAATGCTTCTCCATGTTTCATACATTTAACATTTTCTTCATTTTCCAAATTCATTTAAAAATTTACATCGTGATTCACCATCAAGTAGTAGTTAATTATGTGTTAATTCGAATGTAACTTTTTTTTCTTTTTTACTCGTATTATTTATATATTTTACCTCTTTGTGTTTTCGTACACATCCAACGTTTTCGGCTGGCTAGTCAAACGGACATGTGGTTTTTAGGAAACCAAGGTAATATATAGAAAAATAGTTACATTTATTAATATTTGTCAAACATTCAGCATGAAATTTAGAGATGGAATATTTAAATTCCATCTCGCTTGTGTAATTAGGGATCAGATTCCTAATGCGAATCAGTAACTAAAAGCTAATGGGACATATTGAGTAAATAGCAATATAATCCAAACAAATACTGCGGTTGGGCTTATTAGTCATAACGTTTTTGTACTAGCTTTCGCATCGTTGATCGAAAATTAAGAATCATGAAATTCAAGACGCAATTAGATTAACTTGATCATATGAGCTTTTCAAACACTACTCTCGTACTCTCTTTCCGTTACATAGTACAAATGATTTTATCATACCCTCGTCTCTAGTTTTGTTCTATGCTTTGAGTATGAAAATGGAGTATTGTATAATAGTATGGAGTCATTGAAAAGTTAGTCGTTTTTAACTGCAATATATCAAAACGTATATTTAAAAAAAAATAATTTTCAAAGCAATGTAAAACTACTCATTTTTATTTATATCCAATTTTATGTATTCAAAATTTCTGTTATGACGTCATATGAGATGAATATTTTATTTTTCTAAATAAATATATGAGAGTTTCATATTTATCTAAGGGCTTCACAAAAAAAAATTTACAAAAGAAATTACTTATTAGAAATTGCATATAGGGGCGACTTGCTGTGGCACCATATTTTCATTATAAATAAGTAGCAATAATGATATTGTTGTTTGGTTAATTGTTTTTCTTTCACTCCTCGATATTCAAAACTAAATTTTCCATAAACATATCCTGTATCCAAGAGATGACCACAAGATATTTATTCTAAAATATGAGGTATTCTGATTGGTAAATGAAAATAAATCTCATTAGGAGATAAGGGCCTGTATATAAGTAAGGGAATGAACATGAGCATTAAATAAGACATCACCGCAATATGTTAGACTACACCGGTCTACTGTGGCTTTTCATTTCTTTTCTTTGATTCTCCACATTTTCTAACAACTGAGCCATATCCAGTAATAAAATAGAATTTTTACCTGAAATTTTCTTTCAAAATTTCACCAATTTTTTTTTAATTTTTGACGGAGCGAAGTCAGGAGCCAAAATTAATGTTTATCAAATGGGAATATATATGTTTAATTTTATTATATTTTCGTCATTGGATTAGATTATTTATTTCGCAAGTATTGTTTTTTAATTATGGTTTGTCCTTAAATCCCACCGTACTCGTGATATATTAAGTGTGAATAAATATGGTAGCTCTGAGTAAAAAAAGAAATAATTAAAGTCACCGGATGCTCAGTTTGAATATATATTACGATATTCTTATTCAAATCATTATTCTTGTCGCAAAAACTAACGTTAAAACTGATTCTAATAAAATCTTGTCTTTTCTCTTTTCCATATTCTTATTGAATATTTGTAGAAGCAAACAAAGTAAGTCATCGTTTATTAACCTACATTAGTCATCGTTTATTGTTTATAATTAAGAAATAAAATATGGTAAGAAAATTCACATTACGTGAGAAAATGCAAATTCCTCGGTTCCTAAAATAAATATTTTCCATTGAAACTTTTTAAGTAAATTTTCATTTGCTATTACTTTGTACATAATATTTTTGTATAACAGAAATATATTAGAAATAATTGCATTCAAAGCACGTCCCAGCTTCAGATTAAAAATGACTCAACTAAAAATTACAAATTTTGGTAAGCGACATTTAATGTTTGAAAAGTTCAGATAATTGATAAATAATCGGCATGGTAAACGATCAGTATAAGTAGTCTAGAAGATGTGTACTTACATATTTTCAGGTTAAAGGGAATGTTTTTTGAATCATCCAATCCATAAATACTTCCATGTATGAGTTACTTATTTTTCATGTTAGAGGTGTCATATGTTGGTAAGATCACCTCCGGTATTAATACTCTGATATCTGATTAGTAATTAAGTATAATTTGAATAAAGTAAACGCTGAAAAATATTTGTATATAAACATTAATACAAACGGAATTATGCTGAAAGACAGAGAATGAAAATAAATAGCAGATACCAAATATATGCTATTTGGAGAAAGTTGAGAAAATTTTGGAAAAGGAAAATATAAGTACCGAGATAAATCGTATAAAGTCATTTGTATTTTACGACTTATATTATTCCTTTTTACTTTACTAAGAAGAAATAGTTCCAAAAGTCTGATACGAACCAAGTTGAACTAAAATCAAAACGACATAGAAAATATGTCATAGTCACTAAGTCAAATGCCTTGTTAAGAAAATTATGATTTTGTATGGTTTAAGAATCCTAAATCTCTATTAATTTAAAAAAAAACCTTCCACTTAATCTTCAAAAAAAAGCGAAAAATTTATTTGAAAAAATTATGAATGGAAGTTAATTAGGAAAGTTTTAATAATAATTTCGCTCTAGCAAATATAAATTAATAGATAAATAATTAGGCCGAATTTTTTTAATGTTTCTCTTTAAAAGAATCAACTTCTCAGAGAATATAGCGAATAGAATATAATTAGAAATTAAATTTGGTTTAACACTCGACACATTTAAAACTCAAGCCTCTTTGCTCACAAAAAGTTGCATTTAAAGCGGTTAATTACAAAAGTTTAGCTTCTTGCCAAAGTCATGTTCTTAACATCCAAAAACGTTTACGCACCAGCAACCATTTTTTGTATTCGTGCCTTTTATATTACTCTCAAACGTCATTCACTTCAGTATTTTAATTTTTTTTTAGTTCGGAATTACAATCTGCCACCCACTTTTTTTTAACTTCAGGATCCATTACTTCAAAAGGAAAAAAAGGGACAATCAAGTTTAGCCTCTCGCTAAAGTCATATTCTTCACATCCAAAAACGTTTACGCACCAGCAAACATTTTGAAAAATTTGAAAAATAAAAAAAAAATTAAAGTCGATACAAGTAATATATCTAAAAACTTTAAGCATACTTCGTTATTAGCATAAGTTGTTTAAGGAGCTATTGCGAGAGCGCGTGAACTAAAAATCGTAACAGTACTCTCCATAATATTAGTATGGCCATTGATCCGTAAATTTATGAATTTTAGGAGGTAAGCTAATAAACCAGAAAATTATATTTGTAATAAAAAGTTGAGTTATTACGCACATTTGTTGAAGGCAATAAATCACTGAATTTAGCTCAGAATTAGACGTTCATTAGACCAATAGTTCGCTCAAGTCCTATGACGAATGGACGGTTCTGAGAGAGAATAAAAGTGGGTTATCCGAGCAAAATCAAAAGCGGATAGTAACAATCACGTCAATTATTTCGCGTCAATTATTATAAACTGGAAGATAGTAAGTTCTACGCAATGTAAGGTACTAAATATTTGTAGGGCGCACTTACGTATTTATCTAGATGCATCACGTACTTTATTACAACAAAAATATATATTACTCAGAAAAAGGCAGTCATCAAAAGAAAAGATTAGGAACTATGAACTAAATTCAAGCAAGCAACGTAATAGCATCGATTTGAAATAATGTGTTAAGAAAGCAAGTTTCGAGTAAGATGAAGATAACTAGGGGCAACTTTAAACATCCAGACTTCAAATTACATCACAATGAAATGTTCCGCTAAACAAATCACAATAAAGTCCTTAATTTACTCTGATTCGTAAAGCATACGAGCAACTTTTGAATGTGATTAATTGGTGGCCGACAACTGCTCATTTTCGTGACCGGTCGTTCACTGTTCGTCGATTAAACGCATACGTCAAGAGATGCGCGACATTGAATAATTGTCTTTCATCTCCGTCTGCGAATATATATTCGTGATAATACGGTAATAGAGAAGGTGAAATTTGGTCGGGCTCCAATTTTATTGTAGGACCTATTTTTGCAGGAGGTAACAGTTCAAGTTTTAAATATCTTATGTTCTATTTTCATCGATTATTGTCAAATCCCTTATTGTTTGTCATCTACTTTGTGTGTAAATCGGTTGGTCTACATTCTAGTATCTTAGTTATTTTATACCCTAATATGCACGATTTTTCCTAAGATTTATTCAAATTTGAAGATAAATTGAAAGCGACACTTTGTAACACTTTATAATATCATTTACTCAATACGTACTAGTCTATCTTTACTGTAAAATGTATATAAGTGTTGAATTGATATAGGTTTTCTGTCAATATGAGTAGAATTATATTTTCCACTCTGTCATATTTATTTGAAACCACAATTGTTAGCCTTTTGCTGAATCACAGTTCAAGTATTCTGTTTGTATAGTTTTGTAATAGAACGTATGTCGTGACTGTGTTTTATTTAATGACATAAAATACAGTAAAAAAGTCGTATTACTTTTGAAGTAATGTATACTAGCTGCGATGTTAATTAATTCCAACGACGTCTTTAACATATTTTGCATTTTCCTATTTGGGCAATTATAATATAACCATGTTGGGAACAGTTTACGGAAGAAACAATTTTGTTAATTTCTTTTTAGTTGCATAGTTGCTAACCGGCGTTAATTAAGTAATAATAAACAGTTATCAAATAATAAATCTCAAGAGAGTATAAACGATGGTTACAACCGGGAGGCGCTTTAAGCAACTCAGCATCATCCGTCGACGTCGACGTTTGGGCGGAATTTCGTTTTAACCACACTAGCTCTCAACATAACTATATAGAAAACTGTTTTCCAAATAAGGTATATTGTTCGATGTTTTATAGCTGCGGCGACAACCAAATAAGAGTAAATTGTTCTAAAATTATAAAACTCAGCAAACTTGGCAATTTAAACCATGGCTGCACATGAGCGCAGTTTTAAGCAACACATCATCATCCATCGATATCGATGTGGTGAGTGAGTGGCGGCCAGCGTGCCATCATTCAGTGTGGCGTACGCAGGAGTTTCATTTAATCCATAATCTATGGAGTTCGACGGCGAAAAAGAGAGGGGATTCGGCGCGGGTCTACATATTGACTTGCGGCACGGAGCAAGGTTCGCGCTATTCTTTGGCTCGTTCATTGGTTGTCCATCTGTGTTGCAGATCTCTGTCTCGTTCTTCTTGTATCATCATCTCTGACTTGAATATTATGCTGTTTAGTATAAAACGGTAGGTTTAGCAATACAAATTTCATTCAATTATCGGGATTTCTACTTCTCATTCTGTATTTCTAAATCTTACTTTACGTCAAATACTCGCCTTAACACTAGCTTAATTTCTTTTAGTATACTTTGTAATTTTTAGTTTTGCAGACGTCGAACTAGATTAAAATTGTTACTGAATTTCATTCAAACATAAGAAACAATTGTTTTTTTACTCACAAAGGTTTGGATGAAACTAAATACACTAATTAGGAAAAGATAGTCGACCTTGATATTTGCCAATCATACATAAATCTTATCAGTACTATTCTTTGAAATAACGATAAATTTAGCTTGAAGATATCAACTAAAATTGGAGATAAAAATGTTACATCTCTCGAATTTCGCCACATAATTTATGTTACTTTTATGTTTACTTACTTTTCAAAATAAGGAAGACGAAGTGTTGTAGCTTCAGAGTTTACTTTAAATATTTCTTGATCTTTTTTATAGGAAACTCTTAGGACCGATCTACTTTTTATAGGTTTTCACAGTTTCCTATAACAAAAATTATTAATAGTTTGTTGTAATATGTTCTTTCATTATAAGTCAAAAAGTTTGATTCTATTACATTATTATTGACAAAAAATAGGTTTAATTAAGAAAAATAAAAATGCAATAGATATTTATTTGTACAGTGAACATAAGTAAACTTTGATAAACATTTTCGATTCTAACAATATAAAAAAGTATTCACAATCATCTCTCTAATCCTATAATACAAAAAAACAATCTAAAAAATTCCAGGGGTAAATAGTTAACTCTGAAGATAATAAATTCTTATAGAAATAAAGTATGGTTTTTTCAATAATTATCTATCTGTAATATCATGTCATTCCAAAAATATTTATGCGGAACTTTTAGATAGGGCAAACGAAGTTATTGAGATTTTTTTTTATAACGTACGTCACATATATTTACCAATGGCAAGATCAAGTTATAAGGATGTTATAATTATTTTAATTTTATATTTACATAGCATACTTGCAGAGGTATTATTGAAAATTACTAAAAAGAATATGAGTCTCCTCATCATCTAACTTGAAAATTGTTGAATTCAAAGTTACGAAGAAAATGAGTACTAGAAATTTACATAAAGTTATAGGAAAATAATAGAAAAGATTCAAAATCGCGTAGTTACTGGAAAATTCACGACATTTTACGCCCCGGGAGATATGCTAGAAAATACGTTCATATTATGAAAAAAAGGGTAAAATATGTAATTAGTTACGTGTACCCTTACGTGTGTAAATGTATACGTAAGGATCATAGTACGAGTTATACTAGGAATAGACAAATTCTGATTGATTTTACATTCTTTTCTAAGACTTAATATTTTAAGCTGCTGGACGTAGTAATACACTTCCTAAAGAAAATAAAACCTTGGGGACAATTAATTATTAATTTCATTGCAAATTAAACGGTTGAAAGCGAAAGCTTTAAATTTTTCGCCACTTTTATAACTAAAGCTAAATACATTTTGTGAATTATAACATAATCAATCATCAACATTGAGTGAATTGATTCAATTACGTTTATATGTGTATATATAATTATAGATAGAAATTTTTATTTACTACCCATCGAAATTGGAGATCAATATAAGATTTTATTTAACCTTTATTTAAACTAATGACGTCAATTGAAAGTAGTCGAGTGAAAATTGCTTTTATATTAGTACGTAGCTACTGAAAGCCATTAGCAGAATTTTGGAGGCATCTCAAAGGCCACCTTCTCAAAGATAACTAAAGTAAACCATTAAAAAAGAGTGTCTGTTAATAGAGAATGCCTACTTTTCTTAAAAGGTAATTCTCAAAGTACTTACATTTCATAATGCGTAAAAGAAGAAGATGTCATTGTACATAGTCTACTTAATAAAATCTTATCACACTATTCTGGGAATAAACGAAGTAAATAAAAGTAAATTTTCATTTACTCACACACTGAGCTCTCATCTCGAAATTCTTAGCATTATATAGCCTAGAAACTTGAAATTTGATGCGTGTGTTTTTTTTGGCTTCTAAGAAGTCGATAAGACAGTGTTGTTATAAATTTAATCGCCTAAAGAAATTTTTGCTGTATATCAAAATAATCAAAATGGCTTGACAGAGTTAGCATATTTTATAATATGAAGTCTACAACATAAATTGTCATTTTTGACAAGCTATTTATTACAAAGTTCTTTAACAATTTAAAATGTACAATTTTGTTCTGGCTGATAGCATATTTCAAAATTAGAGATTATTCAGAATTGAGAATATTCCAGAATTTGGTTTCACACACCTTAGTTTTAATTTTCATTAACGTGGCTAAATGGAAAATAATTATAATGATTGTGACACAAAAATCAATTATATAAGCTGGCTGTTTCCTGATCGGTAAAACCTGACATATTTTAATATTTCTTCCCTTTTTTTCTCAATTTCTTCTTATCTAGAATCCTTTAATGACTATGCATAGAAAATTTAAAGTAAAAAGCATTTGTACAAATGCATTTTCCTCATATAAATCTTACGAAAACCTTTTTGCAAATGTTACAATTTGGTTTCTTGAATATTCCTGATTGAAAAAAAGCAATGATCTAAATACAAATAACTTGTATTTTTGGAATTTTTAATTTGTAATTTTTGTCTATATTGCGGTACATGTGATATAACTATTTGAGACTTTTAAGGACACATTTTTTATACATGCTCGCTTTAAGTCTTTATTAATACAACAATACATATGCTTTCGTTTTTATGTTAAGAAATACAGCAGATCTGTTTTAACAATTTTTTATTGTGTGTGGAACTAATAACAAACATAAAATGTTTTATCTAAGTTCATTTTTACATTATAATATCTAGACAACACCTAGAGTCACGGGTAAAATTTAAAAAAGTCCATAAATACTTTAAGTGGTAAAATTATAGTTATATATGATCCATAAAAAACGTACAAAAACTACCAATTAATTAAAAGGAATTTTCATTTCTAACAGGTGGGTTGAAATACACCCGTATAGAGAATGCCGCATTGAAAACAATCATTAAGACAGATTGTCAATAACGCTGTAATTTAATTGTTTATTTGGTTCCATCAATTTATTATAAACGTTTAGCTCCATATACGTAGATAATAAATCATTGAAATGGTTAAAAATGTATTTGTAGCAAAATCTTGAAATTTTGAAGATTAAAATCGGAGATCTTTTAAAAATATGAACATTCCCAAAAAAAATGGAACATTAAAAACCTAGTACAAATAACAACGCATCCAAGCGATTTTTTTTTATTTTACACTGTAAAACATTTTGAACAATGACAATAACACAAAAGGTAATTTCATTGTTTTTTGTTATTTTCATAATTGAAACGATCAACAAGGGTATATTTTACATTTTATTTTAAATAATTTTTTTAAATTCTAGATGTGCTATGAAAATACTACGTATAAGATCGAAAAGTTTTGCGTGTGGAGGAAGACCGGTAACTGCTCTAAAGCATCTTCTTACAATCAATATACTTACTCAAGAACCTGCCCTCCCCGCACCACGTCTGGTCATTCCCATTTTACTAAAGTATGTCCGGGTAGCAAATTTAATTGTGCAGTTACAAATACAGGTAACGCTATCGATTGATGTACATAGTGAGCTTTACGAAGCCAGGCACTTCGTTGCGTCGTAATAATATTAAATTCCCATATCTTATTATCCATATCTGATTAGGTAAATCGACTCCAAGGAAAAATAATCTTACTTCAATCTCTATATAATACTTCCCAACTTCATTGAAATTAAGAGAGTAGATTTTACGTACTGATCATACAAATAATCATACAAGCAGACCGGTATACAATGAGGTTAAAATTTTGAAACATTATTCTCTTATCAAACATCCCTACGTTATTGTCCTTAAATAGTTCAGTTTACACATACGTCAAAGAACGTACCTTTGAAATAACTGTTTAAGATAGAAAGGGACTAGGAAAATTTGTAACAGGGCCCACTACAAGGATCCTAAACGTGTTTAACCCTGTGTTGCTATTTGTGGACAAGTATTAACTTTATCCATAACAGTAATTTCTGGGATTACGTGGTACAAAAAAAAGAATCATTATAATTTCGTCATGTTCGTCAGTTCGTCTGTCGCCGCCATACGTTTTTTATGCTTTTATACATATTTATAGGAAAATTGTATGAAACCAAATATTATAAAAATAACTTTTCAGGAATCTCTGTATACCTTTTAACTGAAGGCGATTTTTTTTAAATTTTACCATTAGCGATAGGAAAAAGCTTTTTAAAATTTTATATTTAAATTCTATATTATTTCATAAGTGTACATATGAATAAATTAATTTTTTAATCAAGGCTATGAATGTGAAGAAATTCTAGATATTGCTATTCGATCAAGATTTTCAGCTATTTTTGAATAAATTATACATAGATCAACTCGCGTTAATACACTTACTTTATGTTACACGCGCTCGACCAATTTATTGATTAGACTATTCATTTTTAATAAATTAATTTCGTTATTCAAGTCGAACCTATAAATTTTATATTAAAAATATTCTGTCATTTATTTAAATTAAACCAATCATGCATGAAACAAACAGTTACCGAACGGTTATTCAAATTCTCAGAGTTTCTATCTTTAAGATAATATACAGCTTTATTAGATAATATACGGCTTGATGGATATCCAATAAATATTTCTATCTGTCGGATATGAAGTATGCCGATTCATCTTCCAACTTTACTAGAATGCGCTCTACGCCAGATACATGTTAGAAACCTATGCATTTACTAGCTCGGCCGACGAAAATTCGTTCGTGTGGAAATCGGTACGAAAAATAATTGTAATAACCAAATAAAAATTACCTTACATCTTGCTCGAGTTGTAAAGTATCCCATGTAAACTATTAACATACCAAATTTTATTAAAGTCCGTGCAGTAGTTTTCGCGTGATTGAAGAAGAAATTAAAACATAACCGACAGACTGATAAAAATTCTATAAACAGGTTTCAGGCTTCTTCTATCATTCTATATGCTAAATCTAATTCACTCTTACAATTTCATTATTTGTACAATTATATTTAAAATAAGAAATCATTAATTTAACATTTAAATAAGTAAAAATATTCATTTTTGTAAACAGTGTCTGCTTCCAAATTTTCATGGATCGGTACTAAAAACAATAAATATTGTCGTATATTTTTTCTTGGTTCACAGAAGTTTACTACCTTGAAATCACAGGAAACCAATTTAAATTTGACGACAATACAGTATATATCAACAAAATATTTCGAATTTATTCTACACCTAAATATTTTTCTCGTTTATTGCTTTTCACCAACTTTCCATTCTCTATGCTGAATGTAAATGTCAATGTTTGGTTGGTGCTGTTTCGCACGATTCTTGGTGCTGTTTCGGACGATTCTTGCATTATAACCCAATGACAACTATAAGAGTAGACAAATGTACAAACAAAACGAATTAGTGTATTATTATCCACTCCCTTTCTTTTCAACGCATGAAAACTTAAAAATGAAACAACATGAAATGGGACGCTATTTAAACTGTATGATATATTAATAAGCTTGTGTACTTATACATGCAACGTCTACACCGTCACTTTCTAGTATTTTTTTATATAATATTACATTCTAGTATTTCGAATAGGCCATAATCCTGTCCCTTTTTTGCAAACCAATGGCTAATTTTCAATACTCGTCATTATTTACCTGTCTTATCCTTGATAATGTCCTCGTGAAACATTATCCACATATCAAATGTTGAGTGTCATACAGTTTAAAGAGCTCAAATTCCACATAAATCAATATGACGTGGCAGTTTACGAGAGAATATACGTTAACGCTTCCGTTTATTCAACTTACAGGTATTGATATGTACATGGAAACTTAAAGCTGCTCGCAATAGATTTCTCCACGTTCAAAATGGAGCCTAGAAATATAATAAGAGCTATAATATCAGAATTTTTACTAAACAGCTGTTTTCCGCGTGTTCTGAAAATATTTTACATTGGTATTTTAATGTTCTTCCTTGTGGGTAAATAAATTGAAATCAATTAAAAACATTCCGATTGAAATATTTTAAATAAAGTTTTAAAATTGAACTATCATTTAATCTGAATAAAAATATGACTCGAAAAAATAATTTCCTCTACTATTAGATATACATTTATAATATTTGAAGTAAAGAGAAATTATATTTGCAATATTTATTCAAAGAATATTTTACGAAATATAATACCATATAACCCAAAACATACTAAAACGTAAAATATGATACTCGCCGAAAACCGTGAAGTGGAATAGCTTAAAACAATTATGATAAGGTTATATCTTTACTTTCATTTCCGTGATTTCAAAAAGATATTCCACATTTATTTATTGTTTAATTTCGATAGATAAATAAAGTAAACAAATTTCAAAATAAATATCTTTATTAGGTCCAACAAGATACTACATTTTTGGAGCAAGATACCGCCGGAAACCGAAATATATTGGGTGTTAAATATGAAAATCAATATATTTTTATAATATTGTAACATTATTGCATATCATGAAGGAAAATATAATTTTTAAAATTAAAATTTGTCGATGGGAAACGACAGTTCTCTTTTCATAAAAATAAATTTTCTTGATAATCATAATAATTAAAGGTAAATTATATTCATTATTTAAAGAGTTATAGAAGTTTTAATGCACGTAAGGGGAAAGAGTTTTATATTACTAAAATACACAGTTATTAAAGACGATTTGAAAGAAAATTGCCCAACGCGAGTATGTCAACCAATACCAAACATTAACAAATATAAAAGCAATGAATGGGATGAAAGGGGAATGATGTAAGAGGAAGGTTTTTTACCTTATAACAATAAAACATTTAAACAGACATAACTTTTTAAAAATAATTTTGAATTCGCAAAATAATATTGAGTCATGAATAAATGCATTTATACGGGTAATTATTATTACGTGTTGGAGAAACTATATATTAAATCATTTTAATTTAATACAAGTTACCTTTATACAACGTATCAGGTCTCGACAAGCAAATCTGAGAGTTACTTAAACGACTAAATTTAAAACGTTCTTAGCACTGCCCATTTGTTAATGTGACGTGGGATAAAACCTAAATTTCTCTATTTTGTTCTAATTTTAATATGTAGATTTACTAAAATTTACTCTTATTATTATTGTTGTAGAATCCCTGCCTTCTATAAACGTCTATAGATTACTGACTCACTTACCACAGCAAACACTGTGCAGGTATATGTCCAGGAAATGAAGTGTTTAATTGTTTTTTGTAACGTAGTGTAGTGATTTCTATTGATCTACTGTTTTCTTTTATTACTTTACACAATTTCTATTTTATTTTGGGAAAATAAAGAACTTCACTTAATTTTTATTATTATTAGTTGTGTAATAACTGAAATGCACCATTTCATAATTTGTATGTACTCTGGCTTGAAAATTGCTTAATATTTTTTAAAAATTAAGCAATTTTCAACTCCTGATAAAGCGACCTTATGATGGAATTTACCTGTTTACCGACAAAATCACAATTTTTTATAAATCTCTTAAAAAATGTATATAATTTATTAATAATGAATAATTAATTCTGGAAGATATACTTTAGCAACTAATAGGTATTAATTCCATATTATCTTCTCTTCTTGGTTTACTTCTCTTTCTGTCTTGTCTTGGAAGGAGATTTGTTAAACTTTAGTTAAAACTTGAATTAAGTATCCGGTAGTCATCATATATGTCGATTAATAATATGTTGCATTTGCTACTCTGTACAGAAGGCTCGCAGTACACACGATAGGGCTTCGTGATCCGTCTACTACATAATTATTAATATTCATATTTTTTCTGTATGACGTTAACAACAGTTCAGTTCGGTACTGAAAGAACTGTAAATAATATTATGTGAACAGGGATACTTTATAATTTCTTGACTCTCAGACTAATGGAACCAAATGGTTTATGTAGCTTATACTTCGATCATGTAGTTTATACTTCGGGGGAAATCCCCCGAAGTATGAACTATATGATCACATAATATAAAGAATATTTTTATTTGCATTCTTCTGGTGATTATAAATTAGGGATTTATTTTGAGAAAAAATGTTTAGTTAATTAAAGAAGAAAATTGTCATTAATTCAATGCTTGAAAAAATCGTAATTCAATGCTTGACAAATATTAAAATTTTCTGTATTTGCTGAAATGGAGTTTAAAGATTTTTTTGTTGACAAAATGTTTCTACACATTGTATAGAAATTTACTTGCGGGTTTAATCAATATAAATAACAAATATAAACAAAAAGATAAATTCATAGTAAATAAAAACATTTACTTCATATCTTTAGTATTCCAATCAACACTTTCTAAATAAAAAAAAAACTCAATTTTCTTTAAAGGTTATGGAACCTTCCTGGCTAGGCCCATACACACCACTCCAGAAATAAAATACATTATTATTGTAATATGTAAAAAAAATATATAACTAGTAGAATAATAAAGCTGAAGTTTAACTTAAAATAAAATTTATTTTAATTCTTCCAAAAAATATTTCTTTACCAAAGTATAAGTCTTTGAAATACAATGATCGACCGATTGACCGAGGAAAACCGAAGATCGACGAATCGAACGATTGACCGATAAAAATAAAGTACTTATTGTCTTTAATTTCTTAAATTGAAAATTTTAAATAATTTTATTCCTCCTTATCATACCAATTCAATTAGTTTTCATTTTCTATTGATTGGTACAGGAGCAGCAATTTTAGAATTGGTGATAATTTTTCTAGTTAAACGGATTGTGAAAAATTAAAGTCGTGATACTACATCAAATGTTTTTATTTTCTAAGCAAAAACTAAAGTAAGAATTTTACCTGTTCACACATATTACTGTTCCAAAACATTTATTGAAAAAGTGGTACGGGATAATACATTGTAGCTATGCAAACTGGTTTAAAGTGAAATCAATATCAGTAATTAGTTTTAACTGAGGTGCTTAATTTTCTTTCTGTCACGTTGATAAAATTTTAAGTCAAATACAAAAGAAGAAGGCAAAAAAATGTAACTGTAACTGTAATTTATTGGATGTAAAAGTAATCTATTGGATGTAAAACGGACGTACCTTAAGAGAGAAAGGGGTTATTTGAAAAATGTTTTTGCATTGCTCGTTTCTTCATGGCATCTCCAGTGAAGTAAATTTGCTTGATGTGAAATATGTGAAACTGTTAGCAATATAATAGGCTATATTATTCAATGGACTAAACTGACCATAATTCGCAGTAAGAAATATCGTTTAACCCATAGCTGGATAAAAAGACTGTCTCCATATTTATCAAAATTACATTGACTCCTCAATTAGTACTAACATAAGTATAACTTCCTGATAATATTAGCATGTGACATCTCACCATTTGATTGTAAAATTTAATAATCACGATTTTAAAAATTATTTTGTATTTGTTACAGGGCCGAACCAATATCTACGAAAAAAAATATGTAAAATAACCGAGCCATTATTACGTGTTAATTAACTTATAAGTAGACATATAAATGAAATAAAATGAAATAAATGAAATAAATTTTAATAGCCTTTTTCAACTTAATAAAACGATAAATAATTATTTCATGTGTAGCAAAAAACATTATTTCCATTTCTTCCTAAAACAAAAAAAAAATGATTTTTTCTATTTCAGTGTTAGAGCATGACATAAGTTCTATCAGGTAATATGTTCTTAGCCTGGGATATGTTTTAATTTTTTCGAAATAAAATATTTATTATTTATAATTGTCATGAAAATCATGTTTTCATTTAATTTTAACTTATCCTATATTGTGTCGATGAAACTTGTTGGTAGAAATTATTAACAGAGAAATAGTGTTGTGGACAATTTTCTGTTTTGAAAGATTGCGTTTTACGAAAATAATTTGAAGTTATATTTACTTTAATGTCGATTATTTGCGTCATTATTCTCTTTGTAATAAATGTCATAAAGCATTTTTTTGTTTACGATCATATCTAGCATTTTAAGAAAAAGAAAATTCAGATAAAAATACAATATTGGGAAAACGTCGCCAAAAAGCGCTGAGGAAAATGTAAGCTAGTCGAAAAAGAAATATTAAAAGATGGACATTAAAAGATAAATAATTAAAACAAGATTTTTTTCTTTCGAAAATGTTAGTATTGAGAGTTCTACATAATAATTTAAAAAAAAATTAAGAGATTTACAATGCCGGTAAAAAACAAACATTTAAAGAATATAATTTTTCTCGTGGACTTTTGATTCAATATTTGGTATTTACTTACTATTTTTTCATACCAATTGAAAATTTCGTTGCAAAAATAAAAGTGAATTACTGTACCATAACTTGTTATTTAAAATTTTCGTAAATGTTGTGTTTAACCTAAATGGTCTACAAAATATCCCTTCCAAGCAAATAAATTAAGCATATTTGTTACTAAAAACGCAAATAAATTAAGTATAATTGTTACTAAAAACGTTGTTGACAAATAAGCCAAAATTAAATGCAACAAAGGTTTCATATGAAATGCTATTAATAAAACTCCACATTATTTATCGTCTCCTTTAATATTTATCGAGAAGTATCTTCCGCAAACAAAAGTGGAATTCGAAATCAATAATTCAGACTTGTTATTACGTCATATCTTGAGCAAGACAGGTTGAAAGAATGAGGAGAAAGAATTTTTTTAATTAATTTTTCCCAGCGTTAGAAATAATTGAAGTGGACGGTTTTCCCCACGACACTTTTCACGAATTCTCCCCCTTTTTTTTTACATACCGATGGGAATTTGTGATGTCTCCACATACCATTGAATATATTAGGGACGATGTGTCATTTTTTAATGGTACAGTTATTACGTATGTCTTGAAAAAGATAACAGCCCGTAATACGTCCGTAGTTCATGTTATTTCTTGATATTAATATTGGCCATGGTATGTTATTTAAAGAACTAATAACTATATTTTTAGATGAGTTTAAAATAAATTGTGTTGACATTAAATATATATTTTATATATATTTTGGACTAAACAAATAAATATTTTGAAATGTATGTGACAAAGTAATACATACAAAAAATAGTTGTAGAATAGAATTTTAAATTTAAAATCTTGTTACCGAAATAAATTTTTAGAACAAAACATTTGATGATTTATTATAAGTATATGTCGCTGCAAATTAAAAATTTTTTTTAAACATAAATTTGAAAATAATTTTGGTCGCCTATTCTGAGGTCTAAGATTTTACAAATGTTTTTACTTATTCATTCATACATGTAACATTACACTCTTCCACAAAAGGAGTATCTATTACTTGTATATGACATATCGATAAAGGGGTAAGTTTGCTTCTGTAATTAAAGAAAACTTTTTAGTATATAGAAACATTAAAGATATAAGCAAATAATAAAAATGAGATGTAGAAAAAAAAAATATAACAGAGGGTACTCCATAATTTGTTGCTTGTTTTTCTGTTGGTATTCCATGTTTGTTGGTACTCCAAACTTAAACTGCTTTACGTAATATTTTATTTTTGTCGTTTTCTGCTATCTCTCACTCTAAATCCTGTTTAGGTGAAACGTTATATTTTAAGTCTGGAGATAAACAAGGAATGTTATCCTTAGTACTATTTCAATTCAACAATAAGGAATTTTTATTAATGTCATATTTGCCTTACGTCGTTAAAAAACTGTGAAATTTATTTTGGAATTCAACCTAAAATTACTGTTTTTTATTTCGATACTCATATATTTTTTCACTTTTCCAGATAAAATATGAATTCACTAACGTCTTTTGTGATACCCCTGAAAGGGGAATAAATATGTTACAAGATTTTGATCTGCGAATAAGGAAGAGAAAATTTACGAATCATATAGATATATTTAAATTTAATGACGCGAGAATTATAAAGTATAAAAATATGACTCGGCCCAATTAAGAGTTTTTAGAAAAATGTTTTTGAGTATTTGTGAGCTTATAGAGTATAATATCACCAATTCAATTAAATGAGTTACACTTTAAGGCGCCGTAATCCTCATGAGAGACAAGCTGAAGAGCTGAGAAAACAGTAAATATTTTCTTTTTCCGTTAATTTGAATTCATTTCTTTGAGGGGAAAAATATCTTAGAATAAATATTATTTGACTATATTTTCTTTTTGTGGTAATGGGAATATATGACGAATATCTAGCCTTTAACTTTTGATGGTTCTAATCGCCTTAAAATTCAATATATTTACCTAAATATTAAAAGTTACTGAATGAAGAAAGTGAGAAATTAATTTGATTGAAAATAGGTTTGGTGTAAACTTTGCTCCATACTAAAATATTTCAGTTTATAACAAGCACTTACATAAAATATGACAGTTAAGTTTAAGTATAAATGTGACGGTATCCTTACAAGGATTTCATTAGAAAATATGGTAAAAAATTATAAGCAGAAAGCTCTCGATAATTATTACTTTTATTAAGAATATTTAAAGTTTTGCTTTGATTAAAGAAAATGAAAAAAATATCTTCACATTTTTGAGACATTGAATTTTGTTTATTCTAATAATTATTTTATCATTTTTTTCCTTTTTGGCTGGTAATTTCTGTTAATTTCTGCTTTTATTCCTGAAAATTTTGCCCACTTTATTGAAGTGGTTTATTTTTATGCACCTGTTACTATTTCTTTCCGCCTTCTATGTCTTTAAAATCTAAACCTTAGGTGAATGCAATGAAAGACCGAACCATACTTTTGTACTCTTGGTTATATCCGATAATTTCGTAAAACTTAGGTTATAATGATTGCATATTTCAAAAAAGCAATCCATAATAACAAAATACCTTACAAAAACCTTTTAATTAAAACTAGATATGTTAAGTCTCAGTTATAATCGTGTAAGCTCAAAAGATAAGTGCGTGAATAAAATCTATATTACAATACAAAAATAAAAATTAAAATACATTGTGCATATCAGCTCCAACGCGCCGTTGGAGTTTACTCCTTAATTACCATTGTCTTGGAATATATAAAGTAAGTAACAATGTATTTAAATATAAATATCAATATCATCTATCAACATATCACTTATAGTTAAGACAGTGTTCATAAGAAACGCATTTGCTTCACTGTTTTTTCTTTGACTTATATTGCTAAACTGCCATTCATTGACTTACGTTGCAAAGTCCATTATATTTCAAGATATATGTATCTGAAGGTCCTTTCTAAATATTGGTAAAATAATTTTTGAAATCGGATGTGTAAGAACTACATGTTCTTGCGATAATGCGTGAGAGGTCATAATAAATGGTTTCACTTCCGTTGAATACTAAATCACGAAGAGTGTATTTAAATAAGTGTTACTTAATCATGGTCAAGGAAATTATATGAAAGTTTTGCTAATGGGGTTTATAATTTGAAATATTTTATATGTCTCTTTTCAACACAGTAAATAGCATAATTCTATTTGAATGAAACTTGGTATTTTGTTCTGTAATTTTCATTTGTTGCTCTAACATATTAGTATATGACAAATGTGTTAAATCCAATGTTTACCTATCTTAAGAGCTCAAAACTTTATGTGAATTATGTCATTATTATCAAAATATTATCTAAATTGATACAGCGCTTAAATAAAAATGACTTATATTTCACTCAATATTAAATTAATTATTTGCAAACGTGATAAAATGTAAACTTTTATTATAAATTAAAAGTAGTATAAAGGACTGAAAAACAGACTACTCTTATAAATAACAATAATATGAGTTGGTACTAAATTAATAAGAAGATATTAAAATCAGGCATTGAAACAAAGACCGAGAGAAAGTTCTAGAACAGGCCGAATTTTATCTGTAACTATTTCTAATAGTATGTCTGTATCTTCCAATGGATATGAAGGCTATGCTTTATAGAAAAAAAATCCTATAATACTCGTCACAAACTTACATATACTCTATTGAAGTACTAAGTTTATGTCACATTAAAAACCGCACTGAAATCAGTTTCCTAGAAAAGAAAAGAGTTTTAAATTATCGGCAAATACAAAACAATAGGTGATCTAATAACTAAGGGCTTATATACTATCAAAAATTAAAAATCAACAAACAGTCTCAGTTCATGGCTGAATGTAGGTCTCTCCATGGGAATGCCATTGGGAGTAATTGTCCATAATCGCAACGCTGGGTAGGCGTTCGGTGATTGCTTTGCGCACCAGCGGAGCTGTTACCCGACATTGGTCTGTGGCGATTCAACTACGTGATTATAAACACCATTTCAAGACCCGCTCGAGACGACACCAATCCCGGCTGCACTTAATTAGAAATAAAACTAGACCTCAACTATTATATTGATTGACCTAAGATGGGAATCGTTAATAAAACCATGATTTTTTTGCTTCATTAATATTATTTCAATGTTGAATATGTTTCATCACATTTATACACTTAAGTAATGTGTTAATCTTACATCAGTTTACTATAACTAATAATCAAGCAAAAATAAATTAAAGACAATAATAAACTGGTCCCTTGATTATTTACATAATTTTTAAAATTTAAATACTAGTTAAAACAGTTTTCCAATTAAAACACTAGGAAGCAAAGAGAATAGGCAAAAAGATCCACACGAAGGCCGGAAACAGTCACCGAAATTTGCAAAAATTAAACAATTTAACATTGAAAAATCGGTTGGCTTCTATTTTTATAGTCAAATCAATCAATAGAAAAAGGAACCACCAAAATTTAGAAGAAAGGCAGCCTCAAGAATTACGAATTACAGCTTGTAATAGATTCTCATATGTACATACGTACAGCCTAATGCGGTGAGATGATTGAAATGTTTTATAGGTAAATTTGGATGACAATGAATATTAAAAAAAGGTTAAAAAATAATACGCATTATTTTTAGTAAAAGCTCGCCTCTTTATTAAAAGTTGATTATTTGTAAAGTTACTCGAGTTATAATTACTTCTGTCGTCAAAATTCGAGGTTAGCGCGCTAGTTGATTATAAAGCATATGTGCTTGTGGCGTTTAGTAATTGAGACTAAATGTCCAATTTTCCAAATAATTCTATATTTTAGTGAAATTGATAAGTCATTATCGAAAAATGTTATCAGGATAAAAAATCTACTAGCCTTCAATAAACTGAGCCCAATAGTCAATAGTCTTTTGAATACACACATTCAGTGAGAATTTTAACAGTGAAAGCAATACAAATAATTACTCAATTGGGACAGAACTTATAAATAGGTAAGATGGGTTTTAATTCTTTATTAAATAACACTTAAAAATTTCTCAAGGCGTATGGAACAATTTAAATACTGGTTTCAATAATTGTTTACCAAATATAATTATAACATAATTAAATAAAATACTTTAACATTCTAATAACGCTGTTGGTACAAATTATATGCATTCGTAAGTATAAATGAAGGTTTTAGATATATAAAAAACTACTTGAACTTTCTTAGATATATAACGATATTTTAATTACATAATAATGTATATAATTTGAATATATATTTTGTTTACATCCTATTTTTCGAAGTTTAAACACAAATACCGATACGTACAGATAAAGTGCAATTAAATTTATGTTGCTATTCCAAATATTTTATAAGACTTATTAATTACCTTACAAATGTATAAACTTATGTGTATCTTCATAGAAAATATTTTTTAGTTATAATTAACATGAGATTTTTTTTCATTATTGAATAATCCGTAGGAGTATGCAACTGAATATTCTTCCTTTCATAATTTTAATTAATTATTAAATATGGGAAATGAAATTTAATAATTAATTACAATAATTGTATTGAAATGTTAAATCATTTTAACTAGTTTCTTTTTCTGATACAAGTTAAAATTAATTTCATTCATTAAAACGTATAAATTGTTATGGACAATTTGAACTCGTTCTACGAGGTTTCCTACGACTTGGGCAAATAAGCAGTTAAGGGCATAACATATTATAAGGATTTAAAAGTTTAAAAAATTATTTCTTATAAACTGTTTACAAAACATTAATTCTTTTACCACGTAAATTATTCACAAAATATAGTAAATTTTGAAAATCATTATTTATCTCATTGTTGTAATTTATTATATTTAGAATCATTTTATGATTTTTTGGACAAAGTATATATAAGCTTTTAGCTGAGTTTTGTGTTTTAATTTTGGCTTTAGCAATTTCAAAGTAAGGATATATTTTTAAAGGGATAGGACATATTTTTAGGATATTTAAAAAAATATAACTTTATTTATATTACGTAAGACACGGAAATAATTTTGAAACCTTTATAACATGTTGGTTTAATTTAGAAAAAAAAATGTATGCTGATTAATATGCTTCATCTCTATACCAAAATCCCGTGTTTCAACTACAAACGATTTTCATATGGACATTTTCTTGTCAAATGATCTAAGACAGACAAACTAACACGTGAGTTATTTCATAATTGTTACATTTTTTTACGCTTTATAATACGAAACTATTAAAAAGAGTGTCAATTTATAGAAAATTCTATTTATTTATTGTAAACAGATGATTGAAATTATGTAAGATCATGAAATACCAAATCGGTGGTTTTATGTTCCTATATAAATCAGCCCTCAATATGTGAAGTCAATTGCTATATGAGGGACAAAGGACGACCCCGAGAACTTTATTATTTTTCTGCTCATAAATCAACCTAAATAGCCCTCTTTATCTATAACTTAGTGGCAGGTTCAAATATTTTCTTACTCACGAATTCACATTTAGTTCAGAAAATCTGATTGAACTAATTTTATTTCAACACGACCATCGAGTGTTATGACTTTTTTTTATCAATATTTTTACATTTTCGTCCTGCCTTATCGGTTGACAATATTTTATATCTTATTTTTGCTTTCATCTGAATTTTTTTAATAGTTATTTGTAGATGGTTAATCAACTAAATTAATATGATCAAGGTTATTCTGCACATAACTTCCTATTAAAATTTGTTAATGTGAAACCTGCGAAATGTGTCCTAAAATAATGTTTATATTAATTATATGTATATGTATAGATCATCACCGTGGTGTGTTGGGTTGAGCGCATGACCGTGAACCGCGAGGACCCGGGTTCGATTCCAGGCCGCTCATCGAAGCGGGACTGGTAGAAGTTCAACCTTACGAGGCTCTGGCGACCATTTTTCCATATAAAATATTCTTCATCTCATGTGGACACAACAACGACAATAATTATATGTATGCACTTATAATTGTATGCTACTCAATATAAAAGTTATCTTTACGTTTCTTCAAAATGTCATATATATACTGGAAATAAAAAATAACAGTTCACAATTAATAAATAGACAATTAAATCAATATTTTAATTTCTCTGCAAAAAATCACAGTTTTATTACTCTTTAATGTAATTCTTATTTTTAATCACTATAATAACGTTATAGTTTCAGAAATGGCCATTCCTCTGACTTATAAAAACAAATGGAAGATGTAAGGCACAAGTCCAATAATCCCAGCCATACTTCTTCTCATTTTAGATCTACACAGAGTCGTTTTCCTGCCATGACGTTATTATGTTCTAAACATTATCTTCTTTTAACAACTAATCTGATACAAATCTACTATCGGCATCTTCTGGAAGTATATGGCAATATGGATTTGTGAAGGTGTCTGCACTAACACATTATACTTTTAACTTTCATAATAGTGTCTTCTTTTAGTACTTAATATTTTCTTGAATATTAATATTCCCACTCACAAAAAATATCTACCAATTCATCATGTTTCCATCTAGTTTTCCTTACACAGCATAGATATTTGTTTCACAATAAAATCAGTATTATTAACCATACTTCTGCATTGTTTTTAAATTTTTAATGATTTTTAAACGACTCCAGAAAAGAAGGAGTTTCTCAATTCAATGTCTATATATGTTTGAATTATACAATTTTTTGAACTCGAGGGCGCATTAACCGATTTTCATAATTCACTTTTTTATTGTTTGAAAGGAAATATTTTTCTATAAGTATCATTTTTTATGGCCTGATTATGAATTCCGAAAGTCTTTTATCTTGTATTTAAATTTATCTTTCCAAAGGTAAGAAATTAATGAACTAAGTAAATTAGTAAGTATATTTAGGTAAAATAGAATTACACCTACATATACTCACTAATTTAATCAGTTTATTAATCTATATTATCACCATAATATTAATAGATAAGTGGGTAGGTAAGTAAGTATTTATTGGCTTAAACATAGGCATGAAACAACCAGGACGTTAGCATGGAAGTAGGCAGATATAAACAAAAATTTAAAGCAGTTAGTGTATTAAATACTTCGGTAAATATATACAGGCGTGTACAAAAGCATGAAGCACCGACTACGGTGAAAGCAAAAGAAAGGAACGTTTTTAATAAATAAAATGAACTTACTTCAAGTAAACACTGAACGCAGAACATATTATAAATTATGAAATGAAAAAATAAGAACTTATCTGCAAAAAGAAGCGCTAATACTTGGTATCAATTTCTGAAATTTCCAACAATATTTACAAATTCTTATAAAAATCAAAATTTTTAAATAAATATTAGAATAATTTTTTGTAAGTACAAGTTTCCTTAAATCAGTGGTATGTAAGTAACATATCTAAACTTATTTCAATGAAAAATTTTATTAATTCTTGTATCTTCTCCAATATTTTCACTCAATTTTTTCCATCGTACTCATTTTTCCATTGCTCCATCCCTCGCGAAAAAGTGACTACTTTATATGAACTCATTCCCCTTTATTTTTTACAAAAACTCTTCTTATTTACTGAATGAAGAGTTCTTCTTTATATCCAATAAGATGTCATGTTTTGGTTTTGGTTTATTAAGATTCAAAGCTGTCATTTAGAAATAAACACTAAATTTTGTCTAATTTCAGGATGTCAAAAATTTTGGAGGTAAAAACTTGTTAAAAAAAACCAAGTGATATATGTAGTGAACAAAATCGAAACTTGAAAAAGTTTGCTTTGCGATTATGCAATGAATTTTTTTTACTTTGATGCTTTACATATTTTGTATGTTTGTACTTTTGATTGTAACTTACGCGAGTATTCAGATGTCGAACAGCAAACACAAATCACTTTTGACCACCACGTCTCTTCAAAGGTTGTATAATTTGCGTATAAAACACTTTACTCACATAAAACTGATTCCATGTATTTAAAAATAGTTGGTGGTAGTAATTGATGGCAACACTGATTTTATTTGCTACGACCAATAAAATTGTATGACCAGGACGTTTTTAATTGTGCAGAGTTTAAAGATTTATAGCGTCGTAACATTTATTTTATTATAATGTTATGAACCGTAAAATTAAACATTATATGTGAATTCAATTTCGAATAAATGGTAAGGAAAAATAAAAAAAAACCAGTGTGCTTTAGACCACTCGACTGAAATAAAACTTCATATTCACAAAACATGAACTTTACAATGAATTTACAATTTCATCGCATATATATAAATATATATATATATATATGTATATATATATATATATATATATATATATATATATATATATATATATATATTTCATGCACTGGCTATTGGCTATGAGAGGAAGAGAGAAAGAAAATGTGCGCGCACTGCTCTCTCTTGCTTCTACAGTATGATACAGACAATAGGCTTGCACTGTGTCTTAGATATACGAAACATAACTGGCTATGAGAGAAAGAGAGAAAGAAAATGTGTACTCGCACCTATCTCTCTTCTCCTTACATTAACATACGAAACGTAACTCTCTCTCTCTTTCTGTCTTCACTAACTTATATCTCCCTCTCAACTTCAGTTCGCCTCGCCCGATCACACTTTTCGTAACGCTCTCGTCATTCATTCACCAGCTTACTCCCCAAGTCAAGCGTGTGTAAAGAAGTTTTACTTCAAAAATATGGACAGTTCCCTAATCCAAAAAGGATAATATGCTCATTGTATTTTAACGTCATTTAATTTTATAATTCTTCATAACCGTTTTACGATATCATCCAAATAATTTTTTAGTGCTTCATATCAAAATTCTGTACTGCAATAAATACATCTTGTACCAAAATTCATAGCCATTTATATTCATAGGTTCTGGACCAAATTCTGTACGAAAAGCAGAACCTTTATGCAATCATGTCGGTGTCAGTATATCCATTATAACTCCCTTTTTTGCAGGAGGCAGTTTGCAGAAAAAAAATTAATTTTAATTTTAGAGGCAAGTTTCTAGCTGAGGAGGACAAATTTAAGTAAGCAGTCAAAAAAAATTTTTAAAAATGTGTATATTATTCGCGAGTTTCATATTGACCAAAATTTATAGTAATTCATTAACCTGTTATATTTTTTGCATTGTACTTATTTAAATAAATCAAATAATTGATCTAAAATTATTATGAAAAAAAATTAATGTGGTTTATATGAACAATATAAACGTAAACATATCACACGCGACTGATACCGACATCACGTCTGGGCATAGGTAGACTGCAAATTAATAGTTGTATATTTTCATACAAAATACTCGTTGTGCAAGATTTGACTCGTCCTTTACCAATTTCTTACTTCATTATTTTCAAAGTTTTAATTAAATTCCGTAATTCTCTAAATGTGCGTAATAAATTAAAATGATTCCAAAATGTTACCAATCTAAATTAATTGATGTTTGCCAATAACAGAAGCGCCATTTGTCTTTAATTAATGCTATCATATTTTACGATACATTTTAAAGGTATATGCGTTGAAATAAAAAGGATTTTTATAAAACCGACCATGCGCTATGTTCTTTTCCCTTTTTTTTAAAGTGAAGAAAATCTAATTTCACCCTATTATAATTACAGATATAATGAATATTAAAACAAGATCATAATAAATATTTATTTTTACACAATAGTGCAGTTGCTCCAGTTTTGACGGAACCCTTTAAAAAAATGTCTTAAATTTACACCGTAGATTACAAATATTCGTATCAAATTTCTTATTATTTCTTTTCCAGATATTTTATTCTAGGAAAAAACCACTTTACAGTAAATTATTAGTAATAAATAGTACAGCCATTTACTGCATAAATAATGCATTGAAGTAAAAATATTACTTACACGGAAATTATACAGTAAAGATAACTCGCTCAGAAATAATTGACCCAAAAATAAGTTGTGTTTCAGAATCTCCATTAAGCATTTGTCTTCTTCAAGAAAGGGAAAAAACTTATCTTTTAAATGTGACTTCAGAAATTCAGTACCGACGATAATAAGAGTTAACTAAAAGAAAAAAACTTGAAAAGCAGAAAGTCACCAAGGTAACAATTGTAAGGAGGTCACTATATGCGAGAAAAGATAAGTATTAACGAAAAAAATTAATGGACGTAATATTCAGTCATTAAGGACCTAATAAGCGTATTAAATTGACCGAAAATCTTGCTGTCGTCGCAATGATTAATGGACTGTAAATTGGTCGCAAGTTATAATAATGGAAAGACCTTCCTCCTGTTCCTTTTTTCATCCGTATATAAACGCAGACTATCCAAATGTAGTTGTCGGCATATATGTTATATGGAAATTGAAAGTATATCACAAATTTAAAATCATAACTGTGAATATTTAAAAGGTACATAAGTAACACTTACCATTTTACCCTTCATAATTTGTCTTTCAACTCATGTAGAAACCTAAATATCTTGAAGGTTATTTTGCACAAATTTGATTCAATAATTATAAAACATAACAATGAAAACCTTTCTAATAATTTCATTCAAAATTCACTTTCTCCAAATGATCCTAATATTATATTGCTATGTTCGTTTACTGCACTGACCACATGATACAGCAAGCCGTACATGCGACTGCGTGCAAGTTAAAATCGAGCTATTCTTGTATATGTATAGGTCAGACTTGTTGTGTATAACAATAAAAATAATATTATAATAAATATAAGAATTATAATAAATATTGAATATATTTGGCATTAATTTTGCAGAAATACATTATTTACAATTAAATGAAACTATGTGATGTAGTATTATTTCTACTTTCTTTAAGTTCTTTACCACGACCTAGGTTTCGTTGTAGTACAACATCTTCAGCAAAGATCTTTGCTAATAGCCTACCTGTTAATAGTTTTCCGATATGAGAAGTTCGTTCTTCACCACTAACTTTTCGAAAACTACTTTCTTTGAACTTTTTTGGTAACTAACAAGTGATGGTCGGAAATTGACCTGAATAAGGTGGATTACTTATCTACATTGTTTTTGTGGCTATAAAATATGACAAATGGTATTTTATTTTACAGTTATTAAAAAAAGATTGGGCGCGGAATTTAAGAATAATTCCATGGTGCTTTTCGAGTGAAAAAATTTAGTAGTATATTTTCATAATTCGCTGTCAATCTGATCTATCAAAATAGAGCAAGAACCATTGACAAATTATCTCATTGCGTTTAAACTTCAATTAAGAGCAGAATTTGGATTTTATTTTCTCGTGCAGCCTGAAACGTTTGACAAATTGTTATGTATGAAAGGTTAGAAAATCCAATGAATATTTAAAAATAAGTTGGAATCGAGTATCGAGTCCCTGTGGCGTTGGAGGATTTAACCAAGAAAAGCACAAGATAAGGACAAAATCGTAAAGTGACTTGCGTATAGGGAAAGAGCGTTTGGTACTTGCTGTAAAGAGTAATAATATACTGAGGTACCAAAATGGACTTACATAAAGTATTTAAAAACCGGAAATAATAAAAAAGACACGATGACACGGAAAAAAGAAATACGTTTTACTGTTACTATCGGCTTTTGACTGTAGGTTTTTTCGTTTGTTGATATTTTTCTTATCAGCTTTTTGTCCAATCAACTTTACTTCGTTTTAGAGATCAAAAAGAAAAACGAAACATTTATAATATCGCTCTCATGTCTTTTGTATTCCGATATCTGACTGATAACATCCATTTTTATGATGTTCTTTAATTGTTTACGTGATCATTTCTTATTGTATATAATGGAAGTTCTCTAAATCTGATTCCTTTTATTTTCAATTCTCATTATCCCCGTGAGGTAACACATACAATTTTCTCCGTTTTATAACTTTATTATTATATTATTATTGAAATGTTACAAATTTTGAAAATAAAATAGAACAAAAATAGAATAAGAAAATGAAAACAGGCGACCAATTATGGCCTGGACTGATACATCGGCTTCGTTGTTGTAGTCAACGTAAAGGTTTTCGCAAGAAGAATTTTATAACAAATAAAATAAAAATATCTTACACTACTAATCAAATTTGTCAAATTTATACACACAATCACCGCAAAAATAGTTTTTTAATCAGGTAAATTTAAATTTACAATTCAAATTTTTTGGTTATTATTATTGAGTTATTATTACTCCCCTTCAATAACGAAGGTAAATAGAAATACTCTGCACCATTAAATGTTTACGCATAGCTAAGTCATTATGGAACACTCATAGTATGAGTTTTACTCGCAATTAATTGATTTTTAAAAACAGAAAAACGTTTTATTTTTGGTTTCCTCTTAACGTCAGCATATCACTAGCTTTGGTCTTGAGATGGAAACAATCTATAAAAAAAAATACACGAGGGCTTAAGTGGCCAATTCTTGATTCTAACTGCTTTTAGTCATTAAGTACTTCGGTGTAAAAGTTATCGTTTTTAGTCAAAGTAGTATTTTGCCCTACAACTGTAAAATCTTACGAATTAAGAATTGAACTTTTTAATTTAGTTCATAGGTTAAAATAATAAAATATTCCGGAAATATCCTTGAAAATCTACATTAAAAATTTGGTCCTAGTGACAACGTTTGCTTGGAATATTTAGGAGAGTATAAGCAGATAATAAACGCAAAAAGGTTTAAAAGTAACGTGACTGGCAATGTTCAGAATTTAAATTAAATTTTAATTAGATTTATATTTGAAATTCCTGAAAACCATTTGTTCCAAGAAATCAGATACATCATTTATTTTACCAAATTTATTTGACGAATTTGTCAACTAAACTAAGGCTCGTAAATCATTCTTGAAATAACCTTGTTCGAAATTTGTTTTCTTATTTACTTCCGACCCACTTTTTCTCGACAGTTATACATCAAAATTTTTTTGTCCACGAAATCTAATATCTTGATTCTAAAATTAATTAATGTTTTAAATATATTGCAAGCATCGTTTTTGCGTCTATAAACCACAGAGTATTACTTGACAATTACACATATAAATAATTCATTAGAATCGAAAACTTGAAAGGTTTTCAAATATTTTGAACATTAATTAATAAAGTAACCTCGTAATTTTTTAAAATTTTAAATGTCATTTCTTTCTCATATTTTTTACATCTCAATATTATAAAAAAAATGTAACAAGATTCACATAGGAAAGTTAGGCAAGACAGATTGCGTTCAATTCATTTTTTTAGCCATTTTTCATCATTTTTTACGTTCGCACGTATTACTGTTATGTACTACATCCTTAACATTAAGTTTTTGGGTATTTTTCAACTAATATTATTTAGTTGAAATATGATCACATGATTTCATTATTGTATCTTTATAAAATACACAAATTGAATTAAATAAGATGAATATAAGTGCTCCTAATTATTTATGGATAACTCATATACTCGAAAGAACTTTGAAATTAATTTTAACCTTCTATCCACATGTTATTCATCTAATTATTGCGTTGCTAATTAGATAAATTTTAGTACTTGTACATAATTTGAATTATCTTGCTAATTAATCTACATCATATCTAGATCAACATGATTTATAATATTTATTTTTACTCGCTTACTATTTTTCTGTTTTTTATTTATACAAAAGGGAAACAGTATTTAATTATGGAAACTTATACACATAATAAAAAAATTAGAAGACTTTATCTGAATATAAGTAACGCAAATATGTTTTTTGATTAAATAAACTCTTTCTTTTCTTGGCAAAATCGCATTATCCAAATACTTGTGAAATAATATAATAAGTGACAGAACTTTAAAAAAATTATAAACAAAATACGCTACGCAAGGTTTATGTAGTAAACTACATAAACCTTTACATATTTTTGAAATCACATTTTTGTGTGAATAAAGATTTTTCTGTGGGCTGTCCGTTATATTTTTATTTCTAGTTGTAATACTTTATTGATTCATAACACCTTAGTATTCAAGTAGATAAAAATGCAATACGAAATACTGTGTTAAATCAAAGTTTCGGTCCCTATTACGAAAAATTTAAATACCTTATTCTAAAGTATAATGAACGTATAACGTCACATTTTTGTTGTTGTACGACGTGACAAAACAAGTCGGTACAAACCAAAAATAATAAATTGTATTATTTTGTACTAAATGTAAATAAATGTGTTGGAAATATATAGATATATTATACTGAACTAATACGGAAAACTCACCTTCCAGTTTACGCTCATAAATTTGAAACGCCTATAAATTAAAATTCGTTACTGGTCCCACTATTATGGTTCTCCAGCTATATGTGTTCCTTACGAGTAATTTGAAGTTCCACGTTAATGTTTCCAATATACCAAATGTAAAATCAAAGAACCTCGTAGTAAATTGGATTAGTTCGTATCATTCATGCGAGACTTTGCTTGCATATTTTCTGACTCATATGAATTTATTGAAAATAAATTGTTGTATTTATTATGATATTTGCCCGTTAAGTTATGAAAGTCAATTAATTCCTAAGTTGTATAATATCACAAATATCCTCGAAAAACAAAAAGTCATTATTAATAGGCAAAAAAATGTGCGTAAATAAATATTCATGAATTGACTGAAAAGTAAAAATGTAAAACATATGTTGTGAAATAGAATAATTAATGGTCTTTATATTTAAGCTCCAAGATAAAACTAAAGAAATTTACATATCGTTAATCCCTTGTCTTCAAAATTTCAGAGGGTCGACTTCAGAGAGAAGGGAAATTTAAATTCAAATCATTCCAATAATTTTACGTTGAATCTTTTGATAACACATTTAACAATTAATTTAGAAATCGATAATTTTCGGAGAAATCAACTTAAAACTTTGCCATATATACTCCATATATACTCATAAGGTATTACTGTTGTATATATGTCCATATATACTCATAAGGTATTACTTTGTTCTTTTAATTACATCTTCATTCCAGTCGGAAAGCAGTGCGTTTTGGTTTCAATTTGCTTGTTTCTTTCTGTACGCTATTAGGCGTCAACATTTGATATAATAATTAAGCAATAATGATGTTACTATAATACTAACCAATGATAATATCAGTTAATAAATTTCCTTCAGATAAAAATATAATATATTCCAAGAGCAAATATACAATTTGAGAAATTCATTGAAATACCTGTAAAAAATTTAAAAAAAAATCAAATCTTTGGTTAACATATACTTTGTAATAATATTTATTATAAATTTATAATTTGCGCGTTGAATCACGCATAGAAAGAAATACGTAGTTCTTTAAAATAAGGAATGCGCTAATTATATACGAGAATAAAGAATTTCACATAAGAATTTTTTTTCGTCACGGCCATGTTATTTTTTCTGTTCGCCGATATTTTTTCAACCTACACAAAAATTTCTTATCCAATGAAAAATTACCAAATATCACGCGCACAGTAACTACAACCAATTTATCATTAATTTAAATAAATTCAAATTTACGTTATTTTTCGCCCAGTGCTTAAATTAAATTGATAATCAAATTTAAATCCAAACTCATATTACTTCAAAAGTAAATAGCACAATGAAACAAGAGTACAAATAGATATATATATATATATATATATATATATATATATATATATGTAATTAGAAATGTTTGTACCATAAAATATTTAAAAACAATGTATTTTAAGTGAAGATGGAAGCGTGTTATTTAATAATGAAAGTAGCTATTTCATATATCAATAATTATTTTTAGTTAAAAAAACTTTTGAATCTTTTTTTCTTTCAAGTCAAAAAAGTAGAAAATCCTCAATAATACTGGAAGAATTACATACATAAAAAGTTTAAAATAATCGTTTCGTGTAAAGGTTTGAATAAGATAAAACCTATCCAATGTTCGTTAAAAAGAAATTACCCCAAAAAATGTTTAGGATACAAATTTTAAAAGTGCTATTTCTATTTAATACTATGTCCTTAAAATTTTTCAACGCACTAAAAAAACTGCGAATGAAAAGTTAAAAGCAAGTGTTTTCTCAAAACTATGAATCTTATTAAGTTTATAATAAATTTTGGTATATTTTAGAATCATATACAAAAAAATGATGACAATTGTATTCAAATCCTTATGGGAAATTTGAATTATCAACATGTTATTATGAAAACTTGAAATTACAAATTACTTGAAAGTTCGTTTTCTTACAATTTTCGACTAGTCTTTTAATGCTAAATTATCAAACTTTGTCGAAAATATGAGCCTTTATTACGAACACTGGCCAGTTAAACAATTTCATTTACATTACGAATTCATTTGCTAAATCTACTCGTGGAAAATATATGCAATTCAGTTTCACGAAGTTATGTTTTATTTAAGCATTTATATGTCTCGTAATGCTAAAAAGGAACAGCTTAACTCAATCTGAAAAAAGGACGCGGAGTTAATATTATGTCGAACAATTCCATTCAACCAAATTTAATAAAATCCGGATAATTTTGCAGCGTTGGATTATAAAAATAATTTAATCAATAACCTAATATATCGAGTGCATAAATTCTTTGTAAGCAATAATGAGTGTGTTCATTGTTCTTATTCTAATATTTCCTATTTAAGTCATATCCGTAAAATAATGGCGATATTCTCCATTCATCTGTTTCTCAATTTGTCTTCTCTATGGACTGTTAAACTTACAAAAATTAAAACTAAAAGTGAAATTTGCCAATGTTTTAATGGTTAAGCCGAATCAAGGTAGCAGATTGTTGCAAAATAGTAAGTAATGAGTAAGTATATGAAAAGTTCATATTAGTAATTTGCTTTGAAAATATTTAATTTTTTATACACTTCACATAATCATTCGATTATATCATAAAGAAAAAGAAATCGACATATGCACAAGCATACACGCACTTGCACATCCAAACACAAACATACACGCACACGCACACACAAGCACACACACGTACACACGCCCACACATCCACGCACTTACGCATGTACGCACGCGCACACACATGCACACGCGTGCTCACGTGCGCAACATGCACACACACGCACGCACATACAAACAAATACATACGTCCACGCGCAAACACATACACACACGCACGCATGCAGGCACGCATGCACTAACGCACGCACGCACGCATGTCTACAAACACGTGTGTGTATGTTTGTGTGTGTGTACGTGCGTGCATGCGTGTGTGTATACGGCGTGAGTTCGTGCGTGCATACGTGCGTGTGTGTATATGAGAGATGAAAGCAATTTCATATTCTAGACTTCAGATAATCAAAAAGGGCAATAGATTTTTTATTTAGGTTCCAATTAGAGCATCATATGTGTTAATGTAATGTTGCAAATCGCCACGCACACAAACGATGTATTTTACAGTTATAAGAAAACTTGGAAAAGTATCGTGTTCAGACGAATATTTTAATCGTTACTATAGTGGGTTTTATCTGTTCCCTGTATATTCATTGTAATAAGAAGAATTTTTTTCATGTGAAAAAGGTAAAGGATCTGTGTGTTCAGTATAGCATTTTGTTCATTAGTCGTATTATATGCGTATCATACTCCACTTGGTAATGAAATTTGGCTTCCATCAAGTGATGTTCTAGAGTCACGAGGGCTATACTGTGGTGAATGTAATGAATTTGAGTGTCCTAAGACTGTTCTAGAGTCTAACTGTTCTAGAGTCACGAGGGCTATACTGTGGTGAACGTAACGAATTTGAGTGTCCTACACCTGTAAGAGACGGTGTCTTAAGCTTCTATATTACACACATAGGTTTGCATTTAAGTGCTTACCTACTATTTCCGTTACAATCTATTTTTAATAAGGGCCTTTTTAAGGGACTTCTGCCTTTTCAAATTGTGTGTAATTTTTGCTACTTGTTTAAAAACTGTTTCACCTACTTTGAAATTCGTGAATTTTTTTCAATTACGTAAGCCTCATAATATTTTTGTGATTAATAAATTTCGAAATGGTTCCGTAAGTTTGTGTGTCTAAATAGAAACTTATAGGAAGGATAATCTATTGCTGAGTATTTTATATTATTACATGCTTTAAGCATTTATCATATAAGATGTATTTTACCATCCTGGTTTTCATCGCTGTCAATCGCTGTAATCGAATTTTTTTCCCAATTGACAGGAGAATTTGAGTTCAGAATATAGGATGTGATAAAATGCACTACTTCAGATTTTGGTAATTTCGTAAAGTACCTAATACTAACACATATCTCAATGTCGATAATATAATTTAATACCTGCATACTTTTTCTTTTCATTCATAGGTAGCATATGAAATGTATTGAATTCTATTGAATCTAGTCCATTTGAGTTCTGTTTTAATTCATTTAAATTGACAAACTAGGTAGAAAAATCTATCTTGTATTGGCAAATAGACGGATATCAATAAAACAGGAAGAATAGGAAGGATTTTCTTGCAAGCACCTACAAAATTTGTATAATACTTATAATCATTCGCGTCATCTTCCCAGAAATGAGTATGCTGCTTCGTCAAGCTCCTGCACGCTAAGCTGCTAAGTTCTATGGCATAACTACGGCTTATTTGTAGTTTACACAGTGGCATTAATTCCCTTTTATGCGACTGGACCATTTCTGACGGCGTAATCGGTGGATGATGTCTCCACAAGGGAGTGTCTATTTGTCGCAGTGTCCGTCAATCCTACCAAGTACACCAGTTACTTAGCAGGCATCGCTGTAGTTCAATAAATATGTACTTATTGATAAGAAAATTAAACTATTAAATAAAAAAATTTAAGAACGATGTATAAGCTATGACTAGGTACGAATTTTATGGTGGTTGGTAAAAGACTGGTTCTCTCTTCAGTTTAGCTTTGGTTCATCGGTTTCTTCTGTAAAAGAGGAGATAAAGATCAAAACCCTTGCAAAACAGGAGATAAATGAAGTAATAAAATTTTCTTAGTTAACTTTTAGTACCGTTTGAAAATATGTTTCATGAAGGATCCAATAATATTTTTCGTAATTTTAACTTACATATTTAAAAAGCGTTTCAAAAATGTATGCCTCTATTTTGGCATCCCCATGGTGTACGATACCCTCGTAGTACGATTTCTGCTCTGGAATCCCCATGGTGTACGATAACCTCGTAGTACGATTTCTGCTCTGGAATCCCCATGGCGTACGATACCCTCGTAGTACGATTTCTGCTCTGGCTTCGTATTTGATTGATTTTTTCCAGGTTATGACTATATTTCAAATTAATGTCATATTGACAATTCTAGCTATTCCTGAGAAAAAATATTTGGTAGATAAACAGAAAGGCAGACAACAAAATGATGTTATAAGTATTCGATTTTTTTATCCAGAGGGACGGAATCATAAGAAATTAAATTTATTTGAAGTGCGTCATTTGCTCAATGCGTTACAACGGAGTACATTTCCATATTCCCGTTTGTGTGTAAAATAAACCTATACATACATGAGTCGCATTTGTTAAATTGGAAACAAAGGTTTAATTTGTTAGAAATTTATTTGTAACTAGCTATGTCCGCGACTTCGTACGCGAGGAACCAGGAGTAAGAAAAGTTGTTAAGAATTTTTGACAGAAATTTGTTCTTTTTTTCTCAGAATTCTACGAGTATAAAATATACTAAAAACGCTAATAAATGACGTTAGCCGCCAACCGGCAGCTGCTGGTTCTGATATTAGCGTGTACAATGAAGGTAAACAAAAGATTGTGTATCTAGTTTAATTATAAACCGAATAAAATAAAAGCCTAAATTTTGGGCCAAGTTAATCTAAATACACTATTGAAAACCGAATCCAAATCAGTTCAGCCATTGCTAAGATTAGCGTAGACAACTATTTTCCACACAGACAAAGGGACGAAAATTCTAAAAACTATTATTTTCAGATTAGTGGCGTGACTCTAGTAGATAGCACTTAGTTTTACTTGAAAATGTTCAATATACGGACTCATTTTTTTACGATTTTATTATGTGTTTTTTTAGATTAATTTTGATTCAACACTAAACGTACTTGGAACTTAAAATTCATGTTTTAAAATTTCTGGATAATTTCTTAGCCCTGTAAAAACTATCATTAAGATTTCCTCCCAGAAAGATCTCTCAACTGTCTATTCATCCATCTAGTATAGCCTCTTTTTCAGAAAACATCCGTTAAAAAAAGGTTTTTTTCATAATACAAATGTAATTTTATATACATTATTAAAAACATTCACACCACCCTCTACGAAATTGTTAAGCCAAAATTTAAGAAAAAGACCGTTTTATTAGAGATTGACCTAAAATTTATCGAAACCTTTTAAGTAAGAGTAGAACTCGCATCACGAGGTTTTCATTCACATTCTACATACATGCGTATAAACATATTTTTCATAATTTGCCTAAATATGTGCTTATAAACATTTGACGGTACATAAAATTTCCATCTAACTATTTAAAGATGTTAATTTTTCTCAGCGTATTAACTTATTATATCTTTCAAAGACGTGGTGCATATTTCCAAAATTACAAGGTCTAATACAACCACCATGGTTTTCCTGTATTTTTCTAGTCAGACTTTATTAATCCTGTTTTCTTATGATTTGTGTTTCAGTAGTTTCGGAAATAAGGAAAGAATGCTGTAATTTTGTGCATTTGTAGAATATTTTAAAATAATTAAAACAGCGAACTTTCTTTTGCATTTTTCATGAAAGGTCTTTTTAATTGTATACTTCATTACTTATAAAATGTAATAAAAATTTATATACTTTATCTTTTTATCTTTAAATCTTGCATGAATATTTCAAAGAAGGTAGCTAGTGCAAAGTATGTTAGTAAACAAAATGTATTACTGAATATATTTGGCGTTAATTTTGTAGAAATTCATTATTCACAATTAAATGAAACTACGTGATGTAATATTATTTCCACTTTCTTTAATTTCTTTACCACGACCTTCTTCAGATGGGATATTAGCAAAGATCGACCGAATCTTTGCTAATATCCCACCTGAAGATGTTGTAATACAACGAAACATAGGTCGTGGTAAAGAAATTAAAGAAAGTAGAAATAATATTACATCACATAATTTCATTTAATTGTGAAAATGTATTACAATAAAATTTCTGGTTACTACGTTGCACAGTTTCAAATAAAATCGTGTGACCGACGGGCAGAAAGACACGTGAGTGACTTTACAAGGGTTCTGTTTAGCCTATCGAATTATGGGATTTTAACAACTATAACAATGATTCTAAATTTCCACGTTTATTTAAGAAATTCACAACATGAACTTTACTATGCAAAAAGTTTACATAGCGAAAAATAATATTAATATTTTTATATATAATAATGGAAAGGTTTGCATCCTTAATCGTTTAACTGTACCTAAATGTGGGCGAAGGGATAATACTTTGCAATTTATACCTAGAATAATACATCGCATGGCATACCTTCGGAGAAAGTGTAATATGATATGTTTGCATAGCGAAAAATAATATTAATATTTATAATAGAATAACAAAAACGCTATGCATCCTTAAATTTGTATCAGTACCTAAATGTGGGCGAAAGAATAATACATTGCAAGATTTACTTAGAATAATAATACATCGAATGCGATACCTTTGTAGAATGTGCAATATGCAATAAGTTTTCATAGCGAAAAATAATGTTAATATTCCTAAATAATATGATGAAAACAAAAAACGTCCTTAAAGTTTTAACCGTACCGTAAAATGCATGGAAAGGTCTACCTGGTATAATAGTTCACAGAATGTTGACTATGCAATGTGTTTAAAGGGCGAAAAAAAATTTAATATTTCTAAATAATATAATGGAAACACTATGCATCCTTAAATGTATATCTGTACCTAAATCTGGGCAGAGCCTCGTAATGTCGGAACGATTTACACTTAAGAGGTTTTTATGTCATTAACAGCAATTCACTGAAAAAAAACTAACAGAATATAATTAAATGAAAACGTAAAAAAAATTAAAACAAATATTAAAATAAACAATGACGAATTGTAGAAAGTAAGTCTTTAATGGAATTACTTTTCATGAAAACGTAATTTTTGAATATTATTAAAACCCTGTCATTTAACAACGACTTCTAGACGACCTCTAGATATTGCGTCGCAGAAAACTTTAACGAGAACCGATAAAGTTCCCGTGGCACAATATGGCCAAAATTTAAATTGAATTCGAGTTAATTAAATGTTCGTACTATTTTCTTATAAATCAATTTTCAATAATTTATTGCTCGAAAATAAATTTAAAATAAAGAAAAATAATTATAAAAGGCAAGAAATTATTTTCTTTTGACTACAAAAATAAAATAGTAGTTAAGTTAAATTATTGGCTTTTATAATTATATTTTACACGAAAATAAAATGTAACTCATAAGTTCACCCATTTTTTTAAAAAACTACCAGAAACATATTTGATGAGAATTTTTTTGGCATCGAGTTTTAAATCCTCATATCGATGTTGCCATTGAATAAATATATCAGGGGTGTGGAAATTAAAATTCATGCAATAAAATTTAAAAACATATGTATAAATCGTTTAATATTTTGAGTGTACCTCAAAATCTGCGAGTTAGTATTTTTGTAATTTACGTCACTATTAAATATGACTTAATTAATTAAGCTCTCTGTATTATTTTTACTATGTACATATAATTCATTTAAAAACGAATGGACAGACGTAAAGTTGACTGAAAAATTGTTAAGAATTTTCTATTTTTTTATGGAACGTCAAAAAGATAAAAGGTAGAAAAATATGCGTTTATGATAAATTTATACCAAACAGTATCCCAGTAATATAAAAACAATTATCCAAAAGAATTATATTTACAACGGTAGCGAATAAGTGCCAGAAATGCTTATGAATGACGTCATAAGCAATGACTTTGTCGTAGAATAGAAATATCGGGTTTACATGGTCAAGCAACACGCAGGTGATTAGCCGATATTATCAAATAATCTCTTGAACAATGTATTAAGAGACGCAAAGACTTAATTCAGAGATGGTACATTAGCATGGTTGCAAGTCATTTAAATACGTCGCCAGAATAAGTGATGCTCAACGAAATTGACAGCGGGAGCAATTAAATTATGCTCTTTAACTTAAGATAATAATTTTATAATTCTTTATATTACAATATTTGAATAGTGGATATTACAATTTATTATGGAAACTATTGAATCTCGTTTTTAAATTTCCGTGAATACAAAAAAACAATAACTATTTGACATAGCTGGGTGATATTTGTCACTAATATATTTCTTGCAGTCTTGACACGTTCCTGGTAAATTTCCAAAGGCAAGAAAAATTTTGACAAGGAAATTGTGGACAGAGAAAATCGATTTCTTTCATTTCATTAAATGCTACTTTTTATATTAATAATATATAGGCTTGAGTTGTATCGAAATGTTTTTTTGTATATTAAATCCATGTTTCACTACATTTATGTATTTCCAAGTTGAAAGGTACAATACGCTGTAAATATTTTTTGCGAAACGAGACTAGAATTATTTTTTAGTAATGTTTCGTTATAATTTTACTTTTACTGTAGTGAAATTAATTGCAGCATTAAGAGTACTGCAATCAGTATTTAAGTTAGATTGGAAGAAATTGTGGAGGTGATGTTTATTTAAGGACACACTAACTTAACATGCACAATATACGTAATTATTCGTAATAAAATTATGATGTAAAAATTTAAGATACGTTTAATTTCCCTGTGCCATTTTGAATCAGTTTCTTTTGGGCATTTATTCTGGAGTTTATTTTGCATTCAGTTGTATTGCAAGTAATATATTAGGTTTTTTACATAATAGGTTCTATCGCGAACAGTAATTATTACTATTTACTCGGCTTTAATAACTAATTTACATTTTTTTTGTAATTCTTATGATCGATGACAGAATAGTAAGATTATTCTATCGAATATAAAGACAAAGAACTTTTTACATAGATATGTTAAGTATTTAAATTAAATTTTTTACCTTTTTTAACGGATTCTAAATAAACTGAAAAAAATTTCGTAAAAATTCAAAAAGATCACGTATAAAAATCAATTAATTTTTTTGTTATTTTAACATAACTAATGTTTGTAGGGAATGTAACAAAATTTAGGGTTGAAAGTTAAGCAAATTAATGTTAAAATTACTATTATGTACAATTTTTAATTTTTTTTTTTAAGTAAGATATCAGATATCCATTTCAATACTAGTGATTGCCCAATGGTCGAAATTCGACCGTAATTCACTAAAATTTAGGTTTGAACATTATGTATAGAGTTGGATCGTATCATCGAATGATCCAACTCTACGTACAATTGACCGCATGTAAAAACCGGCCGCCTCAATAAAATTCCAATTTCTTCGTATATTTGTCTTTGAGACTTATTTATTTTCATCGCAAATGCAGGTATAATTGGAAATTTGTAATTCTTGCATGCAATATGCTTAAAATGGGGTGCAAAGTCTTCTCTTCACATATTAATTTATGGATTTTTCAAATATATACACATACAAACACACACATACACGTGTATATGTATATATATGTATATATATATATATATATATATATATATTATATTTATATATATATATATATATATATATACATATATATATATATATACACAAATTCCTCTTTGTCTAACATTGGTTATCAACAACACACAGGAAAAAAGCTATTGTAGTAGCCGTTAGTAATTAGCTGTTAACTGCTGAGGAGTTCCATACTGCTGAGGAGTTCTACCCGAAATATAAAATTAGGTTGTGCAAAATAATAACTAAAGTAGCATCTAACCAGTAGCAAATATATTGAACCATAATTGATTTACTACCATCCGTTAATGAGTTGCGTTATTCATTTTCAGAACTCATCATCAAATCCTGACCTGCTTCAGATTAAACACTACCATCCGTTAAAAAGTTCCATTATTCATCTTCATAACTTTTCATCAGATGCTAACCTGGTCAAAGATTCAAGTCAATTTATTAACATCCGTTAAGGAGTTCCATTGTTAATCTCCAGAACTCATCATCAAACTCTGACTTGGTAAATGGTATAGTTATTTTGCATAACAACAACTATCTGTATAAAATTTTGAATCATAGTTCATTTATTGCCGTTCCTAAAGGAGTTCCATCTTTCATTTCTGGTCCTGATCATCATTTTATCATTATATGGGACATCATTATATCGGACTACTCATAAAGAAGCCTCTTTTAAATAAAAACAAGAATGATCGAAATCATGACGCTCGGTAAGGAATTATCGCCGAACATACATAAAAAAAGATTTTGACAAATTGAGAACATCTTCCATTTTTGAAGTTGTTTAAAAATTTGCTATAATAGAGACGGTTATGCAATTTTGTTTAACCTTATTACTGTATTATTGCTATGCAATTTCATTTCCGAAAAAATGTACTCTAATAGTCTTATTATTGTTGCATGAAATTCGACTTTAGAGACATTATACTCGTAGTTTTAAACATTTTTAAGATATTCAATGACTCTTACTGCCAAACTATTTTACAATACTAAAAATTTGTGTCAGGGAATTCTTCTTATTTTAATTTTTTATGTCTTTTTTCCTTCCTTAAGTATCATTTACGTTAGGTTCATTCAAAGAAAAAAAAATTCGTGTATCATAACTTTCTATCAATCACAGCTTGTAATTTACTGTGTCATTGAACTTGACCGTATTTCTTGCAAGTTTCAAACTATGTGTCTACCGTCTACCGTCTGTCATTTTATGCCATGTTTCACCAGGATTAGCTCATTAAAAAATTAGACTATGTATTCATACATGTAACAGCTATCGTTACCTTTTAAGTTTAATTTTATACTGTTCCTTACACACTATTTCTTAGTATCTAGTGTGAAAACGGAACGTTTGTAGAACACATGTGATCTTCTTATACATAATAATATTTATACATACGTACATACATAAATAAACACACACATATTACTGTATACGCATGTGTATTTATGTATGTATATATGTTCCAACTTAAAAAATATATAAATATATATATATATATATATACATATATATATATATATATATATATATATATATATATATATACCTATATATATATATATATATATATATATATATATACCCATTTGCATTATTGTACACTGAATCAAGCTTATGTCAATATTAGTTTTCTATATTAGGGAAATAGGTAATTATAAACATTATTTATAAAAATTAAACATTTATTTATCATAAAATGAGCAAATTATCATCAAATTAGATCTTCTTATTCTGATTTCATTTTTTTAGAACGTAACTTAAAAATATATTCAAAAATAAAAAATAATTAACATTTAGAAACAGAACATAAAATTGTCTTTAGTACATAAACATGAAATCAGGAACTATATATGACACAGCTTATTTATTACTAACATACTGACTTATTCGATATCAAGATCAACGCAACTTTGGCATAATGGAATAATGTGCTGCATACAAATCGGCTTGTTACACTTATTGTAGTTAAGCCTAGTTTTTTTGTCTTTGGCAGAAGGACAGTGTTTGCATCTCCTGTATGTTTTTGAAGTTTTATTCGGAGGGTAGGTCATAACTTCACCAACTTGTTCGTGAATACGTTTACGTAAGCCTCTCGGTAACTTCTCCATATTTTTTCTCACGCGAAGATGACCTTCAAGCATTGATAGATCGAGTTTTCTAAGGAAATGACGTCGGTTTGTTTTCGAGTTATTATTTTCACGAAAAATAATCACGCTATTTATTGCAGCTACATTTATGATCGCATAAAATACTGTCATTGGCCAGCGTTTAGAGTTTCGAGATACATCATAGGTAGCACAGAGCTCATCAACGACATCGGCGCCAGCTTTCGTAAAATTATAGAATGTGATTATCTCTGGTTTCCTTTTTTCACCACTAGTAGGATCAATGTTTTGGTCATGATGAAGGGAAGACAATACCAGCACCACTTTAGACCGATTAGAACGCTTAGGCGATTAGAACGATTTAGTCCGGCTAAGTATAACAAACCAAAGCCAATAGTTCGTCTATAGTTGTCTCTTTCAATAAATTCTGAAGCGATTGTTTATTGTTAGACAATTGTCTCTGTTTAATCTTAGCATTAGTATGACGAAGTATTTGTTCCAGCATATTATTAGTTACAAAGCGTCTCCAACACTCTATTTCAGTCTTATCATTTTGCGCAATAAGCTTTTTTTAATAGGTTTTTGTAATATTATGTTTTCTGACCTTGTGCGAACGTTGGTCCGAGGTGGTTGCGAAGACCATTTGGTGGAATTGTCTTTACCCATATAAAACTGCTGGTAACTTGTTGAAACAATTGCTTCTTGCTCATCATCACTGCATTCTTGTTCCGTATCACTGCCTTGACTTCGCTCTGAAAGATGGTCAATTTCACCCTCATCGTCTGAGCTGCACTGTTCATTGTCACTAACTTTAGTTTGTTCAAACAAGGCTAGGAGTCGACTTTGTTCCTTTTCATAAGACATGGTTCGTAAAACTGTGAAAAACGATATGCAATTTATCAATAAACAATAAAAAACAACAAACAAACTGTCTATATAAATGTTAGATAGCCATTGTGGCCGGGTATAACTTACCCGCGCGCTCTTTATACACGTGTAAACTCCATCGTCGCCGCAGCAACACTAAATAGACAAGTGAATACGCGAAAAGAGGTCAACAACCGCACCTACTGTAAGGGACAATTTACGCGCGCATTTTGTTTTAAAGTTATGACTGTTTTAAAATGCGTCGGGTATTAGATACCCAACAACAATGACGCCGGGTTAAGTCGGTTTTTTAAAGGATATTTTACATAACTTTATCCTGAGAGATAACTGTGCGAGTGTCTTCATATGTTTATTCGAGTTAACGAACCGAGAGAACCCCGCGGGTACAATTCAAGTATTAGACAAGAATTAACGATAAATGTTGGTAAATTTCAGCCGGTGAAGTTTGCGTTTCACGCGTAATTTTCTTATATATATACATATACATACATACATAAATATACACACACACACATACACCAGTCATACATATGTGTATGTTTGTGTACGTGTATGTGTCTTTATGGATATAAACAGATGATGACGAGAGCAATGCGCGTAAATGATTATTAACTTTTGTCCACAAAAGGGGATAATATTTGAATAAGGGTTAATATTTGACTTTAATAAAACTATCGCAGTTACAAGTACATAATAAAATTGTATGTACTTGAAATATATGGCAGTTTTTATTTTAATCTAAACTTTCTTTAATAAGTCGGCCTTCATCTTAACCTGACATCCGTTACTTTGTGTATTACCATGTTCTTCGTAATGAACTATTTTAATTGTATTCTATAACTTCCTAAATGTATTAATGTCCCATAAAATTTTATGAATAAAAACTTTCAATTAATTGTCGCAGCTGCATTTATAAGTTTTGGTAGTTTGTTCGAACTTTATCCATGTTTAGTTTAAATATACTTAAGTATTCCATTTAAAGAACTAATATTAAAGTTGATATTAATTGTAACGCATTTCGTTCAAGATTACTTTTATGCACGACGTCATCAACATAATCCTTTAACTTTTTCAGTTGGTTACTGCCAAAATGCTTTCACATTATCGCTCCGTTCTAATATCTTTTTGTTTAAAAGCTGTAAATTTCAGATGAATAATTATTTTCAGTATAATTTGACAAAACAAAACAACATATAACCAATAAAATGTTGAAAGTTCAGTTTTGAATATAAATCCTTCTTGCGCCAACTTCGAATATTAGTTTATGGTAATCGAAGTTATTTCCGTGTCTGGGATTTGATAAGAAGAAGTAAGAGTTAGTCAGAAAGTGCACAAACCAAATGCTTACCTTCTTTATTTATTAATATATATATATATATATATATATATATATATATATACATATGTACTCGCGTGCAACGATTTTACTCATCACGAATCAATATCACGACCTAATTTTAAGTGGATAAATAAATATTAAATGTACGCTGTATTAACGTAAAAGAATGTTTGCACGCGTGTCTGTCTTGTGAAGTCTATTTTTTGTTTCGTAGAATATTGTGTACTTTTATTGTTTAAATGTTTTTGTTTAATAGGGTATGCACGCGCTATTTAGTTTTTAAAAATAGTATAATATTATTAAATCATAAGGAATATTTTAATTTTTATTTGAAACTCATGCAAAGGTTCCATGATTTCGAAATGTGTGTATTTGGTGTATCTGCAACTGTGGCTTCTTTGTCAGCAAGTAGAAGTAATGCACAAATGGCGCTTTCGTGAAATTTAATATCTGTAATTCATAAATGTTCCTAAATTACGTCATACGGTAATGCGAAAATATACACAATGTAATACTTTTCAGTAAATACGCTTTATTTTAACACGAAATTTTGCGTTAATTCCATCATCGTAGAAGCGTAACGTACAAACAAATTGCGGTGATGGAAAATGATGAAATTGGCACATGTCAATTTGCGTTAGTAACATAATTAAAGATGATTTTGTTGACGACTTCGTAGAATATTTTATGTTTATGAGAAAAACAAGAGCCGAAATAAAAGATTAGGTTCTGGCGAACTGAAATTAATTCTCAAATAATGTTGGAATATTTTGGCGAATAGAATATCATGTGATATGCTTTAAGAATATTAAACCAATTTTGTAAAATTTTATGTGTATAAAGTAATATCTGCTTTAAGTGTGTCAATGTCAAATTTAGTGACATCATATCGGTGATCGTTTTTACTATGCTTGATATTTATATTAAAATTCTAACATATTTATTAAGTGCACCGGGTTGATTAATTTTATTGCAAAATTTTATATTACGAAATGTTTGGCAACTAATATATTTGCTTTTTTTCCCGATCATCTGTAGTAAGGTATATATATATATAAACTCCGTGTTCAAATCCCTGTCTAATTAGCTATACCATTTCGGCGATTAAAGAACAAAGGAAGAGGAAAGGAAAACCTTAGGAATTCAGTTTAGAATACTCTTACTTCAATAAAGTGTGAGAAGCTAGTAAAACAATGCAATTTATACACAGCGATGGGCAAATGTACACATTGAGTAAATTTGTGACTTTTATGATACAGCCAAGCAACTAATGGTAATATGTTAAAAATTTTGTAAAAGTTAAGGAAAATTGTATGCCACTTAAGAACCCAGTATTTTACCAAAAGTTACTGTACCACAATGAAACTTAGTTTATCTTTTGTAATCAGTAAATAGATTGAAATAAAAATATTTCTAATGTTAGTATCGTAGATACAATAATACTGAAAATTTAACCTTATCAACATAATTGACACTAGTCCCGTATTTTTTTTAAAATATTTTTTATTATTCCATGTAGTATTAATCTTGAAATAGTCATTTTATCATACATTTATTGGATGGTTAATATAAGGATCAATATAAGAAATTAATATGACTGATAAATAAAGTTACTCTACTTAAACTTAATTTATTAGTACCAAGCACAGGACAGCAATCTTGCCGTAAAGGGCGCTTTCTGTGATGATTTTATTTACCTGCTTGGCTACTTTTTTCTCTTATTAAATTCTTTTGAGGCATCACACTTACAAAATAAGGAGAAGTTATATTAAATAAAAAATATTTTTGCATATTTTACCAAGGAGCAAAAGTTAGAAATAATGCATCGAAACTTCAAAAGAAATGTCTTGACCAACCGATATTCGAAATCATTCGTTTTAATGTCACAAATATTTCCAGATTATTTCCAAATGTATGTGTATTAGACTATGCTCTGTTGCTCAAACTAAATTCGTACTCTTGGTGCAGTTCTACCTAGATTCGAAATTCTGAAGATACCGGTTGTGAATGAAACTATGTGGACTACATGAACTTCATTTCGCTTCAAAACTGTAGTAACTTTAACTAGTGCACATATTTTAAGACATTTGTGCTTGATGTTTAACCGTCTAAGTGAGGTTGTTGCAGATTGTGGGGGTGTCGGCTATGTAATGTTTTTATTGTTCATTTTTTATATTTTTCTCGTGTTCAGTGTATTTTGTCTATATGCTTGTGTCAGTTATGTTTATCAGTTTGTAGTTTATATAATTTTTAACTAATGTATGTAACTTGTTGATACTTTTCTGTACAAGAGAAATTTTATGGTAAAAATGAGTAATGAAATAATTTTTCCACAGGGTATCATTATTTTTCGTCCTCTACCGCCGTTACATCTTTTAACGATCAGTTTTTTATGACAGATTTAGGATTCAAATGGTAATTTTTTGTTAGAATGATTCTAGTTATGTGTTCTATGTTAGCTATGTTGATTCCCGTTATTTTTTTAAAGCTAGATTCAGGACTCAAATAGAATAGGTACTTACATTCTTTATCAGATTTTTTCCCTTATATTTGCACTTATCGATTTTAGTGACAGTTCTTTTATATTCAGGATTGACTAAACCTTTTGACTGATAATATCCCAGATATTTGAAGATATCATTCTTTCTATAACGGCAAGATATTAGAAGATATCATTCTGTCCATAACAATCGGCAAATATTTAGTCAGTAAAATAAAATTCTACTCAGTTAAAACTTAAGCAGATTGGTAGATTACCATAATCTGGGCATATACATATATCATTTTCAACCACAAAATATCCCATTGCTGCAGTAAATTTTTATGGCAATGAAATAAAGTATTAAATTCATAACGATTAATATTTACGTCTAAACGATTAATATTTATGTTTAAATTACCTTGTAAAAGTTATAAACTCGTCCGAAAATTTCAAAAATTCTCTTTGAGTCAAGGACGAAATGGACGAACAGAATTCATATTATTGTGTTAGAGAGCGCGATCAGTTCGCAGTACAAAAGTGTAGCGCATACATTTTTGCATGGTAAAATACTTCTCGTTAACAGGCAAAAAAGTCAATTACGTACTTAAAGAAAAATTTAACTTCCCAAATCTCACTTGACGAACAGTCCAGAGTATGTCTTTACAAAAATAGTTTACGATTACGATTTATACAATTTATCATGAAACCTATTAAAATATATCATGAAAATTTTGAACAAAAAATTGGAAAAACTTCAAATAACCGCCGAATAAAAATCTCACTGAGAAGTGTAAAACATTAAAAATACGGGTACGCACTTGAAAATTTTGCGGTAGAGTATCGTTTCCGAATAAGAATAAATTTTCCAAATAATTCTTCTCCTAAAGATTTTTACGTTTTAGACGTTTTTTTTTGCATTTTTATTCTTAATTATTTCCATTGTATTTTTATTGTTAATTTATTTAACCTTGGAAAACGATTTCTTTTCTTTCCTTTTTGACCTTCGAAACTGAAACCATTTTTGTAAAGCAAGTATTTACGTTCAGATTCGTTCAGTTATCGTTTGTGACATAACGTCACCAATGCTCGTATTTAGCTGAAATTCGATGAACATAACAAAAGTTAATTCACGGAACCAAATTATAAAAAATGACATTGTAATTAACAATGCCATTTGGTAGCATGATTTAAATTATCATTGATATAATTTTTATTAATAACAAATGTTGCGATGCATGTAATTTCTGCATGCTATTGCAACGATTTACTTTTGGTGAAATATGAAATGGGCATGAAAGCAAAATTATTTTAATATTATGTTTAATTAACTCTTACTCGCAATTACTTATAAGACTTCCATCAAACATTATTGAATAGAGCCATTTTCTTGGAGTATTAAACTAAAACCCTTGCCTCTTCATATCTATTGGCAAATGTAACCTTATTAGTAGTAAGTTCATTTTTCATATCTGTTTTTCGTTTTGCTGTGAAATCGCATAACGTTACATGAATTAGAAACGCTGCACGTATACCTGTGCAGTCTCCACAATTAAGCTGTTGGAAAAGTAAAATTTGAAAAACGTTTTCCCGTTCGTTAAAAAATTTGGAAGCATTTAATTTTATTTTTTTAGATTTAGAAAAAAAACAAATTGAAGAACTTTTAACTGTTAAAAAAGTTCATATTTAAAAAAAAGTTGGAAAGTAATTATTTCTTTTCCTGCGGAAAAATATATTTTCTTTTAATTTAATTGATTGCTACTGATGAAATTTTGATTATGTGTAGTATGCACAGTTGATAATATTCATGAATCCCAAATTTCACTTAAATGAATCGTAAAAAAGAAAGTTTTCGTTTTTACTTTTTACTTTCTTTACAAGGTTAGTCAAGTATTTAGGGAATCGGTCAGATTAAAACTAGAATTAGTGAAGAGAATTATTATTTTTAAGTTAGTGAAAGTCTTTCAAAATAATTGGTAAAGAAAATTTAAAAAAAAACCATGAACTCAAATAATTTAATGTACAACAAATTCATGATTCTTCAATCTATACACCATATTTTTTAGTTCAGTTTTGAAAATGATAAATTAAAATTATGTACTTTCAATTTTTTGTTCGAAAACACAATTACAATTTTTGAAAAGAAAGTATTGCATGCATTTAAATAGATGGTGCAGATCAGCGGGCTATTTACTCAAACTTATATCTTGTAATATATATGATGATGAAAAAATATTTTCTAACAATTTGACAATACTTTCAATACAATGTAGCTAGACTGTATTTTAGATATGCAATCGAGCATATTAACTTTATATTAAAAAAAGTTTTCGTTAACCATATATGCTTAGTATACGCCGAATATTCGAAAAAATAAATATAAATTGAAATACATGACAAGTTGAACATCAGCCAAAATAATAACATATATTTCACAATTAAACAACCAAGATTGAAAGAAATTGAAATCAACTGACACTAGTGAAAAATATCTCCAAGTTTACGACAAGGGCAGTATTATTCGAGTTCTACCATAGACTCATTATCAAACTTTCTAAAGGTGGAATCAATTTTACTTAAGTTGACGGGTTTTTCAGATGAGAGCAAAAATGTATAAAATATTAAATTTTTTAAACATACAAATTGCAAGTAATCAATGATTAATTAAAAAATAGACGAAGTCTATAAAATCTCATCAAACTTTGTGGAAAATGCGAATATACGATGTACGTATCCTTGAAATTGAAATTGCTACCTATGACCTATTAACCAGCGGCATATGAAGAAAAATACAACTTTTATACTGGTAATGTAAAATACATTTGATATAAACTTTACAGACATACGTTATAATTCGTAAACAATTTTGACTCCTAATGACCCGCGATCGTAAACACCACGACTATACTCACAAATATTTTATAAATTAATCTGAATGTAAGCTAAACAACTAGCAATAAATAACTCCTCAGGGAAAGTTACAAACTAATTATTCGTGATTAAGTTTTTCGTTATCTCTCTTATTCGTTGTAAAATTAATTAAAATTAGAGTGTAGTAATTTAAATGCGCTATATCTTTTTGAACAAAATTTCAGTATTTGATTTTCAGTGAAACACTGCAGTATAACTTTTAAAAACTTTACATACCTTTTATCTACAATTTTGGAGTTTTCTTAAACATAACTTTAAAATAGCTCAAAATCCAAAGCAGATCTCTTTAATTTAGTGGCCACAAGTAAAGTTGTGCATCGATTCTTATTATAAATAACAATTTGTATTTGTAAAATATTTTGAAAATATGTGCGATTAAGTTACAAATAATTAAGTTATATATGCTATATACGGGGGAGAGCGATAAATTTTAGTATTCAAGTTTACCGAAAGAGACAGATAAATAAAGCTCTCGGGTTAATCCGCGCAAAAATAGAGATCAAAAGCTCTTGGAGAGTTGTCAATAACAACGCTATATAATAACTGCAGTATTGTTTATGACATCCATGATAAATTTATTTTATAGCGTCAAAAGTAGAGATTTTTTGGATCACGAAGCAATTATTCTTAAGATTCTATATGATGTATACCAAAGAAAAACAAATAAGTGGATCTTTTCTTAACTATATTTGAAAATTTAAGCCCCGAAAATGACGCTAAACATCTTAAATAATTACTGTCTTTAATGTAAGAGAGTTATTGATGTGTAATTAATAATCCTAGGAAAGTTACGCAAAACGTATATCTTTCCAAAGAATGTTAACAGTCTATGTTAAAGTATAAAGGTCTATGGTGGTTTTTGTAGTTCAGTAAATATATCGATTATTAAATCCTATAAAGTATTTATACTGAATTAACCAAACATAAAACCAATAATAAAACATTTTCAAAAACGATTTGGTTCCATAAATTATCGTAACAGAAAAATAAAAGTTAACTCAAAAATTATAGTACAAAAACTGCAAAATGAGTAAACTGAATTCTACGGAGTTGTCATTCTCTAAAATATACTTACACGTATAGTATTTTATAATAGCTATAGAATTTTGACCTATTTTATAAAAGAAGAAAACTAGTGTTATGTTAAAAATTTATCTGACACAAAGGTGAAGTCATCCACCCCAAGTGAATGCGCTGCAAGATTTTCGGTTACTAATTTAAGTTATCAAAAAATTACCACAAATTATTTGTGAAAAGATAAAATTAGTTTTAGTCTGTGATACCGTTGATATATATTTTGCTAAAAAACGCAGGAACAGTAAAGTTAATGAGAAAGGCGCTAAAGAAGTTCAATTGACGGAGTTAAAATTCGATGTAATGGTAGTCGTTTCAAAAACATGCAATAGATCAATGCCGATATAAAATTGTAATGGTGTTTTAACACCTTGCCTTCATCAGTAACAATAGGAGCGGCTGAAAACAAGATATACCTTAAGGCATATAAATCTATTGAATTGTTAATGATTAATAATAATAATCTTCACGATATAAATAACATTAAATTTTTTTCAGTCTTAGATTATTATATAATTATTAAGTAACAAACAAAACCTAATATATAGATAATTTCCTCGTTTTGTGAAGTTGGCTAAAAATAACACATAGAAACCAAACGATAATAGTAGCCGCCAGTGGTTAGCTGTTAGCCCTTGAGGAATTCCTCTCTCCATATCCAAAGTCCAATATCAGATTTTGTAAAGTAACAACTACCAATTGAAGAGTTACGTTATTCATATCCGAAGTCCAATAAGAAAATTTGCAAAGTAACAACTAACAATTGGGGAGTTTCATTCAACATATTCGAAGTCTAACATCAGATTTGGAAAAATAGTACCTAAAGTAACAATCAACCAGAAGCAAATGTTTCAAATCACGGTTGATTTAATACTTTGCATATTGCAGAAAGAGACAAATGTTTTTTTTCGGCTTTCGGAGAGATTGAAGAAATATTAATACGATTAGCAAAAATTCTAACACCGAAAATAATTAAAGTGTTTGTCTTTAGAATTTTAGGATGTGCGTTTTTAACTATTTTTCACTTCTAGCTTTCAATCTATTTACCCTTTCTACATAAAACCTTGCTGAGACCATATTTTCAATCGAAACAAATAAAATAGCTGCTGGACTTTTTACCCCTATTGAAACCTGAACCATAAAGTTAACTACATCCTCTGTAAAAGTATGAACGTTAAGATTCTCAGCTCCATCACTAACCAATTCTACGTTTTTATTTCCTTCGATTGTCAGAAAATTCGGTATATTGATTAATCAAAATCTCAATAGGCTACCACTTATGAATATTACGCCATCCTTCATATCTCTAACAGAATTCACTCCGTCTGATATCTAAATCTCAAATAAAGTAATATAAATAAATTACACGTCAATTAAAAAGTTATTACTTGTTATCATCTTCCACCTCAGAAATTATGATTATATTTCTGACTGTAAGCCTGGGTAAAGTAAAAATAAGACTGACGTAATCTCCTTATCCATTCCCTTATTCTTAACAAATAAAATAATTTCTATAGTCAAATATATGCAAAGTTTCAATTTACTAATTCCATCCCTACTAGTATTAACTCTAGGAAAATATATAATAAAAGCCATATGCTGGTATCATATGAAATGTTCCCATAATATGCATGTTCAAGAATATTTCCAAACCTACATTCCCTACCACATCTGTTGTAATTCCTCATTACGTTAACCAACCTTTTTCCTGTTCCACTCTCCTTTTCTCTATTATGTAATGACGTACGTAAGTTTATTTTTTTTTAAATGTATGCATAATACTATGTATACGTATGTGGATATGTAAATAGTATAATGCGTTTGTGTATACTTAGTTTTGAATTAAATTTCCAATAGATGTGTTATTTTTAATAATGTCTCGTTTTTAATAGCCGCCTGCAATTTATAACAATACTTACTCACTTGTACTTTTGTTGATTCATATACACATAATAAAGGATTTATTTAATTAACTCGGTATATAAATAAATTTTTAGTAAATATAACTCCTATTTAGATCTTAAGGGAAGTAAAAAATCGTAAAACAAGAAACCTATATTTTTGAATACCAATGGAAACAAGTAAGACGAGGTACAAAATTGATATGTTTGGAGCTTTAAATTATTATTTAACATGAGTGGGCTGCGAACAAGATGCGATACAAATAATATACGATTCTGCTTTCTAATCGAATTGTAGAGCGGAACTGTTTGATATTACCGATAATATATTTACATTACATTTATAAGCAGCACTACCAAGGTACTCCATATTTAATTAAATCAGATTAGTCAGCACTAAACTGCAACGACTTGTTTACATTCATATTGAAAATGAATAATTAATTACCACTGCCGATCACCATTCGATTCCCTTTGTATTAGCATTGCTGTTTCTACAATAATATTCGTTAAATAAGTTAAATAATTCAGCAAAGATGTTTTGGAAGCTTTTTGTACAATTTCTTTTAATATCACACCCATATAACGGAGAAATAAATTGCACTACGCCAGTCTTCTGTGATTCGAAAAATACGTTTAAGAAAATATAAGTACATATAAGAAAAGCAAATGGAAATGTCTCTAATAAGACTATAAATAATTTAAAAAATATATAGATTGTATCACCCGAATTTGAACCAAATATGAAATATATATTCAAACAAATTTAAATACAAGCTTTATTTATTATTGAAATATTAGGCTTACAACAAATACGATTAAACCCCACTTTCTTTAATGATTTAACAAACAGTTTAGAAATTGTTTGAAAACTTCTAGTTGGTTATATAAAGTTTACTACGTTCTATCTTCTGTTCAGTAATTAAATGATCATAGGCGAGTAAAGAAAAATTATGGTAATCTCTTAAAGAAAAATTAAGGCATCTTTTCTTGAATTATTTTTAGTTTAAGGAGAGAGTGAAGCTACACGTGATATATGCATAATATGGGTGAAGATGTGGTTCTAAAAATGAAGAGTTGGTTATAAAAATTAAACAAAGAAAAGTTTTACCGTTTCTATAAATTACATCTATGACGACCTTTTACCTTAAATTTACAAAAAAATAAACTGCCTTATTAAAACATTTTTTGCTTTGTCTTTGCCTTATTGAAACTATTTATTGAACATTTTTTGCCTTGCCTTATTGAAATAAATTTGATCCGATGGCCACATGATATGATATGATTTCTTTTTACATTCTTCAAAACGCTACTTATTTCATATTTCTTTCTAGGAATCATCCAATGTAGGTGATGTTTTCTTCATTAGACGAAAAATGTCTAAACATTTTCTTAGAACTTCGCTTTGCCTACACTTTTTTCCTAATTCCAATTGTGGCTTGTGGACCTTTACGTTTACAGAGATTATTAACTTTTTTAATTGAGTTAATTTTCTTTTAAATTTTTTATTGAAATATTTTCTATTGTATTCAATATCGTGGAGTGTTATTGTTTTCTTCAATATAGTGAGACAGGGAAAATTAATACAAGTTAACCCTCCTAATAATATTTGCTAGATATTATCGTTTTCATTTCAATTGTAGTGTTGATAAAAATAATGTTTTATGAAATAATAGGTAAATATCTAAAACTTATATTATATTATTTATATGATTATTATATGAACCTTGTTTTTATTTCAAAGTTATTTCTTTTGATAAATCAAGAATTCGTTATAAAGTTTACTCCCATTGGTGGACAAATATATTTTTCTTGCACCAATTATTGCAAAAATTATCAGATATGATATGGAATCGTATTTCTAAATACTTATTGGCGCAGGTACCAAAAGAGTTACATAGCTTCTTTAAAATGTGCAATCCAGGCAAATATAAATTTATTTTTATCTAACCTACTCTTGAATCATATTTTTTTCACATGGTACTATAGGGATACCGTATCGCTTATCATCACTTTTTATTTAACTAACGTGGGTCAATTTTTAACGTTTCGTTCATAAACGGTCGAAACACAACCCTGTTGTTGTGACGTCTTTTTCTGTCATGGTCTCTGGTTCCTTAATAGAATAAATATTATATAATAAAGAAAATATTTACTTGAATTTTATACATGTTTTATATTCCTGTGACTCATCCCCAAAAATCCCATTTAAAATAATGTAAATACTATTATTTCACAGAGAAGAGATTTACCTTTAAAAACATGTATGTACTAAACAACAATTTTTCTTAAAATCAAGTTTAAAAATTATATTTAAAGAGAATATTTTTTTGGTAATGTTGATGTAGTTTTTTTTTATTAAAGTTATTTTCAATTATATAATTTTAAAATATAATGTACAATATTCTAAATACTTTAAATAATGCAGATATAGAATTCTCGTAGTATGAACCTGACTGAGACATGGTTACTTTTGTTACCTCTTTAAAAATAGATATCTATTATTAAATTTAGCACTTGCCTTCCATCACACTGAATTTATGTCCCATTAAGTACAAATTAAATTATCAATATGGTCTGGGAACAATAAATTGAAAGTAAATACGATGTATATAAAGTTTTTTTTTTCGGGGCATAATTATTTTTCACTTGTTTTTAATAGATATTTCTAAATATCCAGAAACATGTTGTATATTCTTATATGTAGATGCATAGATGGCCATCGTGGAATAAATGAATTTTTTTTTAAATTTACTCAACATTCTTATTTCCATTAATTTACTTACACATATTTAAAAATAAACCTCTTAATTAAGTTGACTAAAACCACCTTTATAAAGATCTAAGGCTATATAAAATTAAACTACATTAAAAGTTAATTTGGTAAACGCTTTAGTGTATTTGACATTTAATAAATTTTCCTTTAGGTGTTTCCATTTACTTGTACCGTTAATTTATTTCATATTCAAGAGAAAAGTTTGCAACGAGCTTCCCAAAGATCAAATTTATAGAGTATTTTAATATAATAAACATTTTGAAGGTTCATTAAATTACAATTTAAGTACTTATAATTTATTTTAATTTTAAATTGCATTATGAGATTCTTTGAACGGTAAATGCCAAATTTTTATTTGATTGACGGTGAAGTACTTTCATTATTAACCACAGTTATCGAGCGGATGGTTCGTGGATAAAATTAATTTAATCCAGAAATTTAAAACTAGTTTAATCATTTTGTTAGAAGCAGAGTTATTACGGTGAAAGTATTATTTATTTTATTTATTACTTTAGCTTGTTTGTATATTATTTAGCAGGTATTATGTAATATCCCTCTGCTTGCCATAAATAGCCGTAGTCATTCTGAGCAATAGAATTGTTGTAACTTGGAAAAACTAACCTCCCTCTTTTTAAATTCGTGATCCACAAGTTTCCTTAAAAAGGAGATTATCCCATGTAACATAAATTTATTTTCGTGTTGTGGCAAATTTATGTTGAGCTTGCAAACCGAATTGACGAGAGCTATGATTTGTTCCTATATAAGTATATTCGAAGGCGCAATTTTTATTTCATTTGCTTCATTTTTATCCAGTTCAATTTTTATTGGAGTTCTTGGCCATTATTCATTAATAAAAATCTTAGGGTAAATGGTTATTTAATACAACTCACAATTGTAACACAACTCACAATGTCACAACTGTATATATAAATATATATATATATATATATATATATATATATATATATATATATATATACATGTGTATATACTGGTCTGGCTAATAAGTTTTTAACCCCGATTTACTGTCAATAATTTTTTATAAAATTTAAATGTTACACTAAATTTAATTTAAGTATACACCATTATTATCTACTACTTGTCGCCATCTAGTTGGCAGTGATAATATGCCTTTCTTGTGAAATTCCGGTGACTTTGATCTAAAAACTGTGCGAGGTCATTTTGGAGATCTTTTTTAACGTCGATTTTTTTCTCGTAAATAGTTACAGAATAAATGGCATTCAAAGAGCGCTATGTCCGGCAAATTTTGAGAATGAGTGAGTAGAACTCAAATGAGCTCCTTTAATTTATAAAAAGTACGTTTTTCAACATATGGTCTAACATTATCATGTAGAAAATGAACTCGATTCCGTCGACTAGTCAGTCTGTTAGTTGATCAGTCCAATTGTTCATAGTAAATATCTGCATTAATTGTAGATCTCTCTGGAAGCAACATGCAATAAATAATGCCCTTGACGTTTCACCAGCAGCTGAGCATCATTTTTTTGGCACTTATCTCAGGATTGGACATTAAAACTCTTGTTTCTAGGAAACCCTGTCATTGAAGTTTGTGTGTTAACGTATATAATCCACTTCTCATAGCCAGTCGAAGTTACGTCTCAATGTCAATAATTGTTGATAAATATTAACTCTGGACTGAAGGTAATATTATGACAACTCGTGGGGTATACACACCGTATTTTTAAACTTTCCCAATTCGTGCAAATGTGGTTCTCTGGTTCCATGACAGCAGTATAGCATATCTGTCCATTAACGAGTCAACAGTCGACAATTCTCCGTAATTAGGAGTCATAATCGTTGAAGATCCAATTCAATAGGACGTCCGGTACAGGATTCGTCCTCAAGATCATAGTCATCATTCCTGAACTTTCTGAACCAAATCATTACCATCGAAAAGACATCGTATACTCGCCCGTCGCAAGACGTATATTATTTGTGACAGTCTTTGTATGGTAAATTAAAAGAATCCGTATTTGATATCGATTAAAATGTATTATCTTTTATGTAATTTACTTAAAGTTTCGGGGCCGATTGTGGTCAACTAACTGCACTTTGACCTATTCATACGCTAGAGTAGATCCTTCGAGAAGTTTCGAAAATCTTTCTAGAAATTAAAATTTTAGCCACAATCGAAGTTATGACTAAAATTTTTAACTGGGGTTATATTATAACCCCAGTTAAATTTTTAACTGGGGTTATAATATAACCCCAGTTAAAAATTTTAGTCACAACTTCGATTGAAAATTTTTAACTGTGGTTATATTATAACCCCAGTTAACCGACTTCAAAAAAAGAGGAGGTTCTCGATTCGTCGGAATCTTTTTCTATATATAAAATTAATTTAATTTTTCAGAGTGGACCGATCTCGATAACTTTTTTTTCCTTTGAAAGAGGCTACTCTAGGGGTGCTTTATCGAACAGTGAAATCAAAAACAGGATCGAACGATGAAACTTCTTAACGGAGGACAGTAAAATAATTATGATTCAAGATATTTGCTAGGGATAGTGGTTACTTTGCGAAATAACTACATTACATACCAGGACAGAGTCTAATGATGAATGCTAAAGATAGATAATGGAACATCTTAACGGATATTAGTAAATCAAGCGTGATTAAAGATTTTACTACTAATTGTTATTACTTTGCAAAATAACTATACTTTCAACGAGGGTAGGATCTTATGGCGAATTCTGAAGACGAACAATGAAACTATTTAACGAATGATAATAAATTAAACGTAATTAAGAACATTTTCTATTGGTAATTGTTATTGGAGTTTCGGATATAGAGAACAAAAATCCGCAAATGGTAGTCGTCACGGGATAGGAAATGGAAATGGTAGTCGTACGGGTGTAGAGAACGGGACTCCTTAACAGCTACAAGCTAACCATTGGCGGCTAATACTAACGATTTTTTTCTATGTGTAGTTGATAACCAATTTTAGAAAAAGAAGAATATATCTGTTTACTAGATTTTGTCTGTGACTTTTTAATTATTCAAAATAATATGTGTGTCTTGCTACTAAATATTGCGTAATTTTTTCTACTAAATATTGATGGTTCATAACGCTACATAAAAAAGGTAATGTTAATGTGTTATTGCCAATATTAGTATTGGTTCAAATAAAAACGATTCCTTTGCAAAAGATGAATAATGAATAGTTGCATGAAATAACTACGTCAAAATAGAAAAGTATAATGATCAGTAATCGCCGCTCTCTTTTGAAAAACACCCACATTTCTATTATTTTTTCTCTTTTACAAAATAACTTATATTTCTTTACATAGTAGTTATATTTTAAAAATGACAGCCCATGTAATAAAGCATGCTAATCCCCGTAGATCTAAATTAAGGAATATTTAAAAATAAAGTTTCTTTTATTTCAAGTATTGTGTAGAATATAAATTAAAATAATAATTTATACGAATTTATTCAACATTAGGCAATATAATTACGTAGTTAAAAATATTGCTAATAGAAATACTACGTATTTTTAAATATTTATATACACCTAAATGTGTACAAAACATATATATATATATATACACCTAGATGCATTACCTGTGTCATTGTTTCGCCATAATTTGACGTGTGGCATTTATATTTTTTTTATATTTGATTAACCCTTCGAGCGACCCTTAACACAACCCTATAATATCAATTTAATCATCATATTGTAACATCAATTTCGCATCTATTTTTGTAATTCACTATTGTTTTCTCCCACTGGTAATATATGAAATGGGGGTGTGGGAAACGCCACTTTTATTTATGAAAGATGTTAGTAATATTATTGAATTTCGCATATTTGGAAAAAAAATTATTAGGAAGATGGAAAAAATTATTTATTTATTAATGGCGATAGTTATTATTCATACTTTTAAGGTTTCTAAAAGGAAAAATAGAACCCATATAAGATCACTCAAATGTGTGCTCGTCCATCGGTGATAGCCGTCTTTTTCTCAAAAACCTATGGACGTAAAAACTTAAAATTTAGAGTAATAGTAAAACATATAACCTCACATATATCGTAATAACTAAAACTTAACAATATTTATTGGGAAATGTTATGGAGTGCAATTAATTATTTCATTTTTTTACTCTGCCTATAGTTTTGTTTGAGGTTAAGGCTAAATAAATTACTAGTTACAAAGATGTCGAAAACATTTTTTCTGAAGACATAGTTCAGAGATAGGGATATAGAGGAGTTAATGATGATTCCAAAAGAAAGTTGTTTTTCTCATTTTAAGATTTTAATGAACAACAAAAACAACAATTAAATGAAACTACGTGATGTAGTATTATTTCTACTTTCTTTAATTTCTTTACCACGACCCAGGTTTCGTTGTATTACAACATCTTCAGCTAATATCCCACCTGAAGATGTTGTAATACAACAAAACCTAGGTCGTGGTAAAGAAAGTAGAAATAATACTACATCACGTAGTTTCATTTAATTGAGGTAAAGAAGAATTCAAATATTCTGTGTCAAGTAATATCGCTCCTTCCCGTATAATCTGTGTAGTATAGCCCTCCACCATGGAGGGTATATAAACCATGACTCCGTTTGGTATTCTGTTGGGTGACATCAAGAGTTGGACTAATTGTCCGGATTGATCATTCGCAGGGATCCACCAAGTAAATATTAATTGAATAATTTCTAAACAGGTTTCGATAACACGAGTTGAAATAAAACTTGATTTTCTGTCCTTGCATCTAACGTCGAACACTTTGTATGCAACGAGCGAACACTCTCTGTCCTCAGTCAGCGGTGTTTGGCGGCGAAAGGTTCATATTATTTTTTCTTATGTACACCCTGCAATATCTTTGTAATGATACGTAAAAAAATATTTGTTGAATGTATTAATACATGTTTTAAGGTACAGTTGTAATTAATAAATATTACTTTCCTTTCAATAATTTTTTGTCTATGGTTCCATTAAATTAAAAATAATTTTTCGTGGCTGTAAAGTATTTAAATGCGCAAGCAAGTGATGATATATTTAATAACATGAATATCTTACCATAACTTTTAAAACGGTAACTTGCACCCTTTTTGTTGAATAAATCACCACTTTCTCGTAAGTGAAGACATTTTAGTCTTAAGGAAATCTTGCCTTTTTTCAGAAATAAAAGTTTGATATCCTCATCTAAATTGCATTGTAAGCCAATACCAAGGTTCTAACTTTCTTTAAATTCTTTACCGCGACCTAGGTTTCGTTGTATTACAACATCGTCAGGTGGGACATTAGCAAAGAATTCTTTGCTTGTCAATAATGACTTCTACAAAATTAACGCCAAATATATTCAATATCTTCTTTACCTATAAAAACCGTCCATACCAGGTAAGCTTACACAGTGCACTCTACTCTAAATTCACATTATCTTCTAATTCAAAAAGATTTGTTTTCAATTTTACATTAGTTGATATTTTACACATTATATGTTTTACATGTCACTAGACATCCATTAACTTTGTAATAATACAATGAGATAAAATGGAGTAATATCACCTCCCTATCCAAAATTATCATTATCAGTTTACTCCTATCCCAAATTTTCAAAGATACATACTGTATATAATTTTACTTAAGTTTATGATTACATGTATATTTAATACTTTAAAATTTTACACTTTTACGTTTTACACTTTATTCACCCAACCACCTCATTATATATTGAAACAGATACGTTTCTCATTTTGCATTTATTTTACATATATATTATCGACTTACATTATAAAATATCTTTTAAAAAACGATTTCAAGAAAGTGGGTACTAAAAAAAAAATATTAAACTCAAAATATGTACCTTTGCTATTTCCTCTCCCTCGCCTTTTTTTGGAAAATAATTGCTTCATATCCAAATTCTCTTAGATGACTGATTACTTTCGTAACCACACCTCTTCGAGAGTTCTATATTTCAGGGTTCTTATTGAACATGTATTAGTAAGATATATATATATATATATATATATGTGTGTGTGTGTGTGTGTGTGTAAATATACTGCTTCAACCCAATACTGCCTTAGAAGATCGATGTCGAACAAAAAGCATTTTGACTTTTCAACCGGTACTAGTTTCATTTGTTCCGCTAATCCATTTTATCCGAGTGTGGTCGTTTCAAATTTGATGCCAGCATTCTTTATGAACTCGAAGAAATTTTTATTTACTTGTAAGCTTGTTTTCTGAGCGGAGAAATTTAATGCTTCGATTTTTTACTGTCAATTTGGTTTTTGATTTCTTAATTTTGTTCAAGTCTTCCGATTTTATGGACTTACTAATATTTATTCACAGACACGTTATTGTGAGATTATTTAACTTAATATTTAAACCTCGTTTCTACTTTCTAGATTAAAATTTTTATCATATTCAGGGAATAAATTAAATTAAAAACTTTGATTATTTTCCCACTTCGTGTTCAATAACATGAATAATTAACTTAAGTAACTGTGTGGTTAAAATTACTTTCAACATAAACAATATGCCATTTTATAGTTGTTGTGTCTTATGTCCTTATTTTTGACGTGTTGTGCACAAGTTATATATATATATATATATATATATATATACATACATACATATATATATATATATATATATATATATGTATATATATATATATATATATATATATATATATATATATATATATATGTATATATTTGTATGAATAATTTAATTTTTTGTACAAACCTAGTAAAACTAAGCTATAGATACAGAGAAAGAAATTCAAATTGAACTCGAGCGTCTAACTTTTCAGGCAACAAACTAATTAGTCGTTTAAAGAAGGGAAATGAGACAAGATCAAAATTCTTTATTTAGTTTGTAAAAAACTAATATCCCGTGATATGAACATGTATCAATCATTTTGATCTCTCACTGCATTTAAATTCAGACAATTATTATAACCGTGTTATTTGCAACGTTTTCTTTCTTCACTAAATTAAGATTTTCCGACATTTTATACATGTCAGGTAGTTCATTATTTTTTCTATAATAATAGTTTTTCACATAAACTCTATGTTTACACGTTCGCTCTTTAGTTACTTTCTAATGTGTTGATTACAAAATTTCAAGACTCACAATAAATAATACAAACGAATTCAAACCATTCTTTCAAATATACTTCTTATGTTATATGTAAATATAAGATTTCGTTTTTAGTACACTTTTATTTTATTTAGTTTTTTAAGTTATAACAAACATGCCATGCAAACATTGCCATTACATCATGGCAACAAGTCAATCTACGGCAGGGAACGGATTTTTTTTCAAGCTATTTCTTCAAATATGTGCATTTCAAAGTACCCCATTTCCAATGTTATGACCCAAATTTTTTACAAGAACGTTTTCTTTTAAATTTCCTTACCATTTCTTTCCATTAGAGCAAAACCACTGAACAAAGGCAGTCATCTAGATATCAATATTCAACGTAAAGTGAGTAACGTATTATATTTATTATGTGTATTCATTAATAGGGTTTAGTAAACTTTGTACATGTTCAATGTGTTACTTACGGTTCAGTAAACTTGCTATGTTCAATATAAATTAAATTGAAGGAGTATGTTTAATTTTCCTTAAGACATTTGGGATTAAATTTCTATTTATTAAGTTTCGCAAGTTCGACTGAACCTAAATTAAGATGAAAGGTTTATTTTTAGAATGTTCGTAAAATTACAATGAGCTTCTTTAAATTCGTATCCTTATAATGAATACTACCGTAAAATATTTATTCAGACTAAATCATACTCTTTCGTAAACGTAAAATCCTCTTTTGGGCCTCGCAATTTCATTTCATCTTTCATACCTCTTTTATGTGCTATTTAGTAATATGTTACCTTCTCCTTTCAATTTAAAATCATTGCAAGGTTCTGAAGTTATTCAGGCCATATTTAAACTAAAAAACTTTATGATCCATTCGGAAATATTTTAGTTTTATTAGCCAGTTTCAGTTTAAAAAATTAATAAAAAAATTATGTATGACATGTTACTGTTCAAGTAATATTTAACAAATTTAAACTCAGAAACCCATCGAATTCGAGCAGTAAAACGGCCTAACTAAAAGATTTGTCGAAGATATGTCGTTTTGATAACTACGGAAAGGATCATCTAAGTTATTTTTATGATTATAATTAGTTGCGTATAATCTAATAAAACGTCTAAAACATGTCTAATGTTTTCATTAAATTTAGAAACAACAAAACTAAAATATTTCGTGGAAACTAAGGAAATTACTATATTTACTTCTCAACTTTTCCCTATTTTATTAACTTCTTTAAAGAAATTTTTTTACGGATCTTGTATTTCTTCTTCATTCGTATCGTTGGGTATTCTTGGAAATGTTTAATTTTTGACATTTAGTTATAATTTGTATCGGAGAAATAAAAGGAAAGTGTAACTAATTGTATACATGATTTGAAATATAAAAATATTTTGGCGCAATATTTTTTCACTTACTTTTTGGAACTCTTTTTTCCGAAAAGAATTTAAAAAATTATACACCCATAGCATCACCCCATTTATGGCAGTTTTTATAAATCTGTTTTGTTATTTGTTATTACTGAAATAAATAAAAAATCAAAATGCACAAAGCTAATTTTATTTATTAAGAAGTCTTTGGTTTGAAGACCAAAGAAGCAAGTGAATTTTAGAAAATGTTGATGCAAGTTAAGAGAGGCTGTAATAATTTCTATCCAAAAAAAAGTTATTTACTTAATTTCTCTCCGTAATCAAGCCACCTCAACTGGATAAAAAAAAATTAAATGCAACTCAGTTTTAAAGCTCACATCTTTATTTTACCAGCCGTAATGTATTTAAATTTATTTAAAGATACTGTTAGGTCGGAAATGAGATGAAAATAAATGTTTTCTTTAATTGATATTAAGTCACTTTCCAGAATGCTACCACGTATATTTCGTAAAGTGGAAATAATAATTTATTTCCACTATACGAAATATACGTGGTGGTAATTTTTAACTGGTAATTACACATTATTTTTCTTTTATTATAAAAATCAAAATTAAAAAAAAAACAATGAACATAATGATATTAAAGCCTACGTTAAAAAAAATCGACTATCATCATTAATAAGAACAATGTTCTTATTAAAGTAAAAATTTCAAAAATGTTTTTCCCTTGATACAACTTTAATGATTAATATTTGCATTTAGTTACGTGATTATATTAAAGTAGAATTTTTGATAAAGAAACACATTAGTGTTTAATTTTTATGCATCACATGTTTTTGCTATATAAAAATTGCGGTTTTATTAATTGAATATTATAAAAAAGTACGTCATCAGAGATAGTAGTGGGTTGTAATCAATATAGTGCGAGTTTGAACTAAGAAAGGGCAGGCGTTTACTCAGCTGTATCGTATTGTTTTTTTCTTGTGAAATTGGATAAAATGTTTATGTAAATCATATTAGTGTCACAGATAGCAGAGACTTTGGTTATGTTTTTTTCAGTATCTTACTAAGTGGTTTTAAATAAAAAAAAACATTTAAAACATTTAAGAGGCAATATGCATTTATGTCTTTAATTATTATCCATTTCAACTTGGTGTGAGATAATATAAAGTTATGAACAAATAGATCTGCATAGTCAGGAGGATAATAAACACTTTAAAAGTTTTGAAAACATCTTAACGAAATTAAGTAAGTCAATTTTTGTCTTTTCTATAATAATTACTCTATCGTTAGTCGCTTAGTAAAAAATCCGCATTAATAAGATTTTTAGAGGAAAAAATTAATAAATAATTTTTACAGAAGTTTTACGGATTTCAGCTAACCTAATCAATTTAGGGGTGAGTTATTTGGATAAGGGATGAAAAGGTAAATTTCTTAGTAGATATTTCCTTGAAGAGAAATTACCATTTTGAGAAACCAGCATACGAATTATTAATTTTCTTTGAGAGATTCCTTAAACAAAATATATTATCTGTAGTTTAAACAAACCTAATTGTTAACATGTTAGATGGAATTTTAGAGTATTGAATTTTAGGTTATATATTCTCATTTATAATATTTTTTTTCCAAAACTTATGAGATATCTCCAATTTAAAATTTTTATTCTGTATTAAATTTTTTTTAAAGCTCCAAAATATATTACTAAATTTCTTTAATAGTGCCGCTAATATTTTTAAAACTTATTGTAATTGTAGTAATTATTGGTATGTCCCCATGTATTGTAAACTTTTATTTAGATTTAAAGTTAATGTCCATGTTTTCTATTTATTTAGAAGTATTAAATTAAAATATAATAACATGAATTATAAACATAAATTCTCTTAGATTGCATTTTAGCGATGATTTGTCGATTGTGTAAAATGCATCGCCCAAAACTCGTTTTTTTAAAGGTTACCCTTTACGGCCTTCATGGGTTACCCTTAATGGTCTACAGAGAGGAATATTGGTTTATGAAATCATTAGATAGTAATATCTCTGACATTTTAAAAATCAGAACATATATTGAGAGAAACATATCGGGGAAACGAATATATTTTTGTTAAAATTGTTTGGATAAATTTGCACCAATAAATTGAAAATTGTACTTCTAACAAAATTATTCATCCCACGCCTGTGATATATCGCACCTCCAATGTAACACCATCACTTACATAGAGAAACTTTTTTCAAGAGAAGCATTTAAAGGCTTTAGTATCATATAAAATAACGAAACTTCTTGATTTAGGCAATTTAAATATATTATAGCCTTACATCTTCTTATAGATTTATATTGAAAAAAATAACCAGAAATAATTATGCCAAAAATAATACATTGTCAAAAAAGTAGAATCCCTTAAATTATTATATATAATACTGAACTAAAATAATAATTTCAATTAGAATCCAATGATTGACAAATAAAAAACCACGAAATTATTAAGTTACAATTTTGATTTTAACTCCATTTACTGCAATTGGTATTCGTTAAGGAAAAAATAGTTAAAATCTAAAAAAAACATTCAAACTTAAAGAAATATTCTAAATGATGCAGTGGTCCTTCACCTTTTCCACTAACCCAAACTATGTAAAAAAAAAAACAGGAATAAATAGGAATTTCACTTTCGCATATATAAATTTTAATTCCAGCAAAATTTACGATTAGGTTCCGTATATTAAAATTAGAGTTACTTTTTTTCACTACTTTACACAAACATAACTCGTAGATCTATTTGTGTTGGAAGTTTAATTAGACTTCTGAAATGCAAATAAACAATTTTAATTAATTTTAATTTGTATTATTTGTATACCATTAGTAAACACACACAAACAATATTGAAAACTTCACTAAGCACTATTACATAATTCTAATTTGGAATTTTGTTTTCATCAATAATTAATTTAAAATGGGTAAGCGGGTGTTAAAACTTAAACAAAATTAAATTGGTTTGGTTGCAGCTTTTACCTTGTACCAGTTCTCCATCTAGTACAATATAGCACAACGTACTCACGTTGTCCGATATTGGTAACAGACGCAATTTTTTCAAACTTAATATTTTTATTATATTCACTTTAATTTCATCCCCATTGGCATTGTTAGTCGTATTAAGGTTTACGTTTTTTGCCAGAAACTTAGAACGAAGAAAAGGTGGTAGTTTAGTTCTTTTACCAATAATGGTTCCCAAATCTACTTTGCTCGTATTAAGGAAAATTACTTTTCAGGAATATGGATAGGCCCAAATTTTTTGGTTCTAGTGATGATTTTTCAGTAATCGAATTAGATGTGTCATCTTCATTTTGCGTGTTAAGAAGCTGCTTATTAAGAAGTTGTTTATTATGCATATATATATATATATATATATATATATATATATATATATATGTATGTATGTATATATGTGTATATATATATATATAATATAAATATATATATATATATATATATATATATATATGTATATATATATATATATATATATTTATATACCCAAGAACTACAACAAAATACGACTACTGATTACGACAAATTTACTCATCATACACAAATCACGCTCTAGTGCAACCGCTATCTGTTAATTGTACTGTTGAATACCACGAGAGATTGGAAAATTCCAATATAGTTCGGTTATAGAAGTAAAGAGGATAAGATATCAAAAAAGTGATGAAATAGTCAAGTACGAAGAATGAATGAAGGAAGATACATTTTATGAACGCAACGCATCTTCTGAGTTGCGAGATTTGGAAACCAAGCAAACTCTAGAGGAAATCGATGGAAAATAGAAAGGGGAAATAACCATGCCGTCTCATATACAGATATCGAAGCAACGTCTTTTGCACACGTTCAGTCTTCAGGGTGTAATTGGCATCGTGTGGGATCCAATATCGTGTGGGATAATGAAACCAGATTCCATTCGGCTCTGAACTAATGAAGTATACAGCAGACGAATTAATGATATGGATTGAAAATAATTTAAATTTTCTAACACGAATACAAATTCCCACAACGATTTTTTTGCTATATCGGCCATATGCACACAAAATGTAAATCGCGATCACAGCGCGATGGGATCGTCGATTGTACATTCATTTTTAATAAGGGTACTATTACGCGGATGTACCATTGCGCTGTCAAGTAGTGACGCATTGCTAACACGAAACACCTTTTTTTTGGCCACAGCAATTGTTCGAGTAGGAAATTACGTCACAACCTAGATTTTTATTAGCAATCTCGTCCAAGTATACCATACATACACACAAGTTCTTATTTCATAACTCCTCTATTTCCCAAGCTTTCATGCTGAAAATATTGGTGTTCTAGTCTATTGCATTTGGTATAACAAAATTGTAACATATTAGTCTAGCATTACAGAAAATTTAAGAATAATTTCCTACAGAACATAGAAAAATGGCTTATTAGTCATAGGTGAGTACAACCTTAATGCGCTTAGTGTCGAGGCATTCTTTAAATTCTCTTTCTTTTTCAATTGTATTTAAACTCTTTTCTTCTTGATGAAGCTTTTAGCTAGCATATAATGTTTGGGCACATTTCTACATATTACATATTCAACACAGATATATTTTTTGGTTCGGATAAACCAATATTAAATTCCTGTTTGAATGTACGAACATAAGCATCGTAATTCATAGGCGTTTTATTGTATTATTCTTAAACTTCTGTATAGTTTCCATGCAATTCTACGATAGATAAACCACCAATAATAAATAGCCTACTTATGTTAGTCCTGAGATAGTAGCTTTCTACTTTTGGAACTGATTCTAAACGATGCGTAACTGCTTGTATAATTTCACACATTTACATTGCTTTTCGTCTTTCCCTCGTCGATCTAGAACATGAAAATGATACTATTATTGCCTTTTTTGGCACCATAAAACCATTCCTGTAACTCTGTGAAATGCCCAAACTATTGATCAGAAAACTTTTGCAAACACGGAATTTTTGAATTCCATTAAATAAATAAAATGCGTTGTTTTCTTGTCTCAGGTTACGTCTCGTTTTACTTGTTTTAATACAATGGCTTACAACTTGAAGTGGTCTCTTAAAAGCTTTCCATAGTCTAGGTGCCTCTACAATAATTAATTTCAAATTAGATTTAAATATTTCACTTCTTTTTTCCGTTATGAACTGCTTTGAACTAAATATTCAACACTTACTTGCATGGAAGTTTTAACAGGTTTATAATTTTTTTGAACGATATTCTTGAATAAAATTCTTTAATTTTATTTACAATATTATTATACATTTCTTTTATTACGCTTTCGTTGTGTCTTATTTTTTGAAGTAAAACTTCTTTACGCATGCTTGACTTGGGGAGTAACCTGGTGAATGCGTGATGAGAGCGTTACGAAAAGTGTGATCGGGCGATGTGAACGGAAGTTGAGAGGGAGATATATGTTAGTGAAGATAGAAAGAGAGTTACGTTTCGTATATTACTGTAGGGACAAGAGAGAGAGGTGCGAGCACACATTTTCTTTCTCTCTTTCTCTCATAGCCAGTTATGTTTCGTACATCTAAGACACAATGCAAGCCTATTGTCTGTATCGTACTGTAGGAGCAAGAGAGAGCAGTGCACGCGCACATTTTATTTCTCTCTTCCTCCCATAGTGTTTGAAATATATATATATATATATATATATATATATATATATATATGCGAGTTTGCTAGCGTTACGCGAACGGTGATTTTTTTCATTATTTTGTAATTTCATTTCGTTCTTGAAAATTTTTTTAAATTATTATTTTGTTCAATATATTAAATATTCTACGTTTAAAGTGAATAAAATTGTAAATTCATTTTAAAGTTCATATTTTGTGAATATTAGGTTTTACTTCAGTCGTGTGATCTAAAGCACACTCGTTTTTTTGGTGTTAATTCTGACTCTTGGGTTACGTTTCAAATAAGATCAAAATGAAATTTATTGTCATTGAAATGTTGTAGTTAGACAAACTAGATGGATGTTTAACTCTTCACCAGAGATAATATCAGAGAAGTTGCTTGTTGGGGGATTGTTTTTCTGTTAATTTATATCATCGTTGTAAATTAAAATATGTGGTGAGTTTGGAGGTGATAAAACACAGTCATTTGTTTATGTTGCTAAATATTCGACAGGTTTAGTACTGTTAAGTTGTGTTTAGTGCTTATAATAATTTTCATCGTCTATGTCATTTGAGCCACTTATACTTTTATAAAGGCTTGGAAGAATTTTGTTGTTATATTTTACTTCTATCACTACCAATTAAAGCACCAAATTTTATTTCGACTCATGGAGATGCTACATTAATATTTTCAAAACTACTTTGAATTGATACATCTTTATAATATACCAATAATGCCAGTTTTTTACCATGAGGAAACACTTTACTTAATTCCGTAAAAAATCTGAAAGGAAAAAATTGTATTTTTAACGAAATGTTGATTGCATAATTTATAAAATATATCAATTATGTAATAAAATATGTATTATTTAATGAAATATATTATACCTTTATAATTAGTACCTACATAAACCGTACCTACAAAAGTATATTATGCCTTTATAATTAGTACCTACATAAATAATTTTGCAACAAAAACAAAAGCACATGAGAAGCAAAGTCATATGTACATTAAAGTTGTTGTCGTTATAAAACTAATCTATCAAATTAATTTTATATTCGAGATACTATCACAACTACATTTTAGTTACTGTTGCTTCCAAAATTAATAAACCGCAATGTTGCAATTACCTTAGGAAGGTTGTTGCTCCAAAACACTCCTTCTCATGCATAAGACCACGCGCAACTGACCAATCAAACGTTATTTCTCCCAATGTGCCCTTGATTTAAACCAAAACCCCAACGTCACTTACGCCCTCATACGAAAACTATATGTACTTTAGGCCACATATACATACTTAGCTCATTTATTTCAAACGTTGCAAAAGTGACAGTGTTAATCCGGAGGTGCGATACGTAGTAGGAAATATGGTGAAAAATAATATCAATATTAGCAAATACCGTAGATGAAGTAATACTACGTTCGTATAGTAACGCAAATAAAATATAAATTTTCAATAAACTTAAAACGGATTAAGTTTAGAGGGTGGGGCAATGTAAATGTATGTTACATGTGTCTCATGTCCACGAAACTTCAAGCTAGACTCTAGGAAGACAATATGTTTTATCGGCAATATAATAGTAATTTTTAAAGTTTCTTTGATTTTATTATAATAGAATGTAAACATATCTTTATGTATAGATTTAATATACCAATATAACCAATTTTTTTTCATTGGGCAATGAGACTTTCATTACATGAATTTCCAGGAACAGATTTTTTAAAACACGAATTCAACTTTGTACATTTTTTGGTTTCTAGTTTGACTCTATTTTTCCTTCTTTATCAGGTTAACTATAATCAAATAATAATATTTCAAATTAATAAATGTTTTCTGTAAATAAATGTGACAACTAAAAAGTGAATTTCGGCATGACTTTAGTACTAGATATTTTTCTTTGCAGTTTAAGCAGTATATGTTACTGAAAAATATGTGAAGTAGGAGTAGAACTATGTCTACTCCGTACAAATTTAGGAAATTATAGAGATTTTAGAAACATGTATTTACATATATAGAAATTCAAATTAAACGCTTCAAAATGTTCAATTTCTATGCGTGAAAATATAATGCATGTTCCACAAATTATGACATCTAGGATCATTGCTACAGTGTTCGCAGATCCTCTGAATGTACTTCAAAAACTTTATTTGTTTCAACGCTCTAGTTTTATTTGTCTCGGAATAGAGGAATATATATATTATTTTTTTAAATTTTTTCCGTATATATCTGAGGATTTAATACCTAATAATGATAAAAATATTCTTAAGACTCTTTCAAGTCATGCCCATATTATGTACAAAATTTTAATGTTACATGTTTTAGGTAAAATTTTTTTAATGCTTAATTTTCTTCCCTAAAATTTCCATGTGAATATTTTAAAATATTAAGATCTAAGGGTCTCGTTTCTCCTTTTGACGTACAGAATACTAAAAGTATGACATTTTGCTTTCCGCTTTTTATTTTCCGTCAGTTTTTTTCTTAATTACACGCTACCTCAATTAATCTTCTATGTTTACACTGTACACGTCGTTGTGATTATCTTAGATATTCAAATACTTGAATCATTAAAGCAAGCACGAAGCAATGGTATTATATTATTCATTAAATTAATGCTTTCCAACATGAAGGTTCAACATTTGGAGCTTCTCAGTTGTACCGTTGTGACCTTCGCAGTATTACTCTCCCGATGTAGGTAGTCTCACGCTCCATTTGGTACTCTGTCTCGAGGTGACTTTGATTGAAAGCGTCAAGTTCGCGACATTACTAAGCCACTATAATACCTTCCAAATGGAGCGTTCATGTTATTAAATTTCATCGGAACCCTTTTATTTTCAAATGTGATTCATTGGTAAAAATTATGTGATCATTTACACGTGTATATTTGCATAAAAATACCTAAAGATATTAATTTATCAAATAATTCTGGTGGGACAGTAAAGTAAAGAAAGGTATAGTTTTAATTAACATCTCTAACTGTAATTAATAATAAAATAATTTACATTTTTATTTATTACCTTCATATTTATATTAGATAAGATTTTCATCCGCGGCTTCACTCGTGTAAATGTTTCGTAGTCAACCAAAGTATTAAATCAAGCTAAGACCCCAACCTAAATATTTTTTGAAAGTCATAGTGAAGATTCCTTAATATACGTACGGACTCTACGGACGGCGCCGCGCGTGTTTGCGGGGCGCCCCGTGCCGAAATCAGCACAGAGTATGATACCTAAAATTATAATATATTTTAATTGTGTTCAAGAGCGTTATAACAAAGTTTCAAGTAAAAATTACTACAAAAATATTTTAAGGGTTGAATCTTAAAAAATGGTGATACACTCGTTTCCCTATTCGTACTAAAGAGCATGAATACAAAGTTTTTCTTTCTCATGCAAATTTTATCACCACTTTTCATCCTTGGATGGGTTGAATCTCGGAAAAAGCTGGAATGCTTGTTTGTTTGTATTGAAGAGTGTTACTAAAAAGTTTTAACTGAAAACTAACAGAAAAATGGTTTCTCCTGTACAAACTTAGCCACCTTTTTTCACCTCCTTAGGATTTGAATCTCGGAACATGCTGAAATACGTGTTTCATTATTTGTACTGAGGAGCATTATTTCCTTCATACAAATTTGGCCATACATATTTTATCATTTAATAATTAATTTTATTAAAGAAGAATAAAACCAAGTTTTGAACAAAAATTGCTGTTAAAATATTTTCCCACACAAGTTTATCTATCACTTTTCACCTTCTTGGAAACTGAGTCTAGAAAAATGCTGAAATACATATTTTATTATTAGTATTGAAGAGTATTAATACCAAGTTTCACGTTAAATTTACAGTAAAACTTTTTTGTCACTCAAATTTTTGCCACCACTTTTCACCTCCTTACGGATTGAATTTCAGAAAATAGTTAAATGCGTGTTTCATTATTTGTATTGAGGAGCATTAGTATCAAGTTTTAAGTAGAAATTATCATAAAAACATTCTTTCCATACCAACTTATTTACCCCTTTTCACCCTTTTGAAGGTTAAATCTCGAAAAATTCTGAAACATGCGTTTCATTATTTTATTGAAGAATATTAATGAGATGAATCACATGAAATATTGAAATGCCTATTTCATTATTTCTGTGGAAGAGCATAAATATCAAATTTAACATAAAATATAGGAATGTTTCCCCGTACAAATTTAGTCACCTCATTTCACACCCTTAGGGGTGGAATCTCGGAAAATGCTTAAATACGTGTTTCATTATTTATATTGAAGAGTGTTAATACCAAGTTTTAAATGAAACTCACCTTGAAAATATTTTTTCCTTTACAAATTTAAGGACAATATTATCATAGGCTGTAAATAAATTAGGAGATATTGGGTCAACCTGTCTTACACTGCGAAATTGGAAGATTTGCCTTGTCTCTCTAATTTTACAACTGCTTTACTTTTGTTATACATTTTTTGTAAAATTTTGATTCACTTTTTTGTATTCCTTGTTTATTTAGGGCTCTCCATAACGGTGAATGTATTATAGAATAAAATGCCTTAGAGTAATCAACAAATGCGATAAATAATGATTTATTATACTCCGAATATTTTTTGGGAATTTGAGCTAGAGTTAATATATAATCAGTCGTGAAGAATCTTGGACAAAATCCAGATTGTTCCATTGGTTGGTTAAATTCTAATATAGGTGTTATTCTTCTTAATTTCGTTTGTGTAAATAATTTGTATATCGTTTGAAGTATACTAATGGGCCTATAATTGCTAATATTTTCTGGGTAACATTTCACGTATAATAGTTTTGTGATAGAGGTCTCACAATAAGTTGAAAGTTTTCGTTTAATAAGATTTTATTAAATAGGTTTCTGAGTACAGGAGTAATAGTTTCTGCTAGCGCTTTTAAAATGTCATTTGTGACTCCGTCTTCACCAGGACTTTTCATCAATTTGAGCAAGTTTATAGCATTATTTATTTCGCTTTCCATGAATAAAGGTAGCTCTTCATTGTTTCTATAGTTTTGGGTGATATAAATTTCTCCATGCTTGTACGCATTGCTGTATAATCTCTCGTAAAATTATGAAACAATACCCCCGAGCACTTCTCACCGGGTATAATAAATACTGCCTGTAGATATTTACAATGAGGAAATCCATGTTTCAGATATTTTTAAACGTGTCTGTTGTCCCTATACTGAGCTAAAATTTTTCAATTCTCCTTTGATAATAGCAAATTTTTGCCTTTTAATATTTGTTTCTTTCTTTCTTTCGATTTTCGTATGTAAATAGGACAATATTCTCTTTTCATATTTTGTTTTATTACACCTGGTTCTTAGTGGCATTTTTTCTTCTACAAGGTTTCCAATATCAAGAGTAATATTTAATATTTGTATTTGTATTGCAAATTTTCTCGGTAGAGATGCGACTCTTTCCTTAATAATGTTAATTAAATTCGAATATGTTTTTTATACTTGTTCAGAGTTACATAATAGCAAAGTTGCTTGACCAAATTATTTTTTTAAATATTCTTTTTTCTGAGTCGTAAAATTAGGTATTTACTTTTTAAATTATTTTCTGGGTTTTACTCGAATTTTTATGGAGAACTTAGCACGAACGAGTCCTTGATCTGTAGGTTGGGATGTATTTATTATATTATTATCCTGTATTCTCTTTTCATTGGTTGTTATGCAATAATTAATTTCATTAAAATTCCTGTGGTCTAGTAAGCACCAAGTTTACTTATGTTCCTAGTGTCTTTTCAAGTAAGAGTTCATCATATAAAGTCGTTTTTTTAAACATAATTCCATAGGTATCATTCATTTTTTGCTTCTTTTCCATCACATTTCTCTCCTCAGGAACAGAAACGCAATCTTTGGCATTGAAATCACCCGCAATAATCGTGTTTCATCTTGTATCTTCATCTCAGGAGAGCAATCACCGATAAAGTATTCAAGCATATTATACATGTGCATATCATTTTTTGCATCACGTAATAAAATTCGTATGTATTTTTGATATTGTGTGATGGACAGGAAAATCTCACATATACTTACACCATATACGCAAACACTTTGTGTCTGCGTGGAATGTGAAAGATTCTACTTTTGTTCTAGGCACAAATATTTTTAAACACGACATTGTTCTAAAACAAACTTTATAGCCGTAAGAATATATTAGACCCACATTGATCATTTACAATTACTAGAGAGCTTCGCAGACTGTGGCTTACGTTAGCTCTATTACTAGACGTTTACACCGGAGTATATGTAAACCTGTTCCTTCTCAACTTACAGAAGGTAATTTTGATTTGAGCATTATCGAGACTTGGTGGAATTATTTACATGTCAAGTGGCATTTATCACTAGGGTTTTTTGGGCAATATAGACATAAAATTGGCTCATGAAAACTGACAAGTGTAGATCACATTACTCATTACGAACCTAAATATTTGTGACATATTTTAACACTTTATCTTTTTATTTTCAAGTCGTCAGTATTATATAAAAATATCTTTCGAAATAAATTTTTTCATGAGCAACATTTTACATTTAAGTAACAAACGTCACGGTTATCATTAAAATAATATTAAATTTTTAAATTATAACTTAACTCGTACCTAGAATAAAGACTAAAGATATTTTAAAATAATTCCCTGAATTTCTGAAGTAGCAGAGATGTTAATACTCATACATAATCTTACAAGTCGTGGCTCAGGTGGAAAGATAACAAATAGTATATGCATTTGAGTAATTTTATTGTCAATAATCGTACTTTAACTTGACAGAATTTAAATATATAAACCTATATCGTAAACTATCCCCGTGGATAATTCAGTGACCCCCTTCATTTTAACGGATTATGTTTATTTAAGGCCAGTATACGAAATTTTACTTCTTTTTAATGAGTCTGTAAATAATATGTATACATATATATATATATATATATATATATATATATATATATATATATATATATATATATTTAGCTGCGAGCAATATTGTCACATAAAAAGGGATGACGAAGATATCGTAGTTGATTCATAAGTTTTTTTATTTAGTGATATCTAATAGAGTAAAACTAGTGCGAAGAAATAGTTTTATTCCTTAAATAAATAGTTTACAAAACCGAGGAAGTCGGTATTAGTCTCCACTACATTTATGTTACCCTGTAGGCAACTCACGCACTAGTACTCTGTCTTGAGGTGACATTGATTAAAAGCGTTAAGCTCGTAACGCTGCTAAATCGAGAATATTGTTTACGTCTTCTATTCAGAGCTTTTGTGTTATTAACATTTATTACTTTCTTTCTTCCTTAGATGCCTGAAAATTACTTTGTTAGTGTATTATCTGTTTATATCCTCAAAAACCCTCATAATTTTTGCAAACCGACAACAAGTTATTTCGACTCTCATTTTACTTTCGTATTATGATTTAAATCGGTATTCTTGTTATTGTACTTATGATATTTTCAATGCAAAAAAATAACTGCTTTTTAATAAATGCTCTTAGAAAATAGAAGTATTAAAAACTAATTGCCGTTCGTTAGAATTAAAAAACCAGTTGGTGACTTTCAACATTCAAACCACATAGTATTTTTATAATAAAATATTCTGTATCTCTGTAAGAGATTAATTTGTGAAATAAGTCATATATAATTTTAATGAAATACTTATATAATTACCTCATTTGTCGGCAACGTTATTAGTAACACATTACAGAAATTTTCAACCTGAAGAGAATGGAAGTTTACATTATTACATTATGTTGCGTATCCTGTTTCTACTCGTATAAGCTTCTTTTACATAATATTCTAGTAATTGTTAAAATTTCTTCACTATTGAAGAGATGTTTTTAAATTTTGTTTATTATCGACATATTTTTTTTATTGTAGAATATCTATTCCCTACAGCGATACACTGTTGAATTTGTACTTCCAACCAGCTTAATACTTACTTGCGTCACAAAATATCTCGTATCTCACTTTACTGAAAGCAATGTGTTAATCACATTACGTAAATTTTTATGCATCCATAATATTTAAGTAATAACATAAGCTAATGAAACTTTGTAATTGAAATTTGTAATAACTATTCTTTTAACACGTATTGAATTTTCATGTGATCTAATGATATAGAATCAAAACAATGTCACTGCTAATGCATTATTGATATTTTTATACCCAGATCATTTTTATGAAGTGAAGAGTTTATGGAAATTCTCGTTTTTAAACAAAAGTTAAAGTGTATTTAAGACAAAATTATTTTAAAATCAACTGTAATGATAATACACCTTGAGCTATAAATATTTTATTAACTTTTTCATATTTTCTCTTACCTGACAATCATTGACAATGGCTTATCACATTTCAATGACAATGGCTTATCACATTGGGTATGTAACCCATACATCCTCATAATAGTGATCGAAATTTTAAACAGTGTCGCTGTATAATATTTTTATATGTGTAGTTTCACCCCCTACATACTTATGAAATGCCTTTTATATATATGTACGAATTTTCATTCGAAACATGAAGTAAGACTTTTATTAGTATTAGTTATGATACAAGTTTTTGTCAAAATAAATAGACGTTCTCTTGTAACTCAATTATTTTCTAAGTCTTCGTACTTTAGTTACTGTTGTAACGTACACGTGGGAAGGTTAAATTTTATAAAAATATATTGAGTAACTTATGAAATCAAAATCATTTTCAGAAAAACCAACAAAAAATCCGTTATAATGTGGATATTAATTTTTTCTTATGAAATCTTAGAAGAGGTTTTTGAACTTCCTGCCATACATACATGCACATATGCATACCTATGCGCTTACACACATGTATAGTTTCAATTACAGCCGCAATTTTTAATAGATGGATAATAGCTTAATTATTTACTATATGACAAAAAGGAAATAAATAATCTATTTACCGCCATCGTTATGAAACGAGCGAGGTGTTTTATTACGCGTTTATTAGCTTAAAGCGTTTTAATAGCATTTATATGAAATAATCTCTTAATTACACTCTCAGTATTCTGTATCTTAATTACTGACTAACAAGCTACTAACTGTTAACTTTAATTAAATTGATAAATCTTCCTTAATTTTCGTTAAGGAAAATGTAACAAATTTCTGTTTATTAAGTTTTGCGATTTAGATTGCGCTTAAGTTAAAATAAGCCGTTCAATTTTTGTAAGTATAATCGTAACGTTTTCGAGAAATATGTTGTTGACTAAGTAAAAAAGGATCCATATTACATAGCAAACGCTAATTCGTAATTAGTATATTAGTTATTATAACATATTATTTATAATATGCAAATTAATTGTCATTTCCATTTAACATTAATATCCTCCTTTATATTACTTAATGCGATATTATGATTTGTGCTAAAAATGCACTATTCACACTATTCAGTGCTTAAATACGTTACTTATTGTTCAGTAAGTCATATCCCAGCTGATATATTGTGATGGTTATTACCAATAACATATTGGTATTGACATCGTGGCATCGTCAATATAAAGGCTTCCCTAATTTAAAATGCTTTTTCTATTACTGATAGTTGTTATATTTTACAAATATAATTTTGAACGCATTCGTTGGTGCAGAAAATCGTGGGTGTCACATTTAAGTATGGCGGAGAAGTGGTTTGTGGTGCTAGATTTTTCGGATTTTTAACTTCACCATTTCACAAAATAATTTCATTTTCATTACAGACAAGCGGTGGATAACATACTGATGATCATACATATATTGTTTCAGGCTTGAATAATTTGGTATTTCTATAGACTGGTGGTTTTCAAAGCAGCCTGGACTGAGATCTATCTAAAAAAAATATTTACGACCCACTGTTTCCAACTTGCGTTATGTTACTGCTACAGTATTTTCTTGTTTATACATGTCCTAAATATGTAAATGAATTTTTATTAAAGAATAATCACTAGTTATAATAGATTTCTTTATTTACTCGAGATAAAAAAATATCATTCAATGAGAAGGATGTACTTGTTTTCTATTTCTTGCCATTATAGCTTTAGCGTCGCCTATATTTTAGTCACTTTCATTGCAATGAATTCCAATGTATTTATGTATTTCATTTTAATATGAACCGTGGCTGAAAAGCACAATTATGACGTAGTTTAGAGGAGGATTTTCGTGACTTCATCAGACAGACAGGGTCAGGTATCACTAAGTAAAAGTTAAAATTTGGATAGTTGCTTGCGATCAAAAGTGTTTTCAGTGATCAGAAACTAGTTTTCTGATAAATCAATAAGTTCATTACATTCTTTTATTGATAGTTCAGTTGGTATTTTGTCTTGTTATGGGTTACAAATCCAGGTCATCATGTTGAACTTTTTCACCTCTGCTCTGAAGCATGCATTAAAGTTAATTTTTAATTCAGTTAAAATTGTGGTAACAGCAGACATCATGTTGCTATCTGGCTGCATTTCACTTTCTATAATAAAAGTTTAAAAACAATCATATTTGCCTTCCTCGATACATTTTTCATGAACTGAAAAAATATCGGATCTATCTATACCTTGCAGGTATAAATTGAGTACATTGAACTTCGAGAAAATATCCGCCGAATATGTAAACTTGAGAATGAATTCTTCATCCAGTAGAGATTCAAGATATTCATATTTTCCTTCCAGGTAAACTGTAAATTTACTGCGTAATTCTATTAATCTTGTTAGTACTTTCCTTCTTGATAGCCAACGTACTTTTGTATGCAGAAGAAGGGATTTATGAAGGCTACCCATCTCTTCGCATAACTTTTGAAATAATCCCGTTTTAATATCATTTACCATTTTTACTGCAGTATATAATACCCTTTTTAAATCATCGAGCAAATATTTTGCAACCAATGCTTTTCTGTAAAGGCTACAGTGCGTCCACGAAGCACTGGGCCTTCGTTCAATAACCCTTGTGATAACTCTGCTTTTTCGCCACTCATAGCTCATGGTCAATCAATGCATATGCCGATACAGTTATTCCATTGCAAACATTTTTCTATCATATAAATATCAATTTCTTTGAAAATTTCTTCGGTCGTTCCACCAAGATGAGAGCAAGATATCTTCATGTGTGTTGTTTTTCCATATATAATGAACGAAAACAAGTAACTGATATAGACTTTGTACATCGTAGACTCATCCAATTGTAGTAAAAATATTTACAACTTATTACTCTCCGAATTAACCCTTCCTCGGCCCATTTAAACATTTCGTCAATTTTTCGTGAAACATTATTGTTAGAAAGTGGTATGCGCTCGATTTTCTTCACTTCTTTTCCTCCAAACATCACTCTAGCAGCATCTTTAATCGATCGCAAAACTAAATTTTTGCCAGTGGTATGAGATTTACCTACTCTTGTGATTCTTAAACTAATAATATAGGAGGCATAAATAAGTAGCATTTTGTATACAATTATTTGTGAAACGTGAAATAATATTCTTTAAAAATTTAAGTTATAATAACTGTTTTTGAAAAAAATTCACTGGTTTGTTTTTTAAATGGGACTTTATTACATTACCACGTGGTCGACTTACCCGGACGCATAATTTCGTTCGCTAATAATTCGCAGCAAATAACGCATTGAGGACGTGGATCCATCATATCATCATTCCATATACATCGTAGTTTCAGGTATTCCTCGTCATATTTTCTCACAATTTTTGGACGATTTGTTTCATGTGTACTTGTCGAGGGAGCTAGTAAGTCGGGCTCGGTATTACAATTTTCATTCGAAATATGTTCTTGTATTGTTCCATCGCTCTGTCATCTATACTCATCATCTATACCATCTGGTGTTATCCTTCTATCCGTTTCAACCACTTGGCCATTATTTTGTTTTAAACTCACAAAACGCAACAACAAATATTCCACTGTAGTGACAACTGACGAGAGACGATCGGTCCCGTGCGCTACGTTCGGTTCCTTCGTATACTCCCCCCGCACCCTCGGCGAGCAATCACTTAAAGATCATGAATCTACAAAGGCCTCCCGCGCTGCCCGAATGGAGTAAGCATTACGCGGCGATACAATTTTATATCTCATGCAAATATTTACAGCTTTAATTTAAGGTATTCGTGTCCCGGTCACCGCAACGAACGCTTGTCTTAAGTGAATTTGTAATCAGGTTTTAACTATTAAACACGTTGAATTATTATACAAAACTACGCCGGAATTATCCTGCAAAAAAAAATAAAACTTCTCGTAGCATCTACTTTTCAAGCAATTAAAATATACCTAGTTAATAAATAAGAGAGGTTGTTGTTAAACTCCGTATTGTCACTTTACGAAGTAGGCCATGATTGTAAGTGCTGTACAAATGATGCCTAACAATGAATCGGAATAACGAATAATTCATCATTCAATGTGTCAGCAGCTTTATACTCCACGCTACGTCGCGACCTAATTTAGACGTATGTGTTACGACTGTCGTCCTGATAGAAGGTTTTAAGGCTCACCTGAAATTTGCTTGCGACCTGCCAGTGGGTCGCAAACCACAGTAAGGGAAAGACTGCTGTAGATCGTTTTAACATCGGTTAAACAAACACATTATTTTTTTCCAATAGTACGTCACATCGATAATTTTTGGTGTTAGCGGTTCTCAAGATAGGAATATCAGCATGATATAAGAACGTCTAAATATTAATTACTAGTATATTTAAACATTTTTAGTTGTAAGAACTCAATGTGGTCCTTTTTAATTCTTAGGAGTGATCATGTTGATGATCAAAAAAACTATGTCTCTAGTTTTTTTGATCATAAACATGGGTCTCCGTCTAAGAATTTTGTCGAGTATTGCTAACGATATTTAAATAATATTTCAGAAACTATTTCTACATACAAGCCATTATCACAACTTTAGTTTTAGCAATAGAACCTGGTAGAGTAAGCGACAATAAGTTAAATGTCACTTTACACTAAGATCATCTTAGTAAAAAAAGTATAGATAACATCTGTTCACCTGAGTTTGAAGATTTCATTTAATGTCCATGTTAATTTTGAGTGGAGCAAAAGACATAGCAAAATTATTAAATATTTATAGAGGAATATTTTCGTGAGCGTTTCAAAAGTTATGTAACAAATTTTTACATCTTTTATTTCATATGTAGCCATCCGCTTGAAAGAAAGAAAAATTTAAATTTGTGGGTTTTATCAGAGAAATCTTTTGGTTCTTTCGGTTCTTCATTTTGAGTAAATACTCTTTACTTTAAATTTATTGCTTTGTTTTTATTTCCTATTCCTATATTTTATTATTCCTTTATTTCTCATTCTAAGTAATTATTTAACCACTCTACATGTATATTTGGTGGTTTAAAAAAGTTAATAAAAATTGAAAAAAACTGCTTAAAAACTTTAGTAAATTATTGTACTTTACTAATCTTTTACGCAGAGTGTCCTAAATTTTTGTGTATCATAATTTCCAAATTTCTAATAAAAAAAAAATTTTAAATAAACTAAATATAACACTCGTAATTAATACATCGTAATTGCAGAATTTACTCTATGAAATATATTATAAATTTTATTTGGCTTCAAACTAAAATTCACTCTCGTCAAATCTATTTCCTTTTCAACATTTATTTATCTTATCGTCGTGTACTAAAATACACATGCACGCATATATATATATATAGCTGAAAATTTGGGATCAAATTTTAGCTTGCTTGGCTTGTCTTACACATAAGTCGATCTTCTTCAAGAAGTAAGGGTCAATGCCGCGAAATTATTAGTCGATAAAAATACCACTTGTTCACCAGCAACATGACAGATACGTTCTTATGTTTAGTAAACATAAGAAGGTATCTGTCATGTTGCTGGTAAAAAAGGCTGGGAACATATGTATCGACCGCAATTAGAAGAGAAAAAATATGTTAATTTTTTAACGAGTGAAAATGATAACATGGAGTGTGGAGAAAATAAACATGGAATAATTAAAAAAAAATTTTTTTAAGTTTTTAAAGTATTTTAATTACCAAAATTGTCCGAGTGTCCGTGCATACCGTCAATAGTCCCGACCTCGCTCATCTTCGATTGTTTCACCTATTTATTTTCACGTATGCCATTCTCAACCATTATCAACGCTGTACTAAATACACGTCGTAAAGAGGAACCAATCACTTTAAATTTTGAGAATTTCTTCTTCATTATTTTCATGATCCCCTAACTAAATTTTTTTTCTCATGATGATACTTTTCAAAAAATATTTGTCTTGCTTAACGTGCACATAACATAATATGTTTCAAACGAACTAAAAAAAAAAACTTTTTTTGTATTATTTCAAAATCATTTAATGAAAGAATCTATACATTATTTGTTAAATAGCTCACTTTTACCGTTCATTTGTTGGCTTGTTTGGCAAAACTTTATTTTTTTCTTCAATTATACACTTTTAAACATCCTTTCTATGATATTATTAAATAAATTAACATAATAATATGGTGAGAATTGTTAATACTAAGTGATGCTACTCATTGAGATTAGCCACTCGGTCACTAATTTGCTTGATTTCATAGCTGTAGTATTTGTTTAATGTCATTAAAATATCTTTCTCTATATATTCAGCTGTATAAGTTATTTAAGGCTTATATAGAGTGCGAGTGAAACTAATGTCGACCTTTATATTATCGTTTTGCGGTATAAATACTTGAAATTTAAAGCTTGTCAGTCGGATACTTCGATATTCATTACTGTCAAAACCTAGACAGCTTATCTCCCATTACTCCAACTCTAGGTGACATTGATTTAAATCGTAGCACAAGTCACGTCGCTACTAAGTCGAGTATATAGTTTCACCATCTTTCTTATTATAGTTTCACCATCTTTCATTTCTTATTTAGAGCTTCCACTTTATCCTTTCCATAGTCTTTTGATATTAATCATGCTTTTAGATCAAAAATAATTTTGTTATTGTCACTAGTAAGATTCAATTAATTATAACTTTTTATTGACTTCCGTATGACGCTCACCCCAAGGACCTAAGTAATTACCCCGATTTACTAGGAAGTACATTCTCATATGTCACCAGTACTAATAATTATTTATTGATTTATGTACTTTAATCTATAAAATTTATACATATATATATATATATATATATATATATATATATGTATATATATATGGTGGATTTATTGCTAAGTAAGTAATCTCTTATGATCAACCAGAACACTACTAGATGAGCGGTCGGCGATCAAAGCCGTGTACTAGCGGCGCTTCGTATAGTTAAAGGCTTTGTACCTTGTGATCAATCCAACACACTATGGCAGCAATATTAAAAATAAAGAATTTCTTAACTATAGATTGGCAGTGTTTCAGTTAAATCACTTATGACTAGAATATAAAATTTTGCTTTTAATTTAAATGGATTTCTTAGCATGTCTTTCTTGACCGTAAATTTGCTGCAAATTTGTCAAAAAATTGAGGCCTTAGGCGGTCATTTCCATAATGTTCCTGTAAATGATTGGCAAAATTTTAGTTACTCCGTTATTTTTTATCATTTTTTCTTTAGCAGTTTCAAAGTATCTGAATACATTTTTGTTCAGATTGTCAAAAGTATCCGTAAAATTATCTTATGTGAAATTCTGCAAAAAAATAAAATACTTTGGGTTTCTTACGACCCGTCTTTTAAATTTTTATCCTATTCATTCAAAAAGAAAAAATATACTAAATTAACTTGCCATGATTTGATCACAATTGTTACAGCGCAGCGCACTGCGAGGATCCGGGTTCAATTCCCGGCCTAAACTGGACTGATATTCTGTTCAGCCGGAAGAGATTGCTCCCGTAGCAATAAGTCCGCCATATATATGAACTGTATACATTAAAATAAATAAATAAATATATCTCATTTTACTATTCAAAAGAGTGGGATTCAGTCATTTCCATTAGGCCGCTTGATAAAAACACAGTTTTCAGCCGATTTGCTGTATCGACCGTATCAGTGAAAAAAACGGGCTAAAACTTACCACATCTGAAGACGACAATGTTATATCAATTTAATAAGGTCGATGTTTCTAAGTCTGGATTTTTTAAAAAAATTTTGTATTTCTTTTTCTACTAAATATTAAATTTTATCAGTAAAATCTATTTAATAGAAGGTTAATATGGCTATCAAAACGAGATTCGTGGAAAATGACGACTAATCTGTTAACATTGCTTGATTGATTACAGTTGTTTTAATCCAAGTTAATCCTGATTTATTTAATATTTCTGGGGCACATCTTACTTTATGTTTAAAATAGAAAGAAATTATGTATAACCCACTTATTTGTATAGCTTACTAAATCGATAACATTTGTTTGTTTCTATCCTACAATTTATTCCTCTCTGTACGTGAAGGTACCAATTCCTTTACAGGTTTAAAATAAATCATAATACCTTTTATTATACACAGTTGATTGAAACAACATTACATATAACAAAAGTATAGTGCAGGAATTAGTTATAATTATTATTCTTCTTCACAGTACTGTATTTAGTACTGCTGTCCTTTAACATCTGCTAACTTATCTTAACTTTTCGATTTATATCATTCTCTCGCATAGAGTGACTGGAGTCGTGTCTTTATACTCATAAACAATTCATGCTCGCCCCAAGTAAAAGTTGCCTCATTTTATATTATTCAATAATGGTTAATAGTATTTTGAAAAATATTCACAACAACTCTATTTTTATACTGATAATCGAAAAATATGTGGGCATTCAACTTTAATTCAAACATTATTATCATTATGTAAAAATTTAACGTGGATTGAGTTTTAATCGGTTAATGAAATAAATCAGTTGTTATCCTAAAATAATCACAATCTATCACCATCCTCTGATATTCAATGGACAATTGAGGAATTAGTTTTGTTACTTTAAACATCAAAATTTAAATGATTTAAAATATCGCCAAAACATGTGCATTCACCAAAAGTTTTTAGCAAACTCACATATTCAGCCTCCTCCTGAATATTTGAAAAAGATTATGAATTACAATTATTTTGATATTTTGCTATCAATTTTTTGTTAATTTGTGGTGATTTGTTAAACTTCCATATAATTAATCTTTCTCATTCAATTACAATGGGTGTGGTAGGATTCACATCCAAATATATGTATTATGAAAGTATTTGCAAACAACCAATGGTATTTCCTCCATCATTACAATTTCATAAATATATACAGAGAAATTAAAAAAACACAAGCAGAATGCGATTCTATTTCTATGTGACTAAATTCAACCATGGCCCGATCTTTCGCAATATTAACGACTCAATGAATAAGCAATTTGAATCATTTAGGATAAGTTTTTTTTAAATTAAATTATGTGTCTGTTTATATGTTTTTTTTTGTTTTAAACCTCATTGCAATATAATAAATTTAACTCATTTTTCAATAAAACTGATATGACTTAATGAAGTCATCTCAGATTTTCTATCAAATAAAATGAAATTGTATATAAAATTCAATTATTGCAATTAACTTGAAATAGAAAATTAAGAAAATATATAAAAATGTTAATTGATTGTAAAATTTACGTAAGGTGTGTTAAATTATGTATTTATTTTTTAAATGAAAGTATAAAACATTCTAAACTGTTCATCTTGTTAAGAAAAACCAAATTAACTTTATAACTAACTTGACTCATTTTCAGGTTTACGGCCGCTCTTTTTCGGTGCACGCACCACCGTACCTACTGCATGGTGGTGCAGTAGATACGGTGGTAAAAGTGATTGGTAAAAGAAATTAATAATCGTACTTTATATTTCATAATTTTCGTGACAATCTCAATCAAAAGATCATTAAATTGCTAGGTCATAATTCACTTAGCCCATACAGCGGGGAAAGCAGATGAGTTTTAACAAGTACGTATATCGGATAACTATTACGCAATTCAAAAACTCCGTCATCAGTCAACAGAGATGCAAGTAACGTAAATGGTATGTAATTTTATAATTTTATATTATTGGCTTAAGTAAAGATAATAATAGAGAAATGCCTTATTGTCAATATTAATTGTAAGAAAGACGAGCTTATTTGAATTTATTTATTTAAATTAACTTGAAATAGAAAATTTGGGAAGTTTATAAAAATTTTAATAAATTGAAATATTGTAGAAAAGGACGTAATTTTTTATAGTTAAGAAATAAAATATCAAGAAATTTACATATACCTGGTCGCAGTAATTTTATTTGTTAATGAGAAATATTAACACAAACTTACAAAAAAATTAATAAAAAATTTACATTTATGATAGTTTGCAATTAAATTTAAAATTAAATTTTGCCTGTTTCATGTGCTGGAAATATTGTATGAGATTTGACTAAAAATCTTGTTATATAAAAATATGAGTGGTTCCATAATGATTGTTACTCTTTTATAATATAGTAATTTTTTTTTTGTCTAAGAATGTACATTATTTAATGAAGCTTTGTCTTGAAATACAAAACTGGTTTATGTACCGACTGTAATTATTTAGTTCTCAATATTACAGTAACGGATAAGATTTCACGTTTTATATTTTTATATTATAGGCATATGACTCGTAGATGAGACTTCCCGAGTTTAAGATTTAATTGTGAACTCCCAAAAATTTTTCTTGTTAAACTATTTAAACAATTTGATGTATTTCTCTGTCTACAGAGCGAAAGATATTTACTGTTTGAAGAAAATTTAATGGAATTTGGCACTAATTCTCAATTCTTTTAACGGCGAAACCATGTAGGTTCTATCAAATTTCATCCAATTTTAAATTTTGGTTTTCCTTGAGTTATGAATACTTTTAGTAAAGTTACATTCTTCTTAAATACAGCGATTAAAATCAACATAATTCAGTACCATACAAGGTATATTTGTCAAAACCTAATTATCTCCCACCATGGCTCAATTGCCTATTTTGAGAGAATTTATTCTATATATAATAAAAAGCAAAATAAAATTATTATATATGCATTTAGATTAACACTTCATGTATGAAAGTAATCTCTCCAGTAACTATTTCCAATTTGGACCATTGTTGATACTGTTGATTACATTTCATGCGAATGTGACAGGATCGGTTCGTCGTCCTTTCCTCGAACTTGACTACACTGTTTATAAGCCATGATATCAAAGAAACTTGTTAGTGGAACTTGGAGCTGTGAGTTAGCGATGAGTTATTTAACATTAAATTAACAGTGCGGGAACGTAATCTACTCCGTAATTATGTTATGCCTAACCTGCACATTGTCGTTTATCGAACAACACAGCTCTTGTCGGAAATTGACGGTTTTTGCTTTGAATACCATTGGATAAAGCTATTTTTCTCGCACAAAATTATATTGTCGCATTAAGGTTATTCAACCAATCAGAGGCCAGAATAAAAAAAACAGTGATAGCGCGCAAGTCATATAGCCTCGTAACACCGCTCAAGTCGTCAGTCCGCCTACTGTTTTCGTATGGTTAGTGCTACTTCTATTGAATTTATGCAACGGAATAATAACTTAGATTTGAAGGTAAGTGATTGATTACTATGTAACATTAATATACGCGCTACAATATACATAAAATAAAATAAAACTGTTTCTGTATTACTTAAGCGGTGTTGCTATTAGCCCAGTAAAGTGACTCAGGCAGTGACATTTTATTTTCCATTTTGGAAGGTGCTTGAAAATAAAATACGCCATGAGTGAGGGGAATCTAGAGACTATGAATGATCAAAGTTCACACGAAGTATTAGGTCAATAATTGCCAAAAACTGGCCTAATGATATTGGGCTGTTAACAGCGTAAAGAGCTTCAATGATGTTAAAAAAAGATTAGGTAAGACATTTTTCCTAGTACCGTTATTATGTCTTTACCTAATACCTACTATAATTAACATAACTTAGATAATTGTGTAGGTACTTAATATCTCTCATATAATGTGATGCACAATAAAGTAAGTAAATAGTTGATAGTTTATATCCGCTTGGATATAATTTAATTAACATATTTACAATAAAAATAAACAAAATCTATATTTTTACTAGTTTATAAATTTATTCTTCATTTTCTTTTAGATAAAAATCAAAACTTGGAACTGGAATCTGAGAAAATACATATCGAAAGTCTTCCATTTATTGCAATAGTTTGTATGAATTGTAATAATCTACAACAATTACCTCAGGATAATCTACAACTGACAATGTTCATAACCTTCAACAGCCACCGCTCAACGACCTACAAGAGCCAATACCCCAAGAGCTTCAACAGCCACCATTTGATTATGTACAACAGTCAATGCACCATGAGCTTGACCAGCCACCGCTTCATAATCTCCAACTGCCAACGCTCCATCAGATTCAACAGCCATCACTCTTTAACGTACCTGAACCACCAGTTGACACAGTTGACACATTATTGAATATACTTTGTCTGCTCCAAAAAAAAAGCATTCCAAGTCCCGTAATGACACAAAGAGAAATTGTTACGATGAATTCAAAAATGACTCCTCAACATTTAGAATGTATTAGTGGTATTCACGAAAATAATGTTGAACAGTCCAGTGGCATTTTAGTCTTCAAAAGTGGTTATTCTAAGTAATGTTTCCTATCATGGTGAATAAAAATAGAAAACTGGGCGACAAAAGACCTAAGTAAATATCAAAGCAATGTCAATGTAAGATGCATTAGATTTTGGTTGAGTGAGACTGACTGTGCAATGCCTCCAGATCCAATTACTTCAACAAAAAAACGAAGAATACCAAACAAGACTGATGGTCATTAATATTTAAAGAAGTTCTTATCTGATCTTACGAAAATGCCTTCACACTATTGCTGCACCAGTACATCGCGAGCATATTTAGAACCAGTCTTTCAAAATAGGATGCAGTTTCACAAAAAATATACAGAAAACTGCAAGCTTGAGGCTCAATAGTTGATTGGCCGTCAAATATTCGATCACATATTTTGAAATTGAATTTGAGTATATTTCATCCAAAAAAAAGACCAGTGGGACGTTTGTTACAGCCACAATACTGGAAATATTACGGATGAAGACTATGTTATGCATATAATAAAAAAGGATCGTGCTAGGAAGGAAAAAGACATTGACAAAAGTACTGCGCAGTCAGGAGCATCTCATGTGTTCACATAGGATGCACAGTCTGTTAAATTGGCCCCGTATCTGCAAGCTAGTGCCATTTACTATAAAACTAAGTTATGCGTTTACAATTTTATGTTATATAATCTTGCAACCAAAGAAGTAATGTGCTATTGGTTTGATGAATTACGCTTGAAGCATCAGTTTTTGCTTCGTGTGTAGTTGATCGTTTGGAAATCAATTTGAGTCAGAAATTACTACCAGTTACCTCACAGTCTGATGGATTCTATGGTCGAAATCGCAATGTGACCTTAAGTGACGCCTTATTATGCTTATCTATGGAGAAGATTTCTGCATTTCTGCATTATCACTCTTATGAAATATCATTGAGAAATAGTCACACAGCTTTTTAGACTGTCAACAACTTTTCGAAACTTTAATCTGTTTTTGAGACGGATATAGTAAATTAATCTCTTTAAGTGACAAACGTGTAGCTAATAAATATACGCCTACCTACGATTTATATACAAACGAATATTCTAAAATTTATCTATTTCTGTAATATGTTCTACATTATATATATATATAATTACCATGTCTCTTTTCACATGTAAATTCCGTCTCTCTATTCATGGATACTGTATTAAAATGCTAATATCCATTTTAAATAATAAATTAGTTACTAATTTAACTCCAGACGAAGCTATCTTTCTTATTTCCTTTCTAGTATATATAATAGTATTGTGTCATTCTAATAACAATATGTGCGTAAATATCCATAAATTTGTCGTTTAATTATCTAAAAAGTCCCCCAAAATCCCGCATATTAAAACTTAATATAGGATTGTAATAAATATGTGAGCCTTTTTGGTTAATAGGTTAAACATTGGCCTATTAATCCACCGAATAAAATTTCAAAATATTAATTCAATTTGAAAATCCGTTTCCGATATTTGCTGGTATGTCTTATCATAGTAAGCATTAGGTAAATCAGTTTTCAGAAACTGCGAAGAAACTGTGATTGGAGACGGATTTTTGCTAGTAGTAGTTGGTATCACATGGTCTATAGAAATAAAACTGTCAATTTTATTTTCAGACACATTCAAACTAGATGGTAGTTTGTGACTAATACAGTCTAACTATGGCTTATCACATTTAAATAAAATTTTGAAATAAATTCTGCAACTTACTTTGTTTTAACTTAAAATTTATTAACCATGACCTTAGTTTAAATTAATTTCATCCAAATCTACTTATAAGCAAACGCAGTACCACATAAGTCATTTATCAAAGAATTTTTTGTATTTAATAGCTAGTCTATTTATTTTTAAATCATTAGAAATTTATATCCATCTTATTCTATCATCACTTCAATACCAATTTTGTCCTACTTTGTCTCATCTTTCACATGTATGGAAAATATTTGGTTTGTTAGTTCGTTATCCAAAATTAGGTTATTTATATTTTTTATATGTAATCTGAAAAAATAGTCTTCATCTTCTAAAATATATACTTTGTATTACGTAAAATGTATGATAGGTGAAATAATTTTATTTATATTGTCTGTAGTATATATTGAAGTCTCCAAAAATAAAGTTAATTGAAATAAACGGAAGGACGGATTATTACAGATTTGCAAACTGATATTAATACATTAATAATATTACGTTTATAAAATTGCATTGCAACAGACACGATTCCAACCACGACAATGAATTTAGAAGAAAATATATTTTAGTCTTTAAGCATAACTGTTAAAAACCAAAAAATATATATGCAACAGAAATGCAGTTCCAAGGTTAGTATCTAAGAATTTTTTTTAAATTAAAACAATATTTATTTTCTGTGTCAATTATATTGTAATATCAGAATGTAACAATTACACATATATTTTACGTTATGGTTGACTGTATGAGATTGCTCTCATCGAAAAAGTCCTCTGTGTATCCGAAGTCTATAAATTAAAGTGTATTAATAATAAATAAATCTTAAAAAATCTCACTCCACAACATGATGTGCCGATAGCAATTGTTTTCAAAGAGGATAGAAAATAAAATCATTATTACGTGTGAGATATTGCAAAGAAATTTTATCGGCCATTATCTACTTATAAACTTTTTCAACGTTAAATATTTAACTTTTCTACTTATCATAAGCCGGAAATGAGATTTTGCTTCCTAACTAAAACTGGAGTAAAAGTTTGTTTAAGAGACCATTAGCAAAATCTTTTAAGTATTGTAGTTGCTACTTTCTTGTGGAATTAAATTTTTTTAGTTTTATGAAGTATAATACTTATATGTAAAACAGATTTAATTTTCTTATATTAAAAAGAGAACTAATCAAGATACGAACGGAAATATTATAAAATGTCTAAGTTTGAAGGTAAAGATTTAAATATGAATATATTTGGCGTTCATTTTGTAGATTTTTTTGTTACTTAATTTTTTGCAACTAAATGAAACTACGTGATGTAGTATTATTTCTACTTTATTGAAATTATTTACCACGACCTGGGTATCGTTTTATGATTACATCTTCAGGAGGGCCATTTTGTAAAGATTAATTTCATCATCTTTACAAATTACCTACATGAAGATGTTGGCATACAACGAAACCTAGAAAAAGCCTAATAAAAACTACTCAACATGACGTTGATACTGATATAAATATTACTGTTGGCTCATGTCTAATTTTAGCAGAAGCGGCTTCCCTCATTATTGTCTATAATATATATATATATAGTATAGTTTTCTTTATCAAAACTCGTTCTTGAAATTGAAACTGTAAGAATATGAAAAGTTCTGCTAATAGTAAATAAATGTTTCGTCGGTATTTTAAGTTTTCTCTACAGCGTTACTTTACGACCACATTGTTACTAAAAATACAATAAATATTTCCACCCGTTTTTTTTTTATTTCAAACAATAATTTAGATCTATTAATTTTTTTATATAAATAACAATTCGTAATTAAAGAAAAATACTACCAAAGGCAACATTATATATATACATATATATATATATATATATATATATATATATATATATATATATATATATATATGTATGTATATATATCACGAGCGGTGGTTTATATGCTTTTTCTTCAAGCTATTTTTGAGAGTAAGTCATGTTAATGCACACGATTATAAATAATAACTAATGGCGGTTACCCGTTGAACCGGAATTATGATTCCTTTTTTATGCTAGAAAATTTATGACAACATGCATAAATACTTTGAACAGGAGTGCAATTTTTTTTTATTTTACTACTATAATTCCTTTCAGGGGTCATTTAAATGACAATTGCGGATACATTTTATATATTGTTCCTTAATAAGTTTTTTACATAACTACATCTGTAAACCTAATCCGATTTTTCTTTAATTTTCTTCATGGTAACGTTACCTAAGTCATCATTTCTCTTCGCTGCAACGTCATACTTGTACTGATAACCCATCACTATCTAAATAATTAATCGGTTTGCCTCAAGCCTATCTATCGTTTTTCACAAAACATTTTGTATTTTATGTAAAATAAATACTAGTTTTTTTTTCGACTTTAGTTCATGGCCCGGACTTACTTCAATTAGTAAAATGTTGAACATTTTCATGAATTTCTGCATTTTCTTTTTATTTTATTTCGTACACTTGAAAATACAATTGATTCTATTGGATATTAATTTTTTCTTTTATTTTTTAAGACATTCTAGACTCTTTTGGTGGATTTCATATTATTCATCCTTGCCTTGTCATTCTAGAAAATGTGTATATTTCTGTTTTGGTAATAAAATATTTAAAATCCCAAACTATTTTACTTAGTTTTTGATGCTACTTGTCATTAAATAAAGAGTTAATGTCGGGGGATAAATTTTCCAGTATTGGACCACTTTTTTCTAAAGTCAGAATTTTGATACTGATTAGTAATATAAAGAAAAATATTACGCTGATTTAAACAGCCTTTATTGATCTTCAATCATCGACAGCTTGAACGTAAAATAACAAAAAATTAAACCACTAGTTTAATTTAAAACAAATCGTTAAGATGCCTTCATTGAACCAATGACACCTTCTTTGAAACTCTACGATTCTGTGATTGGACCACAAGTTCGATGACGGAAACGCGTATTCTACAATTGAAACTACTTAAAAACTTAAATAAAATATATTTATTAATGATTACTGATGTTACTATTAGCTGTACTACGTTATTTAAATCATATTAAAAGGCCCTGATAATAACAAATACAAACACTTGACTTAAGTAGCAAACCACTGCTGCATTTGACCATCATTTACTACTGGTGATTATTTCGACATGATGTTTACCCTTTTCAACTAGAATTTTTCCAGATCATCAATGCACATTGGATAATTCAGCTTTATCAATATTGAAAATTTCTGCACGATCTCGACAGTCGTCTCTTCTTCTTTTTCTCCCAGTTAAATTGGGTTTTAACTCTTCCAGCGTGATAAGCACACGCGCCCAAGCGCACAGCGCACACGCACGCACACACGCGCGCAAGCACGCACGCATGCACGCATCAAAAATAGATCGGTCAATTGATGAAGAATTGTTCGATACTGTTATCATAAATATAATCGATTATCCTTGCAGTGATTCGAATACGACAGCACCGTGTACGGACAATGGAAAATTTACTAAACCGTTCCCAAAACAGTGTATTAACGACACTATTAAGAACATCGGCGGTTAATCCTTGGATAGTAGGAACACAGACAATGGAGATCATTCATGTACAATGCAACTGTCAAACGGTGGCAATCAGATTGATATTAATAATGAGTGGTTATTTTGCCTCTATTTTTCAAAAACTTGTAAAGCATTTGCTTGCAGCAACGAGCATGTTGGTGTATTCCAAGTTATTCCATACAAAACGAAAGAGCATCTAATCCGCCAAAAACTAGTGACAGGATTCTTCGAATTATGCAGATGAACAGATATTTTCGATCAAACGGCAAACATTTTTTTTCCAATGCGCCATGATATTTAGCATAGAATGGACTATTAAAGAAATGGGAGCCGCACAAGTGAGTGATGTGAAAAACCTTAAATATGCGTGTACAATTACAAAACGATGTAACAGGAGACACATTTTCCGAACAATTGCTAGATATTGGTTATGGTAAAATTCGTTTGCATGAAGATCCATAATTAATTAATTTGTCAGAAAATTTCTGCAAAATCGATGCTCGAAAAATTAATTAATCGAACGTATATTCCTTATTTAATTGATCAATACATCAACCATACATGGGTCAATGAACGATCGATTCTGGCAGCTAAAATGTCGATGTTGATCAAATCAATTTCCAAATACCACAAACATTGTCGGTGAATTGTGTCATTTAAATCTATCGATACTGCGATTGATGTAAATGTAGCTGTTAATTTTTTAAATCCACTCGGTTTGTCGGGATACCACAACATAATCTGTGCTTGAAAATCGGTTGAAAAACTTCAAAAAATATTTTCCACACAAACTGGGCAATGGCACGCGATTGGTGACAAAACGAATTATCGGAAATCCCACAGAAACGACTATATTAAATTGAAAATTCAGAGGAGAGAATATATTGCAGCCATACTTTTCAAAATGATTACATTCAGACACACCATTTCAATTCAAGTGCTTAGAGTTTCTTATTAGTTAGGCATTTGTAATAAGCATAAACAAGTCGGAAGGCTAGTCAATGGCCACATGCGGATTGAATCCAGAAAATGCATGTTTTTTATATGGACTACTTTAAATTATATATATATATATATATATATATATATATATATATATATGTATATATATATATATGTATATATATATATATATATATATATATATATATATATATATATATATATATATGTATGTATGTATGTATATTGTTTCAGAGATCAACAACATTCATTATTCAGATTAAATGGATTCATTTTTCTTAATTTTGTGCTTCGTTATCTAATTAGCTTAATGTATTTGAGGTATTTTAATTATACTTAATAAAATATTTTATTTCAAGTAATATGTTTTGCAAACAAGGTCTTTAACCGGACAACGTCTGTCTACCTGGTCCGCTAGTTTCTCATACAGATAAACACGTCCGGTGTTTACAAAGGCGATGGAAGTTACTTTAACAAGTCTTAATTTATTGAATAATATTTGTTCGTAAGGATCGTTGTGTATATCTTATTAAAATTTTATATCTTATTAAATTTAAACGCAAGTTACGTGTATCTTATACCACAAAGCCTAATAGACTATTATATTCTAGTGGGACAAGGTGCATTAAATAAATTGACAGAAAATATAGACAGATATAATCGATTATGTTTAATGACTCGAATTAAAATTATAGAAATTCTTTGTATATTTAAACATATTTTTCCAAAATACTAATGCATAAGTTTGCACACGCACTTTGTGGAATTTTCTTTCGATATTTCTTTTATTTTTTGGAAGTATTGTAATCAAACAATACTTCTTCAACGTGAAATATTTTTCACTGAATTTCGCAGATATAAATCTATTGTATAGATAGTAATTAAATGGCCAAAATTGGTTCAATATTTTCAACGTGTTTGTAGATGAAATTGGGGGAAAATTTGTCAAACGACCATGTTTGAAACAGCTTTTGAATTACTGTAACTTTGACAATTTTCTTTTCTGACACTTAATCAAAAGAAATTAAAACACATTTGACTATAATTTAACGTAGGTAATAGGTAAGTCGAAATAACACTGAAGACGGGCATTATTTTTTAACTAAATTGATTATAAGAATCATTTCCATTCGATGTGATTTTCGGTACAGTCATTCTCTATTTTATGTGTATTTATAAACAAAGTTTTCTCTAATATTTAACTAATCAACGCAATTAAATATATTAATCGTCTAGGGATACGATCTATAGTACATATGTAGTTACCATTCTATAACAAAACTAACTACCAATTATAATCCTGCTCGTCGTCGACTAGATGTCACTTTATGTTTCACATTAAATTTTATTCGCAAATCAAAGGTGCAACTCTGGGTGTGAAAATATTAGTAGAGGGTATTCACCCTTACTTAGCGGCATAATTTTTCAAGGGAACACACGCCACATCCAGTTACATTATAACGTCAGCTGGAGACAAAATGCTTCCCCTTAGTAAAATAGATTTATTTTTGTAGAAAAATGGTTGCGAGTGCCATCAAAAAATATAAAAACTAAAGCGGGAACACATGTAAATTTAAAAACAATGTCGGTTATCATAAGTATATCTGTGTATTTATTTAGTTTTTGTAATACATATATTAATTGTAAATAATTCACCACCATTTGAAATGAATGAAATGTTAAGCTACGTAAGTTTAATTTTTATCAATAATTTTAAGCTAAAACAAAGAATAAAGTTTAGTATTCTTTATTGAATATTTCGATAATATTAATTGTTTATTACATTAAGATTTAAAAAACAATTTTGTTGGTTTATATAATCATATAGCCATTGCTAACTTTGATCTATTTTATTCAAAGCACTAAATATTTTTAGTTAATATTACAATATTTATAGCGTCGCTGATAAAAAATCAGTTAATTTCTGCGATATAATATTTTGTCTAGAATTGTAATTGGTATGAACTAGTGTACAAAAGTTTAATGGAAATATATCTCTGAGACAATATTTGAAATAATTTGATGGCGTAATTTATAATAAGTAAAATATTAACATAAATTATGCAGTGCATTCTTTATTATACCATGCCATCAATGTGGTTATTTTTATATAATATTTAATTTTCGACCTTTGTTTCTTCGCTAAAATGGCTTAAAAAAATATTTTTCCTGCAATATACCATCCCGTCGCATTTTATTCATTTCATTTTATTGCAAACTTAGAAAACTTAATATATAGTGTCGAACTTAATGTCAAGTGACAGACGGAATTAGTAGAATAATACCTTACAGCCAACCGTAATGACTTAAATGAGAACATTAAAGGCTGTGGCAGTCTATAAGTGACTTCTGAAGATTAATTATACTTACAATATAAAATAAATAATAATTTATTGCTATAAATAAAAATAAAATAAGATTAATTAAAAAAACACAAAAGGACACATCAGATGTAGAAATGGGATAAAGATGGGTTATACAAAGGATTACGATTTGTCATTTATGCTTAAGAATATAATTTGAGACGACAATTGCCCTTAGAAGACGAGATTGTATTTGGTATGTTGGGGTCAGTTCATTCCACAATCAAATAGAATACACAGTGAAGGATTCTCCATAAAATTCAGTCCTATGCTGAGGAATTAGGAGAGTGAACTTGTTTTTTGATTGTATTTTAAAGTCGTTGAATAACAGATTTTGGAATCTAGATCCGAGTTGTGGAGGTATAACGGAATTATTGAGGATATTATATACGAAAGATAGAATATGGAGGTTGCGTCGGTCACAAATTTTAACCTTTCAATTCATGACCGGTACTTGGGTATATGGTAAAATTTTTAAGGCAAAAATATATTTTCAAATTTTGAAGTCGTTCTAATTTATTGAGTAAATATTCATTTACATTAGGAAAACACTTATTTCCATAACAAAGGAAAGGTGCAAAAAAAGTTTGACAACTTAATTCGAAAATCTTTAATTCGAAATGGAAGAATATTTTGAAGCAATTTGATAAATTAAGATTCCGTTTAATATAAAAATACATGAAAAAATTCCATCGACATTGCAGTGAGATAATATTTAAAGACTACCAATATATAAAAGATACTTGGAGGACAATTACTTAACTACGAAATTGACAAAAATAGAAAAATAAGTTGAGACAGATCACTATTTTAGGGTACTCGAATAATTTTCGACAATTTTGATTGCCTATCTACGGCCATGAAGATATGAGTTGAACCAATCAACACATGATTACAACAAATTTAATATGGTGTATGTTGCATTTTGTATATGTACTAAAATTTAAATTTTCACAGATTTGAATGCATTACTGAAGTCTGATAATATAAGGAAAGAAAGATGGGTATAGTTCGAAGCCCAGCGCACATCATTAGTCACTTTCAGCAATGCAGTTAAAGCACTATGTTCTGATTTAATGCCAGATTGTATCGGAGCAAGTAAATGTTGAGTATTTAAAAAACTAAGAAGTTGAGAATGTGAAATCCATTTAAAGACTTTTGATAGCAGTGGTAATATAGTTGTAAGTCAAAAATCTTCGAACTGGTCTTAGGCAGATGTTTTGGGTGAGGGAATACCACGGAAGGAATACCTTCTTTCATTCACTAGAGAAAAGATAGATTAATCTGGAGGTATTAAATAAGGCAGTGTTGGCGGGTGCTACAAACTCAATGATGGAAACAAGAGAGTTTGTGCTGAGGCCGTCACTACAAGTGGAGTTCGATGTAATATCTAAAAGACTCTCTGTTAATTTGTATATTAACATTTCCGAAAACATTAACGAATTATTACTAAGCGAGGCAGGCAATATTTTCTTCAGAGTTTCCAACTCCACTGCATTGTCTAAGATAACAGGTGAGGCTGCAAAGAAAATGTTGAGACCATTAATGTCAACGGGATATTGCGTTATCTCATTGAATAGCAGGAAAAATATTTTTTGGTACATATCTGAGAATATAATGCGTAGATAAAAATATTATTGATACCCTTGTATCTAGACTTTTGAAACTATACCTCATACTATGTACCAAATTTTAAAATAATTTCGTACATAGTATGAGATATAGTTTAGTAGATAATTTTAAAATATTGAAATATTTTTAAGTGTTTTTATCTATTTTAACATATGCTAGTTAACATATTTTATTGTTGTGATCAATTTCAAGTTCCTACGTCAAGCTCTTTCTAAGTCAATTTTTCTTAATAAACATTTTTGACAGACAGGGAGATAGACTCCTTAGTTATCGTAAAAGTGTTTCCTTTTGGGATACAATGGAATAAAAAGTACGAAATTAAGCTTATCTAAGCTTAATTGTTTTCATGTTTCCACGCATCTTACTTAACAAGCTAATCTAATACTGAACACGTTCCTGTGTATATCTTAGATATTAAGATACTTAAACGAAGCTAGTGCGAAGAAATAATATTCTTCCTTAAATTAATAAATTGTAATACGTAGGTCCGCTGTGATCTTCTCACCTTACTCTCACGTTACAGGTATCTCTCACGTTACAGGCATCTCTCGCGTTACAGGCGTCTCTCGCGCTAATAACCGTGTTGAGGTGACTTTGATTAAAGGTATGAAGTTTGTGAAGTTGCTAAGTATATTATTTTACTTTTTAAATAAAGCTTTCGTGTTACTGACTTTCATTATGATCCTCGTAATTTGAAATGTGATCCACAAATAAATATTGTGTGCTCATTTTCTTATTTAATTGCTTTGAAAATACGTAAATATTTTTTATTAGATGACTGATATGTCAGTCAGTTAAATAATGGTACTATTTTATTTGATACCTTATACAAAAAAAAAATTGTATATATATATATATATATACATATATATATATATATATATATATATATATATATATATATATATATGTATATATATGTATATATATGTATATATATATATATATATATATATATGTATTTATATATAACATTTTAATTCATAAAAAAATATGAAAATTGATGCAACCAATTAGAGGTGGTCAGAAATACAATAAATCGCAAATTAATAGTACAGATTTTAACATCACCCGTAGCAACATATTTCTTTGCTGCATGGTTTCTATACATGAGAGATAAAATTACAAACCTGTTCTCATTCATAATACAATAGAATATTCAGAATACGTTTTGTTTGGTTATTTTTATACCGTGCCAATCGTTGGCAGCGTATTTCAGAAATTAGTTATATGAGAAGTTGTCATCAGCATGTAAGTGCAGTACATTTTTATTTTGGTCTGAGTGGAAAAACATGTATTTAAAAGTTGTCTTTTTAAAATAAAGTTGACATGAAGATGTATTCGGCTCACATTAGTCATTCCCAAATACTAGATAGCTTCATAGATTGTGACCTACGTTAAAAATGAAAACGTACTTTAATTTAATCTATGAAAAAAATGATATTGTATTTTCTTAGTGATATTGACTATTTTAGATCTAAATATTATTATCACTGTGGCAAAAATATTGCCACGAGCAAAATATGTAAAGTAATTTAAAGCAGGTAATTTTGGGTTTTGAAATCAGTACCATATATACTTTTTCGGTAAGAATCTTTGAGGATTAAATTTGTTATGATTCACTTTTTCCTTAGAAAGTAAAACGTATTAGGTCTTCGTATGATCCACTAGTACGAATTGAAAACAATGTCTACGCGAAAGCATTATCGACATGAATATAAAGCATTTATATAAAGTATGTGATCTGGAATAATTTTCGTTTAACGAACAAAGGTACATACATAATATCTGATGAACTTTTTAGCGCTTCTTTTACTTGGCAATCATTTCTCTGTCCGTTACTTATTCTGTCTGGCCCCCTCGTATTAAACAGTGTCGATAGATTATATTTTATATTTGTAATTTTACAGCTTGCATCCAAATGGGATACCTTTGTATATGTAGTTCCAACTTTTCATTTGAGCCATAAAGTAACTTATTAGTTAGGAGAGATATGAAATAAATTTAAAACATAAAGTAAATACTAATTTTTTTTTCTAAGTAAATTATTTTTGAAATTATTTAGAACAACATGTAAGAAGAATTCAAATTTAAATAAGTGTATTGACTAAATTATGAAATCAAAATAATTATCAGAACATCCAAATAAAGGAATCCGGTATTATGTGAATATATATTTTTCGTATAATGCCTTGACTGCGGTTTTTTTTAATTTCTTTCCAATTTTGGAAGAGACTCTTAAACTTGCTGTCACACACGCGCGGTCGCAGCTCACTCACCCGCTCACGTACGCACGCATGATTAATGACCACCGTAATTTATAAATATTACTGAAAATAGACGTATGAAAATATAGCACCGTGTTTTTATATACGTCAAAATAATATCAATGGTAACTTCGTTATTTACTATTTGAAAAGAAAAATATTATGAAAAATCTTTATAAAAAGTTCATTATAAACCCATAGTGGTGTTTTATTTTGCATTTAATAACTCAAATCTCTTTGAAATATTTATGCAAAATTACGTCTTTTTACGTTCTCAATATTAAATATTTTAATAACATAAGTATTACCACACTGCCAACTGTTAAATTTGACACATTTTCTTTCATTTTTGTTAAATAGAACAGAAGAAACTCTTTTGAGAAGTAAAGCGTTTCACCAATTATGTTGGTAATGGTTAAGTGATTATGGCTTAAGTGGTAATGGCTAAGTGTAATTATCGTCGTTATTTACCAAAATACTAACTCGTTTTATGCCTCTCTACTTTATTTCTACTGAACAAGGAACACAACTTCTGTTAGAAATTCTGTAACCGGTTCTATTTAAATGGTGACACCAAAATATTTTGCCAGTTACTTCTATTTTGTTTATAGAATTTTAAAGATAAAGGTGCCAATTCCCATATGTATATTTTTAAATGGTCATGGAAGGCAAATGTTTGGCTGTACACTCACGCAGTGGTAAGTTTATCTATTGAAAACTTATTCAAATCTTAATAAATATTAGTTTAAGCAGTGTTATTAAATAATTAGAACTACAAAATGTAGACACCAAGTATCATTTTTCACTAAAAATTAATAAAACGCAAGTAGTGCTGCCATTTTCTTTGTCCCCTGCAGAGTACAAATGTATGCCTAAATTAAAGTTTTGATAGTTTGGCCCTCGTCGTATCATATAAAGTACATTGAAAAGTATTTTTCAAGTATTAAATTTGTAATTAAGAGTTAAATTTGTAATATTATTTAGTGCAATAATTCGTTAGTTATTATTTAGTAAGTCATATCTGCCTCTGATGCATTATGATTCGGTAATACCAATAATGTACCGCTATTGAAACCTTTGCTAAAACGATATTTTTTTCCCTTTATACACCTTTTCAATTATTTATCATCGTAATTGGATTATGGTATTTTGCTATAGAAATAAAAACCTCACCCCGTCCCGCTCGATGAGCAGCCGTTAATCGAACACGCGTCTAAGGGACGCCCGAATTATTTGATTATTTCCAAGTAAAAAACAAAAAAGTAAATCGAGGAAGATAGGAAAAGCAGAAATCAATTCAGAGTTCCTAATATAATTTCCTAATTGTCATCTTCTCAACAACGATTTGTATCTAAAAACTACAACTTAGTATTAATAACATAAAAATACTTAGACTATTAAAAAAGTCCTATTTTGAAAAGCAATTTAATATTTAAATTTATTCTCAGGAAAATACAAAAAATAATGAAAACATAAGTAAATTTTTACAGAAAATATTTGCTTTGTGTTCTCGCCTTAATATTCTTTGTATTGAATCGATAAAGGAAGTCAAATTCGTGTTATCAATTCCTACCTTCTTATACGTTCCATACTGAGTTAGTTACAAAATATGTTGATTAATGTTAGGTTATAAAATGTCTCACATGCTAGATAATAAGATTTTCGTATTTTTAAATTATTATTTTGAACTTTAAATTTATTCATGGAACTTTTAAAAAAATAGAAAGTAGTTTCTAAACAAATGTTTTCTAAACGTTAAACCAAAATATACTGCCTAATGTGTTTTTCATAGACATAATTAAATACATTTTAAAATTCAAAATTATTTTTGCAATTCATTTAGACCCAAGTGATTTAGATTTTCCCGCATTTTTACAGACCCAACAACATGTCATAAAATCGAACTAAATCCCAGAGTTTTTGAGAAAATCACGGAATTTTTACCCTGTGAAATATAATGGAAATACTTTGAAACGTTCTAAAGGAAATACTATGTATCTTTAAATATTTATATAACTATGTCCCCGGATCCCTTGTAATATCAATTCTCTCCACATTAACAAGTTTTGTTTGAATCGTGGTGATAAAAGTAAGAGATGCAACAAAAATTTGCGATCGGTCATAAATAATTCTATTTAATATTTTTTGACTTCATTTATGTAATTTTTTGTAGAAAGGGTTAATAATAACAAGTCTCAATATTTTGATTTATTTTAAAACTACTTTGAATATGTTTGATTCTTATGAAATAACCAGCATTTGCCCGCAGCTTTACTCCTATGATTTTATTATTTCCCATAAGTTAACACAGGAAAAAAGCTGAATGTACATACCTAAACAGAAAGACAATAGAACTTACGAACGAAACGAACTCTTTAAAAAGTAAATTCCGGAAAAGTGTATATCTAATGAATCACTTATAAATTTATTACACTTTTTTTGGGATAGTCTGACCACAACAAATGTAATGAAAGAATTAATCTATCGTTTTTTTATTTCACTAGAGGAATCTAAATGGTAATTTAAAAGTGCATATTGTTTATAGTTCCGCATTACGCAATATTTATTTAAACGTTAATCCCAGTTTTTATCTCCTTTGCATGTAACTATTTCTAAAAGAGTCGTACGTTTCAAATTTTAGGTTTTTCGAACAAGCGATTGAGACTGAATGTATATGTGTCTAACAATCAGTTAGGAAAACTTTTATAAATAGATATATCTTTGACATTATCTAAAAAGTCACCTATCGTCGATGACTGTATTTTAGTATTTACTAATAGTAAATATTACTGCTTATGTATTTTACATTGGATAAAAATAAATTGCTCGATTAATATTAAATCCATTACTTTTATTTATCTACATTTATATTCTTGCATAAAATTCTACGTGAAATTTCACTAAGCAAGGATTAATGGAAGCACCATTTAATACCCAAAGCTTTAAATAATATATTCTTTCTACTATGATCAATAAGCAACTTGTATTTTCAATATCAATTGTAATTTTTACTACATACGTCTAGAATGTATTTGGTGTTTTAATTATCCTAGTTAACTTCCAAGCTGCACTTATCGGTAAAAGCACTATTTACAAGTTTATTTACTTACCAAGAATTGAAGTGAATGACACCCAGGTACTATCTTCTTCAAAATTTGAATCTCCAAGCTTATTGATGTGTTAATTTTTAACATGATGTCATTAAGTAAACTGAATACACAGGTTCAAACTATATGTTATTCTCGCCAAATCTAACTTTTTTACAATATTTATATTTTTTATCTTCGTGCATGTTTGTTTGTCTTACCGTAATTCTCTCCATTATTAAGAAGCAAAGATCCACAGTGTCAAATTATCAGTCGATAAATATACCACTTGTTAAAAAGAAACATAACGGACAGATAGTCATTAGGATTTCCAAATGCCTACAAGTAAATGTGAAGGCCGCTACTAGGTGAGAAAAAAATATAATTTTTTTTTTATGAACAGTCATAATTTAACAAGGGAGCAAAAATGCTAACAAAGAGTGTAAGGGCTATCCACGCTGAAAAACCTTAATTTTTTTTTTAAATTTTAAAAACTCTTTTATTTGAACGAATTAATCGTAAATATAACAAACAAAGCTATATGGAGGAAATGAAAATACGGTGTCTTTACCTAAATCACGTACTATTATTTTGACGTGTCTAATAAACTTGTTTCTGTACTTGAAAATATACACATATAATAGAGGAGTACCTGCGGTATTAGTTATTCATAAACTAATTGTTGTGCCCACCAATTGCTGTGCCCACAACAAGAAAAAAAATTAATGAATTAAAATAGACTTACTTAACATAAGTTTACTAATGTACACGAAACCAAAAAAACTGTTCAAACCTAAAAGCTTTGCGATGACTCTTTCATTAATCATATCTTTCATATTTTTGTGTCAATAATTTTGAGAGATATTTCATATTCACCGAATTATATTTCGTATAGTTTCCTTTTTTCGTTTCGTACAGCATTGAATTTGTAATATCCTTAACCATACATGTGTTATTTAATACATGTGTATTTCGTTTATTGTGCTATTATTTCTGTAATTATCATGAAATGAATAAAGGTGCAAAAATGTCGATTGAAACATAATATTTAATTTGTTATAATTTTGGAAGCATAAACAAACATACATATTATTTCATTAAAATTTACTGACCCCAATTGGTTTCGAACTGCGAGGGAATGGAACCCTCTTACTCAATCGTAATGAACTCTCGAAATTTTATGATTGTCAAAGTTTTAAGCGATCAAAGTAACATAAATTGCATTATACATATATAGTTATATAGAAATAATACATTTTTTATTCACTTCCTTTTCACATCATCGGGTAATATTTATGTACCTTGCCTCGTGTCGCTTCAGGCTGTATCCAGTTTTGTAAATCCAGACTTTCGGTAACATAACATTTTGTATGTTAAACTAAATCAGAGGTTATAACAAACGTCAACGGTACATAAGTATGTGGATTTTTATTAGGTCATGGAAATTTGAGTACCCCCCCCCCTCCCAATTGATTTTGAACCACAAGGGAATAGAACCCTCTTACTCAATCGTAATGAACTCTCGAAATTTTATGATTGTCAAAGTTTTAAGCGATCAAAGTAACATAAATTGTACATAATTTTTTCTTTATATTAAAAATATAAGTAAGGATATCTACGCAGACATACATAATCGTCAACATTAGTTGTGAGCAGCACGAGCGTATTCGATTATATTTCGCTGACAATACCGTCGTTGTCGCCTGCGGCGCCCTTTATTCAAATAAGCCGCATGTCCTAAATGGTAGATTAAATCACGAGTTTTAGCCCCCGGAAAAATTTGGATCGTCTCAAATATTCTTAAGACCGGTCGAGTCTCTGGGCTCCGTGTCAGCTGGTTTCGAATGTATGCTTTTCTGCTAATGGCATGTCATGAAAAATAGCTCGATATATTAATTTAATTTTACTTCCTGTTCGTAGTATATTTCCTGTTTATCTATGACATCATGTTATCTTTAAGCAGATAAGCGTCGGCAATTATGACTGAGTGAATAGTACAAAGCACGTACGGTAGTCATTTTTAATTTGTATCGAGGAGACTTGTCGTTTTATATAGTGTATTACGTTGTATTATATATTTTATTTTTTCTATTATATTAATTATTAAATTGAAATTCCAAAATAAGATCATGTCCCTCTTATTGCTTAGATATAAACTTCTATATATAAATTTACAAATTCATGTGCACTGATGTTTTTTTAGAAACTATTATCAGATATACGTTATGTATCTTATGTAAATATATAATTATGTATTATAAAAATATAGTTATATAGAGATAATACCTTTTTTATCCACTTCCTTTTTACATCATTGGGTAATATTTATATACCTTGCCTCGTGTTGCTTCAGGCTGTATCCAGTTTTGTAAATGCAGACTTTCGGTAACATAACATTTTGCAAGTTAAACTAAATTTGAGGCTATAACAAAAGTCAACAGTACATAAGTAAATAGATTTTTATTAGGTCATAGAAATCTAAATCTTTTTATTGAAAGGTATATAATTTTTGATGATTTCATCATACAATAGGAAAAACGTAAATTTTACAGACACCGTTTGCAGTCCGTTGGTTGGTTGATAGATATGGCAACTAATATTTAAAAAAATTAATAGAAAGGTACATTTTTGCTGGTTTGCAATTATTTTTCCCATCATATGTCTTTATAATTCAGAAAAACAGTTTTTCGAAGTTCGGTTCAATACATTGTACATTTATACAAAAACACACTTCCACAAATACACTTCCCTTATAGACATTTTTGATTTTATCAAGAATTGGAATGTTTACATTAAATAAATGATCATATTTCTCTATTTAATGAAGATTTGTTCTCAATTACAAAAGTTAGAAATATGCCAATAATATATTAGCGTTGATTCCGTTAGTCACGCATAACGTTTTATATCTGATATTATAATTAAGTGACTTATGTAGAAAAACTTGCCAAGTAAAAGATTTAGTAGTGAGAACGATAATTTTTGTGCTAAACTATTTAAACAATCTATACATATAATATAATTGTAGCAGAAAAAATTATGTGCATTCAAAATAATTTTAAAGAAGTGGTTTATTTAGCGTACACCATGATGACAGAAGCCAGAAAAACTCTCTTGTAGAATTTTGTCTTCCTGTATGTTAATTCTAGCGGGTATGACGCAAAATCTATTGGACTGAAATTTGCTATGGGAATAGTATGTAGCCCGGAGCATCATATAAGAGAATTTTTTCTTCCTAATTACATGCCAACGAAAAGGTAGGCAGAACTCTTATTATTTATTTCTGCCCCTACGTAGTGGAAGATATCAACAATTTGAAGAAAATTTAATTGTATTAGGCAACTATCCTTAGAACGGAGAACCCGATGAACCTATTTGTTTTTTGCCCTGAACTTCATCCGTTTTCACATTTATGTTTTTTCTTAGGGTATCAATTCTTTTATTAAATAACATTCTACTTAAACACAGTAATAACATTCTACGTAATACAGCTAATATTTTTACCTTTTAGCCATAAACTTCATTTTTTCCAATCGAATATCAAAAGCGATCCACTCAAATGATATTAAGACTATTTTGATATTATTACTGTTATAAAACATATTTAAGTACGTGTTCTTTCTTCTATACACTTAAAGATCTCTAAGTATGTGATTTTGAGGTGTATGTTTTCAATTAAAAAGCTCTTTAGATTTTTACCAAATTTTTGAAACATTTCGCATTTTTTTTAAATTATTTGTTTTAGTGACAAATATATAGCTCATAAATATTTTCCCAGCAGTGAGTTACATACAAATGAGAATTCTGAAATTTCTCTACTTTGATAATGTTCCCTTAATTATAGATCTTTTCATTTTATTTGGCCTATTTAAATGACTACTTTCTCCACTTAAATTGTAATATTTCTTATTCATATTCAGATTTAAATTCTGTCTCTATTTATAAATGACTTATTAAACTAGCAATATTTATTCTAAATAATCAATTTGTTAACGATATAAACCAAAATCGAAATTTTTTTTCATTCCTTTTCCAGGAAATATGTCTGTCATAATAACAAAATTTACAAAATATCGACAAATTAATACATAGTATAATTACCTCAAAACGTCTTCAAAATTCCATTGTTTTAATCAATCTGATACAATTTCAATATTTTTGTTCCATGTTAAAACGCATTTCCACTATTTAACAGCCAGCCTTTTCACAACTAACGTTAAATAATTAAATCATCGAAAATTATGGAAAAACTGTGATAGAAGACTTATATTTGCTGGTAGCTGGTAACAGATGGTATCTAAAAAAGCTATAAATTTTAAAAAGCTATAAACTTTTTAAAGCATTGTAACTAAATGGTAATTCGTGGCCAATGCAATCTAACTAATATTAAAAAATATATATTAAAGATATCCTGTAGCCTGTTTTAATGCAATTTGAAATTCATAAACGCAATCGTACTTAATCTTAGATTAAATCACTTCTTTTTTGTTCTACTTACTCAATCAGTTCCACCTTTGACGAATAATTCTTTATTTATAATTTTTTTTATAACTTATCTATCAATTTCCTTTTGATTTTTGAAAGGTATCATCAACTTATTTTTATATTGTTACAAATTTATTACATTCTATTAATCCCATCACTTCTTTACCATAAATGCTTTCCTTTTCTGCCCCGTTTCTCCAATCCAAATAAAATATTGGGTTTATTATTTAGATAATCAAAATATTTCTATTATTTACATTTTCCCGCATAATCTAAAAATGTTTTCATCTTCTAAAGTGCATAGTTTTAGTAGTTAGAACATACATAAGACGAAATAATTTTATTTATGTGGCATGAAGTAAATATTAAAGTTTCAAAAAATTAAATTAAGTTAAATAACACAATTCCAAATGACGGAATAAAGTATTGTCTAATGACATACCGAATTAAATATTTGAACAATGTTATATTTTGAATTCACTAGAACTTTTGTTTAACTATGTATGATTCTAGCTACCATAATAAATTTAGATGGAAATATATTGTGCTATTTAAGCGTAACTTGTAATTACAAAGAAATATAAAAGCCATTGTTCTATCTACTAGAACTTCTGTTCAAAGTTTTACTATTTTGTGACTTTTTGAAGAAAAAATAAGTGCCTTGGGTGACAGTTACATTATATTGTAAGGAAAATCTCTCTACGAAATATTATTGTCACTATAAATTAGTTTCAAAGGAGATAAAAAGTCCATTCGAGCTTTATTTGTCATTAGCTGTTTCATAATTTTTTCAACGTTAAAAACTTAATTTTTCTACTTATCATAAAACTGGGAGTAAAAGTTTGTTTAGAATATCATTAACATTTTTTTTAAATACTTTTATTATTCCTTTTGTGTAGAGCTCGGTTTTATTTTATTTACATAAAATAAAATATTTACTTCAACATATTTTTCTTATCTTATGTTGAGAAAGGGAACAGATAAAATAAACGCTGAAGTATTAGAAAAGGTCTAAATTTGAATGGAGAAATAAGCGTCATATATATTGACATATGATCCGTATGTGCATTAGTATTTATCAACGAAATTAAGTCTGCGATTTTATGTAAATAGATTTCTAATTACATATTATAGTAACTTTCAAGTATATTCTTTAAAAAATTTATTTTCTTTTGCAGATAAGGTGTAAGGTTGTGTGAACCTTATTTTCTGTGAAAATTTTAACAAAAAAAGACGAGTTAATTCTATATTAAACTTGTTATTTCAACTAAATGAAATTTATTGAAAATTATATATTACTTTTTATAATTCCATATTTTAATTACTTTACAATGCGGAAGTTGCCGTTTTCCAAAGTTAAGAGCACTTAATGTGCAAACAATTAAAATGGTACGTGGCAGTATCACATATCTTTAAATTGGAAGTATCCAATTAGAATTTCTCTTAGTTTCGTTCTGTTATGCATGAGAGTTTGTACAAATATAAATTGAGTATTGCTTATCATTTTTATCTGTACAACACAAAAAATAGTGTAGAAACTGAGTATACAATTTAATATCAACACCACTTTTGATTTATACGTTACATCAATGTTACATAATGTGTTAATTAACATGTTTCTCTGCCAAAGACACCCACAAATACATTACAAATAAAACATCACCTTGCCGTTGGTAGCATACAACCGTACATAATTAATTACTTATTACACAATATATACGAATACATGGTCATATAGTTTATAAATAAATATGGCATGCGTGTAGCAGGTTGTAAACTTTTTTCCATCCCAGGGTCTTGTTTCATTGCCTTTTTCTGTGTTAATTGTTGTTGAAGCTATTACTTATTACACAATATATACAAATACATAGTTTTTGGTTATTTCTATGATTATAAAATTGCATGCAGTCATGCATTAAAAAAGTCAAATAACTTTTTATCGTTGGCTGATTGCAAGTTTCTCTATTATCATAAGCAATTCTGAAAAAGTATATATTTGGGATCGATCGCACGTAGCTATAACAGATGACGTAGATTGAAAATAAACAGTATCTGGATATGTGGACACGATCATAGTGACGACGTTTGTAACTGTCCTATATGACCCGCTTTCTTTCGATTATAAAATAGCTTAATTTGAAATCATTTAATATTTTTATAAATTTTTCAGAGAGACTGACATATGCTTTAATATATATTTTCTTAGATTTTTATTAAATTTGTCTGGTTTTTATTTTTCTAACATTTTTTCTTCACCTGTTGGATAAAAAGTACTTAACGCTTCGATAGTGATTTAAAATTCTATCATTAGTTCAAGTGTACTTTAAGAATAATTTGTTTTTCTCATCGGCTTTAGTTTATTACCTACTGTAGTTCTCGTTTATAACATTAGTTTTTGAAATTTAAATTTAATGAATTTGAAAAACTCTTACAGTTCATAAGCAAATACTTCGTTTATAATTTATGGTCCTTTTATGTTTTATAAATACTTCGTTGATATTTTATATTACTCATTTACTACGACTAAATCAATATTAGATATACCATGATATAATAGTTATTATACCTTACCCGACTATTTAATTTTGAGAACTTGTTCATACCTATTATTTTTTTCGTTTATTAATAACAATTCGACATCACTGTTATTTTATTTACAATTCTTAATTGACGAACCACACATGAAAGATTATTTAATTCTATTGATATGAATAGATGATTTATATTTGCCTATGATTTCTAGTTATTTTCGTGAGTAAGGCATATAATTTCATACGATTATAAATTATGATTAACGAAGTTATATATTAAATCTGAGTCAAGAATGCCACTTTTATGTTGAAAAATTTGTATGTGCGTTCACATATTAGACGTGACTAAATTTTTTTTTATTTAAAATTGTTTTAAATTCCGTTTAGTATTTCTTTGCTTCACTTTTGTATATAACGTCATGCTTGGACGACCGATTCGCATTAACTAATCAGAATATACATATATGATAATCTCAATTGTAAAACTCTATAGGTTAAAGTAAATTACGTTTCTTCATATTTTAACTAAGGAATTGAGTACATATATCCTCAAAACTATTTTAAATATTCTAAATGTAATATGTGCATCGACATGAGATTAAACATACTTAAATTAATAAAACCTAGAATTAATAAATAGAGCAATTGAACTGATTGTGTTATCAGCAATAGTATTAAATTACGATAATACTATATTAATCAAGAGTGATATTTATTACTGAGTTAATTTCTAATTATTTACCTCAGTAAATATGTTTATCTTGTTTACCTTTTTGTTTTCTACGGAGACAAGAATTGTTTTCCAACAAAAACTAAATTTATAATATTCGCTTCTTGAATTATTATTACTGAATTAATTTCTAATTATTTACCTCAGTAAATATGTTTATCTTGTTTACCTTTTTGTTTTCTACAGAGACAAGAATTGTTTTCCACAGAAACAAAAATTATTTATTACTGAATTAATTTTGTTTTCTACAGAGACAAGAATTATTTATTACTGAATTAATTTCTAATTATTTACCTCAGTAAATATGTTTATCTTGTTTACCTTTTTGTTTTCTACGGAGACAAGAATTGTTTTCCAACAAAAACTAAATTTATAATATTCGCTCCTTGAAAAATAATTAAAAATATTTTCTGCATTATATTAATTTATGTCGGCACCGTAGTGTGTTGTGTTGATCACAAGGCATACGACCTTTGACGGCGCGGCGCACGGCGGAGATCCGCGTTCGATTCCCGGCCGCTCGTCGAACGGGGCTGAACTGGTGTTATGGTTTACTGTAAGAGATTGCTCTCGTAGCAATAAGGCCTCCATATGTATATATAAGGTACATTAAAGTACATAAATAAGCAAATAAAGTTATAATTTATATTCAGCAGAGAAAATTTACACATCCGTCATCATATTATTTTAATTTAATTGCCGTTTGCATCAAATAGTATGTATATATATATATATATATATATATATATATATATATATGTGTGTATATATATATATATATGTATATATATATATATATATATAGTAAGTTTAGATTTATACAATATTTGAAATTACTGAAACCGGTTTAATAATTTAGCACTTATTTCATTTCTGACGTAATTTGTGAGGGGAGGCCTACTGACAATATTTCGATGCACATATGTTTAAATTTTTCTCAATATTAAATCACTATTAAATTCCTTATTTCTTTTAATAATTTCCTATTAAGTCACTAATATATATATAATTCCTATCTATTGAGAACCTCTCCTTAATCCTTCATCTCGTTCCACGACATTCGGCTTTCGGTCGTTTCTATTGAAATTTCTTCAACTATCATAGATCAAGCTTTTCATAAATAGATTCAGGACCCTCACATAGAAAATAAAACATTTAAACACAATCATATACTCAAATATTTCGAAAAGTGTGCATATTCCAAATTATTTAACTAAAACTAAAGTAAAATTGTATCAGTTACTCCTACTACTTTTGCTTGCCTAAAAATATTTCTACTGTGCATTAGTAATAAATATCATTTTAGTACATGATTTATACACATTTTATTGTTACCATATATTTAAAATATTGTAATCAATTCAATATCAAGAAAAATATACATTTATATCTTTAACTATATTAATGAAAAATGTAAGTATCTAAATTGTAAAATTTTGGAACAAATTCAACCACGTGGATAAAAATTTTTTCTTTATAAATTTTTTAAGTAATTTTTTTAATTTTTCCTGCTTTTCGTAATGTCGGTTGATCAACGTTGGGCCTAGCTTTTTTCCATTTATTATCCTAACGGTGTCTAAATTTTATTTGTTATTTATTTTCAATATTAATTTTTTTTGCCAGTTTTAAATTGCACTTACACAAATTATCAGAAATTATAATAGTAAATTAATACAGAATCACTGACCATGTGACTATTTAATTTTGCTTATAACTGATATCTTATGAAGAGCCCAAAATCTATTTAAAAGAATGAATATTGCATTCAGATGTTTGTACACTTAAGTATTTAATTATATATTTAAAGGCGTTATTAGCACAGTAGCAATCGTTTCCGGTCAAATGCTTTGGAAAAATGGAGGCATTGAATTCTATCGACGACAACAAAAATGTTATTGTTATTATAAAGTTATGTTAAAAATTTGCATATTATATTATAATAATATTTACAAATACTTACGTTTTTCAATGGTATCAATTTAGGTGCAGATATCTTAAACAATGATATGAATTAAAATAAAAGAGGAGTTTATTTGGCAAGGGAAATAATGGCTTCAAAGCATCCCCTATATATATAGGGGATGATTTGAAGTCAGAAAGAAGAATAGAAGAAGAAGAAGAAGAATGTATATACTCTACTATATTCTATGGGACATGTTTGTTCCTAAAATTAATCTGGGGAACATGAATACCTTTCATAAATTACTATTTACCGGATCTATGTTAAATTTACTACATTAATTGCAGGGACTTGATTAATCGCCGTATTAATGAGATGGGAATGGAGCAGTTATATAAACCAAAGATAGCCGTTTTTTAGTTAACAAGCTTTCCGTACTATTTTCGTAAATAATTCAAAAAGATTTAATTAAATCCGGTTTGCCGTAAATTTAATTAATTGTAAACTTTATTATTATAATTGCGTAATTCAGGAAGACAAGGAAATCGCTACTTACATCCGTAATCTTTTAGATTACGGATGTAAGTAGTTTCCTAGTTGGATAAGCCCAAATAATTTAAATGTTCGTTTGGTATATTTAAGTATTAGTGTATTGCACTAATTGATACTTTGACGTACAAGAATGTGTAATGCAGGAAATATAAGAACAAATAGGCTGTTTTTGTAAATTTGTATACATAAAATATTAAAATAAAAATCGTACAATACCATATATTTACGAGACTGTCAAAAGTAGAATAGAGAAATGGGTATAAGTAATTAAAAATATTTATATCCCAATGATACTTTCTTAATATTGTGAAACTGCAATACGTTGAGTATAAATATGAAAAAAAAAATCGAAAATGTAAATCATCGGATATTGGTAATCGAAACTGTATTTGTCGAGCATTGTAAACTCCTATGGCTAGTATACCAATTAACATTACTTATAAATATATGACAATTAAAAGTAGCGGGCCATTAAATCTGATAACTTTGAAATGAAACACAAAAATATAAAAGCAATTTAAGTCAAAGTTATAGGTAAGTTTAATTAGCGATTACTTGCGGAAAGTCATCTAATTCGAATTGAAAATATACATCAAGTGTATTCGAGAAGAGGAGATTGTAGTCGAGAGACTTTTCTGTATCTTAATGAGACTTAAGTTTTTACAAATTTAAACATAAAATTTTTTCATTGGTAAATTAGAATCTACATTTATTTTCATTTTCTTCAAAATTGCTTTACAACCTTTCAAATTTACAAAGGTATTAAAATTAAATAATGTCACAAAGACGGATCGTAACCAGTTCTTAGATGTTGCGTTTCTCTATTTTCATAAAATTTAATACTTAATGATAAAAAGTAAAAAATTGGCTCCATTTTCCACGATATATATTTCCGTCTTTTTTCAGAAACCACTTGACATAGAAACTTGAAATTTTAGCAACTAACACAGAAAATTATTTATCTGGAAGTTTTAAAGGGGGTCACATTATTTACTCGAAATATGTTCTTTTTAATATGAAGCGTAGAGTATTGTTTAAACGGGCTTATATTCAGGACTTAAAATTTTTTTTTCGTTATATTAAGTAGTATTTCTTTAACAATATGTCAAAAAATGTGTCAGAATCTGTTCTATCCTTTTACTTTCGACAATACTTAACCTAATATTAAAAAAAAGTAGATTTTTATGAAGTACAGATAAATACTGTAGGAAAACCATAGCGATTATTCCAGATGTTATAAGTTTTTAAATATGCATATGTTTTTTACTCCTGTCCAAGATATAATAGGAATTATATTTAGGTTTTATTTATAAATGGTTAAATTATTAAATAGTAAAATTATTATTTATATATGGTCTAACAGAAATATCATATACCCTTAATTGTTTACCATTGCCTAGGTATATACGTACCTTCGTAGGACTAATTCAGTTCGTGCTTGATAGCCTTTTTTCATATTGTCCTGTGTTACGCAACGTACGTGCCATTTGAAAGCTTTCTGTTTATTTTTAATTACATGGTAATGTAACAAAGCTATTAATATAATCGAGTTTTAAATTTTCGGAATGTAGATGATTAAATGCATTTTGAACTACGTAAAGATAGGCTTGACATTTATTTCGAAATATATTGAGTTGGCGTATAAGTTTTTATACTCCACTAGCTGTGAACAATTTTTATTAAAAAATGTATATGTTACATTAAATTTAATGTAAGTACAAAACATTATAATCTACTACTTGTTGCCATCTAGTTCGCAGTGACAACATTGTATTTCTTGTAATATTCCGGCGACTTTGATTCAAAAAACTGTGCGTGGTCGTTATGGCTATCTTTTTTAACGTCGAGTCTTTCTTCACGTAAATGGTTACTTGGTGATCTGAATAAATGGTAATCAGAAGGAACAATGTCCAACGAATATGGTGGGTAAGTGAATAGAAACCAGCCGAGATCCTCTAATTTATCCCGAGTACGTTTTGCAACATGTGGTCTAGCATTATCTTGTAGAAAATAAACTCGATCCCATTGACCACTCAATTTATTAGCTAATCGGTCTAAATGTTCACAGTAAATATCTGCAATAATTATAGATCCCTCTGAAAGCAAATTCCAATGAATAATGCCCTTGATATTCAACTAGCAGCTGAGCACCAAGTTTTTGGTACTCATTTCAGGTTTTTATCTTAAAACTCCTGTTTCTCCAACACCCAGCCATTGACGTTTTACGTGTATGGTTAACATATGTAACCCACTCCTCATTGTCAGTTACTAACTGAGTTAGCCAGTCAAAGTTGCGTTTCAATGTCAATGACTGTTGACTGGAATCAACTGTGTACTGAAAGTGATATGATAAAAATTCGTATCCACACACCGTATTTTGAAACGTTTCCCAATTCAAGCAGATTTGTTTCTATAGTGCCAGACTGCAGTGTAGCTCATATATCAATTGGAAAGTCATCAGTCGAGGATCCTTCTCAATTAGGCGTTATAATTGTAGAAGGTCCAATTTAATAGCACGTCCGGTACGGGGTTCGCAGTCCTCATTTCTAAATTTTCTGAACCAAATCGTGATCTTCGCGTAAGACACCGTAGTCTCGTCCATCGCATGACACATATTATTTGTGGTAGTCTTTGCTTCGTGACTCATACGAGATTCGTAAATTAATAATATCGATTCAAATCCATTATCTTTTATGTAATTCACTTAAAGCTTCAGCACTAACTGTTATCAACTCATTGTACTTTGGCATATTTATTCCCTAAAGTAAGACTTTCTAGAAGTTTGGTGAATCTTTCTAGAGAACTCCCAAATTTGTAGCTAAAAACTTACTAACCAATCTAATAGATAATTAAGAAAATAGTCCAATTGTTATCTTTTCGACGGTATTGTAAATAGTTATAATTCTAGCAAATAATATCAAGAACATGTATATGAGATAGTTAACATGTATTTTAATATATACTCAGTATCGATGCATTTTTTTTTAAATTACACAATCTTCCACAGTGTCTTTTGAAAAAAAATCCACATCATTTCGTTTCAACTTATAAATCACTTTGTTGACAGAAGAGACATGAAGATAATTTTACTTTTTGTATACCAAAAGTTACAAATAGCTACTCCATAACTACTATTAATAATTTTTTTTCTCTTAACTATTTACGACAGGCAGATTTTTCATGTTTGATTTCCAATTCATAGTAAGGTAGACCTTTTTCATTCCAAATTTTGACGATTAACCAATTCAAGTATATTTGTTCGAATTTCCTCAAATTTTTCAGTTGCCAAAAAGGTGGACCAGTAGATTTATCAAGGTTCCGTACCATCAGAAATACTAGGTAATATTTAATTAGTGAGGAAAGTGATATACATTTACCTCATTCCGTCAGCTGCAAAATTAGGTTTATTTTAAATATTTATCATAATATATGGTTTAATACATCTTTTTCACAATTTTTTTCCAATATTCACTTTATTATTTTAGGAAATATAATAGAGTAGATTCCTTTAATATTTTGTATTATGCATTTAAGAAACTCTCAGAAATAATGAAATAAAATATAACGAAAAAAAGTTTTATTTCGTTTTCTTTAAACAGAAGCCTTTCCAAATAATAAAAAAAAGACTTTGCGGCTTTACTTTTTCAAAAATATATTTCAGGTTCTATTACAGTAAATTCAGGTTAGATACTTAACATTACAATGCTTAGATTTACTATTACTTAATGATCATATAAAGGTTCGCTTTCAATTTTTCACGAAGGACTCTTTAAGCCTGTAATTATAAAGACATTACTATTTGTAATATGTTTAATCACGTTGCGTCTTTGTTATCAGAATTTTCTCAGTTTAATTTCGCAAAGGTAAAGAATTATTCGTAAATCTGTACAATTATTAAACTGTAGCAAAGATGCGTATGTATATTAGAGATATTTTAAATATTCTGTGTAGGCTTTGATGACTTCAAAGCATTTTCTTCAAATTTTCGTTTATATGTCCGTTTGTTCGTTATAATGAAATTTTGGTTTCTTTTTGTTTCTTTGAAATGTTATCACAGTGACGACAAGTAACAAAAATTTAACAAAAAAATAGACCATAGACAAATGTGTATCGCCTATTTTTTGGTTACCAGTTTGAATAACCCTAACTTGAAACCTATTATTAGAAAGTTTTAAATTAAAATTTCACAGCAAAAATACTTAAAGACAAATTAAGATCTAAAGTACTTTGCCACCAAATATACCTAAAAATTTGAAATTTAATGAATAGCCTTCAGACAATATGACAAAGTGCGGAAACTTAGAACCAAACAAAATTCTTTCACAAGATTATTAAAACGGTTCAGTTTTATAACACAAGCGAATCTACAAAACGGTGTCAGTACGTCAAATTATTCGATTGTAATCGAACTCCCACCTTTAAAGTTCATATCATTTCCTCAGGTACCGCACGGGTCAATCCTCGGGCCACTACTTTTCACTCTGTATACATCAGATATTTCGAGCAATTTAAAGCACGTCGAAATATTTTTACGCTAATTATACGCAGCTGTATAATTCCGTTCTCGTGGGAGATAAAGAAAGAGTGAGTAAAAATAATAATGAAGATCTCGTCTCTCTGGAACATCGCACAACCGGTTATCGGGATAGTTTGAAGTTTGCTACAACTAAAATTTGGAATAACCTCCCTCCATCCTTGAAGATCGCGGGATCCCTTTTAAAAGGTCAATTCGTAAGTGGTTTTTGACCCAACAAATGCAAATGGAATAAATGAAAAAGATCGGCACTTCGAAGTTATTTCATTTCAGTAATATTTATTATTAGTACCTTCTTTTTTCTCTTGCTATTCGAATTTTGGTTTTTCTTTCCTTTGTACTAGTCTCCTCTTTAGGTAATAACGTATACGTATTTATTTCTGTATATAATACCTGTTTCAAAATTAATTATTACATATATATATATATATATATATATATATATATATATATATATATTGTGTGTGTGTATGTGTCGGCTATGTATAATGTGTACGGATGTGTATGTGTGATATCAACAGGTTCTAGCTTTAAACCGGCCGTGTCGGTGATGCTTATAGCATAACTAGCTTTAAACAAAAAATAGACTTTTATATAGCGGAGTTATCATTTAATCTATGTATATTTGGCAACGGAATGAAAAATTTGTTTTTTAATTTTTTTGTTATTTTCTTTCTTTCAACTGCAAAGAAAATTATGCGAAATTTTATAAAAACCTAACCAGTCCCTGAGATATACTAGTTTGCTTGAAGCCAAAACATTTGTTATTCTTACGTATATTTACTTTGACCAATATTAGTATATTAGAAAAGATTCTCGTTAATTCAATTCAATCATTTATGATAAGAAAAAAGAACAATGTGTCCTTTTTCGTTAATATATTTCTAAATTCCATGTAGAGATGTGCCGAATGCCAAGTCTCTGTTTTAGGAAACCGTCACAGACGAGCACTTTCATTGAATTTTGAACGATCTTCTAAATGAGGCTATTAGTATGGGCAGACGAGAAATAATATGCCAAAAAAAACTACAAAAAAATTACGTTGTTTCATGTTATTTGATCTCTGTCGTTATTTGAGTCTTTTTCATTTGTTTTTGGACAATATTGGTCTTTTCTTCAGCGTTCTTTTTTAAATTTTCTTCACGAGTCTATAAATGCCTTTTTATAATATCACACATTTTATTTCTTCATACATGGAGTTGTCTTCATCTCAAATACCCGTAAAATCTCTATGTTTCTTGTGGTTTTTTTGTACAAAACTCTGATGTGGCATCAAAATTTTTTCACTTGGGTATATCGTTTTAGATATTTTTATGTGTTTAGCATAAGATACAAATTAATTTTTTAGTTCTTTCTTATATATATTCAACCTATCCTTTAATAATTTCCTGGAAAAGATTCTCAAAAGAAGTTTTACCATGCCCGATGAATAAAATACTTTTTCCATAGGGTTATTAAATGTTACAATGTTTTCTTTTAATTTCTTGAACACTTATAATTATTCAGTTATTCTTTCAGCAGATCATTTTTATAGAGTCATGGAAGTATCTATGGAAAAATTTAAAGGCCGCAACCAAAGAGTGTAGGGTACCACATATTTCCATATGCTTCTCAACCAAGTGGATTTTAAACTGTTTCTATTAAGGTTTTAATTTGAGATAGAGATAATCGTTTTATTAGGACTAACTTTTTAACAATAACACATAATTTCTATTAAGAAAAAAAAATAAATAAAACAAAACTCAAAACAAGGTAACAACCTGGAAACGGTGGCGGAAAACAACGTAAACATACGTGATGAGGTACTTGAATATTTGATAGCTACATTTTTACAACCACGAGTCTATAAATTCTTATAGTATTATACTTTTTGTCCTTTTATGTATAGAGTTCCCTATCTATCCCGCAATAATACAGAAGGATTCTTCTCAAACAACCTTAAAATCATCTTTTTTGTTGTTGTTTGGACAAAACCAAGTCATAAACATTTTATGAATATTTAATAGCTGTATTTCATAACCGTGAGGGAGAAAGAATAAAAATGAGAGAGTGTAAAAAAAATATTAAAGCGCACCAATTTGTCAGTATCCGGAAAAAATTGATAACAATTCGCTTATAATGCCAACAACCATCATTGTAAACCACGCCTAATGAAAATTGGAATTAATTTCAGACGGAACTTTTCTGTCTTTTCTGTACTTGTGCACATTTTCTGTACTTAAAAAAAATTAACACTACTTAATAATTTTTCTGCTCAAAAGACAATGTGCAAATTGCAAATTAATAGAAATTTTTTTTAACCATTAAAAATTACATTAAAAGAAATTTGTTTGACTATTTCGCATGTAATTATAACAGAATGAGCAAAAGAGCTATGGGAAAAATATATAATTTCTAATAAAACTTCCTTTACCTCTCTTAGTAACTACTGTATGTCTGCAGTTAACAACTATCATAGCGTGCTTGGCTGTTTTCGGAACACCGGTGTTAAATTTTATTCGAGGCGTTATTTCCTGTCATGTGTTATGGTGGAATCGAGGCATTCTGGCTTATTTTTGCCAAAATTCCTAAAAGGGGGTATGTGGAATTTAGTATAAAAGGGACGCCTACTGAAAAGAATTGTTTCTGTTCAGTCTATTCTGATTACTAAATTTCAACGTCAAGTTTAAATTTTACGACGTATTTAACTGATAATATTTAAGGACTTAATATTTATGTATAGAAAAATATGAATGTGAATACAATCAAGATTAATTTCATAAATTTGTCTGTTGTTATCGTGTCTACATGAGATGAAGAAGCTCTCACATGAAAATATGATTGCCAGAGCCTAGAAAGGTTGGACTTCTCCGGTTTCGCTTGATGAGCGGCCGGAAATCAAACCCGGATTCCCGCGATGCGCTGCTCTTTCAATCAACCCAACACACCAAGGTAACAACTTTATCTGCTATCCGCACAATAGGACATTATAATTCATTGAATTCTGTTTTAAAGTCCGTCCTTTTCCACGGTATCCCTATCACATGATTTTGTTTCTGACACAAATTTTATGTTTATGCTTCATCGTTATTTATCTATTCAGCACGACTATGATAACACTATGCTGAAAACTTCTCAAATGCTTCAAACCTGTAGTCTACTCAAAAAACCTTAAATATATATTTTGCTTTAATATTGCAATCCAACAAATTAAAGTGTTTACATTTTTTCACCATGAACTATTATTTCTAAATCGTCAATTGCTTTCTTGTTCCCATTAGTGTAATGTTCTTGTCAAATAATTTTTATCTTCATTTCTCCTATGTAGACAAGACGCGAGATATATGCATTAAGAATAAAATACACTTGTTTCGTCCAACATCGTCGAAACAAGTGATTTTTTTTTCTTAATCATTTAACGCTAGTTTTTTTTTAATATAAATCCTTCTTACAAACATATACTCATACCTTTCAAGACAAAGTGATCAAAAATATCAATCACCCTGAATAAGTATAAATTGCACGACATATTTTTATTATAAAGCCCATCACATCTCGTTTTTAAGCCCTTTTAGTTTACATAAACATAATTTAACTATATGAAATAAACGTTAAGTGAGCGACCTCTTTGTGACTATGAGATTCAACATTCGTTATCTAGGTTAGATGAGGATCACTTGACGTGTAGGAATATTATGTACATATTTGAATCTGTGGGAGTATTTTTAGATGAGATTTAAGATAAGTTTAAAACAAATTAATTGAGAGATAATTGAACATTACTCATTTAAAACGACACAACGTTTTTAAGAAACTGTAAATGAAGAAAGTCTAACGTTTCTTTTTGAGAGTATTTTGCCGAAACTCTTGGCGAATTAAAGAAGTTTTTATACTTTAGATTATATCTTTCTCTCAAAAGAAATATTACGTTTTAAAATTATTTTATTTTGGAACAGTAAAACATTAATTGAAAAATTAATTCATTAATTTAATTTTTATTGTGGGTCAGCGCAATTTTTGGAGAAACAAGAGAGCTGTCTGGAAGTAATAAAGAAAGTGATACTGTTCAGTTTAGCCGACTGGTGGCCTAATATAAATGGGTAAATAAAAAGCCAATAAAAACAAAGATAAAAGTTGAAGGCTCGACTGGAATGTTTGTATTACTCGGCACAAAGATTTTGACAAATGCGTAATTCTATTGTGTTGCCGGTTAATATAATATAACCCGTAATAGAAAATATTTGGTAAAATTTATGATATTTATATGTATTTTTTATGTTTAACATTGCTATTTGTTATTAGCAAAATTAGGGGGTAAATCAAATGTAAGATAACTTCATTTTTTCCTTAACATACAAAATAAAATAATAATGAAAATAATAATACAGTATAAAAAAACTATTATAAATCAGGTTATAATATAAACATGCACAAAATTTCTTAGATATTCGTTCAGATATTACAGAGTTATAAACTTACAAACATGTGGTATGTTTCGATCAACAAATATTTAATACAAGAATTATTTTAACAGAATACCAAAAAATTAATAGTCGCACAATATTTATGTAATTGTTTTACTATCACCCAAATTTCGCTATCACCCAAAGCCCTCTCCGGGAACTCAAACACTATACAAATTACATAGAATATAAAAACAACAGAACAAAAATAAAAAAAACAAACATAAACACATTATTATTATATTACAATGTAATGTAATATCAAGTATTTGCAGTGTATTTATAAATAATGTTTCACCTAGTTCAATACTTTTGTCGCTTCTAAAACTACATTAAAAATAACATTTCGTCATTTGAAATAGCGAGACGCGTTGTATCGCGTAATAAAATTCCGTGTAAGCCAATACTCGGTAAGCAACTCCTTAATTAAGGGAAACGACTTTATGAGCCTCGATGTAAGGAAAGTTTTTTACATGTCGGAAGTGACGACTTCTTTTCACTGCATACGCATACAAAAACAAATAAACATGCTCAAACATATCATCCTGGCAATAAATGTTTAGAGAATTATGATATAAAAAAGACGATTATTATGATATTTTTGTTTTAAAGAATATCAGACTGTAGTATATTACTGTAGTATATTTATTTGCCGTAAATAATTAAGACAATGCTGCCAGTCAAAAAAAGTTAGTAGAATTCGTAAATCATCCGTACCTCAGTACGCATCGCATTAGGTATAATTAATTTACCTTCAAAAACTAAAGACGATTTTCCAAAATATCTTTTTATAAGCAAAATTAAGTAATGGTAATGGAAAAAGGAATATGGTAACCATTTTAAAAACGTATACATAAAATTTTATTTATTTTCCTGTCTTTGGAAATAATATTAAACAATTTTTGGAAAAAATTTTCGATTTGAGCAAGGAAAAGTTTCCAATTTAAATAAGGTTTAAGGATAAGAAAAAGTAAATAAATTGATCAATGGTTTAACTGAATATATGTAAATAAATATACCTATTTATTTAATTTATTATTACATATATGTGTTCTATTATTGAAAAGAATTTGAATATATCAACAAATTATTTTTGAAAAAGGGAAAAAATAAAAACTCTCTCTGTTAACCAAATTTGAAGCAATAATTGTACACTAAATTAAAAATTACTATCAATATAAAGAAAATAGAAAAAATTAGATAAAAACTTACAAACTATGAAAGCAAAAAACTAAATTACTTGAATAAAGTCCAGTTGATGTTTAATTGGAATTCAACTTATTTATTTACTTAAAAATATAAAATATGTTGTATTATGTGGTCATAAAATAATATTAATTAAAAACCAGAGCAAAACGACACTTTTGGAGTAGGGAGGGAGAAGGAAGGGTTATAATGGAAGGGATTAGATATATAGATATCTTCCAAATTATGATAGATAAATTATTTTCAGACGACTTTTGAATACAGACAATGAGGGCGCACTTTGTATATTTGTAGTCAGTTCATTCCCCAATCGAGTAGAATATACGGTGAAGAATTCGCAATAAAATTCTGTTATATATTCAACTCATGATAAGTCAGGTTAGTTAAAGCTGCAGAGTTAAATTCAAGAAGCAATATTAGTTCATTATGTTTAATATTAATAAATTACGGGTCCACGTAAAAAGTGTTTTAATAAATTTTAATGGAAAATGGCATAATGCTAAAAAATACTTTAAAATTTTTTTCATTCCAATACGTGGATGGACAAAGTTTTTTTAGCACATTCACACTTATCATAAATTTTTGATTGATAATAGGCTGTTTATAAGGTGACCTAACTCAAAAGAAAAAGGGAACCCTTACAAGATTATTCACTTGTTTGTTTGCCAATCAGAGGGGATACGCTTAAAAAGTTTTTGATGTTAAGATTAAAATTTTGATGTAGTCGTATTAACTTAATTATATTGTAATCTAAAACTTTAAGATAGTTATATAAGAATTTTACAATGGTTGAATTATATATTTACTCAATTTTTTTTGATTTTGTATATAATGTGGAGTTTGTATACCGTTTAAAAAGGTTTAGTAGACTTAAAATTATTTTCCTCAATATTTTATGTATTCTACTTTCAAAGATATGAATAAAATTATGCCAAAGGTGCATTTCCCGTCTATTTTTCTTCAAAACTGCAACACGGTAAAAAAATAAGTTTGGTCTAATTTGACCAGAAAATAGCAAGAAATATCACGATATTAAGAAATTAACTGTAGTATTATTCCTGTGAAATAAATACTAAGCAATATATCAACATGGTTTTATCTAATATTAGTATTTAGAATAAACATATCATTTATAACAAAAGATATCTTATATTACTAATACGCCAAAAGTTGCGGGTATCTCACACGTGTGGCACTGTTCACAATATTTGATTTTTTTCTACTAATATATATTTTATCGAAAAAGTCATAAAGTTGATTTTTCAATCTACAGAAAAGTTGCAATCTAAGAAAAGTTGCAACCTCCTTTTGTCAATATCTATGAACATATTTTTGAGTGCGTTAGTGCTGTTGGTTTCAACTTCCCAATAAACTAGGCCAACTTTTTTATTTTCTGGTTGGCTGCAGACATACTAATGGAAATCAAAGTTCTGGAAATATATATGGGGTTATTTAACAACTTTTTTATTGTGTGAATATATACGGAAATATATGAAGACTTATTTTCATGACTAAATAAATATATGTTTATTATAATTTTTGCTTACCGCTAACAAGTGGTTTAGAAGCACAATATATCTAAAATGTAAACTGTCGGTTTTGGTATAAAGTCAATAAAATATCATTAGTATATTAAAACGCATTCGACGATAAATTATTTTATAATAGTAAAACGTGATCACGAATAAGCAACCAAACAGAAAATCGCCATTCTCAGATTTACGTGTAATATTAAAGTCACCAATCGCCTATAAACATGAAAAGTACGATGGGGTAATCTGGTTACAGATAATTAAATATATATAAGACCATTGAAATTTCAGCTTTTTATAAACGCAAAATTTACGGTGCCTACTTCAGAATTAATTCAAATTTCAATTTTAAACTGTGCCTGCTTCAGAATTAATTGAAGCGGAAGAAGCGTGCAGAAGTGAGCTTTATCTTATTTTGTGGTAACTTAATTCGATAATTGATAATGTGAGAAGAATAGAGACAATGAAATACGAGCATCTATTCGACGGTCGGAAATTGTTGCTTGTGAAAATGTATATTTTTTTACATAATTTTATAAGAACGATATCAAACGGCGATTTAGCTAAAAGTGTTGAATATTATATTGGTGATGTTAAATCAATTTTAAAGTTTACTTGTGAGAATCTGTGACTCAATATATGGATGGCCGTTAAAAACTCTAATAATTAATTTTAATATAATGCGATAAATATAGCAAAAGAAATTTAATAGCGAAAAAAAGGAGAAATAGCCGAAAAATTAAATCCCACCTTAAAAAAATTATTTATTTTGAGAAAGTTTAATACTTTCGCCTACATGTATTTTCCTAGATATATCAAATCGATAATTCCTTCTTAATTATCTATTAATGCACATTCCTTCTTAAATATCTAATATGCACAAAATGAATACTCATATCCTCTTCTGAAATTCTATAAGATTCTTCACAAATAATACAATAACGGATAGTGGAATACATTGCATAATCACCAAAAAATAAATTCAAAACTTACGTTAAAAAAATGTTAATTTTATATTTTTCACCTTATGTGGATTAGATAATATAAACAAAAAAAAAACAAACTGTTTCAAATACCGACAGGATTTGATTATGAATAGAAAGCAAAATGGGAATAAAGAGGGGTGGGGAGTCTCTCCTCACTGTAAATTAAAAGTTTTAAGGTGGTATTTCAAAGAATTACAAATTTTGATGACTTAAAGTTTTACAGCTCCGACAGAAGAAATAATTTCTTGAAAGCAACACAAAATATTATGAATTAAATCTGCTTAAACCGTTACATTATCATTCACATTGTCAACTATTTCTTCTATGTACTATATATTTTTGTCTTTAATCCATAAATGATTGGAAAAGAACATTTAGTAAATTAGTATATCTGCGGACTACATATTTACAATGAAAAACTCAAAAATAGGTTAATAAAAATAATAATTTTAAAATCAACAAGTAAAGGATCAAAACATTAAAGACATATTAGACCAAATGTCAATATAGATACGAAGAGAAAGAAATGTGGTTCTAGTAATTATGGTTTTAGATTTTATGAGAAATAGAAAATAACATTCAGATATATTACTATCATCATTATACACACTCACACGCACACGTACACGTACACACACAGGCGTAAACGCAAGCGCAAGCGCTCTCACCCACACGCGCTCACGCCCACGCGCGCTCTCACGCATGCGCGCACACAAGCACGCGTCCATGCACACACACACACACACACACACACATATATAGATGTGTGTATATATATATATATATATATTACTTCTCCTTCCCCTTCCCTTCCCCTTATTAATATATCAAGTTTTGTTGGTAATAAATAAAAATAATAAAAATCTAACAGAGCACATACTAAATTTTTTTTAATTTTTCGAACGATTATAAAACATCTGCATAAGTCCTTTCTAAATTTGTAACCGTACACTAAAGGAATTAAAAATATACTGTAAACTGACATTGATATTCGTACTGTTGTTATCAAAACAAATGTCTATTTCGAATGTCTTTTTCGACCTACACGGATTTTATGTTGCATTTTTTTCCTGTAAACAGATTCATCTCACTGATTCCAAGAGTTTCACAGAAATAGTGTTCACAAATTGTTATGAAAAATTCATTGATTTTTATAAAATACTGAGATTTTTCATTTGCCGTATTGATGATTTAAATTAAATTTAAGGAGTTTATTTGTCGTCCCATTTAGGCACAGTACTTTACAAAGTTGTGTTAATATACTTTATAAAGTTTAACATCACAATAACTGCAGTATGATAATTAAAAACTTAGTCCTTTGACTAAGCTTTGACACTACGCTGTAAATAAATATCAATGTATAATTGTAAATATAATTAATTCTTCTATCTTGTTTTTAGCAGTTTATTTTATCAGTATATATTTTTTGCACATAAACTGGGTTCTTTAACTGTCAAGGATTAAGAAAATAAAATAGAATTTAGCGTCTTCCCAGCAACGTAAACCTGGAAATGCTTCTAACCGAGAAAATCCCCTAACTAAAAAGTACACTTCCCAAACTAACCAAACTATATTACGGCCAAACTCGAGTGGTTTCTCTTTACCGATAGCTTATATCGGCACAGAATATTGTTAATATACTTACTAAAGAGACTACTGCTTACAGGGACCTAAAAATAAAAAAGTTGACCACTTGATATTAAACAGTTTTATATAGTTTAATGGTTATGATTCATGTAATGTAGAGCAGAAAAAAAATAAAAAAGAAAATTTTTATTTTGGTAAATATTTAAATGTTTCCCTCTTACCTAGACTGTCACGACTTTCAATCCATTCGTTTTATATACCCAAACATTGTTTAATTTTTTCCATCCCACATTATTTTGTTAATCCATTATATTTACTCGGACTCTGCTGCAGTTTCCATTTTTCTATTAACGTTATTAATATAATTTTATATTCGGTATTTTTTTTCTTCTGTACCTGAAAAGAAAAAAAACCCTTGTCGCTTCATTAATGTATCCCTCCTTTTATCGGTCTATCATGGTCGTTTTTCTAACTTTTTGGAAGAGGAAATTTGATAGTCGGCATAATGGAATATAGCGTACTAACCTGCTTTAGTAACTCTTTTGACTTTTAACTCTATGATCTGTAGTAACTCTTGAAACTATTTATTTACAAATTTTAGAGGTGCCAATAAACTGATAAAAATTTAGTTTCCAATTTTTTAATCTTGGGAGAAACCATTTGAAATAATAACGTATAAATATTTCAAACTATGTTAAAAAATGGAGCAAGTTTCAAAGATTTCAAAATATTTAATTTTTTTTTTTAAATACTGTGCGACAAATGTTTAAAGGTAGTCTCGCAAAATTCTATGCAGTTACATTACTCTCTCTCTCTCTCTCTCTCTCTCTATGTAATCGTATATATAAATATAAATATATATAAATATAATCTATAGCTATTATTCTAAATTTCGTAGTTTTTATTGTTCTGTATCATAAAAGTAAAACCGAATTTTGTAAGTTCACTCACGTTTCTATGCATATGTCCCTCACTGACGGACATATTTTTTTCAAAAACCGTTTTTCTCAAAAGAGCTTAACGTACAAACTGGAAATTTGAGGCAGTAATAAACATATTAACTTGCACATATTGCAATCTTATGTTACGAAAAATTAACATGTGTAGATATTTTAATGTAAATGTAAGGATTTGAAATTAAACAATTTTACTTTCTCGGAAGACTTTTTTTATATAGATTTTACATTAAACAACAATAAGTTCTGGGTCCTGATTATATTCTACATCAAAATTTTTAAAGTAGAATTTGATTATCGTTTATGCTAGAGCAGAGCTTGGCTGAATTAATTGAATTTGTGAATTCACAAAAAATTGTAATAAAATTAAGGATGTATACGTAAATATTTGGGATAATAATAAAATATAATTAAAATGATAGAATGAACAAACTTATATTACAAAAAATTAGCGCAAGATGTCAAGAGAGTGAGAATAAAAAGGTATGAGCTTTCTATAAAGAATAGAAATAGTTAATATAGAAAGGGAAGAAGCGAGCTCTCTTTCTTAAAATCTCCAATTTACGTACAGTAAAAATATTAATTTTTTTTCTTAAAATGTTATTTGACATCACCTTTCTATAATTTTATTTTAATTTACTTAATTCTATAAACGCATAACAAGCTATAGAGCCTTTGAATAAAAACTAATATTCACAAGTACCAAATATACAATAACATGGAATTTTCGCTAAATAATTTTGTCACCTGTAACTTTTTCGTTTGAAACAAGTTAATTTTTCTCTAATAATGAAATCATAAAGAAATGATGCATTTCATTAAATTATTATTAAATATATATGTATAAGCCTAAATTAACGAGGGTTGAAGCCTAAAAAATAATTATTACATTAAACTTTACTCTATTATTGTCGTAGAGTTTAACTAGGTCATATGCGGGATACACTATATGACTTAATTTTATGAGAATGAATTATTTTATATTTGTTATAAATTGAACACAAACGTGAATGTGCATTTGGCACATTGATAAAATTTTAGATTTCATCCTTTTAATATCGATAACAAATGAAATATTTTGGCTACATCGTTGTGGTTAACACTACATCGTTCAACTTGAAAAATGGTAAAATAAAGATCTAAAGTCGGGCTACTTCACCGAGAGACATAGATTTATAATTTAATAATGAAAATAATTTATTTATTTCTTATGTATTTCAAATTCATGTTCTAAATTAATTTTAACTATTAGAAATATACGGAAAGACAGAATCCTTCCCTGATATTAAAACAAAATTACTTCCGCGGTGTCGTTTGTTAAGTGAAAAAGCAATGTAATAATATTGTAGCATAACAAAAGTACAAAGATATGAAAACCTTGGCCACATATCGCAAATTTAAAAAAATAATTGTTTCTTTTTTATAGAATAATATAATTCATGTCATGAAGCTCTAAGTTATTTCAAAAAGATGGTTTGAGTTTTTATTAGTAGGAACGTTCTTACATTCAATTACATAAGAAAGTTCAAACGACGTTTAAAATCATTTACTAAAATGAGAAATAGAACCATTACAACGAAATCTTAACATACTCTTTATCTGATTGAATTAATATTTAATGGAATTGCGATAGCATGAAATTCACATGGTCGTATAAGTTGAACCTTCACTGAGAAAGGAGAAATATATACTATTTGTTACTACTTGTCAACTTTTCCTCCAATCATATTCAAATATCTTTCCTCAGATTCTGGTTAACGTTCTCTAAAACTGGCTTTTGCGACTTCATATTTCGTCCCTGGTATTAAACTCCAGCAAGAACCCTTGCAGAACGAGATGACCGACTCCGTATTAAGTTCAAACTTACCTCAATGAGCATATTCCAAGATATCATACAAATATTCTTCTTTGAAATATAGTAGTGGAATTATACCCAGAGCATCAGCCTCTCTACTGCTCTCTGCCAGATCGTCCATGTTCTGCACTTATAAATAAATGTAGGCAAGGCTTCAGTTAAAATTTGTCGCTCTCTGGCGATGTTGTTTACCATAATGTTATAAAATTGATTTAGTAAAGACATATTGTAAAACTTATAAAGTTAGAAATCTTATATACTTATAAATTCTTGATGAATGGGATATATTAAATTGGAGGATCTGCATTCATTATGTCAACGCCAATTCAATATCATTTTTCTTTATTCGATACTAATCCAGCTATCTTTACCAAAATTTTGACATTTTTCAGCTTGCTAAATGAGGGGCAAATAAAATGTGAGCCATTTGTTATCACAATGTTCCAGGCTTGCAACAACTAATTCTGATGACCCCATTAGGGCTAACAGCAGATGTCGCGGCGTAGCGCGCAACATGTCCTTGTAATAACGACAGCTTAACAACCTCAACTCATATGTGATGTGCCACTGCGAGCAACATTAAGGATATATGCTTATAAAATACGACATACGAATATTATTTACAACGAACATCTATAGTCGAATAACTGTTATTTCGAGCGAAATTATGATTACGTAATTAGGTATTTAAAATTATTTCATATTAAAATATGAGAGTAATGTTTTAATGTGATCAAATTTCACTCGCCTTAATCCCTCTGTGAAGTCTTAATATAAGTAACGGTTCATAATATAATTTCTATACGTAGTAAATAGGTAATTACAATATTATAACGTATTACAAACAAAATGGGACGGCCAAATGGATGTATGTATAAAAAGTCTCGTAAGGCATATATCATTTTGATTTAAAACTATTTAGCAGTGAAACTGGACAGAGTGTAAGTGGGAGGAAGGATAAATGATAGAATAATTTTGGCAATTTTGTCTGTTTTTTTAATTTGTTTCTTTGTTAATGTATAAATCACTTAAAAGGTGGTAACTCAATTTTAATATTTTTTCATCAAAAGGAAAAATTGTGACAGATATAAAGTAACACTTAATACTTATTTCATCGGAAATGGTTAACTCAATCCGAAAGTATGCAAATTTAATCATTTTAAAAACGAATTTATACTGTATTAGTACGACAGATATGCCTAACTACCCGACCAGTAGTAATAAGATAAATGTGTAGTGTACTCGACATAAGTAGATATGTACATTAATAGATGGCACCACTAGTACTTTGAATTGCACTATGAACTTTTTGATCCGAACATATATTGACGAAATGGGGGATGGGTAGATTTGTAGATTGAAATGGTGTAGGAAGGGTGTACATAAGTAAACAACCCATTCGGGCGGTCAGGTGTATCAGAACGGATGTACTTGTCTGTCGTCTTCGGCACATAAAATTATTCGACGTAAAATCTATTCTACATAATTTTACTTTCTTTCCTCTATTAAGCTGCCTAAATTTGGTTGGTACGTTCTTAATTGTTGTCAATTACAAATATTTCATTGAATGAAACATATTTGATACTCTTTGTTTTGTTGAAACGCTGTGCGTTACGGATAAGGACGTCAGTTTCGCTGCTCTGCGCCTCATCATCTCTATAAAGCTCTTTCTTACTTGTTAGCAACTCTTTATACACATATCCTTGTTGGTTGTATTGCCAACATCGTTTATGTATTATACGGTTTTGTCGTAGCGAACCTAACTAACAATGAAAACAACTTTCAATTGAATTGTTTCCTTGTTTTTTTTTCAGCAAGACCCACGATTAAAAGCATACTCATAAAAACAGCTTCATTATGTTCTTTAGTGGTTTGCACGATAAAGTCTCGGGAAAGATAATGACGGTAAAACAAAAATAATAAGAATGGCTCCGGCAAACGGACGGACAAATTACTGATTTTATGATGGTTCCGTTTTTCCTTTTGAGGTACGCAACCATGAAAACTACAAGCAAGATATATCTGCGTTTTTAATTGAAATGTTATATATATCACGCCTGTATTTCCTTTTATCACGTTTTTACTAACTCTCTTTCTTGTTGGTTTGTATGTTTGTTTATCCGGTACAAATGTCGCAAACGGTTCCAAACTAATTTCTCGTTGAGCCAGGATTTGAAAATTTATAGATAGCTCAGAACTAGATAACAATCCAATTTTAACTAAGTTTCTTGTCTGTCTGTTTATTTATCCTTTCGGAATAACTTAACTTATAAACTTACATATAACTTAACTTAAATAATTATGAATAACTTAACTTATAACACTATTTATTATATATATGTTTTATGTACCTAAAACATTTATTTCATAAATATTACATTTATTTTATAATGTGACTTTTTTTAACGCTTCAATCGATATGCTTCTTGAAAACAATACAATATTATGATCTTTGAATGAAACAATTTACGTAGTTCTGAAGGGATATTGAAAAATTGAAACACATTTTTGTATCATAAAATGAGCAGCTGACGTACTGTTTGTTTTAATTAAATAGATTTGTCTTAATTTGATTTAATATAATGCTTATTGGCTTCAACGACGAATTCTTTTCGTTAATACACTTTTAATATATCAATTAATAATTTTTGAAGACAACATTTCTCTAAACGCATTGACCGATTTTTGGTAGGAGTAAATCTTATGGGTTCGCGTCACCGACATGTTTGTGTTAACAGTATATCTATAAATATGAGTATGACGTGTTGAGCTTGGCCAGAAATAAAAGTATATTAATGAATATATATATATATATATATATATATATATATATATATATATATATATATATATATATATATATATACACACACATATACAACATAGAGTGTTTTCTTCTTTTTATCAAAACATGTAAATCAATTAACCCAACTCTAATGCACCTAAATACTACTATATTACGGTCATTCGACTCGGTATTTCAATTAGAATAATTATATAGATGGCAGTCATTAAACTGTTGCAGTCATTAAGTCCCCAATTCCCAGCGCGGTGTCCTTCTATATGCATTTTTGTTTTATGTGTACATCTATCTACGCACGCATCTTTTTATGCATGCGTAATTAGTAGTTAGTGGTTTAATCGGCTAAAGATATTTTATAATTTATAAAGAATTTAATTTGTGATACTTTTATTACACATGGCCTTGAAAATACATACGAAATTAAACACTTACGTATAAAATAGGTATTTTATATAATTTTAATTTTTATGAATACATTACCGCATTATTTTGTTAATAACAATTATATTACTTCAATTACTTCTGCAATTGGAAGATTGTTATTTTCTTTACCGTTTTTTTTGTGTTAACGTGGCTGCTCTATCTAGATAAAATAGATAAGGTTTTGGGATTAATTATGTCGCATAGTGATTATCGAGCTTGCCATCGTTACTTATCACCGTAGTCTGGTAGACAATTTTGAATATCGCTGTCGTATCCATTGAATTTAAATATTTACGTGTGTGTGAGTGTGAGCGCGTGTGTGCTTGTAGCGTGCGTGTGTGCGTATGTATGGGCGCGCGTGGCTTGTGTTTGTAAGCGCGCGCGTGTGCGTGTGTGCTCATATGCGTGGGTGCGTGCGTGCGTTTTTGCGTGTGTGTACATATGTATGCGTATGTGCGTGTGTGTTTGTGTGTGTGTGCGTGTGTGTGTGTATGTATGCACCTGTATGTATGTGTGTGTGTGTGTGCGTGTGTGTAGGTACATGCGTGCGTGCCTTTATTGGTGCGTGCGTGCCTACGTATGTGTGCATGTGTGTGAGCGCGCTCTTTTGTGTGTGTGTGTGTGGGTAAGCACGCGCACGTGTGTGTGTGTATGTGCGCGCGTGTGCGCATGTATGCCTATGAGTATATGCGTTTGCTTATGCGCGTGTGTGTACGTGCGTGCGTTATACGCGTGCATGTGAATGTGTGTGCGTATATGTGTGATAACAAGTTGAAATTAACGTTGTATACCAAGGTACATATATATTTATTACTATGAATGCGCAACAAAAAGATATGACCCTTTAAAACGTTTTTTTCTTTATTCTTATCGCTGACCATCAAAAGCAATAGAGTACTTCCGGTTAACCTACGATTTCGAAAGTTGGTGTAATATGAGCTCTTATAGCACAGAAGAGGAAAAATCTAAAAATCGATGATTTATAATTTCACATGGATATATATTTATTTGTATGCACCTAGGATAAATATAGTTAGGGAAAATATATACATTCTGAAAAAAAACATAATTTTGTAAATATATTATTGGTAATACCATATACCATACATTTTTATAAATACGTAAGGAACCCTCGTACTCTGAGTTATACTCGTGCCTCACAAGTTTTTTAACTCAATCCATCACTGTCGTTGCGATTATTTAACTAATATTTTTACAAAGAATAAATATAAATGTTGTAATAAAATATTCCGCCCACAAATTCGAGTGATTGTAGCAAAATACCCTGGGACAATACATCGAAATTACTTTAAATATATGTATATACATATACACACACACATATATATATATATATATATATATATATATATATATAACATATATATATATATATTTATATGTGTATATCTGTATGCTAATATAAATAATTTCAGCTACGCTAGTTTCAGTAAATATTGAACCGCATTCATTTGAATGCGGTGCAATATTTGCTGAAATTAGCGTGCACAATAAGGGTGCGCACAAACAAACAGACAAACACATAAATTCGAAAAGCTCTTATTTTAGACTTAGTGGCGTGTCTTTAGTTGGTATCATTTCGTTTTATTTAAAATATTCAATGTACAGGCTCAGTGTTTTACGATTTTATTACATGGATAGACAGATTGTTTCTCACAAACTGTGCCGCAAAAGTCATGCTTTATAAAACGCAATTAGTTAGCAACGTCTCCGGAAATTCGTGGATGAATGTTCCCTCATCTTTTTTCGCAGAAACATAGCTCTGTGATGAATTGTCGAGGAATTTTTTTGTCTTTCCGTAAGAGTGTGATAAACATTCAATTCAACAATATAATTTTATATAGTAATACCGAATTTAACCAGCAACATTTGGAATGTATTACTTTAAACAGACAACAATACCTTAAAAATGTAGAAATAAACAAAATGTTTCAAAAAGTTTACAAGGTAAGGCCTCTCAGGCGATTGTATGGACAAAATGTTGTTTTATTTTTATAATATGGAATAAAAAGTTTTGGTGTTAAAATACAAATGACTTTTTGAACACAATTTTTTATCTTGAAGAATGGCAAGTTTACGCGCAAATAAATATTTCTTCTACATTGCTAAGGGTTGCATAATTGTTTTCTATTAGTATTTTGACAATTACTGCTGTCATATACATGAAATAATTAATGGCAAAATTGTGATTAACTAGTATATTAAATATACTAGTTAATAATATGAAAAAAGTTGTTATTTTATGATAATTTTGTAATGATATGTAAATTTATTTTTTTGTAACTACATGCCAAATAATACACAATCAATGAAAATATAAAAGTATCTTCAAATAGTTAGAATAACGACAATGCAAAGAAACCACCTTCGCACGATATATTTTCCTTAATACATAATAAAAAAAAAAAAAAAAAATAAATAAATAAAGTTTGTGTAAAACGTTAGTAATTTTTTAGGGATTTCCATTACAACTAGGGAAGAAGTCTAGTAATTTTTTTTAATTTGTCATTTAATATATTTCATAGATTTGTATACTTGAATTGAGTTTCAGTGTTTTGAGTAACTATTGTGTTTTATTTCTGAAATATAAGGATTTATACATAAATCGTAAAATATCATATATATATATACCTTTTTTTATATACCTTTTAATGTCTTACACGCATACGCATGAACACATGCGTGCACATACGCATACAAGAGTGTACAAAAACACATGCACATACAAATATGTACCTACGTACGAATGCTCCCATGTGCGCATACACATATACTCGTACCTAGGCGCAAACACAACACGCACGCAAGTGCATACACATACGCACACATGGACGTTCACATACACGCACATACAAATCTGTACTATGTACCATACATGCACGCACGTTCATACTCACACACATACATGCACCAACGGGAAATTATGTCTCTGTTTTAATTAATATCAAGCATTATTAATTCCGTCGGGATAATATGCAAATTATGCCCAGATTGTCTATTTATTCCTAACTCCCCCAAATATTTCTTAAATTAATTATTGAGAAATTGACTGCGACTCTTTCTGTAAGTATTATAGGATGTTATAACAATACTACCAAGTTACTCAATTTAGAATTGTTGCAAAATTTAATTAGGTCTAAGTTAAAGTAAATACACTAACTTTGAAGACAACTTCATTTTTTTTGACCGTTTTTAAAATTCTTTTTATTAGAATACATTAATATTATCCGACAAACTTTGGCTTAAATAACGACACGAAATAATACGAGACGTATAAAATGCTTCATATTTCCTGCTCCAACATAATGAAGTAATTTAGAATAAAAACTTTTCTAACCAAAACAAATTATCAACATTTACATCGAATGAAATTTATTTTATACTGGCCCATTTGAAAATACCTGATCACCATGAACATTATTCTTCAACAGCTGGACAAATCCAGTGTTCCAAACATGAGCATTATTATTCTAGGCAACGCCCACAATTGCCACGCTGGGCAAGGAGGTTTGGCGATTGCAATGCATAGCTTTTGGCATCAATTGCGCTGCTGCCCGTCACTAATCGATGGCATGTTCGCTACGCGATTTTAAGTACCACATAGATTCGCGGTGCTTCGCACTTTTTAAGCCCTAAGAATCGTGATCATAGCAAAACACTACAGCGTCAACGACAACTGATATCTCCTGCATTTTACTCTACCAATTTCAAATTTTGTGACACAATCTATGACTGTGAGTTAAAAAAATTAGGAACTGGTTTAAACGTAAAATGCATGTTACTTGCGAATACATATATTTTCTATACTGAATTCTTTTGGAAATAAATTTAAAAAACATAAGTATACATTTAAAATATATAAGAATACATTAAAAATCCCAAGAATAAATTAAGCAATATAATCACTTATTTTAAAATACAACTTTTTCTTATAGCTCACTATGACTTCCCGGTCAATGAAGGAAATGAAATGCATAGTAACGACTTCTGATATCTCCCCATAAAACTCTTGCGTTTTTGCTGCATAACCATTTCAAATAAATTATTATGAAATTAGATATACATGATTTCTGTTTACTTCTTTTTCTGAATCGTAATTCTATACCAAAAACTATACCATTTCCATTCCAACTTCCTCCAGAGGGACGCCGTGTCCGATTCGTATTTAATTAAAGAGCTTTTTAATATAACCATCAATTTACTTCGAGATATGAGTGAAACCATCCAATTATTTTCTACTGTCACCCTTATCCAGTTAAGTTCAAATCGTCAATGATAAAATTATAACTTTGATAATTATTATCTAAAACTCATTGTTAGAGCGAAAAGTAAGTGAAGATTAATATAATATGGTAAAACTTCACCATTCTTTGGTCCACATTTCTTAGTTTTATAAAAAACAAATTACTCTTCATTCTATTTTATGAATTATCAATATATTGAATTAAAATAAATTTTCTTTCTGCCAGAACCCATAATTTCCAGAATAAAATGACTTTCATTTACCAAGTTTAAATGAGTGTATAAATCCTTTATAAATATCCTTTTAAAAATATTGCAATTTTTTATTTCTTTGTTTGTGAATACAGCTTTGTACACAGTCTACTAATTTATTAACGTTACCCAGTAATATATTAATGTTACCCAAACATTACCCAATACCATAAATAGATCGTAATACCCCACCGACCTCAAAACCGCAATACCAAACACCGCATCTTTATTGATAAATACTTTTTAGCACTTTTTTATTATAATACCCTTAATTTAGCTTTACAGAATGCCGGAAGTCAAATTTGTGGCATGTAAAAAGATGAATACCTGATTATTACGTATGAAAATTTAAAGTTTAATCTATTTTTTTCTATTACTTTGCTTAAAATTATATAAAAAACTATTAGAATTCTCTGTTTGCGTAACTTGTAATTATCTACCATGGCCGAATTCCTTGTGCCAATATATATAATGTACAATGACACTATAGTTTGCAGAAGGTAGGTTTTATAAACCAGCAAATAGGGCGCAAAATTTATATTTTTTGGTTTTAAATGACAATTCCAATTTAAAAAATTTAAATTTTGAAAAAATATTATTTAAAAAAATATTATAATATACATGTAATTATTTTGAATTAAATACTATTTATTGAACTTCAAAAAATTATGATTAATTGTAAATATAATTTTAATAATTTAAACATTTTTTAAATAATGAAATGAAAAATAAATAAACAGTTATCATAATAATAACATTTATTATTATTATTTTTATTACTATATTATAAATAGCATTATTTTTATTATTTAATTTTTAATGAGAGTGATTTTAATTCTAGATAAAAGGATCAAATATTGTATTATTCCGTAAGAGAAAATAAAGTTTAATTTTTAATATTGGTTTATTTAGTTGAATTTAGATTTTACCAACCTTGTTTATATTCAGACCTCAGTCCTTTTATTGTTTTGTTTCCATTAATTTTTCGCGTGCTAAATAAACTTATTCTTGTATTATACCCAAGCAGTATAATTTTTAATGGGGGGCGTACATGAGTACACGCACAATTTTTTTTATCACATGCACGATATCAATTGAAAGAGGGAGGAAAAAGTTTATTTTTTTATTATATAAAATTTACCACCAAATATAATCCCTTTCTCCGTCCCATCCAAGAAATTGATATTGCTAAGTTATGAAAAGATAGCATCAATAATAAAATTTATCAGAAAATTGCAGTGGTGATGCTAAATCGCATAATTTTAAGAAATTCAAGATGTTCTTACATCGATCAAAAAGTTAATAAGGGATAAAGGAGACCGGCAACGGTCCATACAGTGTTGGGCCCAGGAGTTATAAGACAAAAAATGTCATTGTAATATAAAGAAATTCAAAAACGTAAGCTTTTTAAAAGTTAAAGTCAAAATCGTTGGTCTCTAAAAGTGTTATCGAATCAAATCAATTGGACAAAAGAAAAATTTTGTATTTTTTTATAAAAAGTTAGGTTATTTTGTATAATAGATTGTAAATGTAATTTCTCCAAGATTCTTTAAAATATCTAGATAAAACAAAGTGCAGGTTGTGCCTCGTTATATCCTCCATCCACAAATATACCATATTAATCCAGGATGGGCACAGGTACGACAGGATCGTCGAAAAAAATTACGTAAACCTCGATAAGAGGGAGAAAGCCATTAATTTTGACAACAATAGAACAATTGTCAACATTTGTTAACAATTTATTTCTAATTAATTTAGGCAATGGCTACACGTTAAAGTAAACAAGAGGCGTTGGTTATTTTTTTAATCATTTCTAAAAATGTATTATGTTAAATTTTTTCTGTAATTTTTATTTCCAATTAATAATTCTTTATATTTTAAAAATATAATATATATTCATTTGTGTAGGTAGCTTTTTTTGTTTCATATTATGATTATAAATTGTAATTCTATTTTTTCCTGTTTCCTTATTGTCAATCACTGAATTGTTTGATTTTTATTTTCTAAAAAATACAAACTTTTTTGAAAATTACGTTATATCTTTTTAACGTCTGGGCCCATTTATTTCCTTTACATGGTGAAATATACTAATGATATTTGTAAATAGTTAATTGGGTATACTATATATACACTTAAAGGTTTATATGTGCCTAAATTTGTGAGAAACTCTGGTAATAAGAATTCTATTGGTATTAAACCATTTTTTTTTCTTGCACAGTTTTGTTTTGAATGATTTCTATATCTTTGACATAGGAGTTTTTCATGTAAATTATTTTTAATATATTTTTGTACCAACATTCATTTAAGGTTCATTAAAATCTTTTATGATTCACCTTCATCGTATTATAACAATGATAGCCTTTGGATATTGCGGTTGAGTGCAAAATTTTTCTGTAACTATGGTCAAAATTTAAAAATGAAACTCTAGTATGTTTATGCAATCATTGCAATTACAGAATTACAAATTGAAAAATCTTACACCTTTTTCGATAATACACGAAAATTTTGATCATCTCTTTTCATCAAGGACCCAATAAACCTCTTTATTTTTTTTCGCTAAGATTATTATACATAGAAAACATGTTCAGTTTTGTTGTGGTTGTTATGGAAGGATCACCTTTTAAAGTCTACATACAAAATTTGGGCATTTTTCTTTCATAGTCATCGTAGGAGAAACGGAAACGAAATTTCAATTTTAAATGTGTAACTTGAATTGTAGTAAATAAAAGATTAAAAAGTGCTTGCTTTTTATATTTTACCGTGTATAACACTATTATAAATATATTTAAAAGCCCATTTAAATATGTTATAGATACATCGGGGTTATTTCAATTTTAATATTTTCTTTTGTTTTTATCACTTCACTTCAGAAAATTCATTCCTTCATATATAACAGATTTTTTTTTCGAATATTAATATATATATAGATATATATATATATATATATATATATATATATATAGACGTTATATTTTCGGAGAGAGTTATATTTAAATAAGAGAGTTATGCTAAATAGCTCCGAAAAATCGGTTACTATTTTTAATGTCTGACGATTTCTTTATTTCTTTGAAACTTAAGATCATATTACTCTTGAAACTGATCGTTAATATTATGAATTTTCTATATATTTTATTTATTGATATATAAATAACATGTTTTTATTTCCAATTAAAAATGTAAATAAATTACATTACGTTCCACACACCCAGCTTTTTCGTAGTATTATATACTAGCAACATTTAATAAATTGACCGCGCCTCATCAGTGTCGTATTTTATACCCATGAATTTTCGAATTTCAATGAACGTTATCATATTTTCAAATTTAATTACATATTACAGATATAAAAAAAAGCAAATTGATATTATTCTAGTGAGGATCAAAATAAAAAATATTTCAATAAGATTTTAAATTAAAATGAAGAGCATTAAAAGCCACGAAAGTAAAGGGGGTAAATCAAAAAAAAAAAAACATTCAGCTATTAGCCTTTGTTAAATTTAATATAATAATTTTCCATGATATCCTCTCTAATTTCACGACACTCAAAATTATAACCCTCTGTTCATTATTTATTCTACGAAAACCGCCAGAGAAATGTAGTGTGATGAATAGAGTGTAATGAAATTTTGTAAGCGTTTGATATTCAATGAAAATAGGGCAGTAGGCTTTTTCTATTAATGTCAAGGTTACGTAATACCACAACCTTTGGAAATCACTTATTACTAAACGATAAAGTTTTCCTCTTTACTCAAGGAATTGCGTTTATGGCAATTTGCCTACACTAAAATTGAAATTTATTCTTAGAATATTTTACGAGGAGAAATCTCAGGTGGTATTTTATGTGCGATGTACATTAGATTATTGATGTATTTTTCATCTCAATAAAAATAAGTATGAAGACTTTAGTAAACCCATTCTCAGTGAGACGTATTTCTTCAATAAATTTGAAAGAAACATATTTGTCTATTTTTTCCACAGTTTCACTCATAAGCCTCAGTTGACGTAAAGTTTTTTTTTACTCAGTAAACATTTTAAACTTTTCAAAATGTGTTTTGTTATATTTGTTTATGTATATATATATTTAATTATATTTAGATGGTAATATAAATATAATTGAAATAATGATTGCATCTTAGGTAAATCCTAAGATACAATAAACGTTATCAAAATAACGTGCTTCAGTACTTACATTTCATAAGAAAAGTAATATGTTAAATCATATAAGTTATGAATTACATTTTCAACTTGGGACAAAGTGTCTTCATTGAAGAAAAGGTGTGAGTGTGAACATTTTCGCAAAACTTCTCGTTTCATTTCAATTGGGATATGATGTAAATAAAAAAATATTATATATTTTCCATATCCGCACAGAAAAAATATGGTGATATAAAAAAAATTATTTATTTTACCCAATTCAATTTCATGTGACTTGTGAATCGCTAATAAAATTTGGTTAAATTAGTTCTAGAAACCCTCGTCAATAACTAATTAAAATTTTCTCACGATCTTTTTATGGTTTATCATAATGCATTAGGGTGTACTAAATAGTATAATAAATCATCATGTGTTTAATACTTGTCGCAAAAAAACTTGTGGACTGCATTTTGCGCGTAACCCCAAAGAAACAAATTTTTATTATTTTCTTATTGGCGCGAACTGCATAGTTCATATTTATATGGAAACGCATCTCTTCACCTTATGTATTTGTAAAAGTTTTTTTATTCTCTCTCTCTCGTCGTGGTGTATTGGATTAATCACAAGGCATACGGCCTTTGACGGCGCGACGCGGCGCAACGTATGGATCCGGGTTCGATTTTCGGCAACTCGATCAGCGAGGCCGGGCTGGTACTCTGGTTGGCTGTGAGAGATTGCTTTCGTAGCAATAAGTCTGCCATATGTATCGACTATATACATTATTGTACGTAAATAAATAAATAAATTTGTATTAGCAAGCAAATTGGAAAATTCAATTCCTTAAATAAATAATCACTATTTTCAGTCTATTCCTGAGAAAAAAAATTTACATAATTCCCAAGTCATAGTTCTATTTCGACTTCGTATTATAGAGATAATGGGGAATTTCTGCACTTGGAAATTATATGGCACCTGTGAATATATAACACCCTCACCGGCCACTTGCTAAACCGAAAGAAATATTTAGAAATAATGTTAGAAAACAGCTGTAAAAAAATATTTAAATATTACTCGTCTTAATAAATGGATGGCACAGGAAATTTAAACACAAAAATATATATATTTTATATAATTTAGAACAACATGTTTATAATGTTTGTTTAATGCAATTTACCTAAAACTGAAAAAATTATGTTTTCGGCTCTAAAATTCTTTTTGCAAAATGTAAGGTTGTAGTTGATTATATAAGATAAATATAGATATAACATATACCTCAGGAATTACCTAATTATTTGAATTGAATAACAATTTATGTTTTTATTTTTATAGATTTTTATAAAACAATTTTCAGGAAATTGAAAATTACTTTTATACTTTGAAAAAAATATTCATGAGTGCCTTAAGAAACCTGATTTTATTTGGTAAATAATATTCTTTGTATTATTCTTATACTAGTTTATTAAATATTTAATATCATACACAAATGGATTTTATTTTAATAGAAACCTTTATTTCCCTTTTATAAAATATTATCCTGAGTTTTCAATATCTCATATTACATTTTCTTTCATTACTGAAATTATATAATTTGATGTTTTAGTTACATCAACTGAATTTTTATACCGTTATTTTATGCAGTCTTTCTCATTAAGACTGTAAAATTTAACTCACTAAACAAATTAATCTAATAATTTGTTTATTAGACAACAAATTATTATGAGTTAATTTTCTTAATTGTTTGATGTTGAATTTACTATTTTCTTTAATATTTTATAATTTTCTGGCACAGCAAAAAATTATCATCTACCATGAATTTTCTAAATATGGAAAAAAATGCAAGAGAGAAGCAAATTAATTTGTATTTATATGAGTTTCGATAAAAAAAAATCAAAACAATATTTATAAAGAGATAGTACCGCAGCGAGATGTTTTATAGAGCAAAATTTAAAGTAGGTTATCATGTTATTCAAAAGAAATACGTAATTTCTTTGCATTGACGAAATGTTATATATTTTATATTTAAAGCATAAAATGTATTTAATGCTTTCAATATCAAGTAATAATATATTCTTAAACTTTTTAAAAAATTACAATAATTTAAATGACAAAAATTTAATTCATTAAATAATTGTTCGTTAAGATATGTCTCTAAAACACTTCAATCTGGCTTTAAAGCTGGCCACAGTACCTCAACTCCCCTTGTTAAGGTTACTGATGATATACGCTTGGCTATAGATAATACACAAGTCACTGTCCTTGTGCTTCTTGATTTCAGCAGTGCGTCTAACTCTGTTGACTTCGATATTTTTCTTGCCCGCTTAAAATATCTTAATTTATCCCAACATTCACTTGAGTGGTTTAGTTCATATCTTCATGGACGCAGGAAATGTGTTAAGTTGTCAGATACGTATTCTGAGTGGACTGATCTTACAACTGGTATACCTCAAGGTGGAGTTCTATCTCCTCTCCTCTTCGCAGTATTTATTGATGATATTGTTGAAAACATTTCTAGCAATTATCATCTCTATGCTGATGACCTACAAATCTATGGGCACTAGAACCTCCATTCCTTATCAAAAACCATCGACATCCTTAATCGAGATCTCGCTTCAATTGGTAAGTGGGTTCATGAAATGGGTCTTTTTGTTTACCCAAGTAAGTCACAAGCGCTCATCATCGGTAGTCAAATACTGACTTCTAAAGTGAACCTACCTAGTTTACCGAAATTAGTGCTAAATAGTACAATAATACCATACACGTCAACTGTTAGAAACCTGGGCCTATTGATCGATCAAAATCTTTTGGCGACCTCAAGTAAATGATGTTAGTCGTCGTGTTTTCAACAGGATACATTCTTCGAAGCGTAAATTCATGCCACCATGATTGCATCTAGTTTCATTATCGCATCCTGATTTCACTAAAAGACTAATCTAAGTCACCCTTAGTTGTCCCTTTTTAGAATATCATTAAATCTAAATCATTGAAACTCAATCAGCCTTCCTGTCCTGTTCAATGTTCAGTTTATGTATTCAGTTGCCATATTCTTATCAATTTAATGAAATCATACTGGAAGTATCGATTCAAGTTCATCCGTTCCAAGTACAAAAAGGAATAATCGAAATTGTTTAAGAAATGCCGGAAATATGAGGTAACATACAAAAAAAGGCAAATTGAGAACCTGTTCTTTGAGAACCCGACTACAGCGCAGCAAAGGAAGGGTAATGAAATTTACGTTCTATGTATGTATATATATGTATCTATATATAGATGTTTGGTCGCAGCCCAAAAACTGTTAAACCAATTTAAGCAAAATAAATATCGATAGGTTTGTATTTAATTTCAAATTCAGAGATAAAACCTACTGGATGCTAGGTATAATGACATGTCTGCTTATTCATTAATCGTATTTAATATAAACTTACTAAAGGAGACCGTGGTGTTTTGAAACAACTTTTTTAAAAGCAGACTATCTCTATTAATCTATAAAATTTTAATATAGAAAGAATGTACAAATAAATAATCTTGCACCAAAAGTGAAATTAAGTTAGTGGAAAGGACTAAGTGAAAAATTAATACAGATTGAAACAAAATTTTGTGATACTAAATAATATCAATATATTTATTTGAATTTATAGTAAAAGAAATCTAAAGTTTCAAATATTTCATTAGAATAAAGAACGCAGATTTATTACAGTTGTATTTTAAATTTGAAACAAAGTCACTTAGACATTTTGGCCAAATATTTATTTATATTTCATTGATTAAATAGCTACAGTAATATTTGCACTTAAATCTTAAATTTTGTAGCAACTGTTAAAAAAACTAATTTTATTAATAAGTCATTCGAAACCCCCATAGTTAATACAGACGTAACGTGTCAACTACTAAAACTGGAATGAATTATAAAAGGGAATAGAGAAAAAAATTTCAAATTGTGAGAACTATTTGAATAATAAACTTTGATCACTTTTAAACCATATGGTAATAAGTTAAATGTATGTAAATTTAAAAGACGTAATTCGTTCTGAAAGTTTCTTTTTAATTTCAAACAGATTGCGACGACTACTACAATCGAAAGTAAAATAGAATAGATTTATTCCTAAAAACGCGATAAGTCTTTATGGCACTATAACCAGGTGGAATTTACATCTTATTTTACTTTGTTTTATCGAACTATGTTTCACCTAATTCGATTATTAAGCTAGAGCTAGAAGAAGTTTAACGTCACGGAATGGCCGATTAATTTTTTCTGCCTCTTTTCTCCATAGCTTGACGTCATTGGAAATAAAAATAATGGATAATAGAATATTGGTAAATAAATCGATTACATCTTAAATCAGTTTCTTATTCAGATTTTAATGGAAGGACGAATAATATATTGAACGAAATTAATTAAGAAAATTTAATTGTTCTATATAATTTGGGGCCCAGGATTAGTATTTGATATTTTCTCTTAGTCTAATTTTTCATAGTATTATCTACGAGCTTGAAGCTTTAGAAGAATAATTGAATCATTAAAAGACCTTCAATATTTTATGGGAGGAAAATTTAATTGACTGGCTTTACGCGTTTTGTTTCATAACTGGTCTATTTCTAAAAGTATGACAAGGTAGGACTTGTTAACTTATAATTTTGTTTCATTTATTGATTACATACAAAAGTAGATGAAGATAAGAAGTTTACGTAAATATTGATTAACATTTGAACTGCTCTTATATGCTCTTTTATAATACATATTTTCCTCCAAATTAATTAAACATTTTAAATCACTGTCAAGAATAAGACTTTTTAATATTCGAAGTGTCTTTAAGATTTTAAAACTACGTTTTAGCTTTTTGGTGGAGACGCAGTTAGAAGATAAAAACTTGCAGTCTATTAGTTACCCATTTTTATTACTAGCTTTCTCATTTTTCTTCAACTTTTTCAAAATTCGGTGTTCATCTTTTCACTAAACTTTTCGTATTTTATTTTTTAATTATATGTCGCTAAGTAATAACACAGATGTTTGACAGTGGATTTGTGTCCATATACAAATATCAATTTTCTTTTAAATTCAAACAATTGAGCTGAGCTCTCGATGAGGAATGTTATTGTAAATTTATATTCCTTTTTTCCCTACTTTTATTTCTTTATTTGCTAAATTACAGGAATCATTTGAGTATTTTTAATTTAATGACATACTTAATGCAAAATCAAAAAATTGTGATTATATATATGAATCTGTTTGTAGATATAATAACCTACGTTAATGAAATATAAATCATAAACGATAAAATATAGCCATATTATAAAATAACTACTCAAAATATATTTTCATAGCAAAAAAAACAATGAAACGAAATTGACTTTACAAGTATTACACAAAGAGGTAGAAAAAAAAATCAGTTTACTAGATCGTCGGTGTAAGATCGATGTCAATTTTTGTTTCTATTCAGTATATCAAAGATCTACTTATGCTTTAGATAAATTTCAGAACACTTACTACAAAAATACTTCTCTTTAAATATTTCATAAGTTTCTCAAGAAGTTTTTTAATTTCAGTTCAAGATAGCATGGCTATTAATATAAATCTTTAATTTTAACTATATAAACAGCATATTCACTCATTTTACCATAAACTAATTAAACACTATCTCACTTTTAGATGAAATTTAACTTATTACTAAGCAAGTTACATGAAGCCAAATATTCATAAAATTTTCTTTGCGAAGAATTAAAAATTTAAACAAATGAATTGTCAAAATTTTAAATGTTAAAAATAATATAAACGTTTGTTAATGTCGCACTAAACAATGATAGTAATTTATAGAGCTACAAAGATAATTGCTTGTGCATCATCCTATAATTAAGTTAAGCATCCATCTTAACTTTAGCACAATCTATTATAACTAAACAGACACTAATTTACTTCCATTTTACTTAACATAAATAAAGTAAGCCCTATGAATATAATTAGTGTTAACTGTAAGCAGTTCATTATTCTCTAATTAAGAAAATTTATGCGGAAAGTGAAATGAAAAGATAACGATTACTAAGTTAAGAAAAGGCATTGATTAATTATAGGAATAAATATAATATTTAGTTCGGTTTTTCTTACACATGGACAAAAAGTATTAACATATTTTTCTTTTTCTTTCCAATTATGCAATTAACTAAGCTGTCATACTGTAATTTTGTTTATACTATTCTGCCTGTAATAATTTATAATATAAATCGTTTTGACATATAGAAAAAGTATAACATTGAAAAGCTGCTATACTTTGATATTCTCTTTTTCTATCAGCATTTATAGGTTACTACATTTTAATAACATAATTAGAACATAGAAGCAGTAAAATTGGACGCTCCGGAAAAGTAGCATCGTATATTTTTTTTTTATTATTTTTTAAAAAACCTAAATTATTTGTGAAAAATCGACGTTCAGTTTCGTTGGAATTAAAAAAGGGAAAATACCTTCAAAATTTTGTAAAAAACTGACGCTTCACTATTTTTTCTAATTTTTCTTACAATAATTTCCTTCACTTTGATTTTTTAATTAATTCATATTTTACACTCTTCCTTTAGATAAATTAAACCTATTTTTTACCATGGAAAGATTATTATGTAAAATAATATAATTATATAAAGTTGCGTAAAAAACAGATATCGAAAAGTACGAATAGTTTCTAATTATCATTTCTAACAAAAAAAGGGGTAGACGTGGGAAGTAACTTCGAAAGTATGTACTATTGACTTAATGTATATTAACTACTACTTTGCAGAAAATACTTTTGCAAAAGGAAACATTTGTAGCGGCAATTTAAATTAACTCACTCTCGCCGATCTATGTGTATTAGTGTTATCGACCAATTGAATAAGTACGTACATTAGGGTCGAATTTTGACTGTAATTTACTTATCTACTCACTTTTACGATTAATAGTAACAATTAAACTGCAATCAAAGAGAATTCGTATCAATTCTATTATTAAATTATAGTTAATAATGTCTTAATATGCCGCAAATATACAAGCCTTTCTTTAATCTAAATACAATTTGGAATCCATACCATAATATCAACATTTCATTACTTACACCACTAATGAATTTCAATTTTACAAATATTAATAGTATAGTTAATAAAATAAAATTGTTTATTGCTCAAAAATTTTTTATAGAATAAAAAAAACTATTTAAGGGGTTAGAAATAATATCTATCATTACGACATAATACTATAAAAGAATACCCTAAATAATAATTTAAAGAAGTAGACTATTAATTTCAACTTTACTTAGTTTTTTTGGCACCATAATGTAATAAAGAAATTTCCCCTTTAAAATATAAGACTTATATGAGAATAATTTGCTTTATTTTTTACCGGAAAAAGGAACAAATATTGCTCTCATTGAAATTAATTCTCCTAAGTAGAAAGTATGTTTAATTATTTATTTAATTTGTGTCTACTGATTTTATTCTTTCTATAGTAACTTTAACTTTTAATGACACAGTCTGGCAATGTTTCAATAGTAATACTTATATTCAATTAAATTAGCGATAAACAAAAAGATGGTTTAAATTGATAGTGTTAAGCAGAAGTTACATCGTCCAGTGTTCCATAAATTGTAAGTTTGGTCTGGTTATTACTAATATGGAGGAAAAATGATTTTCAAATTTTTTTCTACACTCAATCAGAATGTTTTGCAGGTATTAATATGGGGTATACCGTTAAAAATTCAATTACTCTTACTTCCATTTACAATTTCAGTAGTTACGGCTCATTTAAACTTTAGATTCACCAATATTGTAAAAGGTGAATTAAAATTCAAAATAGAGTACACTTGGATGACAAAGCAATAAAAAGAAATAATGTTATATAATTTATTTTCAAATTATCGCACCCAGTTTAAACAAATATCACTGTGAAACTTACGATTTTTATAATTTAGATAAATTTTTCAAGCAAATATTTGTCAAATGATTAATTAGCAACCTGACCTTCACAAACTGGCAATTTCTTTTCGAGAAAACGCCTACGGTGAAATTAATATTTTGGCTCCTTATTCAAATAACTCATCATTAAATCAAATTTGACAGCTGAGAAATGAAAAAGAAAAAAATAGGTGGAAAGTAATTTCGCTGATCTGTAGAAACTTTATTAACAACGACGTTTTTCCAACTGACAATGACTGAATAACTGAAATTAAAAAAAACAAAAAAAATATGACTCCATATTTTACTTATTAAAACCTTGCCTAAAAACTTGGCTTCTGCTGAAACTGATATAATTTATATAGAACTTCATCTAGGTTCCAAAGCAATAAAATATTGTGGAGCTAAAAAAATTCCTGGCTCGTAAAAATTTTGAACTAGCATTATAATTAATTGCAACTTACTACTCTAATTGGTTACCTAATTTTTTCCATATTCACTTTATAAAAGTTGCAGTTTTTAAATGGTAAAAACTTGTCGTATTTGATATTTGAAATTTGAAATGTCATTTTCCTTTAGAAAGAAACATGAGATTTATAAAAAATTAAAGAGAATATTGAACCAAAATGTTTTTATATTTCTAATAATTTCTGTATATAACAGCATTTTTTGTATTTTTTCGCTTATCTGTTAAACTAAAACTAAAGGTTAAAAATTTACCAATATTGCCAAGATATAATTTTTACGATACGAATAAGTTATAAATACAAAATATATTGTAAAATTTTACATTATAAAAGTAACTAAAAATATTGACAAGCGCATAAAAATAGTGATTAAGATAGACAAAAATGAGATAAAATCTATTTTTCCCATTTTAAAAATTTAATAAAATTAGTCAATTTTTTTTGTATGTATAACAGTTAAATCATAATCAAAATTATGCTAGATAACCATAAAAATTACCTTTCCTGTTCAAAGTTATATTAAATATTGATTGACAAAAGAATTTTATTTTTTCACAAAAACAAAAGTATATACGTTTCAATTAATTTTCGTACTGATTTATGTGAACCTTAACGAAATATTTATAATTTTATCCTACGCAACAAATATCATAATTATATAATTACACGCATATATGGATCCATTAAAATAACCTATTCGTAACGATTAGAAAACAATCGTTTAACAAATTAAAATAAAAAAATATAAAATTGAACACATAGTACACAAGAATAACAAAAGATAACGAGGACGTATTTCGACAAATTTACTTTCATTTATCACAAACAAATCACACTCTGGTGCAACCGGAGTCAGGCAGTTCTGTAATTGCATACTGAGGGAAACTGGAGAGTTCTGATATAATTCGGTTTTAGAGAATGGTATAGTGAACAAATCAGGACTGCGTGAGTACAAGACATTGTCAAGTACGAGGAATAAAAGTTTACTCAATAATACAGGGCATAGGATTTTTCTTTAAATAGCTGTAAGATAAATTTCATAAGCGCAATGTATCTTCTATGTCGCGTGGAATAGAAACCTGGCATAACCAAGAGGAAATTGATAATAAACAGAAAGGTGAAGAAACAACACTGTCTCATGTACAGATATCAGAGCGAAGTCTTTTGCTCACTTTCAACCATCAAGCTGTATTTGGCTTCGCGTTGACTCCAAATAATGGAGCCGTATTCCAATTGGCTCTGCACTAAAGAAGTATATAGCAGGCGAATTTATGACTTATGCAACGCCAATCTTTTGAATTACGCAAAACAAATCCATGTTTGCCAAATCATTTTTTTGCCACAACCGTCATATACCGTCAATCGAGAATCAAATCTGACTCCCAAATTAACGATCTAATGCAGACGATGGACCGGGATTCGCAGAACAAAAAAATACAAGATGAGTTTGAAACTTTTTGGCATACTTTAAATTTTATAGCAAATGACAGAAAAAATTAAGATAGCCAGGAAAACAAACACCTGTCCTAATAGTTCCACTGCACTAGCTTTGTATTATTAAAGGTTAAATATAAGTAAGCCTGAATAAGACTAAATCTGAATAAATTTGTTTGTTAAAACAACGGAACTATATCAAGACAGTTTCCACCTGTTCTTTTCCATGTGCGGTTACCAAAAAATATTGTAGTAGTTTCTTTATAAATAAATGACTTCAAACACTTATTAAACGTTTACAAGACATGAAAACTTGCTGAAGTAAAGAAGCTCATGTTACAAAAAAAAACGTGCATGATGAAAAAATTCAATTCTGTCATTAAGTGTATTTAGAAAAAAATTTTAGTCAGTGATTAGACTGAATACATTCCCAAATATTATATGTTATTAAAGTTCAATATGGCAAATATTAATTAAACAGTAACATTTAAAAAAAAATACTGATTTCTTTATTATATTGGAACCAACTCGAAGAGAGTAAAGAGTTAAAAATAAATTATAAAGCTTTTCACTTAAACACAGAAAATTGTGCCCGCAAATGCGATATCCGTAGACCGTGACTACATTGTAATTTTGTAATAAATTTTAATAGAAAAGAAAAGACAATAAAGTAATAAATAGGATATAAAATAGGTCTATAGATTAAATAAAATTGTCCCAACCCAAAAGATGCTACTGCAAAAAGTTTTATCTAATAAAATTTACATTGCATTTACAAAGAGGATAAAAGTTTCGGATAGACTACAGTATTTTTCTAAACATTATTTTGGAAAAATCTAGGTTCAATTTAATTTGTAACACCAAATATACATAATTTTCGTTTTACTTCCCTTAATGAAAATTATTAGCTTATTAGACCGTAACACGTATGGAAGACCCTGAAAATTAAATGTTTAATTAGGAGGTAATAATATGGAAAGCATTATAAAATCTTTGAATAAAGAAATTAAAAAATGAATACTTTTCTCTTTTTGTTGGATAATATCACAGAAAACTAGATTTGCACCCGTGGTTTCGTCAGCATGGAAAAGAATATAATGGTGATGAAATTTTAAAAATATCATAGTGAAAAATTGAAACTTAACACTGGAAATGTGTTATTAATTTTAAAACCACTGAATCGAAGAAATGGCTTTAAAGGACCCGTGTCCTGCAGTAGATTACTGTATGTTGACTTCTTGTTGTGAAGTTACTTTTGTTGAATTGCGTACATTCAAATAATCACACACATTCCTTATATTAATGTTCTTTTCCGTATAAATGTATATATATATATATATATATATATATATATATATATATATATATATATACATATACATATATATATATATGTATATGTATATATATATATATATATATATATATATACATATACATATATATATATATATATATATATATATATATACATATATATATATATATATGTGTATATATATATATATATATAATAGGATGACTTACTTAACGTCGCACGTGCAACTATCTTTGGCATCGACTTATCTGTCTTTTATAAGAAACGCAACCAACTTAACTTCCTTTGTTTTTATTGTAGTTGCATCATGTATATTTGTTTTAGATTGACATAATTTGTAACACAAAGATCTCATCGACGATTTTGTTTTCGCATGTAATAAGATGATTTTAGTGCTTTTCGGGTAAACATAATAAGACAATTAACCACAATTAAATGAAACTACGTGATGTAGTATTATTTCCACTTTCTTTAATTTCTTTACCATGACCTCGGTTTCGTTGTATTACATCTTCAGGTGGGATTATTTAATTGTGAATAATGTAGTTTCATTTAATTGTGAATAATGGATTTCTACAAAATTAACGCCAAATATATTCAATATAAGAAAATTAACGTTAAAAGCCTACTGAGAAATTCTTTAAGAATGTTTAATATTGCAGTTCTTAAAGCTACCACATAACAAAAAAAATGATGACATTCATAACTAAATTTAAATTCATCTTCAGAAAAAGATTTATCTATATCGAATATGTGAGAATGTATTTTGAATATAACCTTAGAACTGCAAAATCAGATTACTTAAATACCTTATCTTACAATTAAAAAAAAGTTAACTCACCCTAATTATTTTGAATAATTTCTGCAGGATATTGAAATATAAATTTTCCTTTCGAGATACATTAATAATGTGAGAAGCTGGGTGGGTGCAAATATGCGCAGCTTTAGGTGAGAAGGCTTTGCAACAATTTATTACACAGTGTTGACATACTGCAAAGGAGAATACCCCGAGGAGTTTTATTCGCCTTATTGCGCTGCAATTTGTGCCAGTGGCGTATGAAATAATTGTAATTAAGGTTTTGTTAGTTTTATGTGACATTTACACTTTAGAATTGTTTTTTTTTGGTTTAATAACTATGAATAACCATTTATCTTTGTATACTACATGTAATCGTAAATACCCTTATGTTAATTTCAGGTGAATTATTAAGTTATTATATTATTCTGTAAGCATCTACACCAAAAGCCCGAAAAAATTAAATAATGATACTTAGACTATTTTTTGTGGCGATTTCTCGAATGTCGTTGATAGTAGCGAAGTGAAACTAGTGTTAACCAATTTTGTGTTTGGAATAATGAGAGTAAAAAACATTAAGAAACCTTGTTTTTATCAATGTGCCTAAACCCACAAGCAATGGTAATTGCCTGCACACATACACACTTCAAGTACATAGTACTATTTACTTGAAAGAAATTCCCTAATAAAATAACGTTATGAATTTAGAATACGTGTATTCCAAAAGTAGCAAAGAGATTCTGCTTCGTACAATACCGACATAATGCGAAGCTCATCCAGAATGGAGATTGTATGATATAAGATATAGTTTGTATGATATTAGGTTCGTGATTATTAAAATTTTACTGTGCAAACAATTTCTTATTCCTATATCTACTCATTCTTTCAACATCTATTGTAAATTCAATTGATTTTTCCTTTTAATGGCTAGAAATGATCTTTTAATGTCTGTACAAATTATAAAATTAGGGGTTAGAAGCGGAAGTTTATTTTTGAAAAAAAATTTGCTAAATTTAAAAAAATAAACCAACAGAATGGGTATCAATGGGAATGTGTTATATTGCCCATATCTCTACCATTCGAAAAATAATGAAAAATGGAAGGCCGTTTATTATAAATAGAAATGGAAAAAGTTTTATTTTAATACTAGTTTATGATAAAAATTGAGAACGTAAAAAAATACTCAAAAGGTATTACAGAAAAGCTCCCGCTTTTAATTGAAATATTTAGGTACCAAAAAATTACACCAAATTAAAAATAAACTGGTTTTCCGTAAGTTAGCTAAAGTAACATTAAGAGTAAAAATCTGTTTGTAATTTTAACATGTCATATTTACCTCTTAACACTGATTCACGTTGAAAGTATTGTTATCAAAATAAAAGTAACATTTAAGTTAAAGTTTCAACTTCCAGAGTTTAAATCGCTGCTTGATAGATGTTTCATTCCGTACTTAGCCTATATTACTAAATTATATCAAGAATAAAATTTAATAAACTACCTAATCTAATCTTAATTAGAGAAACATGCTAGTCGAAGTTACACGTTCTAATCGTGCAGGGAACCGACGCGTATGTTCAGTTAAATCATAACCTTGAATGATGCGGTCGCCATTTGCGCTATGCTTGTGATTAAATCTGTCTAAAAATACCAGCAAATGTAATAACGCCTAAGTAAGAAACATTAAATGATTGTAAAACATCGATTAAGAAAATCAAGCTTATAAAAATTTACTTAGGAATTAATAAATAACCTTAAAATTAATTGGAATCTATCAGTAGTATATTGTTTGCTCTTGTAATATTCTCAATATTACCAACTTTGATTCTATTTTAAATATTAAATTGGCAGTAACCTGATTTAATATTGTGATTATGATTTACACGTTTTTATGTTTTACTTTTAGATTCTAAAGGCCTTTCATGCAATTCCGAAAAACGAATTCTCCTTTAGATTTATATATGGAGAATAATCTACAAAGATATTAAGAAGGATCTGCAACGTCACCTGTATTTTTCTAATTAAATTATTGGTAGATATGATATAAGGATGTACTAAACCTATTCGTTATTTTTCGAGTACATGAATATAAGTATATGATTGGATATAAATATATATATATATATATATATATACATATATATATATATATATATACATATATATATATATATATATATATATACATATATAAATATATATATATATATATATATATATATATATATATATATATATATATATATCTATATATGTATATATATGTGACAGAAAAATTAAAGAAATTTAAAAGTGAAACAACAGTAAAGGTATATGGTTTAGAATCGAAAATTATCTTATTACATTTCTTTCGAACATTCGTATATCTTATATTATTCTCAATTCCTGAAGCGTTACACTTTTGCTCAATTTTTCCATAAACATTTTATGTTAGCAATATTGTCATATTCCCAAAGATGAATTATCAGTTATTAATTTTTATATTTTTTTAAACCGTTCTCAATATTTCATGACCTAGTATCATTTATATTTTATTATCTCTTTTACGTAAATATTTGTCCATATTAACGTAGTAAAACAAATTCCATTACAAATATATCTCAGTAAAATATTTATTTATTAGCAACATTGGTAAATAAAGAGTTTAAAATATCTTAGAAAATATCGGAGATAGATTTTTAAAATTTGTATTAATTTTATATCGGTATTTTTTTATTTTTAATATAAAAAATTAAAAAGAATTTGAAATTTAAAAAAAAATTTTTAATTTAATATTTTTTTAACTAATTTATTTACTACAAATAACTTTAAAATCATAACTTTTTAGGTAAAATAATAACATTTCATTCTTTTTGTCCTACTACTCCAAAGAATATTTTAGTTTAAAATTAAAGATTACACTTGGATTAAATAAATGAGACTCACGCTACTTATATAGTTGACATAATTGTTCAATATATTTAAATGCTAATCCTCAATTCGAATTTTACTGAACATACTGAATAGTAGAATAATTATCAACACAACCAAAAGTGACAAAATAAACATTCACATATACAACCGAATTTAGTATTAGAGAAATATTTTTATTTCTAATGTTCTCTAATTTAATGTCTTGAAGCAATAACGATGTACGATTATCCACTTAAAATTTTCAAACTTAAAGGCTCTGTTTTATGGAGGTTATCATTGGGTTGGCTAAAACTAATGAGCATTTTTTCGAAAATTATATAAGGAATACGTTCTGGCAACGTTCTAGAAACTTCCGTGAACAAAGATATATAAGTGGTGCGGCCCGCTCTCACTGCACTGTTAATACGTATAAAATATGGAGACACTGTCTACTCTACGAGTACAAACCTGGTCACTCTACTGCCAAGGCTAAGTGAAACATATACCAACGCGTAGCATGTGAAGCAATATCTGAAGCTGCTGCAAAATAATGGTTCCAGCTCTTTCGTAGTGGCGATTATTTCCTGAGTGGACAACCACGTTGTAGTCGACCGGTGGAATTGAATAGCGACAGATTAAAATGTTTAATTGAAGAAGATAATATATTAACGGCATGCTGACTAGTAACTGTGCTCGGGTGCTCCCACGGAATTCTAGGGAATATCTTATACTACTTAGGAAAAAACCTTGAAATACGGTGCGTAGATACCACAAGAACTTAGCCCGGATCATTCATAGCCGTAGCCCGATCCGCATATAGCCAAACAGTACAAAACTCCTTAAAGTTTTGAATTTTGATCGGACACGGATACTCCACACGCTATATTTCCCAGACTTTTTACCCACTGAATATTGTTTATTTAGATAACTCTGCCACGCCTTACGCGAAAAAACTTTGATGATAAAGATCATTGACAACAGTTCGTAGGCCATTTTTTTCATTCCAAGCCAATTGAATTTTACGCAGATACTATCCACTTCTGCCCGTGCGTTGGAAATATGTAGTACAAAATGGTGGTAATTATTACATCGAAGATTAATTAATTTTAATTTGTAAATATAATAAAATATTAAAACATTAACATTAATGACCGCTTATTATTTATTACCTAACCCAATATATTCCATCAATTGTGTTTAAGTAGACTCTAGAAAAAAAGTAAAGTGAAAGGCATGTGAACAAATAAATATTAATATTCTTGGATCACACATATTTGTACTATATATAAATTATATAAAAGAGTAAGAAATAGCGGAGGCATATTCAGTTGATGGCTCTTATCATTCAATTTCACATCAAATTACTTCGCTCTCTATTGAACATTAACTTATATTTATATTATTAAATAAATGTTTCTCTAAAATAGGGACATAAATCGTAGTCAAGAAGATTGATTAAATAGTTTAATTTACCTTTTTGGAAGAGTTTTAAATAAACTCAAAAAACGTCTTGTGAGACTTATCATGTATTTCTTGCTTTCATTTGATAGTAACTTTTTGTATATAAATACTTTTAAATCTCATTGGGTACTGTGCATTTAATGCACGATCTAAATTACTATCTAATTACTTATCTCGATTTAATGCACGATATCATTATCTCGATTTAATGCACGATCTAATTACTTATCTCGATTTAATGCACGATTGCAGGATGCAATCATCTTACGAATTTTAAATAATATCAAAACTTCACAGAGGGAACATTGTGCGTTATATCGCGACAATTAAAGTGCAATATGAAAATTAAATAATTTAAAATATAATTCCCCGATGTGATTCTAATTTTTTGCGAAATAGCGGTAATCCCACTACATGTTATAATTGTAAATATTTCTCATACGTCATATTTTAAGAGGATATGTTTCTTATAATGAGCCTAATGTTATGAAAGCGAGATAAAAAATTATAAAATGTTTATAATTGTATCTTGTTTAATTTAACCAAGTGATAATGTATAACACTGATATTACAAACTGCACTGTTCTATTTAAATGATATAACTCGTCGAGAATAAATTGAGACTCATATAAAAAGATTAATTAATATTATGAACGATAAGTCATTATTAAAAATAATTGTAAAAATGTAATAAACCCTATTACTAAAGAGCAACAAATTTGAAGCCAGGTGTTGCTCACATTTATTTATAAAGGAGGTACACAAAATATTGTTAAATCCGATAGTCTCATAGAGAACTAAAGGGAGGTAGATAACTAAGGGAGTTTCAGGATTCTCTTTATGATTGTATTTGTAATGGAAATGATGTAAAGAAATCCAGGACTATTGGTGTTGCGATCAGTCTCAATTTAAGTAGCATTAGGTAATCGTAAGTCATCTCATACTGTATAACATTACTGATGGAGCTCTTTGCCGGCGATCGAAAGTGAAGTTGTAAAAGTCTTAGTTATATTTAGAGTATGTTAACGGCAATCAATAAAAATTGATTACTTAAAAAATTCAAAAGATGCATTTGAATATATTTAGAGGAAACATCGAGAATCACTAACAAAGTTAGGACATAATCCTATTTCCCCGTTAAAAATTAAACCTCTTTATTGAAACTCATATTGTGGAAATCCTATTAAACATTAATTGATGTAAAAAGTAATAGTACATTTATGTTTTCCTTTAGTAGTTTTATTTTAGTTATAGAAAAAATAATTTAAATTTTACTTAAATGTTTGTAGATAATTTAATAAAATATGGCGGGAGCCCTATTTAAAATTTTTTAAAAATTTTTTAAGATTTCTTGAGAAGGGCGCTATTGCCCTTTAAAAAAACAAGTTAATTTTATATTTGTGATTTGCAAATTAAATTTCAAATTTTTTTTTATTTTGTTTTGCGATGTAAGCATGAAACAAACCGCATCACTCATGTTACATAGCTAACGGCCGTCAGCAATATTTATTTATAATACTTTAGGGAAGAAGAAAAAGTTATATAATATTGAAAATTTATTTGGAACATGAGTTTGAAATAAATGAAATATAATTAAAATATTATGATACCCGACTTATTAACTAGTTTTAATTCATTGGATGCCCGATGAAAAAATCTGATAATATTTATATCTTCGTATAACCATTTTGAATGATATATTATTTATCAATATTGGATGGACGTAATCTAAAATTTTATTAGTATTTATATCAACTGAAGGCTATACTTGTTTTATGCTATCTGTTTAAATGTTGTATAATTAGATTTACTAAAATTAGATAATAACTTTTTTTAGATAATAACTTATAATGCGATGGTTAATTTTGATAATAATATAACTCACAATTAAATGAAACTACGTGATGTAGTATTATTTCTACTTTCTTTAATTTGTTTACCACGACCACTACATCACGTAGTTTCATTTAATTGTGAATAATGAATTTCTACAAAATTAACGCCAAATATATTAAATAATATAACTAACATAAATATATAAAATGATTGTTTGTGGTCTTCAAACCTTATGAATAAAGGTGAATAAATATTTAGGATACCATAGGATTTCCAACAATAATTTAATACAGTTTAAAAATTTCTATATGATTTCATAATTAGCAAAGGTTTCACTTGTTAAAAAAGGAGGTACTTTATGTAGCAAATATACTTTTTAATTAGTTTGAATAAAGTTTATTATATGGAAAAAATTTGATACATTTATCCGTACATATAATAAAACTGTAATAGAGTAAATTCTGTATATGGAAAATACTTTCAAAAGAGTGATTAATTTAGCGTAAAGAATGATAATAGAAACCGGAATTTTTTTTAGAAATTTTGTTTGCTTTACCACTACTGAATTTTGTATAAATTTGGTATGATAATATCTTATAACTAAGAGAAACATGTGAGAAAAAATTTCTTATTCTGAATATAATGCTAGTGAAATTGTGGGGCACAGTTAATGCTACAATATTTTAATCACGGTTTCAATGAGAGAATAGACATAGTTTTGCTCTTCTAGTTAATTATATTAATTTTAACATATAATAGTATTAAATGGCTTAAAAAGAAAACTGTGAATATGTATGAATTTTTTAATTAGAGACAATAAAAGTATTTCTTTGTTTTAAAACTTTAATTATTAAAACATTGTATGTTTTAATTAAGAAAATTTTCTTTTAAAAGATCAAACTTAAAATTTGGGTGAACCTTATTTTTCTCTGATTCGGAAATATTACTCTCTCTGTTACAATAAGTTAATTTAAATTCCGTACGCAATTTATTACTTTGAAAAATTAGACATAAATCGTCCTTACCTTGTCTCTAACAAAAAAGGACAATATAAAGTACTACTTAGATTATATCAAGTTTTAAATAAAAAAGAATTCAGTTCAATTTATTAGTCACAGTTTTTGAGCAAAATTGTTTTTGTAAACAAACACTTTGATGAATGAGAAAAATTTTGAGCGGAGATTTGAATAATTGTTTATTTCGTATATTGAAATATTGGTATATTATTTAAGAGATCAGTAGGTCACAATTTAATTTAAATCATTTTTAAAATAAAATAAGAGTAGATGTTAATAAATTTAATCGTGGGAAAATTGTGAATCTCTGCTGGTAGGTACTGTGTTTATATAAGATGGGAAAATCCCGACACTAATAGCGTATTCCAAATTTAATACTTTACTTAACATCCTATAATTTTAATATGAAATTGTTAATTTTAATCTTCCAAAACAAACTCAAAAGTGATTGAAAAATGTTAAATAATAACCAAACTTTGCACTGTAAATTTTGTCTATTTCGAACGTTACCGAACATAATGTTTCACAATAAGGATTTATGAGCTCGCATTTTCGATTAAAAAAGTTCAAACGGGAAAGCTCTTTTTTTATAAGGCTAATAATATCATGTTACGATACCTTATATTAAGATACGATACCTTATACGCTTGGATTAAGTTTACGCATAAGATTTAAATTTACTTTATAAGGTGTTAGTATTCAATGAAAAATATCTGCAGATCTAGTGAATTAGAAATATCTGTGAATAAAAATCCCACTACGAAGTTCTTATACACAGTGAGGCACGTGTAAATATTTAAGATTACATGGTAACGTTTTGGAATATATTTATAACCAATATAATGTTTCACTATATAAGTTATATTCCCTTGTATATCTTTCATAGGCGTAAAATATCGGAATCATCTCAAAAACTATACAATTTTGATTCGTCGTTAATAATTTTCGATAACTTTAACAGGGTGAAAGATATCGTAATACATATATTTATTTATATATTTTCAATAATAGATATCCCATACGGCACATGAATTGGAAAAAAAATTCGAATATCTGTACGTAACATATTTATTGGAACATCATATCCATTAGCAGCGCAAATATATTGAATATAGCCATAAACCACAATTCAAACAGGTAAAAAATCATTTCCGGTCGGGAGGCCTAACCTATATATCCTAGCTGTTTTGATATATTCGATCTGAATTCCAATAAATGTCAACTCTCAGCCTTGAATAATTTTGAAAATACCCTCTAATACATACAACTATTTAACATGTATTTGACCAAATTATGGCATCAGCCAAAGACATTTAACTTTCTTAATGTTTTTGGAATAATCTAAATTTAAATTTATATGAAAGCAAAATACCTGTGATCAATTTTTTTCTAAAAGCGCACTATTTAATGAAACATATGTATTGAATTTCCCTCTACATCACGTGCCTTAATATTTTTTTCTATTCCATATCAAGTTTTATGTTGTTTTACTAGAATTGTATCTCTGATATGAATTTTCTATAACCAACTACCATTCAAAGATTTACTACAATTATTACAATTAGATTGTACTACAATTTTAATATGTTATACTTCACAATTAAATGAAACTACGTGATGTAGTATTATTTCTACTTTCTTGAAGAACTACTACATCACGTAGTTTCATTTAATTGTGCTTAATAAATTTCTACAAAATTAACGTCAAAAATATTCAATATGTTACACTTCTTTAACAGCGTCCCCATGACATTGTTTTGGCAGCTATATAATGAGAACTCAACTTTCTAATTTAACTGTAAAAATTTCTAACTAAATATAAGAAATAATATCGTAAAATGTATTTTCGTATTCCTTATATTTACCAATACTCACATAACAACATAATCCATGTTGACAACTACATCAAAGAATAATCAACAAAAACGAAAGAACAGTCAAATGTTCAACAGATGGGTTCTTTAATTGATTCATTAACTGGGATAAATATACAAAGTGTTCTTTGAACTTATGAAAAGCTTTGTCGAGCTGCTGGAATTCAATTGAGAAAATTTATTTTCAAAGTTTGTACGTCAAGCGTTGGCTATGAATATTAATAACTAGAAAGACATCAATGTGAAGATTATTATATGGCAATAAGGGAGAGTTTGTCGGCTAAATTTGCGAGCGATATATTTTAATATTCTCCGTTTAAATAAGCTTCCGAGATATTTTTTTCCAAATATTACGGATCATTGACAGCAAAATGGATTAAGTTATCAGAATAACACGGACATGTACGTATAAGATACGAGTATGAATAAATATTTTTGATTCTACATGCAAATAATATTTGCGTTTTTAAGAAATATTACCTATAAACCCTAATTAAATATGTCAACGCTAGCAACAAAGAATGAAAAGAAAGATCGTAGTAATTTTGTGGTAATTTTACATTAACCTTTAGAATAACTTAAATTTAGTTTTACTAATAAAGTGTTCATTTTAACAAAATAATGTACTTTAATCAGTAGGACAAAGATTCTTATGTGAATACTCGTCAGCATACGATATTTTTGAACGACAACCTTTTAATATATATACAGATTTTTATTCGTTTCTAAACCTTGTCAAAGTAAAATATATTATTAATTGTTAAGTTCTATTCTTATCAGTTTTATTGGTTAAACTTATTACAATATTAGTAAATATTTTGAACATCCATTTTATTGGATACTAGCTGTTACTCGTAAATTTGTCCACCTAAAAATTTAAGTATTGCCGAATTTTATAATCTGTTGGTGGTAGTTCAAATCAATTAGAGTTGCATGATGGGGATATAAATTTAAATATAAACAATTGATGATATTATGAATAAGTTGCTTATTTATCAATATGTCCGTTCGCCAAGAGGATAATTAATTACATTGGTGATATATTGATGCTGAGTATCGAGTTTATTTGGATAGAGATAAATGCTAAAATAACGAAATTAAATCCTGCATTTGGGAGTTACTTTTAGTATTTTTTCAAACTTAAATATAAATATTACGAACTTGTCATATAACAAAAACATATAGTATACCAAATTTTTTTGTTTAAACGCAATATTTTCCAGCTTTATTTTCTCTGCATTATCTATAAAGGTTACCCAGCGTACGCCAGAAAAATAGTCTTATGTATCCGTCTATAAATTCCTTTTTTCTTTAAAACAATTTGACGTTAAAATTTGGCAAAATTAAATATCATATTGAACAGCACATATATCAATAGTTAACACTTAAAATTATACTAATGAATACATTTTTGGGGATAATAAATTACTCGATTTTTTTAATTTTATATTTGTATGAGATATTAATTAAAGAGCATATTATATAAAAACAGTAATTATTTCTTTTCAAAATTTTATGTAGTATATTAGGAGAAATATTGTACAAAATGACTGCTAAACGTATACCTCTCTCCTCCCGTCTTCAAAATTGTTATATTAAATACCAGTTTACCGAAAAACTATATCGACAATTTCAAATTTCCAATACTTTGAGACATCCACAATAATTTTACTTATGAAAGACAAACTAAGCTATATATATATATATATATATATATATATATATATATATATATATATATATATGTATATATATATATATATATATATATATATCCTTAAATTTTAACGTTATATACCCTTAACTCTTTATAAAAAAACCTCAGTTTGTTTAGCTTTCCTGTAACATTTTCGTATTTTTTGATATCTCAGGGTGTTACTACTATTATCTAAATTACTAATATACTACCATTATCTAAAAAGTTTCTTTAATGATGCAGATTATAAATGATTTCACACTCTTGTTAAATCTTTTAGATAAAAAGAAAAGAGCCAAGTTTTATTGGCTTCATTAAATCAAAAATTCTTTTTGTAGCATGAAAATTTTATCGCGACGTTTTCTTTTTTCACGTTGTATCAAAGCGAAGTTTGACATACTTTGTACTTACAAATAACAACTTAAACGTGTCTGTTCTTTTGATATAAAGAAACTCGTTTGCTGATATATTTAATCCGTAACAAAGCATGTGTGTACTTTGAGCTTATTAAAACCTGCAACTAAATAATTATTTATTTAAAAAAGGCATATATTTTTCACTATAAACTTTTATTTTACGAGTTTTTGACAAATATAACCCCTAATTTTATTAATGTTTCCCTGGAACTCTTCTTTTATTAATATAATTAAATTAAACATAATTTTACCTCGAAGTTTCTACTTTTGAATATTAGAGTAGAAACGAAAGTCAGACAATAAATTAAATCCAAGGAATTACACACCTAAATTTTTGGTTAATTTTAGGATGTTTTGGTTCGAAAGAAAAAAAAACCGAAACCCTTATAAAATCATTCATATGTATATCTGATAAGTCACGAGCATTTTTCTTAGAAAGTATTTGATGCAAAAACTTGAAATTTAGTTTAGCACTAGATAGGCTAAGAAATGTATGTGAGAGAGAGAGTGTGTGTGAGATGCATAAAGGCAACATTACATATTAGAAAGAATGAGTTAAATATAAACTGTGGTACTTGGAAGCACGCAGAAAGTTACGTTCGTTGTTTTTTTGGTAATCTTGATTATAATAATGCATATTTATTACATTTGAAATAAGTATATTTAGAAAAATTGTAACATGTTCTGTTATTGATTAGGACACTACACATCGAACCAATTAGGTAAATGCACATTCCACAGGTAATACGTAATATATATATATATATATATATATATATATATATATATATATATATATATATATGTGTGTGTATATATATATATACATATTTATATATATATATATATATATTCAAAAACCCGCACCGAAATTATTACTTCCTATGTGACAGTTTACAAAATAATGAGCCTAATTAAAATATATCACTATTTGTCTAGTTCCGTGTAAGGATATTTATTGAAAATTTTAGCTACGAAATTAATATACTTAGTATTTGTAAGTTAAATTTTATACTAATAGAAAATTAGGCAATTTTTTTTAAATCCTCAACAAACTAGGGACCTCATAATTTCTTCATATCCGTCGGTCCTTTTTATATAAACATATCGCAGCACAGGAGTTAAGTAATTTTTTAATATTTCATTTTTAATATTATACAAATCTAACCAATTTATGAATGAAATAGAAGAAATTAAATATGGTGTCTACTTATTTTCGATCTATTGGGTAGTACATTCGTTACGTAATTTAGCACGCTCACTTCTTTGCGTCTAGCATATAACTACATGCGAAATACTAGGCAGGTAAGAATAAATGGATATTTTTTAAAAGCTGTATGTATATTAACATTGTTCGTAGCATAGATATTTCCAGCTGCATAGGTGGTAATTTCTCTCACGCAAAAAGGGAAACAAAATATTGTGAAATACAAATATACTTAAAACTTTAACAAGAGGACGGTGGAAACATGATTCTTCTATTATTGATCTCCAGTACTATGGGTCACATGAAAATAAAATAATAAACAGTCAAGTTGAACGTGTTCAAACAGGGCAAGTGCGCTTTCCACCTATATGGAATCCCCTTGACTACCTTTTGATATCATCTTCAGACTTTAGATAAGACCACAAAATTGCCAAGTTAAAATTAAGCTCGTTAATAATGTAAGTCAGCTGCTCACCCTTATTAAGTCACTGCAAGGATCACCCTTATTAAGTCCTTGAACATCATGAAAGATCAAATATATTACCAAGGCAGATTAAACATACCAAATAGGACAAGATTTGTAGTTGTTATTATGGAGTTCCAACAATCATTATTGACATCGTCATCAGTCATAAGTATGCTGGGAGACCGAAGATCTAGCGAAGATAAATTAATATAGCCTGAACACAATATGAATCCTACTTATACCTATGGAGTTACTATTACTGTCCTTGGCATCATCATTACACCATAGATATTAGTCGTGATCGAAGGTCTTACTAAAATGAGTTAAATATTTCCAAACAAGGTGGATCTACTCCTCACTATTATAAAGTTAGTATGACTACCTTCCCCCCCCCCCCCTCCATCATCAGATAAGTTCGACAATGTACAAAATTGTATTTTCATCAAAAATGTATAATCTTGCAAATTTTTATCTAAATCTGAAAACTAGAAGTGAAAATAGACTTCTATTGCTTCATCCAAACAGGGATCGTGGCAAAGTTAAATAAAGCTTGCAAAATAAGAAAAAAAGGCATAAATCATTGTGAGTGCAAAAAATATTTGTCTACTAACGGTACATTGGAATACTCGACCGTGTTGTTCTTTCCAGTTTATACATATTTTTTTCACATATTTTATTCATGTTGAATTTCACCATATAAAGTTGGACTTCAAAAAATTTGTTACAAAATGAGTGATGACAATTTCGTAATTTTAGGGTTTTTGAAAAATACCGTAATGACACAAAACTTTCGTTGCGCCACATTCCGGCATGTACGCATGCAAACCCTTTTACATATATACGTACAAATATATATGTGATCCTTCCACAAAAAAATATTCAATACGAAATAATTATTTACTATTACGTACAAGTTGCAATATTTACTTTAAAGAATTAAAAACTAATAACTATTATTTTTCATTTCAAACAGAACAGGTAACAAACTGACAAGTGTAGCGACTTCATGTAACCGAGGCTTTTCTGGCATTTCCGAACTTTTTTTCGAATTATTTATACTACATTTGTGTAATCATGTCATTGTAATCAACGATATGCAGCCTTTAATTCCGAGTTCCAACGTAAGAGTTATAACGTTTCTTGAGAGAATTTAAAATAATCCGAAATACCACCCTGCCCATAATAAACCGAGTATATGCCATGTTCTACGAATCCACTTTTTAATTTATAATATTGCATTTATTATTATACTCTTACTTGTGTGACTTGTATTTCAATTCATTCCAATATATCATCGTGTTGATTATACATACTAAGAAGTATTGTAAAGCGCGGGATTATATAATATCAAAATCATATCATGGGTTAATATATTGATAATTGTATCTAAATTACGTGACAACTTTAAAAAATTTTAATATAATGCATAATTAGTGTAAGGCTGATTCAAAATCATCGATCGAATGGATAATTTTGAAAATGAACCACATGCAAAATAAATTTTTAAATCGATCATTTTGAATCGAGATTCCATATTTTAAAAGAAAGACAGAACACTTATAAGATTTTTAACGTGCCCGTCAATTTGCTTATGACATACTTTTTTCGCTGAGAATGTTCGTTATAAAGACCTAAAATTTAGCATTTTGGTAAAATATATTAACCTGCGTATATTTAAACAGTTAAAATTTTAGAGGGGTAAATAAATTCCTTAACACTTTAGTTCAATATCTTGAATAACAATTAAAGCAGTTAATATTTGAAATACAGAATTATTTTATTATTATCCAATTTTTTTAAGAATTATTTTAAACAATTTTATTTATTTGAAACTCTACAAATAAACATTATCACGATGCTTCTTCCTTGGATTTTGTTGGAAACATTTCTGTCAGACTGTATTATAGATTTATGAACGGCGGATTTCATTAGGATTATCTTTCGTTTTTGAAACTGTTGCTGTTCGCTATTTCGATAGACTTTAATTGCCAAACATACTATCAACTGAATTCGCATGCAACAGGCATAAATAAATTTAAGGTGTTTGTGTGTATGTATTTGTCTGTTTGTATGCCCCAGCTCATCATATTTTTATCGTAATATATAAGTGATTAGTAAATATTTTCTTTAAATTTTGCTTACATCCCTGAATTAAGAGGTATCCCATTAAAGCACATTTTCTTATACCGGTTTACTTTCTTAACGACCCTCAATCGTTGAAATACAATGTCATAACAATGTTCATATTTTGTCATTAATTTTGCTGAAAATTTCAAATGATTCTCAAGCAGTATTTCGTGTCTAGTTTATTTTGTCTTTTTTTATAGCACATTCAATGTTTTTGCAAATATAAAGTAATTATTTTATTAGAGGGTAAATGGAAAAAATATCTCAATTTGATAAAAAAATTTTCCCAGAATTTAACACAATGCAAACTACAGTTTTTTGACTTATAAATAGTTAGCCACATAATATTGCCCACGCATTTTGAAACTCTACTTAATGTAAGTTATACAAACAACTACCAATTTATAAAATTATTTTATCTTGACCCTGAAAAAACAATAAATATACCATTGAAATATTTATAAAACCTATTTAGTAGTTTTTACCCTACATAGTCTTTTAAAAAAAATTTAAAAAAAAAACAAATGTAGAGAGCGGTGAAATTTGGGAAAAATCCTACTAGCTTGATATCTATTTACTATAAATCACACATCGCCACCAATTTAAAAAAAAAAGCATTCAATGTGTAGGTCATATTGTTAAAAAATATGACTATATTATATTGCACTTTTTTAACCAACTTTTTATTGTTATTTGTGTTGTACCTACCAGCCAGAATATTATAATAAATGTTATGATTTCAAAGCACGCCTAAATTTTGATTTTGAATTGTTCCTTAAATTCATTAGTTAATACAAGGGAAGATGCATCATTTAATATGGAAAGTATCCTTTAGTCCCGTTACAGTTCTGCCCGGAGAATGAATAATGAAGATTTGAAATTTAAAATCTCAGTCTAAAAGTTTTTTAGTATCTGTTGTGTGGACGGATTATGCTCTTACACTCTCTAGGAAAAAAATTATAATCACCATTGGAGTATTTAAAAAATATCTCTCTCTATTTCTTAGAAACATACGATATTCCAGATATATTAAACACTGCGGAAGAAATCTAGTTATTTCAACAAAATGCCTTGGGAAATCATACCAGAATGAGTTGCACGTAATATACGTACGCTAGAAATATGAAATTCAAACTAAATACGACAGAATATTATTCTTCAAATTTATTTCACAAACCTAGCCGCGAGTCCCCTGCCACGCTGAAAGTTTGTAAAACGAAAGCACAGTCAGCGATGTCTCTAGAGATTCATCGATAAATATTTGCCGTTTTCCACAGAAACGCAGCTCTTCACTGAGTTGTTGATATAAATATTCATATCTCCATAGAAGTGAGTCGACGATTCACTTCTTTAATATAATTTAAATATATGTAGCAATTTTATCCAATAACGTTTGAAATTCATCACTTTGAACAGACAACAATATTTTACATATGATAAATAAATTAAACATTTCAACCATTATAATGCAAAGTGTTCGCAGGTCATCTTTTTAATAAAATTATTAATTTCTTTCTTATAATGCTGATTCCTAAAGTTCAACAGTTACATATCATTAGTCTGTACAATTTATTGTACATAAAAATTAGATTTTTAGAAATAACTTAATATTCTTTTGCGTTAAAGCTCAGAGTATACGATCTTTTTTTGTTAGTTTTTTGTACAGTGACTCCATCGTATTCGTATAAAATTAGAATCGAGAAAAAAATAAACAAACGAGTAAATAAAACAAATTATTTTACAATATGTTAAAAGTTAAATATAAAAAACAATCAATAATCACAAAAAGTACGTCCTAGCAATAAGTATAACGACAATAAAAATAATCACCTTCGTGCGACTCATTCACAATCGGTAAATATTAATATTTTTTCGTTCAAATCAATACCATCGCATTTTTATTAAACATATATATTTCATGCTGAAACATTAACTTGAAAATAATAACGAATTAAAAAAAAAATTACAAAACTACAAAAATTACATTTAAAATGATCATTAAATTACATAATTTATGTTTCCAGGTGGAAGGAATATAGTCGATAATTAATTTATTATACATTGTGAGAAGAAAATAATAGGAACACAAATAGACTAAAGTGGTAATATATACTAGAAAAACTAAAAAAAAATTAGAATGCTGAAGATAACTAAGATCCTTCTAAGATAAAGTAATATATTTTCCCCATTACTAAATATGTAATTTTCACAAAATACCAGCTTCGTTCACTAAATTCAATGTTTTAAATCTTTTTTCTCCTCAATCCCACAATTACAATATTTCCGTTTAGCTTAACAGTAATTAATGAAAATATAACAACCCATGTCTTCAGTTAAAGTTATATCTTTGAACAATAAAATAAGAAAATAGCTTATGTCAAAAACTTGCAACGAAAAGTTTAAATAAATTAGCACTTTTTATATAAGCAGGTTCTTTCATTTTTTCAAGTTCTTCGTATATCTTGATAGTCATTACCAGTAACTAAAATAAATTTATTTGACAAAATTAAAATAAATTAACCATTTTATATGGTTCTTAGATTTAATCCCATCAACGCTCGTTGTGCAATACTTCGAAAATCACTAGACAAGTTTGGAAATTTCGTAATACCCGTTCCGGGGCCAATAAAATACCACAGGTTTGAGTCAATAAAATTCAACGCTTCAACTATCCAAACTACATAAAGATACGCCGCAGGTATTCAGTTTTATTGTTTGGTTAAATAAAAAGAATGTTGCCAGAAATCGAATGAATTCAATTTTTGGTTTCAGTTTTATGACAGTGTCGACAAAGTATGTACTCTCGAACATCTGCTATACGACAAAGGCGTTACGATCTAAACTTACTCAAATAGTTTTTAAGGTTTAGTATCCAAATATTCTGACGAGACCCTTTTAGCCGCATTATGACATATGATCATCTCACAGAACTGTATATCAAAACCAAGCAATCTACGAACTTGACGTTTACAAATCGGTGATTACTTAACATCAAATGTCGTGTTACAAAGGTTAGTAAATATTTTAGAGATTTCCATTACTTAGAGGGAAAAAACATTTTTCTTAATTATTATTGAAATATATTTCACAAACTGGTATGCTTAGATGGAATTTCAATACTTTTAATAACTAATGTATTATATTTCTAAAACACGAGGAATTATGCTCACAAATTAATTATATTACTTTTTTTATTTCCATACATAATGTGGGCTGCCGTTTATAATGTGTGCTGTTGTTCATGAGGGCCTCAAAATTTTTTTTTCAAATATCTTCTGAGATAAACCGTAAAATATGCAAAAAATATATTCACCCCTCTCCCTCTCCATTTCCAAAATTACTGAATCTAAAATTATGAAAAAATACAGGATCTTAGAATATGGCAAGTTTCTAAGATAACTATTGTGATGATTTGAGATGTTATAATTTTTCGAAACATATCCCATGTTTTTAATTTTTTGAAATATGCGCCACGTTTCCCTACATTTACGACCAATTTTCTTAGAAGCCATGTGATACAACAATTTTAAATATAGCACGGTGTTTCGTCTTAATAACCCACATATTTTGAACTAGCTAATTTAATTTTTTGTTTAAATATTTAACAATAAAGATTGGCTAAATAAAAATCTTAATTTTGTTTTGTTTCATATATTATGTGGAACATGATTTCAATGGGAAATAATTCGATGGAAAATATGAAGAAAACAAAAATATATCTTTTATATTTATTTTTCTAAATGCAAAAATATATACGAAACCCTCATAGCGTAAGTACTATCCTATTGACAATTTTTTTGTATATTCGTTTGAAGTACGGAAAATTTCGCTGCCAATTTCAATGGAAATTTAAATATTTAAATTTACTGCCTTTAATATATTTTCTAAGCAACATATTATTGTTAGAAACGTCGTTTTACGTTAGTTTATAGTGGAACATAATGTTTTTGTTGTATTTCCATTAATAAATAAGAAAAATTTCTAATCTTAAACATGTTATGGTATTATCTTTTGTTCATCACTAATTTAATAAGAGGATTTTGGATTGTTATAAAAATATTTGTGTTACGTTTTTCCCTTGCATTTGCTTAGAGTGATCTTTTCCGTTTATTGCTTTCAGTTGTCGTATTTAGTATCCGATATTAAGATGACTCACCCAAAATTTAACGATAACGTTATTTGATGCTGAATAAGTAATTTTTCATTTATATTTACGTTTAATTATTGTTTACTTTTTTTTTATGGTAATATTAAGTAGTATGATAAACCATTTTTCTAAAAGAAGGGAAAATTTTCATTTTTAAACTCATAATGGTATCGTTCAAATATATTTTGTAAATACGAGTATACTTATTCTTTATATACGTAATTTCGTTACCATTGAGTAGTAAATTTAGGGTTATACATTATAGTACTGGAAGCGACGAAATGGTCGGTTCTGTGTTTTAAGCCTAGGCGTTCCAGTAGCCAATAATGAATTACGAATAAATTTACGAATTTATTTAATTGGTTTGGAATGGTTAAATACATTTTTTATCAAAATTTTAGATTTTATATTTCCTTTACTCCTTATTACCTAATTTATTATCTAATGCATAAAGTTATACTTCGCTATTATAGCTATAAAATTAAACTAACTTCGTTTAACTGCTTTTGTCTATAACGATATTTATTATTGCATCTTTTAATAACTATAATGCTAAGCCATAGTACTGATTAGTTTAGTTTAATACGCGAGCTATTTAATTAGTAAGAGATAATATTTAAACGTTCATTACATACCAATAACAAAAATATAGTTGCTGCTTCCCATATATTCAATCATGTGTTTTCGCACGATAGTAATAAGGATGAAAAAGCTTTTCCAATATCATCGAAGGACCTGAATAGTTAAGAAAACAATTACGACAAAATGTTTAAATTACTGTTAATATCAAAGATCATACTAGAAAAAGAAAGAAATTAACTACTAACTACACCATTCGTATATATAAATCATGTATCTGGCAAAAATAACTCAACTCAGAAATAACGTAAGATATTTTGTAGATCAAAATTAATTGCAGACACAGCTTTGAAAATGACTTTATTTGGCTATTTGGCTGGATTTTTTTTCAAATTCACTTTGCTTAAGTCGAAAACTACTTACAAAAATTTACAGGAAATTGAATTTGCTTTTTATCCTTAACTTTAAAATAATCGATCATCGTCATCATTAATAGCTTGCCTCAATCCACAGCTAGATACAGACGTGTTCCAATGGGCGTGCCCATAATTACCACTTTGAGCAGACGGGTTAGCAGTGAGTAACTTTCCATAGCAGTGGCAATGCCATCTATTACTGGTAGATGACATTTTAGCTACGCGATTCAGGTACACTCGGTCCCCGTTGGACAAGTGACCGAGAATCCAATAAAGGGTCTGCGATAGAGCACCGTGTTTTTTCCCCCCGTCAAAGACCGTCAAATGCCGTATGCTTTATGATGAAAGCTATATACTACGGCGTTAATATAATTGGTATTTTATATTTTTACCATATTAGTTACAAATCTGATGACACAGTTTATAAAGCATAAAAATATTAAGTACAAATGTACCGTTTCCAAATTATCGTGTTTCGACTTCATTATTTTCTCATACAGAGTAATAAAAATTGGTTCTTTTTAAATAGAATTAAAAAAATTTAATTAATTTAAAATTAATTTTAACATTAAATTCTATTTTTGTAAATTTTTTTTTTGTTTTATTACTTTATTTTTTATATAATGAATAAAATTAAATGTTAAATCAAACGAAAATTACATTTAATTATTTTAACAATTTATATTATAATAATAAATTTATAAATTTACTAAAACAATATAAACAAAGCTTAATTAGTAATAAAAATAAATTATTTTTATTAATTTATCAATTTTAAATATTGAATAATTGATAAAGTAATAATTTATCATTTATAAGGCAAATAAATACATTTCAAATAAGAAACAGGTTAGCAGATGATTGGCTTACAATAGAAAGCAAGCCGAAAAAAATATTGACATACGCTTATACTTACACTGTAGCAAAAGTGTCGTTTTATACTAAAACAAATTTCTCGATAAACTGAAAGTAATTTGCAGACAGATACAGCAAAAAAGTTAGTCTTTCTCAAATCTTATTATTATAGTTTGTAAATTTTAAGTATGGTTGTACATAATTTCCTGCCTTTTCATTTCAAACCCTCCAACATTCTGGATTTAAAATATTGGATGCGAATAATATCTGTTTCCGATTGCAAATAATTCACATGTTGGGATTATTAGTTTGATATTAAAAATTATGTAACATTTCCATTTGCTTGACTATTTTATTCAAGATTGCCAGTTTATGCTTGTGAAAATTGTTGTGGTTTCGGGGTCATTTCAGAAATTATATATAATAATTGTTTTAATTTTTTATTGAAACGATGCCAATATTTATAAAATAAACTAATTTAAAACACAGGTTTCAACATTTTGGTGGCCCCTTTTTTCTTTTTTCTACTTTAGTCATTCTTGTTGCTCTCAAGTTTTGAATGGACACTGCTCATTTTAATATTTGGCCTGAGGCTAAAAATAATCTTGTGGCCTATGACTTAAATCTAAAATAATTTTATTTATCATACAAATTGATCGATGTTGTTAGAATCGAAACAAGTGAGATTTATATAATATGAAGTGTGTATATATATATATATATATATATATATATATATATATATATATGTATATATATATATATGTATGTATATATATACATATATATATATATATATATATATATATATATATATGTGTATGCATATATATATATATATATATATATGGTCCGACCGTCCGCCCATCTTTTTGTCAAAACCCTTTTTCTCAGAAACGGCTTGAAATAGCAAGTTAATTTGTGTCATATACGGAGGCCTTAGGTTGCTGTAAATATTCTAAGTTTTTGCGGTGTACGCAATAGAAAGATATGGTCATTTAAAATATCTTTTCCTTTTTAACTCACATTAAAAATGTGAAAATATATTATGGATAACTTTTGTCGAGAAATTAAGGCTAGAGATAAGTTGTAAGTATGTATGCCAACAAGCGTTTGATCGCCTTTTATATATGGGATCCCTAGTTATTTGCCTAGAGTATATAAATTATTTTTCATTGGAAAATAATATTTTATCCAAACTTTATAATGTTCTTGTTCAATACAACTGCTTTTGCTACGTTATGCAAAATACTGAATGCAGATTTGAGCACATAATTATGGAATTTACATGGAATTTGAAATGGAATATTGTCGACATAATCTTGAAATGTTTACTTGAAAAATTGCACTTTGGAAAATGAGCACCACATAATAAAATAGATCATGAATAAAATAACTCGGAAAATATATATAACAAAAACAAATCTATGTATATAAATATATACATATATATGTTTATATATATATATATATATATATATATATATATATATATATATACATAATAAAAAGATGCAAAATGAAGTTATTTATTTTAATTCTCTATGGTTTAATTTTGTTCAAACATGTTAGCTGAACAAATTCGTTGGCTCGTTTCTCTCGTATACAATTAAATAATTTTAATTTCATTCTACTGTTCCATATCAGTTCAAATAAGGAATCGTCTGAAAAGCACGAGAAAAATGTTTACATGTTCATGTTTTAAATCTGCGACGAAGAGCTGGCGTCGTTTGTGCAATGAAGAAAGTTATTTAGGTGGACTCATCGCTAGGTCGGAAATCTTTGCAATCGCTCCGACACAATTCATTACGAGCTTAATATAAACCGAACCCTTGTCACGTCGCCAGCCCGTGCTCTTAACTATCAATGCCATTAATTGATTCTTAAGGAGGACTTTTACTTCCTTCCTCTGAAGCGGAACACGTTTCCATTGAATTTCGAAAAGCACGTTTTGTTTATTTTGTGACTGGGAGAGTTTGGTGTAGTGTACACGTACATGCATGGAATAATGATTGTAAAAATAAATTAAAGTAATAATTCTAATTCAAAGGGAATAACTATTTTGGGGTAGTAACTTTTCTTTCACGTTTTCATAGTAATACATTTCATTACAGTCTCTTTGTTACTGCTATTCTAGTCGCTAATTCGGTATTTTTTAAGGAAACAAATTAGTGAGTAATACTTAACACTCTGTTACATGATTATAAGATTGTATAATTAAGAATAAAAAGGAAATATGTCTTCGAATTGTTAGTTATAAACTCGAATTCGTTTTAAAACTTCATTCATTTTTAATAATGTACGTCCATCAAGTTACATATTTTTTTATTTATTTACCAAGCATTTTTGTTTGACTCAAGTATTATAGATTTTTCGGAGTTATTTTAATTATTTTGTGCTTCTTTTCCAAAGTGCAATTTTTCAATTAAACACTTCAAGATTATGTCCACAATATTCCATTTAAAATTCTATGTAACTTCCAGAATTATGTGCCCATATCTGCATTCAGTATTTCGCATGACATAGCAAAAGCAGATGTATTGTTCAAGAATATTATGAAGCTTAGATAAAATATAATTTTCCAATGAAAAATAATTTATATACTCTGGGTAAATAACTAGGGTTTTCCATATATAAAACGAAATCAACAGCTTGGTGGCATACGTACTTATAACGCATCTGTAGTCTTAATTTCTCGACAAAAGTTACCCATAATATATTTTCATTATAATTTGAGTAAAAAAGAAAGAACTAATTTAGATGGCCATATCTTTATATTGCGTAAACATATCTTTACATGATACAAATTACCTTACTATCTCAAGCCGTTTCTGAGAAAAAGGGTTTTGACAAACAGATGGGCGGACGCTCAGACATTTACGTGATCCTATAAGGGTTCTGATATTTTGAGCAACAGAAACCCAAGTATGATAAATGAAACATCCATTCAATTTTAAAAGATCTATTTCACGATGCTCCATTCATTTAAATGTGCCCAAAAAAAATTATTTTTTAAATAAAAAACACTTTTTGCACAAAAAATGTACATATTTATGGAGATGTCATTACATTTTTTTTAATAGTTTACTACACGTTAACTAATATCTCAGTATGAAGATCGAACTCACAAAAGGTCCATTACATAAGTCAAAAACTGGAGAAATTACAAATGTGTGGCGGAGAGTTGGATAGACACGACAAAATCAAAATAGTTTGTATATCACATACGGAGGCCTTAGTAATGTATATCTTATTGGCCTTACGATGCTGTAAATATTCCTAGTTGTTCAGTTTACGCAATAGAAAGATATGACCATCTAAATAATAGGTAAATCTAAATAAAAATCAAAATAAAAGATGTGGCTACCTAAATTTTTGTAAAATATTAATATAATAAATATTTCAAATTATTCTTTATCGTTTAATTTGTTAGATTTCTATATCATTTTAATTAAACACATATAATTCATCGGAATATAATTATTTTTAAATAAGAATTTTATGAAACTGGGTTCTCATTATAGACATGCGGCAATAAGTGATGTGTTCATATATATAGTTCACCTAATGCTCCTAAAATTATATTTGGGGGCAAATTTTTCGTAGAATGAAATCTGTAAACAAATTATATCTTCTATATGATTGTAAATATAAATATCGGTAAATTTAAACTATCCATATTTTGCATTTATCGGTGTCGGATGTGTATAATGAGCACCCAGTTTCGTACAATTAATATTTAAAAATAATTATTTTCCGAGGAACTGCACATGCTACCTGATGTTATAAAAATTTATTATAATATAATATGTAAAACTAGTGTAAAATTTTAGGCTAGAGGTGATCAGCGACAGGGGTCATAAGCTATTCCCTGTTGTTACACTCATTTTACTTAATTGAGCATAAAAAATCATAAGCTATTGCCTGTCGTACACTCATTTTACTTAATTGAGCATAAAAAATCATAAGCTATTGCCTGTCGTACACTCATTTTACTTAATTGAGCATAAAAAATTGATATAGATATTGATGTATCGGTGAAAAATTACCAAATCTTTTGAATTGAAAACTAGCCTGTATATTTATGTGATCATAGACTATATATATAGCAAGTTTCAAAAAGATTTTTGTTCAGTTGAGATACAAAAACTAAGAATTGTTTTTATGCCCCTGAATAATATTTTTTGAATGACTTGTACTTCCAAAACAAAAAAATAAGTGTGAACCAGCGACATCAACCACTAATTACTTTTATCATATTAAAGCTAGTGGTCCCTCTGTGAAATTTTAACTGGTTAATTTCTGGAGAGAGAATTTTAAATGTTTATGTTATTTGGTAAAAAAATTAAATAGCGCGTACATATATGACTTAAATATTTTGCATCAGTCAAGGTCTTACTTGGGAAATAACTCAAAATTTATGAGAAAATTGAAGTTAGTATAAATCAATTTACGAACTGAAAACTGCGAATATTAGGAGTATTTTAAATATTTTGTAATCGGCTGTATTCAAATACGTCATATTCAGATAATAATATATGTCAAATGATACGATGATTTTTCGACCGTAAAATCTTATGCTAGGGAAATTAAGTGAATATATGAAGTGAATTAAAAACCACTAGAACTACGGTGTAGTTTTTGCGAACCAATTCCCTACAGAAAAGAGATTTTTACTTGTTGTCACACAATAAACGGAAAATTTAAAATTAAAGCTCATTGAACTCGAATATAATGCTTGAATAAAGTTTTTTACGGCTCATATATTTAAGTCATTATTCAATGTAAAAAATGATGAAAACCAATCATTAATCAAATGATTAATCGTCAGTTAATTAACGAGCCGTTGAATGTGGTTAAATGATTGATTATATTGTGTAAAGCTCGTCCTGTCCGTACAGAATAATTATTAACGCGACCGACAATAAAATTGTTAAAATTTTTTACTTGATTTTAAGTTAAATATATTTCCATCAGTAGCTTCATGCACATTGTGTTTAAATCTAATTTTCAACACATCTCAGTTATTTTTTGGGGACATGCAGATTCTCGTGCTCTTTAGAACTAAGTACTTTCTTATCCAATTATATATTTAGGAAGTGCGTACGTGCATGCAAATTTGTGTACGTGCGTGCGTGCATGCGAATGTGCGTACTTGTGTGCATGCATGCATAAATGGGTGAAAAAAAATTTTAAATGATAAAATTTTTGAGCGAAAGTTTGAATTATTTTTATTTGAAGTATTAAAATAGTATTTTATTAGAAGTTTCAACTATTTAAATAGTATTTGGTAATTCTTAATATTAGTTTATTATTGAAATGCTTTATAGATTGTTATGTGATTTAAATAATTAATTAAATTGAAACAAAATGAGAGGTGATGTCAACATTTTTAAAAAATTTGAAACTTTTTACCGTAAGTTGATTAAAGATGTTCTTTCATGTAAAACCATATACTGTATTTTTAAAAGTGATTTATTAGTTTTCTAAATTGCAATTAAAAAATTTTATTGCCTCATCCTCACTGCTCTGCTTCCATTATTATTACCATTTTGTATTCTATTCGTAGTAAAATAGTGTCGATATCTGAAACATTTTTTTGTTTGTGTTATTATTTAATCCACTAATGTTAAAAAAGTGTAAAATGTATTCATGCTTACACGCAAGATTTGACGTGATAAATTTGAATTAAGTTCGAACTTAAAAATTTACTTGGTATTTATGCAATTTATTCCATTATCGGTTATCGTGTCATTTGTGAAATCTTGTAGTGTTTCAAAATAAAGTACGAGTACTCATGAAACGCACCATTTACACAAGACTAAGAAGGTGTAATACCTATGATAAATCAAGAACCCCACATACAAGCGTAAATATTTTTTTTTAATTTCATTATTTGGAGGTTCAAACTTAGTCGGCTTCCTCCTCTCAATTTTTTGCTAAATTTATCTCAATGTTACAAACAATTATTAGAGTTTTCAACAGCAATCCATATATGTATCAAAAATCCCACATTTCAAATAAATTTTAAAATGTAATATCATAAATACAATTCTGATCCTGGTTTTTAGGATTGTCTTTTTTTTTCTTTCCGGCTTTAAAAAAATGGAAGATAAAATTTTTTTTTTCATTTCAATGATTATTCCATTATCGATAATCGTGTCATTTGTGAAATCTTCCAGTGTTTCGGAATGAAGCACGAGTACTCATGAAACACACCATTTACACAAGACTAAGAAGGAGTAATACCTATGATAAATCAAGAACCCCCACATACAGGTGTAAATATTTTTTTAAATTTCATTATTTGAATGTCCAAACTTAGTCGGCTTCCTCCTCTCAATTTTTTTCTTAAATTTATCTTAATGTTACAAATAATTATTAGAGTTTTCAACAGCAATCCATATATGTAACAGCAATCCATTTCAAATAAATTTTGAAATGTAATATCATAAATACAATTCTGATCTTGGTTTTTAGGCTTGGTTTTTTCTTTCTTTCCGGATTTAAACAAATGGAAGATAGAATTTTTTTTCATTTCAATGCATCCTTGCACCTAATGGTTGCATAAACCTTTGTTAATTATAAACCTTTGCTAATTATATCTCATTCTTATTGACTTTCTATTCCAAATATTTTTTGGTATCTTAAACAGCGATTGACAAAATGTGTCCGCTTCCACCATAACAGAAATGGTGTATAATATTTCAATGGTCTATATAGACTTTACGCCGATCACATTCTTTACACCTAGCTATCCATTGACATTCATCCATTTACATTTTCTCTTTTCGAATTTATAATTATTCCAAGCACTGTGTACCTGTTCCCTAGAATATGATATGTGTCTTTCAAATTATCTATTTGGTGTAGTTCGATAAAAGACACTTTATGTACATTATGAATCATTGAATCGGATGTGTATATTATATATATATATATATATATATATATATATATATACACATATATATATACACATATATATATTTATGTACTTTGAGTCTTGGTTAGCTTACATACCGTTTTTAATTTAACTTCAACGTTGCATGTTTCAAATTTATTTATTGAAGTTATACTTCTTTAGGAGCGGTATAAAAAATAATGAGAATGAATTTAAGATGCGCACGATGCAACAAACATCGACAGTATGAAGTTGCTTACTAAGCGTACATATATTTACATGCATATGGTGACTGATACCATATTCATGATAGTCATTGTAAATAAATAACACGTGTTTTATATTCATATATTTCCAAGTTATATCTATGCTTTTTAATAATATTATTAGTAGTTGAAATTTAAAAGTGGCCCATATGATAAAAAAAACATTTATTTATTGCGAATGTTCGTAAGAGAAATAGTGGTTATAAGCTTTTTAAAATATATTTTAAGTGTATTTCTCTAAGTGAGGTTAAGTTACCGAAACTTATGTATTATTTATTATTATTACTATGTATTTATTATTATTATTAATTAAACCTTATTTAGATAGTTTTAGTTAATTAAAAAAACCATAATATGCATGTATTTATGTTAAATTCGTTTTATTTTTAAACTTTAAATAATTAAAATAAAAACTGTTATATTTTAATTTTTAAAAGAATACAACTCAGAGAAATATAACTTCTAACACGCATAGATAAATACACACACATTTTTTTTATTTATTTCTAGTAACATCATACCTAATAAACATTTTATATTAAATTATTATTTTTTATTATATAATTCATTCCTAACAACCCCTTGCAGAACTTATGGTTTAATCTATCCAATACATTGGTAATGGGTATGAATTATAAATAAAATCTATCTGAAACCACAAATATATTAGAAGAAATGAGGAAAGAAGAACAGAGTAATTTAAATTGTCAGCATACTAATTAGTTTTCAATCGTGAAAAAACTTAGCAAGTCCACAATAAAACTACAGATACGGTCAATAAAACTGAAAAAACATTCAGACTGGACTTGTTTCGCAATACTATATTGGATGGAACTAGTTAGGGGTAAGATTCAATCGGATCGTCTACATTTTTGAATGGCAGCTATTCCAGTACAAATCCGACACCATTTTTTTCTGATGCAAATGTAACTGGTAACAATATGAGGTTACTGGTTGTACCATATCGGTACTATAAATATTGAACACTTATATTAAAACGATTTACATTCGATGGTTTAATTTTATGGTTTTACATTTCCAATTAGACATGTGACTTTGAGCACGTTGCTCTTTGAGTATTCAAAAAACCTACTTAGTTATAAAACCTATTTTATAGTCATAAATATTGACTTTAGAAATTTTCTAAATATCAGTTTGGACGACGCAAGGTAAAGTTACTGCAGACCAAAAATAAATAAGAGAAAAAACTAGTAAATCATGACCAAAGTGTAATTGATAGCATTTCTTCAAAAGTTTTACCAAGGGTAATATTCCAATTTTATCATAAATTATGTTACTTTTCCAATTCAATGATTTTTTTAATTTCTATTTTTGAAAATAAGATATGGGACAAGTATTTTTTAGTTTTCATCTATTCCGAATTTTGCACCTAAAAAGGAACAAAAACAGAAACCTAGTTTTTTTTATTTAATAACAAAAATGTTTTAAAATTCAAACATAATTTATAGCATTGACCATAGCCATATTTTTATCATAGCTTTATTTTATTGTCTCTAATGACCATTGCTTAATTTTATTGTCTCTAATTTATACGAATAATATTATATATTGTGTAATACAGTAACAGTCACACCACATACCGGCTTAATTTTTAACAATATTTCCAATATAAATATTTACATGGAAACATAAATTTCGTCAGATAACATTCATTTTATTAATTTTAGGGAATGCTTTAAATTTCACTTTCGTAAGAGAGAATTTGGGAAAATTAAACATTTAACAAAGTATAGAGATGGTCTTAGATAGTCTGATAACATTAAAATAATAATATTTATCAAGAAAGCTTGATATGCCCAGTTTTGATAACCTGAATACCATAGCTTAAACGAATAATACAACTTCTTAATAACATCATAAATTTCTTGCAGTTAACAAAAGATTAAATTATAATGTAATATATATTTTATGAAAATATGTTCTAGTTGAACTTTGATACTGTAACATAAGGGGATCTAGAGTGGAGATATTTTTCGAAAAAATGCTGCAATGTAATATTTAGGCTCTTTCACATTTAATAGACATTTTTTAATTTGTTTTCTAAATGTTGATCTTTGCAAAAGTTACTGAAATGGTTGACATTCTTGCAATATTATAAAACTTAGGGTTGAAATTAAAATTTAGACTACCTTTGTCCCATCCAAATATTTTTTTAGACAATTTCGTCTTTTTTAGAATCTTCGTCTTTTTTTTATTTACTTTTTTTTTGCTTGAACCTCGTATAATAATTGTAACTCCAATATGAGTATAACTATTATTATTTATGATTCCTTCGTCACCGACAAATTGAGTTTTTTTTAAGATCTTAAAATTAAATTATCAGCACTCAGGCTGTAAAACCCGTGTGCGGGTTTAAGCTAATGAATATAATTTCTAGAGATTTTTATAACGATTGATTTAAGCATCAATCAAAGCTATTTATCATTTTAATTGTAATTAGGGAATTTGATATTAAAATATAATTTCCAGAGAAAAACCACAAACAAAAATAAAAAAGACCTGCTTAGATTTAAAAACTGAAAATGTGCTTCTTATTTTCACAATTATTTTTCAACCATTCGTAATATACATCATCATGTTTATCCTTTTTTCTTTAGTTTGGTGCTTTTATACAAACAATTTTATTTTTTTAACATATAATTACGATTTAAAAGTAAAAATACTACTTGGTTAAAAATCCACCCACTGTAAACTGTAAATTAAACATTGTCATTACACACACACACACACACACATATATATATATATATATATATATATATATATATATATATATATATATATATATATATATATATAACCACAACAAATATGGCCATAATTTAAATTTTTGCAAACAAACAATTTTAATAAAACTAAAGTCTTACCATGCCTATTCATATCTACATTCATATATTCATATCGACAATAAAAATTAATTAGATGGAATTTCTCGAAATAAATTGATCGTTATATTGAAAAGCATGTTAATTGAATGTGAATCGGATATGATGAACGATACGATCCTCGGGGAAATTGAGATGGATATAAATTGAAAATTGCATCAAATTGAAGTGAGCTGATATTGAGCAGCAATATGTATTCGTAATTAATGTTTGCAATTTATCTCTCTGCCGTAAAATATATGACTGAGGGAATATGGAGGTATATCACATCTATCAAGGATGAAATAAATAGAGTGTCGCTGGAGCAAGAGTTGAACTAATTAAAAAAAAATAAGGAAAGTCTTCATACAGATAATAACAATGGATAAATAGTTTTTTTGATTTGAAATTACGTTCATACAAAAAAGTAAGACGGAAATCTTAAATCTAATAAAAAAACCGATTTTAGGAATAAGTTGATATCGAAGGTTCCGATTTTAACAATAAAATAATTCATCTTTAACTTATTTACAGAACACTTCATTGTCTATAGGGAGGGTTTAATCAAAAAATAGGTTGGAGGGTTGTTTAAACCAACGCGTCGTATTGACACATAATTAAATTACATTTTAGTACCAATTGGTCAATGAAAAGTGACATTATTATTTCTTTAAAATGTAATTTCCTTCATTGATCCCGAAATCATATTTAGTCGTGCTGAAATATTTTCTTCCGCAACAGGGGATTATGTCCTCTGACTATATTCTTAGGTTTTTATAAATTTATTTTCAATAAAATTCAATTCCCTATAAAGTCAGTCACTGAATTTTTTTAACTCACCTTTGTTCATTTTGTATTTAATAGTATATATGCTCCATAGATCTTGTCACTAAATTTGTAATTGATAGATTCAATAAAATACAGAAAATGTCAGTCACCGTTGACGCTTTAGCGTGTTGCGATAATTATATGGTTTTGAGGGCGCGACGAATCAAGAGACCTCTTGTTCGATTTTCGGCCGCTCGTCGAGTGGGGTCTGAGTGGTACTTGTAATCGTATACCTAAAGTGCTATCAATTAGTGACGGGCGGCAGTACAGCTGGTGCAAGAAGCCATGCACCGTGATCACTAAACCTACTTGCTTCACATGGCAATTTTGGGCGTTACGTAGAATGATAATGTTCATGTTTACATCGTTAGATTTGGAGAGGCGTATGCTCAGTTGTGAATTGAGGCAGACTGTTGATGGTTAGGATGACAAGTTATTTTTAAGTCAAGTATATAAAAAAATTACATTCTATGTAAATGTTGGTAAGTTGTTTTTGACAGAAACAACTTTTGGTACTTGTTTTATAATTTTATTATGTTTTACCACATAACTAAATTATGCGTGAATAAAACCTTTCATGCAATCGTAGCATTTAATGACACAATTTGAACCGAAATTTATCAGTTAATTTTGAGGAATGGAAATAAAATTATTTTAATAACACTGAAACTAAATGAAGTCGTCTTCCAAGCTAGGGTACTCGCTATAACATTGATCTTAAAAATATTTGCTGTTTAAAATTGAATAATTTTTGGTGGCTGATGGATTCAGATACTACTAGCGGTATTACCCCTCGGTATTACACGCATACATAAGTACGAGTGTGTGTATGTGCGTGTATGTGTGTGTGTGTGTGTGTGTGTGTTGTTTCTGTATGTGTGTGTGTGTATGTTGTACATGTTTTTGAAGAATTAAAAATTGGTAATAATGTTTTACCGCTTTTATATAATTCTCCATATTTCAGGAACAAACCACAACAGTTACTGATTTATCTAGTTTTTATTCAAAATTGTGTCATTTATATTTCAAGAATAAACCACAATAGTTACTGATTGTGTAATTTTTAGCATATAGTTACAAAATTATTACAAAAAAAAACAAATTTTTATTAATTGCGCATTCTTATGCTTCTGTTTGTATTTGTTGATGAATTTTTCTACATTTCTATCTAAATCTCAATTTCCCTGTTAATTTTTATACAGGTGTGACAGAAGTTACGGCCAAAAAAACTAAGGTAAAAAATTAAAAAAACATAAAAATTTGTAATTCTTTAGCATAAAAGACTGTGTACAAAACGTAATTATATTTTAGAAAATGATTTGCAATCGATATTATTAAAATAAAATAATATTTTGTTCAAAACAATCACTTGAGGAACCTTATCTTATAAACTTTTTAAAGATTTCTTTTATTTAAATTTTTCTGGGGCATTGCTGTGTGTTTAAAGTAATAAATTCTGAAGGGTACTGAATAAAATTTGTGTTTAAATTTAAAATATAAATTGAATGGTCAATTCACTCCTACGGAAAGATGAAAATTTCCATCAACAACTCAGCATAGAGCTTCGTTTCTGCAGAAAACTATGAGCAATCTTCTGTCGACGAATCTCCGGAGAGCTCGCTGATTGCATTCATTTTATAAACGTTAAGCGTGGCATGGCTTTCGGGGCTGGGTTTAGGAAACATAGTTACGGAGAACATTCTCTTGTATTTAGTTCATATTTCATGCTCCTAGTACACATATTTTCCAACTAATATTGATGTGTTTGTCCAAAATATTTTGTTGAAATCATTAGGTTTTGCTCAGTGTATATTATATTTAGGGTAATTAATGATACTAAGACTTGTATAGGTATATGTATTAAGATGCCGAAATGTTTTGTCTGAATATGATTGTTGTTGTGATTGGATGTTTTGTCTGAATGTGATTTTTTTTTTCTGGAGAATATGAAATTTGTCACTTCTACATCATAGGAAATGAAAAATTCACAGGTTGAGATGTTTAATTTCAAAACACTAATCACAACATCATTTGGAGAATCGTTTAAAAAGACCAAACAATATTATACCAACTCGAAATATTGGATATTTGTCAAAATATTCTGGTTGATTAGTTTTAAGTATATACAATACTAAAAAGTGGATAAAGCGAGTACAAAAAATATTAGTTGTCTCTAAGTTTTTTTTATGAAATTACGTAGGATAAAAATGACTGAATGGATATTGCGAACATGTCATCATTATATATATATATATATATATATATATATATATATATGTGTGTGCTTACACAATATTATGCATACTACCATTAAAACATACAAAACACAGTTACATAAACTTATATTATTTAACATCTTAATATTTTTTGAAGTTGATGATAAACGTTTACATCTAATATCAGTCTTTTGTAAAATAACAAAACATACTCCTTTTTCTCCTGTATATATCTATACACGTAATCAGTAATATAATTTGGGATCGGATCTAGAAATAAGCAGCAAGGAAAAAAGTTAGACACTCCCCGAGGCAGAAAATTTGTCGACCAAACTTATTAGGGACAACTCGGTCGACCACTTTCGCTAATAGCTTTAGTTTTGAAGACATTCCTTTTCCGGATAGTTGTTTAATGTGTGAAAATCAGGTAAAATCTTCGTATCAAATTGATGATAAAACTAACCACTTTTTATTCATTCTTTGTAAAAATATTGGTAATAAAATCGCAGTGATTGAGTGACCAAAAAAACTTGTGAAGCTCGAAAAGATCTCGCACTACGAGAGCACCTAAGTTATTTATAAACATTTTTATTATATAGTATTTCTGTTAAACTGTTGACAAAATTATAATTTTTCAGAACTTAAATGTTTTGTATAATACAAATCTCCCAAGCGCACGTTTCAAAGATATGTATAATTCCACGTAGAATTATAAATCATTGAGTTTTGGATTTTTCCCTTTACTTGTAGGTTAACTGGATGTACCCTATAACTGTTGAAGATCAGTAAGTAAAAAATTTTAAAAAATTATTACAAACGATCATTTCTTTTTATTACGCATTCATAGCAATGAAATCTTATTAACTTCAGTCATACATTAATTCCAACTTAATATCTGTAGCTGTTTCTGAGAAAAAGCAACTGGACAAACATACCGACGGATAGGCGAACAGCCAAATGATCCCAAAAAGGTTCCGTTTCGTTTCATTTTGATGAAAGGGAATCTTAAAAAACGAAAACGATTATACAGCCAGCGTACGTTACATAATGAACATTTTGGAATTTTAATAGATAATTAGAAGGACAAAAACTAAAATATTTAGAAATAATTTTTCGATGATTGAGGGTCGTTAAACCTTATTAACAAAATGCAACGGTAAAAAAGTGGACCTTAATGGGATACTTCTTAATTCAGCGTTTAAAGTAGAATTTAAACAAACTTTATGTTAATCATTTAACTATTACGGGAGAAAATTATGATGCGCTGGTGTTATAAAAATTACAAAAACACACGCAAATGAAGTTTGACTTACTGCACGCGATTTCAACTGATGATATGTTTGACAATTGAGGTCTATAAAAATAACCAATGACCACAAAGATTTTAAAACGAATGACAAACCTGACGAAGTCACAATCCATTATACAGTGTAACAGAATGTTAACATGATAACAGTCATGGTAAGAGCAACTGATCTCATTTAGAAAAAGGACAACTTCCCATAAAATTTCTCTTCTTTACGTCTCCAACTATTCAATTAAGAGAAGAAATTCATTATTTTTCTTTAAATTAAATTAAATAAAAAACACGAAGAACTTTTTTCATATATATTACAATAATTTTGGCTGTTATATTTTGTAAATAAATAGCCGCCGTGAATTTGATTAATTGAGTGCAATTTGTTTACAATATTTATATAGTATCATTTTAATAAAAACACAAATTCACAATTAAATGAAACTACGTGATGTAGTATTATTTCTACTATCTTTAATTTCTTTACCACGACGTAGGTTTCGTTGTATTACAACATCTTCAGGTGGGATATTAGCAAAGATATTGAAACGAATGACAAATATCCCACCTGAAGATGTTGTAATACAACGAAACCTAGGTCGTGGTAAAGAAATTAAAGATAGTAGAAATAATACTACATCACGTAGTTTCATTTAATTGTGAATAACGAATTTCTACAAAATTAACGCCAAATATATTCAATAACACAAATTTTATTTGAAACAAAAACTAAACCATTACGATTTTACTGGCATGTCTGTCCATTAAATATGTTCACCATAATTACAGTGCCTATCGATTTACACTTATGTGCACAAAATTTTGCAAGTAAACTTTTTAGGATATTTGCAGGGATATATTAAATATTAGGCAGAAAATTATCAAACAAAATTCTTGTATAAATGTATAGTGGAGAACAATCTTTTTTTTGCCGTTTCCAGTGAATAAACTTATTAAAGAGGCATGGAATAGGCTTTAAAATGGACTAGAAATTTAAATTAAAAAATACCAGCCACGTCCTAAGAACTATTGTTTAATTAGAACGTTTCCATTAAAATATATTGACTAACTTGCAGTATGCACTACACTGTGTACTGTGTGTATGTATCAACACATATGTGACAGTTTATTTCCTGAATGGATTAAAAGATTCGTATAAGGTTTCTTTACTTCGATAAATATATATTTTTCCTTCTTAACATATTAACTAAATTATAATATCGTTAAAATTCCTATTAAAAAATTATTGAACATATTTCTGGAAGAAGTTTAGTCCACACTGTTATTACAGAAAGAGACGGTTTGCTCTTTTTCTATGTACACATGCATGAAGTAAACTCAAAACCACTGAATTAATTACAGAATTTTTTTCTTTACTTCAAAGCTATATAACATCAAATAGCAATAGGCTATATATTATTCTCAAAAGTTTAGAGGTCTGTAAAATATAGCAATATTTGTAACTCAAACCGAAGAAAACTAACGCAATCGAATACGGTTTTGGCTTGCGCTTGGTAAACATTTATAGATAATGCAGAGAGAAAATAATGCTAAAACGAATTATGTTTTCCTTGAATCTTACTACCAGTAAGATATACCAACAAAATTGTCGTACAATATATCTATATTTTATGGTAGGTTCTCAGTATTTATATTTATGATTGAAAATATATAATGAAACTACCAAATTTACGGTTCTATTAAAATTTATCTCTATCTAAATAAACTAGATACGTAGCATTAGTACTTTATGGATGTAATTAGTTATATTCTGGGTAAGCCGGCACGTGGTATAAATAAGCAACTTATTAATCACATTATCAGTAGCTTATATTTAAATTTATGTCCCCACAATGAATTCCAACCCTTGGAAAAACCGCCAATTTATTACTAAATTCGATTAAAATGGGAAAATCCGCGAGTAACAACTCGTATCCAATAAAATGGATGCTTAAAAATTTAGTAATATTGTAATAATTATGATAAATATAATTATGACAAATATAATAATAAAGATTACTTTAAAAAGGTTTAGAAACGAATAAAAATCTGTATCCATATTAAAAAAAATTGTCAGTCAAAAATATTGTATGCTGACGAGTTTTCCTACAAGAATCTCTGGTTTACTGTCTAAAGTACATTATTATAAATTACCTAATTAGTTAACCTCATTTAGGAAATTTATTCGAGAGATAAATCTACAGTTACCATTAAATCACTAAGTGTTTTTTTCATCTTTTGTTGCTAGCGTTTATATATTTATTTCAAGGTTTATAGGTAATATTTCTTAAAAACGCAAATGTTATTTGCATATAGAAATAAAATTATTGATTAGTGCCATGATAATATAAAAAAGTAAGTAACATACTTTCTCTCCTACCCGTATTTCATACCTACATATCCATGTCATTACGATATCCTAATCTTTTTTGCTTAAATGAACCGTAATGTTAAGAAAAAGTTATAAAATGTCTCGGAAACTTATTTCAACAGAAAATATTAAGATAAGCCGCTCTCAAACAACCAAGAAATTCTCTCTCATTACCATATAATAAGCCTCACATTGACGCCTTTCGTAGTTATTAATATTCATACCACTGTTTGACGTACGAATTTTGAAGATAAATATTATTAATTGAATCCGAGCAGCGCAACAAAGATTGTTCGAAGTTCAAAGAACACTGTGTTTATTTATCCCAGTTAATGAATCAATTAAAGGAACCCATCTCTTGTACACTTAACTGTTTGTTCGTTCTTGTACATCGACATTTAACTTAGATGTTAATATAGATTTTATTTTTATGTTTGTACTCGTGAATATTAGGAATATAAAAGTACCATCTTACGATATTATTTCTTACATTTCGATTCAAAATTATATAGCGAACCAAAAAGTTAATTACACTTTACTTGTGACTCTAAAAATTACATCTTGGAGATAGTCTATGTAAAAGATGTGTAACATATTCAAATCTTGGTACACTTTAAATTATGGAATGTTAGTTGGCTGTAGAAAGTGAAAAAATGTTATATACCTATTCCTGTTATATATCTTATATTTTATACATATACATATACACCCACCAATGTGTATATATATATATATATATATATATATATATATATATATATATACATATACTTATATATTTATGCATATATTTGGGATACAATACTGATGAAACAAAATAAAACCTGAAAGATATGAAAGAGGACACGAGGGATAGAGGGGATTTCATAGTACATACGTTTGATTCTTTTTATGAACGCTTTATCATCCCATCATCACTTTTAAAAAAAAGTTAACACAGATATTCAGCTTTCACTTGGTACGTTTAAAATTAGTTGATTACATAAATTTGCTATTTCTTGAATATTTTTACAATTGATTATATAATAACTATCATAATCCAGTACTAAAATAATTTTTTTTTCCATAAAGGGTGAGATATGAATTCAGTACATAAAAAAATATTAATTTTTAATGATGTTCTTTTAAGCAAAAGAATGTACAGTCGATTATTTCATTATAAAAATTCACAAAAAGAAAATTATTCAAATTTTTTTTTATTTTTGAAATACTTTTTCTCTTTAAATTTATAGTTATATACTATATATAATGCAATATCTAAACACAACTGTTAATAATTTTGACAATTACATGTTTAGTTAATGATATATTAACCTTTTAAATTATTATCTCATGGATCCTTTCTTACCTACTTAAAATTTCAAGTTTTTGGGTTGATAAAGAATGAATTTTTAATTTAAAAAAGTCATAAACTATTGATTTCATAAAAAAAATTTTAAGATTGCTAGAATTGAATATTTTTATTAATATTAAGTGAGATAGATGTCTTATTAATTTTTTCTTTATTAACTCTATTCATATTTACATGCTGGTTAAAGTCATTGTATCTAATTATAAATTTATAGTAAAAATTGTGAAGAAAATTTCAATAATAGAGATATTATTATGAATAATTCTTTATCCAACCAATTTTTCATAATAACAAACGAGACAGAAAGTTGTTTTTTTTTAAATACATTGTTTTTAAAATCTTTTGCTAAACGCACTGATTCTTTGCTAAACTGCACTGGTTCTAAAAGTAAACATGAAAATATATGTAAGTAAATTATATTTCCTATGACTATAGTTAACAGGATCATGTAGAAAAAGTTATTTTATAATTAGAATATAAATTGACATGTGGTCTAGAAAGCGATTTAATGTAACGTGTAGTTGAAACGACGAAAGTCAGCAAATGAATATCCCTATCTTGTGTATTACTTTATGTTATAAATAAAACTTTAATTTGAAAAATGCCTTTAGTTTTAATATTAAAGCAAAAACCCGAATTTGTATTCAAAAGTATCACTTTAGTTTTTGTAGAATCCGCGTAAATAAGAGTTATCCATAATATTATTATTACATTCATCGAATTAAACCTAATGGAGCTTCATTGCTGCTTGAGTGTTTTGGAAGATCTTTCCAGCTTATAAAGTCCACTTAAATAAGGGTTATATGATATTATTACTCTCATTAGACAAGAGCTTTCAAGTTTCAGCCTTTTTAAGTGGCTGATAAGAGATCAGATATCGTTATTGCGAAACATTATGGTAGGAAACATTTGAAATACACATAATTCACGGGTATTAATTTCGGTCGATACTCAATTTAGTCAATTATTTTATAAAGCTATTTTTTTTGTTACGAAAAATTCAAATTAATTATTTCATATTGAAATTACCAACGTTACACAAAGTACTTTTTTGATCGGAATAACCATTGAATATCGTTATTAACTTTTATTTATTTCCACAGTACATTAAAGCAAGATTTGGGAAAAAGACGCAAGAAGATAAAATAACTTGACATTAGAAAATTTAGATTTTCCCAGTGGCCTTTGAAAACCTTTGTTGAGAATAAATTCTTGGTCTCGGCATCTTACCGTTTTATGTAAACACAGTACGTGCCGTCACGTATTTATAATGTTCCCCAAACATAATTTATAATGTTAATATTAATAATCAATTAAATTTAGAAAAAAATTATAATGTAATTATTATCAGATAATATCGAATATGAATAATATTTTTTATATAATAGTGCACTTAAATAAATGACTAATTTTTGTATGTACTAAATAAAAAATAAACTAAAGGTGTGCTGAAAAATGTCTCGTTCCTCCCTGAAAAATTATTTCTGTAAACAAATTGTTTGTCTACAGAAATAATTTTTCGTAAAATTTGCTTCTAATAAATTGTACTAATTTATTCATTTATTAATTTATTATATATATAATATTATTATTATTTGCTCTAGTTAAAAAATATATACCTATTTTTAGTTTTTTAAGATACTTAATGCTTTTATACGTTCAAATTAAAATAATTAACTAGAAGATTTATACTATTTACATTTTCTCATCGAAGCTGTAATGTTAATATTGTAATATAAATATATCAAATTGTTTCCAAAATTTATTAGCTGTAGATAGTTTCCTTTCTTATCAATTTAAACTTGGCTAAAAATTAAATTATAGAGAAATTTGAGACCCATTTAAATAATTTTTTTTAAATTGTTTATTTTAAATATTATATTCGCTTTTATTTACAAAGTTTCAAGGTTAGAAACAATTTTAAATTTAAAATTAACAATTTAAATTTTTTTTTAAATTGATATCAATTATATTATCAAAAACTCTAGCCACTGCACGTTACGTCATTACCGAAAACTAAAATTTCAATCATAGAGTAAATTAATGTCATAGAATAGAACTCGCTGTTATATTATATGACATAATTTTAAGAGATTGAATTATCTGACATTTCCAAAATAGCATAAAACGAACATAGTCGCGAGTTGAAATAAATAAGAATTAAACGTTAAATTATATCCATCTAATATCGATAACTAACCAAATATTTTTGCAACATTATCGCTTGTTAAATAACCAGACCGTTAGAGTTCAAAAATGGTTACACATAGAAAAATATTGTCAGATTTTTCCATCCAAGGAAGTAAAGAGCTATTTATACAAGCCGGTTATCAATATATTTTAATCATCTTTCCTTCCTTTCCTAAAAGAAAGTAAAATTGTATATACGTAATCACTTTTAGCAGAGTGTAACAAAATGTTTCTGCAATTAGCAGTGTAACAAAATATTAAATATTTAAAAATAGTTTCCGTATCTTGAAAACCAAAATTAATTTAATTTTTAAAGGAAAATAATACTATTCTAAAGAAATTGAAAATATTTTAAAACAGTAGGTTTATTTTGTATGTAGAACTACCTTCATATTTTATTAAATTACTTCAACATATTTAAAAAAACATTTGAAGTATTTTACTAAGATAAAAAATAGAACTAATGATACTAATAATCCACAATTAAATGAAACTAAGTGATGTAGTATTATTTCTACCTTCTTTAATTTCTTTACCACGACCTAGTATATCGACCAAATATATCCGATACTAATAATATTAATAAATTTTTGTGTTTACCTTTTTTGAGTAATCAATATTTAATAAGATTTAGAAAATATGAATTTCATATAGAAGTTTAACTTTAAACGGTGACTGACGATTTATGATGCTCTAAGACTTGTAAACTATTAAACCAAAACTAATGGATGTAATATATATTTGAAGAGAATATCTTTCTTACCTCCGTTATACATGTCATGACTTCGACAAGTTTGTCAGATCGTCTATTACAAAGCTTGAAAAAATGTAGAAATTGTCATAACTTCGGAACAAGTGGACCAATTTTTCTGACTTAAACGTTAAATAAATACAAATCAATATTAGAATAATAGAGCAAATTTAAAAAAAATTTGTAATAGTTAAAAATTTAAAAATTACTCAAAAAGGGTAATGCTAGAAAAAATACAACGAAATAGCAATAGGCAATTCAAAAACGGAAAGTCTCCGTATATATCGACTAAAAGCAAAAGAATCTAATAAAAATTGTTCAGTGGAGCAATATGAGCGCCCGAAGAAATTATGATAATTGTACAAAAGGCAAGAACGAAGATTCGCAAGTGTCGGAGGACGTAAATTATTTATTTATTGATGTCAATAAAATAAAGTATACATTTATTAGTAGAGTCTCTAATGACCTATACAATCATATGTTATTTATTTGTCTACCATTTATAGTTTTTGAATTATAAAAGTACATGTTTTTGGTGTCGCGATTTTTCTGGCCTGGCCGCCCGCGCAACTGTCAAATGAGAAGTCCATTGGATTCACTTCAAAAAATAGAGCAACGTTTAATTTGTTAAGATATTTTATTTATTTTATACGCAACACTTCTGTTTGGTGTGATGGCAATTCATGAAACAAACCCCTGGAGACTGTAGTTTAAAACTGTAGTTTACAGCCCACCATTATTTTTTTTGGAATTGGTCGCTGTCTAGAAATAGAGTTTGTTATATTTTTATAATATATTTTTAATGATGACTTACCGTTTATGATAATGAAAATTTCCTTAATGTCACTTTAAATTCATACTTGACTATGTTAACTAAATAGAAAGTTACGTTTCGTAATAGCAATGTTATCCGTTATTACCTATTTAATATTAAATAAGTTACCTTTATTAAAATTCTAACTTTTTTCATTTCATTCTAATAATTCTTGGTACACAACAGTAAATAAATTTTCATAAATTACGATACAAGAAACCCCTAATTGAAACATGTAGTCAACTTTTGCATGACATTACCTCACTATCAATTAAAATACAATCGGTTACCCGATTGGATTTCAAATTATTTGATTTTACATTTACATAATAGAGATATCAATGTATATTGTTTCATCTTTGATATCTTGATGTTATTTAAAATTTGTAAGATAATTTTAGTATATAATGGCCGACTGTAAGGTTACAAATTATTTATAAACAAAATGTGACTGTCAAATGGAATAGAAAAAGTCTTTTATTGGATTGAAAATCACTTTCAAAACGGTGCAATGAACTACAAAATAATCCTTTTTGACTACCTTTTTTAGAGTATTTCATTGACTTCAAAGAAAAAAAATATTTTATTTTATGGATGTAAATTAACATGTCGTTTAGAGAGGGATTTAAACTAACGTGTAGTTGACACGATGAAACTCAAGAACTCAATGCGCCTCCGGCATTTCTATTGTTTCAACAAAGACTTGAACACCAAAACGTTTTCACTTATATTTATCGACTCAATCAGATTTGCATGCAAGTACATTATATTCACTTAAATCTACTTAAATACGAATAATATGATATTATAGTTTCATAGAATAAAAGCTTATGCAACTTTTTACTGTTTAAGTGTTTTGGGAGATGATCTTAAACTTGTATTTACATGTCCTTTACATTCATTTTTCAAGAGTTCACCTGAATACAATTAATATTATGTAATAACATGTATAAGACAAGAGCTTTGAAGTTTGAACCTTCTATGTGGATGATGGAACATCACACATTGTTATTGCCACATGTTCGAAGTGTTATTTTGGGGACCATTGGGCATGAAAGTAATTCACAGATACTAAATTCAGCTGACACGTTACGAAATAATCAATAAGTTTCTTTGTAATAAGTGAATATATTTGAATGTCCATTATATCACTTTTAGTTATGTTCGTAGTTACTCTACTATTCAGTGCATTCAGTAAAATTCAAAATGATGGTTAGCACAAATTATTTAAATACATAGATCAATTATATTACCTCCTTAATTAATATGAATTCAATTTATTTAACTTTTCAAATTTAACATAACACTTGCAAGTGTAATGTTAAACTTGAAACTATAATTCCCGTCGTGCAGTAAGATAATAAGAATTAAATTCTATTGTGTTACCTAAAATGATAATTGTGGAGTAAATTGGAGCAACTAAATTCCTTAACACAACATTCATAAATAAACTGAAATTATTTCAGTTACGAAATTTTTTAGCTTTTTATTTTAGAAATAAAAAAGCTAAAAAAAGAGATAAAATTAGCACAAATTTCGAAAATGTGTTCCCGATATTCCAAAAATATTTTCAGCATTTTTAATAATTAAGTTCTTGAAAACTAGCATAACACAATATAAAATTAATAATATTCTTAACCATATTTAATTTATCTCCAGCAAAAAAAAATTAACTGAATCTTTTTAAATAAGAATTAGTATCTAAAATAGCATTTTGAAAATAATCTTAGAACTGCAATATCAAACTTTATAATTTATTAGAACTAAAAAAGTGAAAGTATAAAAATAATTTAAAACCATCTCTGCATGATATGAAAATATAACTTTTCCTTTCGAAATACATAAATAAAATGAGACGCTGGGCGGGCGCAAATGTAAATAGCTTTAAATGAGAGGACTTTGCGACAATTTATTACAAAGTGTTGACACGCTGCTAGGGAGAATTCCCCAGCGAGTTTTATTCGCCTTATTGCGATGCAATTTGAGGAAATTCTAGTAGCGTATGAAATATTCGTAATAGGGGTTTTGTTATTTCTGTGTACCATTTACGCTTTGAAATTGGTTTTGTGTTGTTTAATTATTACGAATAGCCAGTAATATTTATGTGCTAAACACCCTTATGTTGATTTCAAGGTAGGGTTCTGTACCACATACAGATCTATGTGTCGCTGTGTACCGTCTCCTTCGCTAGTTACGTGTCATCAACCCGTTTTTCAATGCATCTCCAGAGACCAACTTTATAACCATGTATGCCAAAAGTCTGAAAAAAGTCAGGTAATGACTAATAATAAATTCTTTATAACCAAGTTATTTTGATCAACTTGCATTAATAAATGAAAGGGTAAGAAAATCCCATTTATTTTTCTTGAATTTACGTATTTTCACGACAACATGTCAACTTGCTGTAGGGTACGGGTTTTTTAAAGTCATTTCTTCGATTCAGTGCTTTTCAATCTATTTACTCATTTCCGATTCTGTGTTAAAATTTTTTCATATTAAGGGGTTTCAAATTTCATCACCATTTCTTCATCTTTTCCCATGCGAACGAAACCACGGGTCAAAGCTAGTTTTCTATGTGGCACCATCTAGCAAACTGAAGAAAATGTTCTGTTTTTAAACTGTTTTATTCAATGAGTTAAGCATGCTTTACATATTATTTTCTTGTAATTAATCTCTCAATTTTCAGTATCTTACATACTTTTTACAGTAAAAACTATTAATTTTGGTTAATGGAAATAGAATGAAATTTTTGGTGTAACTTAGATTGAACCTCAATCGTTCGTTTTTCATGGGTATAATGTTTTGAAAACTATTGTAGCCTGTTCGAAACCTCTATCCTTGTTAAAACAATACTGGTGAATATTTTCTCAAGGTAATTTTTTTTATTACTCTCTTTTGGGTTGAACAATTTTATTTAGTTTTTAGACAACTTTTACATCAAATTTATTATTTTATTCTATTCTTTTTTCTATTCAATTTCATACCATTACTCAGAACTATTTCAGTTTGGAGAGTTAGCTCCAGTATAATAAACAAATCAGGGAATTAAGTTTAAAGTTTTACTATTTACTTCATGTTAACCAGAATTATCTAAAGAATCGTATTATATTTGAACAATTATTTAGTCTAATTATTGATAAACATATTTTGTTACTTAACGAAAATTCTAGTAATATTTCAAGCGTTGAATTCGAATATGTTGTCAGAATTTTTTTTTCACAGTTTTTTTTGTAACATTTGCTTGTTCATTTCAGTGGTATTTCATGTTATTTCAGTGGTATTTCAAGTTCATTAGTAATAATGAAAGAATTACAATTTTTGATAACCGCGCGTGGAAGGTAAGACAGAAGTAATCTTGATGCGGTTCCATTTTTGTAACCGATTTATTCAAATTCGGACATGTTTACATTGCATCTTTTGATAACACAGAGTTAGTATTGAACTGATGGGGGTCTGTTTGGACTAACGTTTGATTTTTTGATCATCGGAAATATTTTATTCTTTTCACATGTTTTATTACATCTTTTATTTGCTATATATTGAAAAAATGCTATAAAGTGTAAAATTAACCCTGATAATTTTTATTCTGTGTGAGGTGAAGTAACATTCAGGCGTCAAAAACTGTTTACGCTACTTGTAACAAATGTTTTATGTTGCGTGATGTTTTACGCTAAGTGGAAAAAAGTATTATGAGCTTTATTTCGAGCATAAAATTTTAAATTATATACATATATATATATATATATATACATACAACCACATACACGTTTTCGTATATTTAATGAATACTAGTGAAAACGCACTCACGGTAGTTTAATGATTTGCTGCTTGAGAAGAAAAAGGAAACGAGTATTCTATATTAAACTTTTATTATGAACCCAATAAGGTGTTCTATCATTTGTTAATTTAAAGGGCTTTATTAACATCTATACGAAAGTGCTTCTTAATGACACTCTCAATTTCCAGTATCAGGGTAACAAACTGCTAAGAGTTAACTGTAATTAAGTTTACACAGTTTCCTTAATTTTAATTAAGGAAAATAGAACGTGATAATTTCGGATCGTTTAGTTTCTTAACTTAAATTGCGCTTAAATTAAGATAAGCTGTTCTCGTTTTGGAATTGTAAGGTTTTAGAATTTATGTTGGTTGTACAGTGGAAAGTATTATCATTATTTTGCTAAACGCTAATGGGTATTTAGTGTATTTATTTCATTCAAAATTTTGGCGACCTATTTATCACATGCAAATTAATTTTTTTTTGGATTGAAATTTTATTTCCTCTTCTAAAATAGGACTTAGTAAGATATAATTAATTGTATTACATTCGAAATATGATCTAGTGCGAAAATACGTTAGCATTGTTCAATAAGTTACATGAACCACTGGTAGATTGTGATTGGACAGTCACGATGCCGTAAGAATCTTGAGCCTCGCTGTTATCAGAGTTTTTCTTATCCTCATATCCTTTCTTTATTTATTGTCGGTTTTTATGGCTACTGATACATAACTTTGTATCTATTGAATTATTGGTTTCAATCCATGGGACATTAAAAAGTAATATCATTTTAGCCCTCTGGCTTCAGTATGTAATCCTCTTGGTCTTTTTTATTTCGTAAGTGCACAAAGTAATTTAATTTTTTCTGCAGACCAGCAATCGATAGTGTACAGATGACCACAAGTATGTTGAAGGTACCAATTGTTCGTAATGTTCAGGTAAAACGCAACATTTTTATTTATATTTTTTGTGTTAGCTTTTTTCAGTATATACATTTTTATTCATAGTATTGTATAATCATAGTATTGTACACACTGAAAAAATGTATATTGTATATATGTTTTTTCAGTGTGTACAATACTATGATAATTACTAAATTATTGATCAGTTTTATGGTTTCGAAGACATGGTGTGGTTCTTTTCTAATTCCTCTGAGATATGCTTTAGATTATTTAGTTGTTCAATATGTCTTTCAACGCCAATTTAATTGAATATTACTTATATTATCTAAATAAATTTTCAGAAAGAATTTGCAATTAATGTTTTTACTTTCCAAAATGATGCACCATCACAACTTTAATTTAGGGGCTTTCATCTAGAAAGATTGACTTTTATGCTAATGAGTTAAATTTCGTCCAAAATTAAGATCGTCTTCAGTTAAGTTGTAGTAAAAGAGTGGTAATGGCATTTGTATAAATACTAATGATGGTTTCATTTAATATACATGTTATCTTGAAGCGGAATTGAATAATCATCTTAATACGATGATACAAAATTTAAAGATATTTAAAGATATTTGATCTACTACTAAATAAAAATTGACACTTGAGTGCTTGATCAACGAATAAAGAGTAATACTAATCAATAATAATGACTTTCTGTTCTTTTTCGTTTCTTAATTTTGAGGAATGATCATAAATTTAAGCTCGTTTCCATATTTTGATTTGCTATTAGAATATTTTCTAAATTATTATTTTAACATGGTTTCAAATAATTTAAGTAAAAATACAAGTTTACTTGTAAGGATTATTAAGTATTCTGTCTACAAAGAGATTCACATATATCTTCATATCACGTAATTTTGTAATAAACATTGTAAACTATCTTAATTATTGGTTTTAGATTAAATATATCACTAAATTAAATATATTTCCTACGAGAAAAGACAGTGATTTAGTCAATAAGAAATATATAAGTGGCAAAAAATATAAATTTACAACAAAATTTCTCATCAAGAGCACTGCTTAACTTTTTATATTTCAAGAAAATTGTAAATGGTTCACGGTTGCAATTTCTTTGACAAACATCTGTGTTATTTCTTAGTGATGTCTTATTAAGAAAGGAAATACAAATTGGTTGAAAGCGCGAGGATATCGTACGGCAAGAGGTTCCACATAAAGTCGACAATAATAAATATTGATGAAATTTAAAGAAAGATGAAAATTTCTGCACTCAAAATGCGTAGCTCGGGCTTTGCGAATTGTTACCTTTAACATTGTTTCTAAAAGGCTACAATACAGTGAGCAAATTTAAAAAACACTTAAAATTTTTAGAAACCTGATTTTTAAGAGTGATTTACAATTTTAAATTATTTCGCACGAAAACATTATTAAAATGAAACATTTTTAAGAGGTTCAAATATGAATCAGTATTGAGTATTACTTCTCTCCATAATCCATTTCGCATGTAGTCAATAAATGATACAAAATTACGTGTTGACAAGACCTATCTTTTCATACTTTCCATAGTAATTACGAACCTATTATGAAATAAGATGAGTAAAACCAGTCTATTAAATTTCTCTCATCTAAATAAAATGGGAAAGATTTGTGAATAGTGAATATTTTTCAATCATAAATTCTTGTCCTAAGCTTCAATCTCACAAATGTAACTAACAAAATATCAATTTATATTATAAATAGCTCTTTTCTAAACGTGAACACAAAATGATGTAATAAAGCAAAATGTATTTAGTCTATTTACTTAGACAATCTTAATGAAAAAACTGATTTAATTCCTTAATAATTTTCTTTAAATAAATTATTTTATCCATTCATTGTATTTCTATTGGCGTCAGACTATGAAGAAGAGGAAAAAAATAATTAAATTTTCATACCTTAACGTAAAAAGTGCTTACCCTAAGTATATCTGCGTAAACTTATAGCTGTACCCTACTTTCGTAATCGGATTAAGTTACACATAGGTCGACAAAACATTGTAAAAGAAGGTGTAAATTCCATTTGGTAGTGGGGCTATATGAGAAATATCACGTGTTAAGCAAAAAGTCAATTCAGTTTTACCGGAACACTAAAAAAATACATTTTATTTCCTGCTTTTTATACGACAAGTCCTCAAATATACAAAAGTTAATAAATACCATTGATGTAAGAATATGTTAAATGAATATCTTTAACAATTCAATTGTTATTCCAGTATTAATTTTTTATGTTATCTCTTAATCTGGATACTGTAAAATAAAATATAAATAAGACATATTGCGTGGTATAATATTCCTTTTCCACTTTTACCAATATTAGCCTGCGCTTGTTGATTATTGTCTTGGCATCTTAGAACGTTTTACATGAAACCAAATAAATGTGTTATTCTCTAAAAAATGCTTTTTACGTCTACAAACTTTGGCAAAAACACTTATTCACAGTGTGTAAAATTTATTAAATTGTTCAGAAGAAAAAAACGGAAATCTAATAAGATCACTCACGTATCCACCCTTTGTCTGTCATAGTATTTTTTAAAGACTTGAAATTTAGAGTAATTATATAATGTATTAATTTTCATACGTATTAATAGTTAACGCTTAAAAGTATTTATTCACAACTATTACAGTGGTCCAATATATTTTTAATTTTTTTTTTAAATTTAATTAAAGATAGTTTTAGAAATGTTTTTGTCCCAAAGTCAAAATATAGGTATAAAACCAAGTTATCAGTGATTAATCTAAAGTTTATCGTATCATTACAGGAATAACTTTAAATCTCATTCTTTTCAAGAAATATACGATATTTTTACGCCTGATTTACTATATTTTTTAAAACGTTTGTAAGTAATTGTTTATGGAACATTCGTGGCGTAACTTGTACTTTTCGAGTTTTTTTGTTATTTGGTTTATTCAAGTTGGGCCATATCCATAGATACTAAAAGTAATTGAAGCCACATATTCCGGCAGTTTCTTACAGATAATCCGATCCAATAATTCTAATATTTTATAGTTTCATTTGCGTATTTGTATGCAGAACATTCAGTGAAATTCACTCAAAAATGACCAGTCTCAATACCTTGAATTAAATAATTTAAAAATCCATCCAAATAGGATGGGTTTTTAAATTATTTATTTCCTATAAAATAACTAACTTTTATTTTATAGGAATTAAACCCACCCCACCTCTTGCGTAATTTTTAATTCGCTTCAAACAACTTAACAAAAAACTTCAAAAATAAATATCCAAATAGAACCACTATATTTAAGGCACAAAAGCGAAAAATGAATATAAAAAAAAACGAATGTCGGGTCAATCATCTGCGTATTTATAATATATTTTTTCACATGATCAGGCCATAACAAACAAAGTAAAAGAAATGTCCCCATTTTTTTCCTTGAAAATTTCATAAACCCTGGAATACATATTTATTTATTTTATTAGAAAAATGTAACGGATAAATTGTATCTATTATTTACTGATCGTGGCAGGCTTTGCTTAAATTTAATTCCTGTTTTTGTGTTATTGTGCGTGGAATAATTTGGAAAGTCTTTAATGACTACCTGCATCCTAAAAGAAAAAGACATTTTAGATTTCACGCTTTTAATACCAGCGGTTGAGTCTAGGTGTTGACCTGTCCATCAATAAGTCAAGAAGATTGAATATTTTTGGCGTTAATTTTGTAGAAGTTCATTGTTCACAATTAAAGTTTCACGTGATGTAGTATTTCTACTTTCTTTAATTTCTTTACCACAAGCCAGGTTTCGTTATATTACATCTTCAGATGGGCTATTAGCAAAGATACGCGACGCGCGGCATTATCTTTTGAAGAAAGTAGAAATAATACTACATCACGTAATTTCATTTAATTGTGAAGTCAGGAAGAGTTTTAGCTGGCTTCTCATGGCCTGTGATTGCAAAGGTCATGCCGCACAGTGCCACTTACGGTGAACGAACGAGTATTATTGGCGAAACCATGCTACCACTGGTGAAATCCTCCCCATGGCGCGCGGTACTAAAAGTATTTCGTAGGAGGCCACGAAGACTATTAGAAAACCTTTGAAAGCCCGGAACTTTTATAAGAGACGAGTTGTTACAGGGTCCATGAGGATTTCGTAGACGATTCGAATGGTGGCATTTAAAATTATCTACCTTTATGTTATTTGGTGGGTTTTACTTATTTAACAAAAATAGACGTTGGTGGATAATCAACTGAGATAATTTCTCAATCCCAAGTAATGGATTAAAGTCTTACCAAGATGATTATAAATTAAAAATCTATGTCACCGGTTTGTTTATTTTTATCTGTTATTGTGTATTTTGATTTTTTTGCTCCACAGCCTTTCTTCCACAAAGTTTCTTCGATTTCGTATAAAATGTCGGTGCATGGTCAATATAAAAATTAACAAATTGCCCGTGCCACTCGACCTCGCCACGGGCCACCCCGTGCGCCCTTACGCAGAGCCATTGATGTTGCAGTCTCGCGGCAAATTTTTTTAACATCTTCATGAGTCAATCCACTTCGCGTCAGGTCGCATCGTACTTCCCACGGCGCAAACTAGCGTGGTGTGGCCCGAAAAATTACATGCCATGGAAAGTCATTTTTATTTATAAATACATATATCGTCGATGAAAAAAAACACAAATGTTGGATAAGCGTTCCTTATTATTTATTATTAGTACCACTAATCACTCGTCGATATATTGTGTGGAGGAATATTATTTCCGTTACATTGATTTACTTGTAGTGATCTTCTCACATGGAATTGTAGAGCCAAAATATTTTTGGTTTTATTTATTAATCAAGATTTTTAATGATACACTCTCTTTCATTATGATGAATTAGCGTATGAAATTTTAATGTCAAATATAGTCTTTACTATATACGTCTAGCATCAGTTCGGTCTTTCAATTATCCGAGTTTAATTCCAAGCTGACCGTATCAGTAGACGTACTCTTTAAAGATTATGGGTTAACTGGTCAAAACTAATTTTAATTAGATACTGTTTCCTTGAAAGACTTATTATTAATGGTCACTGAGGTAATAAATCTTCATTTTTATATATTTACTCCTATGAAATATTTTGAATATATTATTTCTCTTACCATACACTCAAATATCTCGATCTTATTTACTACCACAAAATCTTATATCGGTCTCTATTCTTTTAATCATATTTAGTCTTTTCTATTATATTTCATGGTGCTTGGTACTTGGAGACTCTAAATATTAAGCAAAACTTTATTTCAAGTATTTTTTCATATAATTGTTGTGTGCGTTTCTTATCCGCGAAAATTTTACGGTTTAATAGATTTAGTTAGCTTTTAGAACAATCATTTCAAAACAGCACGATTTCGTTTGGCATGCTACATCAAATACTATTACTGAATATAAAGATTGGTCATTATGCGTAAACATCCAATAGGTTTTACCTCAAAATTTTTTTGGATTATATATAATAAATAATCTTATGTGCATAAGTATTAGTAATTTTTATAAATATTCATATTGCAAATATGAATAAATATAGGTTTACGTAAATAGGAATATGAGCACATAAGTGTCAAAGTGAAACTTTGTACCTCAGAATGCAAAAATACACTGCTGTGAAGTGGCTAGAACGGCACGGCCGAGTGTTGTAACACAACAGTAGTGCAGCGTCTCCACGCCTCTTCGATTGTTTAGCCTTTTTTTTGTTACTTTGTATTTTAAAGCAATTGTGTGCTAAATACGTGTCATCAAAAAATACTTGTCGCTCGCATGACTAAATCGCTTGAATTTTTGAGAATTATTAAATAATAATTTATCTTCATCACTTTATTTCTCACGATCCCCTAATTATATTTTATGTCTTGTGTTATGACCTTTTATGTCCATTCTGCACAAGACGCTCGAACGGAAGAATTTTCACTTTTTCTGAGCTTTGTCTGACAAGACCTTTTTGGCTGTATTTCAAAATTAATTAGTTAAAAAAAACTATAGCATTGTTTATTTATTAGCTCGCTTATGCCGTTTATATGCATTTAATTATTTATTAAATTATTGTTTATTAATCCACTCTTAACTTTTTTCTTTAAACTCAAACTATCGTATATTTCTTTTACCATATTGATAAATAAATTATTAGATTAACATGCAGAGAATTATTTCTGCCCTATGCTGCTGAAAGTCAATTAGTCACTTAGCTACTAATTTGTTTCACAATATAGCCATTGGATTGCAGTAATATCAAGGAAGTTATTTTTCTTCCTGTCCGGCTATATAAAGATTTAAGGTTCAAATAAAGTACGAAGATAACTAATATTTTCCTTCAAGTTAAAGCTTGGTAATATAAAGGCTTAAAATTTAAAGTTTTTTATTCAACTACGATCTTCATTACTATCAAGGTTCAGGGAACTTACTCGCCAGATCCTCGTCTTTACGCGCCATTAATTTAAATCTTTAAGTCAAGTCACATCGCTACTAAGTTGAGTATATTGTTTCGACAGTATTCAGAGCTTTCATTTTATTACCGTTCATCAGAGGCTTTTAATTTTCTGCACGCTTAAAGTAACTTTCTATCAAGTAAATATACATTTTTATTGACTTTCGTTTAAGTCTTATTGTAAATGTATAAATAAACGACTAAATTTATAATAAAATATACTTTGATGTGGTACATTTAATACGTTTGGACCAGTACAAGGATTGTAAATCAAATAATAAAAAATTGTATTCCTCTAAATTTATTCTGTCTGGTATATAATGTGTAATCGAAAAAAGCAACGCTAAATAAAATTATTAATTTTTACTGCCGAGATAAAAATTAAAAAAGGTATTAGCTGATTACCGGAAATTAACAGATGACTTAAAAGCTTTTATTGTATCACTAAAAGTGAAAACTCAAAATGATAAATGCATTCTATTGGTCTCTCCCTGATAATTTAAATTGTCATGTCTTACGGAACGCGCGCGTGTAGCATTAATAGATATTTTCATATTTTTTAAATCATACAGGTATGTAGCTAAGTTAACAATAACCTACCATTGAATGAAGTATTTCTTGAAATACAAATAAGAATCTATGTTAAATAGACAAAGGTATGCTTACAATATAAATTATTTTTCTATGGGAGTCAACTTAGTTAATAAAAACTTTTCAACCGATATTTTATTTCTATTGTCATGAAATGAAGGCAAAATTATAAAATATTTCTTTTAGAAGTTTTGGAAGAAATTTCTTTTTGCGATTTGTTACATAAATCAAGGTGAAATTTTGATAGATAAATGGATAATTTTATAAGTAAAAGCTCTATGTTGGACATATAGGTAGGTCTGAGCTGAACAATCTCCTTATCTGTTGGACGACAAAGTGGATATAATATTATTAATGACCATTCACAATAATTATACACCTAAAATAAAGTAAAATGGATACTGAATCATATCACGAGCTTATTTGAGACACTCCTGATCTGTTTTATGTTCCATGTCGTTTCTTCTTTTTAAAAATTTCATGTGATTAATCCATAAATAAAGATATTATATTCGTAAAATCGATGGTAATCAAATTAAAACATAATCGTAAAATCGATGGTACTATTAGCGTAACTTTAAACACAAAATAATAGTGTTCAAGGCTTTAATAAGGCAGCGCGACAATTAAAGGCAAGTCAACAATACACAAAATAAGTAATAAATTCCCTATTGAAATTTTTTGGTGTATGTGTAATAAGATTCACATTAAAATTACTATTTTTTATAAGAATTAAATAGTAACAAAATTAGTTACCTATATTTACTTCATTTACTATAAGAGACTAACAATAAAGCCTTTCTTTTTTTAAAAGTTTTTTAACCCTCAGGCACAAATTGTGTGTTCTTATTCCGATTTTTTGAACATACGGTTGTTTGAATTATCCGGTCATTCTTTTATTAGACTCACTTTATGTAACATAAAAATATTCACGGAAAAATACGGTTACAATTATAATAATCACATGGAGTTATGAGCAAACGATGAATCTATTCGCATACTTTTCGTTCAGGAGAATTTTAAAGTTTCCTTAAATTTAAATTTAAAATAAGGACAATGATTTTAAAGGAACTAAGCTTTCAACTATTTAATAAAATATATATTTTAAAAAAACTAACAGACGTTGCATATTTCAAAATTATGTACGAAACTAAAAAGGGCGATTCGCATATTTAAATAGAAAATTCGAATAGAAAAAAAGTAGAAAAAAAAAGATATTAATGAAAACATTAAAAGACGCTGATTTTTCCGAATCAGAAAATAATTGATATCGGTACAATTCATTATACATAATAATTGATGCTTATAACGCAAGCCATCATCGTAAATTTTATGCAATATACATCAGTTAATTATTCGAGACGACATTTTTTCTTTTATTAAAATACTAGCTGTATCAGCAATTTCATTCGCCTCTGAATCCATAGAAAGTATTATTAACTGTCAAATTAATACATGTAACGCTATAATAATTTTTATAATAATATCTAGTAATAATTTTAGGAGAACATTTTTTTTAATAAGATTTTGTATAGAAACGTCTGATTTCCATGTAAATGTTACACATGTTCTAATAAATCGGTATGGAATTTTGTACATTTCCCTGGATGTGTATAAAATTCTTTAATTATATACATTTCTGGTAATATGTACCTTCAGTAATATGTAAGTTGCATAATGATACAAAAAATCGATGTGACACTCGTCGACAAGCTGGTAGTATTGAATTATATAGAATTGGGTTGGATTGGGTTTTTCTTGGATTGGATTAGCTTATATTGGGTTTGATTTAAATGGGTTGCCTTTGCTTTGTGTTAGATTGAGTTGGACTAATTATGTGGGGTTACGTTGGCCTTGGGTTGTTGGTTGGTTGGTTTTAGGTTGGGTTTCTTTTGGGTTGGGTTTGGCCTTGGGTTGGTTGGTTGGCCTTGGATTGTTGGTTGGTTGGTTTTAGGTCGGGTCTCTTTTGGTTTGGGTTTACTTTTTGTTAGGTTCGGTTGGATTCTCTTTCGAATACACGGAACACAACCCGACCCGGGTTGTGTTTGGGATAGATTGGGTTTGGTTGAGTTGAATTAGGTTTCGCTTGCCTCGAGTTTTGTTGGGAATGGTTTGTTTTTGGGTAGGGTTGGGTTGGGTTTGCTTTGGTTTGGGTTATCTTGCGTTCGGTTGAGTTTGCTTTGCATTGAGTTGGATTGTGTTTAGTTTACAACTTTAGTTGTGTTTAGTTACCACTTTTTTGGATTGTGTTTAGTTAACACTTTTCTTGTTATTTCATCTATTATCAACACAGTGCATGGTGGTACACAATCCTAAGCCGGGCGGCCAAAATGGATAATTCGGAATTAAGCATTATGTTTGTATTAACATTACTGCAAGTGATAAAATTACGTGTCATTTACTTAGTTGATTATATTAAACAAAATGTTTATCAATTATTTGCCTATAAATGACAAGAAAAAGAAAATTAAAATAAATTAAAATTGGTACAATTCAGTGTCTATGTTAATTAATATTAAGCATAATTAATTCCAAAATTTTAACTTTTATAAACTGATAATGATGCCTACTGTGCACAAATAAAAGTTACATTAAAAAACCACAAAAATATGAAATTAAATAACGACTTTGAAATCGAGGGGATACTCTGATTTTTTATACAAAATAATATAACACTCAAATATCAATACAAAAATTATTACAGGATTATAAAATATTAACAAAACTAAAAACTTAACTGTTTCTTTTGAGGTAGCCTAAACTATTTCTTTTGAGGTAGCTTCGTAGGCTGGTAGCGAAGGGCTCTAACTGTAACAAGATTCTATTCATTAAATCGGTATTAGTAAGTGACTGAGCCATTTTTCGAGCATAGTCTTATCTAAATCCCTTCCAATCTCTTTCAAAATTCTTTTTGTTATTAACTTTAGCAGCCTCTTCAGATATTTCCCTGACAGATAATAATGCACGATTTACAATTTATGAGCTATGTATTAGTACTTTGTGGACGGAAGCTGGGAGATTGTACAATTGATATTCTTGTACCAAATGTCGCACGTTTTCAGAACTGAACTTACATAACTCTACGTTTATACGTATATATACATAACTCTACGTTTATACGTTTATTACGTATATTCCAAAGATAAAGTTTAACAAAATTGTAGAATAATTATCAATTAAATCTATGTTTATTTCTATAATTTTCACTGAAATATCTAAATTCAAAAATAATTTTCTCGTGGCATTTTCGTCGTTTGATATCCTGCTTCCAGGACTTCGTGATTTATCTGCAATTTAGCCTAATCGAGACCTAAACTCTTATAAGCTTACATCGTTGTCAGACCTAATCTGTCAATTCTTGAAATCTATTTTCTATTAGGGTGAAATTCAACGAAGCGAAACGAGTCCCCGGATGTAAAGGTGACAAACCAAATTCAAAACAATTTTCATCGCTATCTTTTTGCATACACCTATCTATATAATTAATTTCTTTGGGTTTTGCTACACAAATATAACACCTAGCAGATATGGATTTCCACTCAACATACTAAAAATTTTACCACCGATCATAGTCAATTCCAAAAAATGTTGAAAACGCGTTCGTCTAATGTGAATGTCGCCAGACACAATGAAGCTGTCTTTTCTTTAAAATATGATTCCTCATTTTTAGATATATTAAAACTTTCTTTCACAAATTGGAAATGAATAAGTCTACGGTATTTCATGAAAGAGGGTGGGGCGGAATTTTTCGTCGAAATATAGGATTCACTGTATGAATTTTATACTAACTGCAAAGAAACGTAAGAAGTTACAAATAAACTATTATCATCATCTAAACTAGGATCCCCGAAAGACTGTACTCACACAATCGAAATTAACTGACTCCACTGGAATATTATTCAAAATAAATTTCTCTGACTCTAAGATACGATCTTAGAGTCAGAGAATGATGTAATAAACTTTGGGACTCGATCTCGGCTTTTGCTTATATTACAACGACATTGCTAGAATGTCACTTTTCTTAACTTTTAAAACATTCTGATACGTTGGAAAAATCTTATTCCACCCTTACTATTAACAAAGTTAATTATGAATAAATTTTTATATTTCGTGAGCTTAGTCTTCACAAAAAGTAATAAAACTTCATCCGCATTTATATTTGTTGTTGTTGACGAATCCGAACTGTTCAGTAATGTACTAACCGTTGAATTGTAAAATTAGGATAATTCTGTTATTCAACGCATTAGTTGTTGCTAATTCAATATACTCAGCAGCATTTTTGATACGTTATAATTCACAAGGTTATAGTATTTAACGACAATTTTACACAAATTAAGCAAACGTTTATTTAAAGGACTAATATCTATTATCTCCACATTATCAAATGTTCTAATAGTACTTAAAAAAATGCGTTCGTATCTTTATTAATATGTTCTCTTACTGAATCCCATAACTCTCGGAAATACGTCCTATTAAAGGAGCGTTTCAGTGAATTAATTGAAAAGAAAAACATGCAGTTTAGCTAGCACTGTAAAAATCTCTTGAACTTTTACGAAAAACGCATGCTACCAGTTAACATAAAGGCCCATTGCACCCACAGACTATATAAGGTTATGTTGAATTATATATTTTACGTCAGAGTTACACTTATATCAATATAACAATTATATTACATTAAGTGTGCATCAGCGCTAGAAATTATTGGACTCAAAGAATTCAATATTATGCATATTTCTCTCAAATTGTACTTGAACTCGGTGACATTAAAATATTGCGAATACTACAACATATATAAAATTAAAATATATTAAGTATTGCAATACATATATTGATCGATTTTTATGACACAATCATAAATAAACGAACAAATACCGGGAAAGGTTATTGCAAAGACGAGTCACTAATAAGCGCGCGTCAAAGGGTTGTAATAAACAACGCGCAACGCCGCACTACACAGACCAAAATGCAGTTAAAAACAATTATTAGCTATTATATTTATATCTTTGCGTGTAGTTTGTTTATCGTACTATTTAATGAGGTAGTTAGAAGTGTAAAATTAAAGTACTGACTTTTACATTAACACATATTTGGGATATGTAAGGAAGTTAAAACATCAACCGATTGCACATTAAAAGAAGAACAAAAAACAATTAGTTTATGGAAGTAATATTAGGCCTCAATTTTGATTACAGAAATTATAAATGCTTAAATAAGAATCTACATTAATCTCTTTTAAAACTTTTTTTTCTTTTTTTCACGCTGAATACACATTATTTTCCCATAAGAACCCAAAGAGTTGTTCAAGTATTAGAAACTGCACAATTATATTAACCTAACAACTGTTAAATATAAATTACACATATCGTATTATATTAAAACAACTTTAAAATTCTGAGTTTGTGATCCATAATATATTATTAATCATACATCTTTTAAAATATGTTATCTTTATTGATTACTTTAAAACTAAAAACATTATATAAAAATTAAACCGAACAATTATTATTTGTGGTAGGTACTCTATACTATTTTAATTATTATTTTCGTTTATTACATTCAAGTCTTTAGTTTTTTTATATAAATCGATTTTAAATTAATTACTTATTTCTCAATTTAACGTAATCAAATATGGCAATTACCCAAGATAAACTTAAACAGCGCGGCTAATTTTTTATTACAAAATACACTAAATTCGAAATCTTATTATATATTCCATAACTTATTATATTAATAAAACGTAACTATTTTAAATAAACATTAAAGGGGCGAAGAGATCCAACTTTTGTATTCTAACATATTACACGATGTGGAATATTATGTGCATATTGTTGAGTATATTTTTAGATGAAACACACACTTATTTAAAAAAAAACAGCGAAAATAATTGAACGCTTTATTATTTATTGAAAATAATTCATATTTCTAAAAAACGGAAAAGGATGAAGTCAAGTTTTTTTTGCGATTGCCTTATCGAAAATTTTGTGGAAATAAAGATACTTTGAAAACTGTGGACTATAGTATATTTATTTTCATTATATATGTATTTTCTCAGAAAATAAAAATGTAACAACCATATCAAATTTTATTTTAAAATTAAATAATTCGTTTTATTACCCGGAGAGAACATAATTTTTGAAGTAAGAAAAAATAGCCTGAAAGTGTTAAAGCGGCTATTGTCATTGCGTTTATTTTAGTAATTAAAAGAATAGTCAATTATTCAAAATGGCGAACTGATTAACCAATAAAAGTAAAATTTAATTATTAAATGGTTTGTATGAAGTTTATCAGATCAACTAAAAATTGAAGATATGATAATATGACATTTAACACAAGAGGTACTTCGAAAAAGTAATTTCGTAATTATTATAATACTATCCGTGCCCATGACGTCGTTCGCGTGTAATTGGGAAATAGTGTTAGTTTTTCTTTTTACATATATGTTGCTCATGGATATATGCCAGTAACATACCAAATTTCATCAAAATCTATCCAGAAGATTTTGCGTGATACCGGGTCAAATACAGATAGATAGACAAAAATAATAAAAAAAATTTTCGGTTTCTATTACTATTCCACACATTAAATCAATCACTTCTTTAAATATATTGTCAATGTGCCTAATTTGCTCCCTTAGGGTCTTTTGCCAAATGTGTTATTTTGTATGTATAGATATACTGTTACGTTTGTTATACAATTCCAATTTAATTAAAAATAATAATTTAATTTTATAAAGGTATATATGAACAAAGTAGTGTGTACAGATAGTATATAGAAATATAAGATACCAACTTCTGCCACATTTTTAATCTCGTAAGCTACATAAACCTATTTTAATATAGCTACGTTCAGAAATTATATAGCTCCGTAATTATGGAGTTACTAAGGTGTAACCATATATGTTTATATCCAAGCTTTTGCATTTATAATGATAAACAAGGATTTAGGATAAACATCAGTTGATATAAACAGAAAAACAAAAATAAAATTAACGAAAAATTTAACAATATTTTTATATTTTCTCCCTCTACATTGCTATCCCTCTCCTCTACAGGAAATGAAAATCTTTATATAATACATAAAAAATATATAACAATGTGAAAACAAAAAAAAACACCAATACACCATTATTAAATTGTGACGCATTATCAAGTGATTATACTATATTTCCAAATATTTTTTTTAATTAACTTGATGTCTTCGTCTCTTCTGGTGTATTAGAAATAACTTTTTGTCCTTTCAAGCAACGAGGCGCACATCTAATTCCAAGTAAATAATTGTAGTAAGAAATCTAATTCCAAGTATACTGTATGAAGGAGTTGAAAGCCATTGCCAGACGGCGTGGTCATAATAATATATTTCCGTTCGGAAACTTTAAGTAAGAATACCTAAAAAGGTATAATATCTGGATATGAAAAGTAATGAAGTTAGTTGCACATTATTGTGGTTATCAAAACGAGGATTAAAAGAAAAATATGAAACATTTATAGATCAAATAAAATTTTAATTATTATATTCGTTTGACAGGTGTATTTATTGAAAGTTTAAACATTTATTAATGTTTAAACACTATTCCCTTGTATTTAAATGTTCGAATATTCATTGTGATTGAAAATCTCCATTGATCAATACGTACACTCTGTGGAAAATAAACTATGAGTTAATCATTGAATGTAGCAGCAGCCAGAAATACAATGCTAACACAAATACGAAAAACTTATCAACGACCTAGAAACTAATTAAGATATTTAAAAATGCACGAAAATAGGGAATTCCTCGTTAAATCCCCTAAGCCCTATGTTAAATTTGAATAAACCAAATCTAACTATCGAAATAAAATAAATAGAATATTAGCTACTTATTTTATGGTGTAAAAATGTGTTCAACCTTTCCAGTGTTTCATGCAGCGTGAATACATAAATTATTCCATAGAGAGATTAGATTATTACATTTGTTTCAAAAGGATATCGATTGTAGTGTTACACAAAATCATAATACTTATACAATAAATGTATTAAGTAGGAGTGGATTTTGTCTTAAGAAAGTTTCATGCGGTCATAGGTACATAAAATCATTAAGGATTTATTTATATGGGTTTTGTTTTTTTACGTAAGCAATTTTTCCATTAAACTATTTACAACTGTTAAATGTTATTTTTAATACATAAATATATTACCTAGCGTGTGTTTCACAAACGTAAAAAAAATCTAATATACTAAAATTATGAAATTTAGAAATATCGCTTTAATTTTTCAGTAAACTTTAGATACATTTCCAGTAACCATATTTTTTTGACTTTGGTAGTTTTGGAGATACAGTGATGGGCTATAGGGATGGCCTATTTTTTATGGACCTTTGCAAAGATTTCATATATCGAATTCTGTAGAAATAATCTTGTAATTCAAGTAAGCTTTTTTCATATGATGATATTCTTCACAATAAAAAAAACTTTTGAGTTCTATATTTCCCCTCCAAATTTTTATATGAACATTTTTTGTGTGCACTATTGAGAGTTATGATGTCAACTATGATTTTTCGGTATGCCCTATAAATTTTAAGTCTACGTCAAATGGTTTCTGAATCACAAAGTTATAACTCAAACAAACGGATGGACTCGGGATTGATTTATATGGGTTTTGTTTTTTCTTTGGAAGTTACATACCTGCAAAGTAAAAACGAAATATTTAAATTAAAATAACCGAATGTAAAGTTGATTTAGACGTGTAATTTTTTTGTTGCGAAATAATCCGTGTAACCCATGATTTTGTACTACACTAATAAAGTAATATTTTACTAATTTTATATTATTGTCATATAATTTATTTTTAAAGTGCCAACATATCGACTCATATTAATATTATCAAGTATATTTTGTCTTAAATAAATTCATTTCAATTTTTCTTATGATAACGCGTGCACTTCATGGGTGAAAATAGCCACATAGATAAAATTTATTTTAGCTTATTTACTCTCTAGCATTAAATTCCTTAAAGCGACTAAAAATGTGCTTTCTGTAAATGGTCCTACTTTTATTATTTTTTATTTTATTTTTATAATAAATATAAATGTATAGGCCAGAAAATTAAAGAATATGAAGTAATTATCGGACGAGGAAAAACCAACTTCGTGTAAATTAACACTAAACATTAACTGAAGATTATGTAAATCGATATACATCCCGCTCCTTTCCAACACATCACAATCTGTTTTAGCAATGGAAAGATATGTTTGGATTAATTATATACAAATCACGAAAGTAAATTTAAAAAGACTACTTAAATAAAATAAATACATTATATGACATTAGGCATATAACATCACTCGATTTTATAATAAGCGATCATGTATTTCAAATTATTTGTTTCAACTCGCCTCAATAGTTTAAAGGACTTTATATCTCTTACGCTAAGAATATTTGCATATGGTTGAACATCATGCATAATTAGTACTAAAAGAGAAGGGAAGGGAACGTTGTGAGGTAGCGGGGTAGTAATTTAAAAATCTTCACTGATAGCCCATTTGATGGGGTATTCTTCCCTGATAACCCATCTTCACTGATAACCCATTTGATGGTATCTTTTTCCCATTTGATGGGAGATGGGACTTCATGCTTCGGACAAGAAATAAAAATATTCTGTTTGAATAACACAGCAGCAGGTAACAGCAGCAGTCAATTTAACATCACCCATCGTGATAAAATCGGACAAAAATATTTTATAGCTTATTATTAATTAACAGCGTATTCTTTAATGTTTTAAAGTATTTATTACTAAGAAAACAGTAAAAGTACAAGTAAATACCGTATTTTATACACAAGTATACAGTTTACTCATTTTCGTCGTCCTCTTCGTCATCAATACCTATATTAAATGATGACTGGAGTGGTGACACTGCGAACATCAAATCTAATTCCTCTTTAGAAAATGACTGCTTTTGCTTATGTAATTTAGGTCTTACGGAGCTCTAATACTGATAAGAACTCAGGAGAAATCTATTTAAAATGTCCATATTGCAATCTACTATTTAAAATTTTCTTGAAAAATTCAGTCGGTACTGCCGAAAGTTTTTATTGCGAGCCTAAGCCACCTCTTCTGATAATTGTCCAATCGTTAATAAAGCATTCCTTATTATTTGGGCTCCATGTATTAAAATTTTGTGTATTATCGGTGACGTATGGTGCCATTTATATAAATTTACATATCTTTTTGGTGTTTCATAACCACATCTAATTAGCATTTATTCACAGGAAATAACTTCCAGTATTATCCTCATTCGTTTGATGAGAAAACGGGTCTGCAAAAAATCTTCGTGACGTGTTGCCATCATTGGCGTTTCTCTGATGATTTAACGCTAGCATAAACGCCAAATAAAATATAAACTAAATATAAATAATTATCGAGTTTTTGCGTAAAGATAACACAAAAACTCGATAATTATTTATATATTTTTATTAGGCATACTAATCTCTAAGTTGTATACGAAATAATAATTTCTGTGCATGTTTTTAAAAATAATCAAAAAAGTATTAACTCTTTACAAACTACCTGTGGAATATGCATTTATCTGATTTATTTCAATGATTGGTCCCACGGTCGAGAGCATAATACGACACCATTGTTCTAAACACACTCATTTTAAAAATATAGCGGATAAATTCAAAGTCTCAAAAAAATAGCGAACTTAACTTTCCGCGTGCCTTCGCGTGCTTCCAGCATTGTAAAAGGTGGTTCTAACAATTTTTATTTCGCTATTTCTTTCTAACACATAACGTTGCTATTATGAATTGTCACATTATCTCTTTCTCTCGTCTTTATTCGTCTATCTATTATAATAATCGTCTATGCGCTTAAAAAACTTTCAAGTTTTTATATCAAATGATTTTTTGGAAAAACGCTTGTGACTGGTCAAACGGACACGTGTTCTTATGAAGATTCGGTTTTTCTTTCCTTTTAACCTAAAAATCCTAAAATTCAACGGAAAAATTAGGTATATCATTTCTTGTATCTAATTTATTATCTAATTTTCGTTTTTACTCTGATATTTAAGAGTTCAAACCTTCAGGTAAAATTATATTATGTTAACCCATAATTATAAAAGAACAGCTTCAGGGAAACATTAATAATACTAGAGATAGTATTTGTCAAAAACTCATAAAATAAAAGTTCAAGGCGGAAGATGTGTACAATTGAAATAAATAATTAATTTTATGCAGCTTTTAATAAGTTGTAAAGTATAAAAATAGTCTTTGTAAAAAACTACTTTACCCTGTACACATGCTTTCTTACGGATTGAAGTTTCAGCTTTCAGAAGATTTCAGCGAACGACTTCATTTAAATCAAGTGAACAGCTCCGTATAGATTGTTACTTGAAAATACAAAGTATACCAAATTTCACTTTGATCTAACGTGACAAAAGGAAATGTCGCAATAAAGTCTGCTTCAAAAAGTCTTTTTGATTAATGGAGCCAATAAAACTTAGCGCTTTTATTGTTATCTCATAGATTTCACAAAAAAAGTATGGAGTAAATTACAATACACAAATATGTATAATATATCTTCACCATTAAAATAAACTTTTTAAATAATAATAGCATTCGCACTATGGAAGTTCCATACACTCTGAGACATTAAAGAAAACGGAAATGTTACAGGAAAACTAAACAATCTGAGGTTTATATAAACATATAATATATTTTTACCGTGTGAATATATTCGATAGTAAGTCTTTCATAGAAAAAATTATTAAATTAAATTTTAATAAACTATGAAGTTTGAAATGGTTTGCTATAGTTCTTCGGTAATCTTTGCTACAGTCATTCCGTAAAATATTGACTACTGCCGTTTTGGTGATAGGAAAAAGAGAGGGGTGTATCTTTAACAGACATTTTCAACATTATCGCCATTACTAAAATTACATAAAATTTTTAAACGTAATAATTTTACTTTTTCTATCATATGCTCGTTAATTTATATTTCATACGACACCGAAAATGAAAACAAAGCAAGCATTCGCAAATATATTTTTTTAAGTATTAAATATTGAGAATTATGCTGGTTAGTAATCTTTCTCATTATGCTAAACTTCAAAGTCGAATGATTTCTAACAAAAAAGAAACTGATAGATGGATAGGCAGGCTATATCAGACTGCTCCTTTTTTCCTTTTTAGATACTGAATCTTGAAAAAGATTAGTAGTGTAATGAAACATCGTCGTGTTTAAACGAAAAAAAAGACTATTATTTTTCATAATTTATTTCTCTAAGCAGAAAAAAATAAGTCTAAATTGCAATCTATTTTCAATTTTTACAACTAATAATATGTTTCATCGTTAGCATCATAGACTCTTAAATTTAAAAATTGTATTAAAATGTTTTCTGTACCCAGTGACATTTGCGTTTTATATTATGTTTTAAATTAAGTAAAACTTATCCTCCATTTTGCTTGATATTTTACCTACTTTTTAAATCTCAGATGGTAACTATGGTAATTCGCTTTCCGGTATTTATATTAAAAGTCTAGTTTCGTGACATAACATTTCATTAAACCAAATGCGTTTGGGTTTTTTATTCGATGACGAATACAAAGAAATTATCACAATAGGTGTATATAAAATAAATAGTGGTCGTAAAATTAATCATCTGAGTGTGATTTGTCTACAATATTTAGATCTCATCCCATTTACAATATCAGAAATTTTATTTGAAATAAAAAAACCGTTACACCCTTTCATCTGTTTTCCTCTCCTATTTGAAATTGTGAGTTATGAAATGGTTAAGTATGTTAAGCCGCCTATAATTTAATAGTACTGCCCACAATTATTACAGTGTCCATCGTGATACACTTATATGCATGAAATCTTGCATGTAAACTTCCCAGAATATTTGCAGGAATATATTACTTAATACAGAGCAAATTATCAAAATAAATTCTTTTATACGTGTAAAGTGGAGACAAAAAATACTTCGCCTATCCCAATGAATAAATTCATTGAACAGGTATGGGCTAGATTTTCTAACGCACTAGAAATAAAAAAAATTATTTTTATTTCTAAAAATTATTGTTTGATAAGAACATATCATTTAAAATATTTTGGTTAACTTGCGATATAGACTACAGCAGAAGTGTACTTTGTATACGTTGCAATACATACGTGATTGTTTTTTACTGAACAGTTTGAAAGTTTCAACTAAAGTTTCTTTACCTCGATAAATATATCATTGCTTCTTGGCATACTAAATAAACTATAATATCGTCACGATTTCCAAAATTAATCCACACTGTTATTAAAGCCACTATAAGTTTTGTACGTTTATATGTAACAAGTAAACTTAAAAACTACTTAATATGTTGCAGAAATAATTTGTATTTTGTTACCAAGCTACATTATTCCAAATATTGAAAGGCTATATTTTATTTTCAAAACTTTAGAGGTCCATAAGGGAGCGTAATATTTATAACTCAAACTGAAGAAAAATAATAAAATGTTTATGGCCTACTATATGTCTACCTTTAATTCCAATTTTCTGGGATTTATTCTTATATATTTATTAACTTCCAAATTTACGGTTTTCTTTTCGTTAATGTAAATTTTTCCTCTACAACATGAACTAGATACATAGCATCTGTGTTTCATGGATGTTATTATATGGAAATTCTCTATCTACCTCGTGCCTTACTATTTTTTTTATCCCTCAGGTTTTGTGTTATTATTTACTAGTATTGTTTCTCCTATATCTATTTTCTACAGCGAAACTGACAGTAGAAAATATACATTCAGTCACTTACAGTGTACTACAATTTTAATACACATTTATTTTATTGGATACCAGCTGTTACGCGCGACTTTGCTTACCTAAAAAAATTGTGTGTTGCCAAATTTGGTAATCAGTTGGTGGTATTTCACAACGATTGGAGTTGCAGGTGGGAACATAAATTTAAATATAAGCAATTGATGACGTGTTCAATAAGTTGCTTATTTATGCCATGTGACGGCTCGCCCTGCATCTGGGCAACCATTGATTACCAAATTTGGCAACACACTATTTTTTTAGGTGGGCAAATTCGCGCGTAACTGCTGGTATCCAATAAAATAAATGTGCAAAAATTTCCCAAAATTGTTATAAGTATAAAAAATTTGAAATTAATGTGAATAGAACTTAATAAATAATAACATGGTTTCTTTGAAAAAGGTTAGAAACGAACAAAGATCTATATCTATATTAAAAAATTATCGGTCAATCGTCGTATGCTGACGAGTATTGTTATAAAATCTCTATTATGAAAATAAACAGTAAGACCGAGATTCTTATAGGAATACTCGTTAAATATTATCAAAAATATATCAAAATTAATACATGCTTTATCAGTTAAATTTAATTTAGGAAAGTTATCCCAAAGATTAATATAAATTTACTATATGACAACTAGGTTTTTTTATTTTTGTTGCTAGTATTTCCTCATTTATTTAGGGTTTATAGGTAATATTTCTTCGAAACGAAAATTTTATTTGAAAATAGAATTGATAATATTTACTCGTACAATATCAAATTGTGGAGACTGATAACTAGGAGAGACGGTATATGCGTAATGTACCGTCTCTCCTACTCGTATCCCATACATACATGTTCATGTTTTTCTGATATCTTAATCCTTTTTGCCTTAAACGAACCGTAATTTTACGCAAAGTTATGAAATATATCAAAAGCTTATTTCAACAGAGAATATTAAAATAGGTCACTCTTAAATTTAGCGCTCTTAATTAATAGCTAACAGAATTCTCCCTTATTACCATATAATAAGATTTACATTGAAGTCTATCGTTGTTATTAATATTCACACCACTGTTTGATGAATAAGCTTTGAAGCCAAATTTTAGCAGCACAACAAAACTTCTTTTAAATTCAAAGAACACTATTTATTTATCCCAGTTAATGAATCAATTAAAGGAACCCATCTCTTGTGTACTTAACTGTACTGTACTTTGTTGAATTATCCTTTGATATCGTTGTCAAAATAGATTATATTGTTATGTGGATACTCGTAAATATAAGGAATATAAAATTACATCTTACGGTATTATTTAATACATTTACAGACGAAATTCTACAGTGGAATTCAAAACTTAATTTCACATTATTTTTAGTCGCTCTGAAAGGAGTATAATATTAAAATTGTAGTACACTGTAAGTGACTGAATGTATATTTTCTACTGTCAGTTACGCTGTAGAAAATAGATATCGGAGAAAAAATACTAATAAATAATAACACAAAACCTGAGGGATAAAAAAAATAGTAAGGCACGAGGTAGATAGAGAATTTCCGTATAATATATATATATATATATATATTTATATATCTATATATATATATATATGTGTGTGTGTGTGTGTGTGTGTGTGTATATATATATATATGTATAAGTTTTATGAAGTAATGCGCTTTTAGAAAACATTTTTAACACAGATATTTTACTCAAGAGATCGGCTATCTTTAAATATACCAAGTGGTAATATACGATTTAAAGATAGCCGATTCCAAAGTGACTAAAAATTTAAATAATATCCGACTTATTTTAATATAAACTTTTTTATGTCGACATTCAAACGTTTTTACCATTATTGGAATGTTTCTAGTGAACGATTTTCGCCGAACTTTATATGATCTTATTCACAAACAGCAGGAGGGATTGCACACAATTTTAATTCAGAGACGGGGTTTTATCCTTAATATTTTAGAAACGAAGCTTTAAACCGGAAATGGTGGATAAATATTCAAATTTATTTTTGAAAACTTCTGACTGTTCTATCGATACCAATCCCGCTGGGTTAAATTTTGTTTGAGTATCCGCACCTAAAATTGAATTAATGTAGAATAAATGCACAAATTTCGTACTAAATTTTGTTAAATAAGGTACGTGACATAAAACAAGAAATATATTCAGTAATTTGATAAGCTCCTATTTATATAGAATTTAAAAATTCTCACAGTTTTTATATTTTATTATAAAAACTGTGAGAATTGTTTAATTCTATAATAATTTTTTTAGACGTTTTATTTCCATAATTAGTTTAATATAATATTACAAGGAAATTATAAACATCTGAACTAGTTGCAAATGTGCAATTAAAATTTTTTGAAGATTTAGAAGCTGCTTAAAACCACATTTTTCAAATTAATTATTTTTATATACATCAAATAAATCGTCCATTATAGAAATAAATTTTAGAGTAGTAGTAACGTTTTGAAAAGTTCGTAACTCATTACAAAGTAATAAGGCTTAAGCTATATTTCTACTTAAGATTTCAGTCGTCAATCACATTTTCATGATTTGGTTTCTAAAATGTATATCTCGTAAACAGTTCATTAGCAAAATTTAATTGCTTGTTATTTTCCAGCTTATTTAATGACATTAAAAAAAAACATTTTGTATTGTAATTGTTAACATAATAAGATATATTTTAGCTTTCAAGTATTTTTGAGCAATTTTGACATATCGTTATGGTCAAAAAAGATCTTAATACTTAATTTACTAAAAGGGTGAAGAAAATCTATTTGTAAATGTTCTGTGTTACTCAAATCGTAACATTTTTTGGAGCACCATCAAAAGTCACTCACTATTTTTATACGTACGTTATGTAATTCGCTAAAACATTTGTTAATTAACGTGACTTTAAATTCGGCTGTAAAATTATATATAAAAATGTATCCAACAGATGTTTTCCAATTTCGGTCTGTTGATACTACCAAACAAGCGATTGCGAAGCTGTTTCATCTTTAAAATTTTAATCCAAAAACCTAAATTGATGGAACCTTTGTTAATTTACCATTTTAAAGATTTTAATTCCTTATAGACATTTTATCAAAAATCAAAGAACAAATTGATTACTTTTATGGTTTTATTCCTTATAACTTTTAAACACAAAATGAATCGTTTGTAATATCAGACTCTGTATCAGATACTGTTCTTGTATGTTGCAAAACGTTACTAAAAAATTTTCTGCCATATTTATATGCAGCATGGGAATAATAGTGAAGTCGTAAAATAAAAAAAGAGGTGAATAAAATTTACGGCGAGATAATCCTACCGTCTTCTATTTTTATTGAGACAATTAGAAACGGATATTATTCTGTTCTAGATTTAAAAGCATTTGCCAAATATTTTTGAATATCAAAGTTAAATATATTATACTTTAAATATGTATTTTGTTGCCCTTGTTTTGTATTTTAGTCTGATGCTGTATTTATTGTTTGTATAAGTTATGGATTTGCTCCTTCAGTGCAATTTTTTTAGGACTATCGAAGATTGATTGAGAATCTTCGTTTGACCGTGAAGTTTGTTTCATCATCCATAAATAAAAAAGAAAGATTTCAACAAACATTTTTAAAAAAGTCGACATGATATGTAATACAACTACAACTAATTAAGAAATATAAAAATGATTTAGATAATAATACAAGGAAGTGTTCCTTTTATTAAAAATGTTCGCCTAGTTTTCCGACGTATATGTCCACGCTCCTAAAATGTTTCGAGCATGATTTTCCTGCAGCAGATGGAAGTCAGTCTTCCTATCTTCGTCCTATGTAAATAAATCGAATCCACGTCTCAAGTTCTATTACTAATATTCCATTTCCCGAGTTCCATTACTAATTGGTGAAAATATGTAATTGCATAAGAATAGATCATTACTTTTCATGCTTAAAATAAATGTTTCAGTTTTCATTTTAAATTTTATGAAAGAACATTTTCTAAAAAACTACGAGTGCAATATCAAGTAATATAGTCGCATAGCTTTCAAATATTTATTTTGAAACAAAACTTGAGTCTAACCCAAAGAATGAAAATAGCTATAATACATAGGTTGGGCCTCCCAACAGAGAATTAATTTTTACCTATTTGCATAGTGAATTATGACTATAGTTAAATTTTTCGTGCTGGTAATAGATTTGATGATCCGATAAATGTAATACATACAGACTTTTTTTTAGAATATTATGCAAAGCATTTCTATAGATATAAAAAATATTTGTATAAATATAACTATTACACTATGTTCCACCCTGCCAAAGTTAATCTTATGAAAAAAAACGGTATTGTAAATTTATTCAAAGTTATCGGAAAATTATAGCGACGAATCAAAATTTCATAGTTTATGGGATATTCTCTGTATTTTATGTTCATGAAAGATATGCTACAAAATATATATACTTGTCGAAAAATAATATTGATTGTCAATATATTCAAAAGCTTTCCTATGAATCCTTAAATACGTTTAAGTGCCTAAATTTGTATACATTTAGAGCTACAAGGCGAGAAGATTTTTACTCGGACTGACAGATTTATTTTTACCATTTTTCTAAGTCTGCAGATATGTTTAGTTGAATAATAACACCTAGACTTACAATTAACACTGTTTACATAAGATAACAATTAACACTGTTTACATAAGATAAATACACAATCTTCTTGTTTCTCATTGTAAAAACTTAATTCATGTTCAATAATTGAAAGCAAAATATCATTAACATTCCAGTTACAGTCTGTTGTTAATAAGTAATTATGAATATGAGTAAATAAAAAAAAACAAATTATTTCATATAGCTTCTTTTTATTACGTTCTAGTTTTAATGTGCACTAATCGTAATGGATTTCATAATGAAATTTCTCGGTTATGATTTTCGAACTCTTTAGTGTTGATATTACAGACCCAGTTATTTTATAACACGAATATAATGTGAATATCAATTCACATGTCATCTAGCTAGCACAAAGTATCTTAGCTTGTAGATGACGTGACGAAAGCCAGTAACTGAAAGTCCCTTCGTTATTTCTTACTCTATTATTCAGACAAAAACATCCATGCTGAAATGCTTTAGTAATAAACTGAACTTGTATCCATGTGTGTCACTTTGATTTTTATTGAGTCCGCTTAAATACGATAAATATGATATCATTACTTTCATTGAATAAAAGCTGATCCAGCTTAGTTTCTGCTTGAGTGTTCTGGGAGATTTTCCAAAGCTTATAAGACAGAATGACATGATATTATTACCCTTATAAGACATGAGCTTTCATGTTTGAACCTTTTGAAGTAAATAATGGGAGCTCATAAATCATCGTTGTGCACCATTATGTTTGATAATAGTCGAAATAGAGATAATTCACGGTACTAAGTTCGGTGGATACGTTAATATTTAAAGGTCTTGATTTAAATCAATTATTTCACGTTAGAATTACAAGTTATTATATTACCTAAAGTATTTTTCTGGTCTCCATAACCTTTGAATTTGATTATTAACTCTTAATTATATGGAATAGTTGAAAAAAGTATTCCGGTAGTATGTTGAATTCAACTTGACATTAGAAAATTTAGATTTTTCTTCTAATCTTTGAAAACCTTAATTGAGAATAATTTCTTGTTCCCAGGATCTTACTGTTTTATGTAAACACAATACATGCAAGCAAGGATTCACAATTTTCCCCATATTCAATTTTTTGTCACACTCTCTAATTTTCTTTTTAATTTGTAAATCAATTACCTGAAACTAACTACTAACTTTTACGAAACAAATAATTAATCAAACGTCCGTTCAAATTTTTCCTTACTTCCCAAAAACAGTTTACTCACAGAAACAATTTTTCTGAAAAATTGCTTCTAATAAATCGTAGTGACTCCTTCTTTTCATTTCAAACTTAATACAATCTAAATAGTAACTTAGCTTGTCATTTTTAGGGTTTCGCAGCTCAAAAGCAAAAAAAGGAACTCTTATAGATCACTGCGTCGTCCGTCCGTATGTCTCTCTCTCTCTCTCTCTCTTTCTCCCTCTCTCTCCCTTTCTGTCAAGACCCTTTTTCTCTGGAACGCGTGGAGGATCTAATTGAAATTAATATCAAATACTTAGATCTACGGTCCCTAAGAGCTTTAAAAACGTCAAGCTTCTAAGTCAACGCAAAAAAAGCTAAAAAATACACCCATTTATACTTTTTTTTTCACGTTTTCATATAATACCATCACCCAAATTTATATTGACGTGTGATATATACACTTAAATTCAATTAAATACGAGTAATACGCTTTGCACCTTCACAGAACAACAGTTGATGCAGCTTTGTTACTGCTTAAGTGTTTTGGGAGATGTTTCCAAACTTGTTTTCACATATCTTTTACATTAATTTTTGTAGCCTACTTAAATACAAGTAGTGTGGTATAATAGTCTCTACAAGAGGGAGCTTTCAGGTTTGAACCATTTTAAATGGATGACAGAACTTCATACATCGTTATTGTCACATCTTCGAGACAGAATATAGAACATTCAAAATAAAAATAATTTACGAGTACTAAGTTCGGTTGATATATCACGGGAGAATAAATAATCTAAAGTTTCTCTCTCATAAATTAATGTATGTGAATTTTTATTTTGTCACTTTTAGTTATGTTCATACATTCAGTAAAATTCGAATTGATGGTTAGCACAAATTATTTAAATATATTAATTGTATAAATTTTTTCATCATGCACAGTTTTTTTCTAACCCGAGCTTGTTTACTTCGGCAGTTTTTGAGGAGACATGGATAGATAGGTAGAAGCCATCTTAAAACAGTTGCATTGCTATAAAGAACAGACTTATTAAGGTTCATTTATATTCAGACATGCTTATATTGCATCTCTGAAAAAGCACAGCTATTATTGAATTGGCATTGAGCCACCCTAATATATATATATATATATATATATATATATATATATATATATATATATATATATATATATATATATATATATATATATATATATATATATATATATTAGGGTGGCTAGTAAGTAATTTCTAGCCACAACTTCGAAATTTTCTAGAAAGTAAAGCCAAAAGTGCAGTCAGTTAACAACAGTCAGCGCCGAAGCATTAAGTGAATTACATACAAGTTAATTGATTTCAGTGGATATGATATATGGATTCTATTATTTTCATCTGAGTCACGATGCAAAGACTGCCAGAAATAATATATGTCATGCTATGGACGTGTCCACGGTGTCTTACGCGACGGTACATATTTGATTCACAAATTTCAGGACTAAGGAATACGATCTTGAGGACGAACCCTGTATCGGACGTCATGTTCAATTAGACGTGCAATGATAATGACGCAAAGTTGAGGAGGACCCTCGACTGACGATTCGTCAATTGGCAGATGAGCTACACGGCAGTCATAGCATAGAAACACAATTACACGATTTGGGAAAAGTTTGAAAATACGGTGTGTGGATACTCCACTTGTTGCCATCATATTACCTTCAGTACAGAGTTGATATGTGTTAACATTTAATGATATTGAAACGTAACTTCGACTGGCTGAATGAGTTAGTAACTGAGGGTGATAAATGGGTTACATATATTAACCATACACGCAAACGTCCATGGTTGGGTGTCGGAGAAACCTTGCTAAAAAGGTGATGCTTAGCTGCTGATGGAATGTCAAAAGCATTATTCTATATCGCATTGCATTATTCATTAGGAGTTGCTTCCAGAGAGATCTAAAATTAATGCAGATATTTATTGTGAACAACTGGGCCGATTAGCTAACAAATTAAAATTTTAACAGGATCGAGCTTATTTTCTACATGGCAATGGAAGTTGCAAAACGTACTCGTGATAAATTATAAGAGCTCGGCTGAACCTGAAAAAAAAAACTACTACACCTATTCACCAATATTGCGATAACAAACAAGTCTCAGAATTATATTATTCTGATTCATTCAATTGATCATTTTAAGTAACATTTCAAATGTTACATTAACTAATTTGAATATGTTAAAATTACATTGTATTATTAATTTTATCATTTTCACTTTAATAAACAAAATTATGTTTTAATAATAGTTCACATTCGGTAAGAAATAGTTAATTTTTTTGCAGAAATAAATTTCAACATACCACATAATTTACGTTCAATACCTTATTATTTACCACTATTTAATAGAAAATCGATTTTTTTGTTGTGAAAATAGGCGTTACTGTCTTCTTTTTATGAATCCATGTCATCATACGTCTTTCCGTAAACCATTTTTGTTGAATATAATATAAACAGATCTATATATTTCTTTATTTATTCAACGTTTTCCCAATTACACACAATTAAATGAAACTACGTGATGTAATATTATTTCTACTTTACTTAAATTCTTAACCACGATTTATGTTTCATTATCTTAAAACTTGAGGTGCAGTAGCAAAGATTTTTGCTAATTGACCACCTGAAGATGTTGTAATAAAACGAAACCTTGGTCGTGACGAAGAATTGACATAAAATATAAATAATACTAAAGCACATAATTTCAAAATTAACGCCAAGTATATTCAATGTTAACCTTTTCTCTTAAATTAAGTTCTAATTATCTTTTTTTCTTTCAGAATACATTGCCTTAACTAGAGACCAATAAACATCTTAAAGTTACCGCTAATTGTGTTGAGAGCGTTTCGTTTTTTTTGTGCAATAAAATGTAATTACGGAACGAACAATTAATTTCATTACGGTATAATATTCTAACAATTAAATTCCTAACCCTATAAGGTACCAACGTTAACTTACATTTAAAATATTTGTCATATTCTGAACTTTTACAATTTATTTAAATAATTAATTCTAATTCTAATAATAAAAATAATTAACCACTTACTTGCGGAGACACCGCAAGTAAGTGGTTAATTATTTTATCTCATGCATCTTGTTCAGCACTTCAAAAATATTCACTTTTCATTTCAAAGACAATGAAGTTTTTTGTCGAACTGTATATTTAAAATCATTTTTTTTCATTTCAACTGCTCGACAGCTTCTATTCCTTAATATGTCCTTTGACCAAACGAAACACTTTAATATAAGGATGTTTAAATACCTTCACGATATCAGCTTTTACTTTTATTAAAAATGTCAGTGATTCTGCTTGCATACTTGTCTTAGGGTAAATGAATCCATTGGACATGTACTGATTATACTGGAACTCGCATATTAAACAGTTTACGTTCAATTTTTAGTTACCTTTCTAATCAGGAGGGACCGACGCCATAATATGTTTATGATAATTTATCCAACTCTCGTCATTATTATTTTTAGTACTTCAATTAATTAGGAGATATTTTTTGACAACATAGGGAAGTCTTTCACAAATATTTCTTATTTAATTCTAAAAAATATATTATATTATTTTGTGAATTGTGTCTGACTTATGATATTTTGTACATGAAAAAAAAAATGTTCAATACGTTCTGTAATAATGTACAGAAATATGTCCAAAAACAAGATAATTTCATTCGTTGAGGAGTTTCGTCGTTCATTTCCGGACCTTATCATCAAATAATTATCATATTTATGTGGGAACAAACTTGTAGCATTTTTTTTCAAATAAAAAAGTAATCATCAAAATCGGTCCACTACATAAAGAATTATCACTGAACATACATAAAAAAAAGATTCCGATGAATTGAGAACTTCCTTCTTTCTGAAGTCAGAACAAACTTTCGTCTATTTTTGTTGTGTAAAACAACCGGTAAATTCCGCCTTTTCACCCAAAACCCGCACTATACTCACAAGTTTATATTTCGTATCTCTATAATTGATTCATAGTTATAATGAAATATTCAGATACCTACAGGCTTTTTGGTAACAACAAGGAGATGTAAATGATTCGATAACGCCAACCCAAAGAGCGTCTTTTAAAAAAGTTAAGTGAATGCAGTAAGTATATGAAAAAAACTAGTGTACCAACATACATAAACAATGGAATATGCGTTCTGCAACACCGCGACAAATGATGTGGCTGCGTACTCAATTCCTAACAGCATATTTTTGTTACCACTTTATATTCTATACGGAAAATGTCACACGCACTTCTTTTTCACAACATCCTTCTAAGTAATAAATACTAGCCTTTGTTCTTCAGTCGAGATATTTCGTTAAACATTATTATGAACACATTAATTTCTTTGACAGTATCTATTTTGCTATAGTAATAAACAATTGAATTCGTTCTTTCAACCTACTTAGTTCATCCTTACATTACGAAAATTTTATTAATAGCTTTGCTAAAAACCATTTTTTATTCACACCAAATAACATTTTGACATATCCATCATAGTTATTTAATAGAACACTTAGAAATAAATCTGACTTAAATCCTATCTCACTGCCTGACCTCATTGTTCATTAAAGTGGAATTTTTTGAGATAAAATTTAAATAAATTTCAGTTGAAACTATGAAGAGGAAGATCGTATCAAGTTTGCCAACTGATTGAATCTTGAATGTAGGTTAATATTACGTTTATTGTGATGAAATTATTTGCTACAAGTAAAAGATGAAGTATAATTTTATAGAAATATTTTTTTTTAAATTTTAGAATAAGGCCCCATTGGGCTTTCGTAGATAGTAAACTTTAAATTTTATATTTGTGATAATTTTGTTTCTTTTTGTGAAAAGAGATATTAAGTTGTACCCCCTGTGAACATACACTCACTCACACACGCACACGTGTACTCATGCATGTGAACTTTTTTCCACACCCCAAGTACACATACGTGCTTATATATATATATATATATATATATATATATATATATATATATATATATATATATATATATATATATATGTGTATATATATATATATATTTATATATATATTCTTGAAAATTAGTGAAAATTAACGTATGGTAGTTCGAAGACTTCCTATTAGAAAAGAAAATGAGTAATCTGTATTAAACGTTTATTATAAAACGAATGAGGTGTTTTATCATTTGTTAACTTAAAGCGCTTAATTAACATCTATACGAAATTATCTCTTAATTACACTCTCAGAATTCAGTATCTTAATTACAGCCTAATAAACTGCTAACAGTTTACTCTAATTAAATTTATACAGTTTCCTTAATGTTCATTAAGGAAAATAGAACGAAATAATTTCGGTGTATTTAGTTTCTTAAGTTAAATTGCGCTTAAATTAAGATAAGCCGTTCCCTTTTAAAATGACGAGATTTTTAAAATTATGTTGGTCGTGTAGTGGAAAAGTATCACCAATATTTAGCTAAAGGCTAACTCGTATCTAGTATATTTATGTGATTAAAATTTTTGACGACTTGTTTATAATATGCAAATTAATTTTTATGTGGATTAAAATTTTATTTCCTCTTCTATAATACTTAGTAGAACAACCATTAATTATATTACATTGGGAAACATGATCTAGTGTATAAACAGTTTAGTTATTGCTGATACATTATGATTGAACAGTGCTGATGACATGCCAATATTGGAATCATTGCCTCACCTTATAAAAGCAGCTTTCAGCCTCATAAAAGGTTTTTTTCCCCTTAAATAATATTTTTAATTATTATTGGTCTTTGTTTCTAACGCCATAACTTTTCCTCTATTGCAGTATTTGTTTAGATCCATGAGGCAGAGCTTCATGGGTTTCAGTTTTAAGTATGGCGGTCTGAATGTCTCAAAATATTGAATCGTCTGGGTTGTTTTAATTTTAACAGATCACGAAATAATTTAATTTCTTCTCCGAACGAATGGTAGATAGGGTAGTAATGACCGTAAGTACTTTCAAGTATGAATTGTTCGTTAATTATATTGTAGTTAATTCTATATATAATTTTTCTGAAGAGATTTGGCAGTAAATTTTTGTTTTACAATATGATACGGTTCATTTTGAACCTAAATATACTTGAACGAAATGACTTGTAAGCTAAAAAGTTAAATTTTAATTAAAATTGAGATCGCCTTTAGTTTGTGGAAATTAGAGTGTAGATGTCGCTTATATAGTCGAAATTGAAGATTTCGATTAATGTCCGTTTTATCTTGAAGCGGAAAAAAAGAACTTAATTAATATTAAAAGGTTACTTTATAATATTAGTAAATAATTATATTTTTACAGAGAATCACATATGTTCTCATATCTCATAATTACGTAATATACGTTACAGAATTGTTGACTATCTAATTTTTATAATTTTGCATTAAATATTTTACTGATAAAAAATAGAGAGAATACAGTGATTTACTGAATAAAAAATGTACGTATAAGTAAAAACAGTACAAATGTAAAATAAAATTTCTAACCATGGGCGGCAATTTTTGAGAATTAGTAAATAATTATTCAACTTCCTCATTTTATATCTTGCGATCGCTTCATTGTGTTTTTGGTCACGTAATATGACCTTTTAAGGGATATCCATTCTAAAAATATGCTTGAAGTAAGAATTTTAAATTTTGTCAAGCGTCGTCTGACATACACCTATAACTCTTAAGTTTTTTTTATTACAAACTATTACATATTTTTTTCATAATATCGGTAAATAAATCAATATATTAACACGGTAAGAATTATTTCTGCTATATTTTGCTAAAAATCCAGATTCACTCTAAAAATCAACGGATATTCGGCTACTAATTTGCTTGAAAATATAGCCATAGGATTGTGTTAATGTCATCGAAATGTCTTCCCCTTCGTGACCAGTTTAAATATAATATTTAACGCTAAAATAAACTACGAATTCATTCATCCCTTTTTAAAGGTAAAGCTTGAAAATGTAAAGGTATAAAATTTTGAATTATTCAGTCGGGTATGATCTTCATTAATGTCTAGGATCGGGTATTTTCCTCGCCAGTTTCCCGTCTTTAGATGACATTGATTTAAATCGTTTAGTCAAGTGACATCGCTGCTAAGTCGAGTATATAGATTCAACAGCTATTCAGAGCTTTCAGTTTATTACAGTCCATTACAAGTTTTTAATTTTCGGCAAGCTTCAAGTACCTTTTTATCAGTTGAGTGTACATTTTTATTCATTTCGACACAACACTCAAATAAAATGTCTTCAATTAGTTGAATACTTTATGTATATAATAATCTTATATTCCTCACAATTGATAAGGCCCTTAAATTTTTACCGCAGAAGACCGAAAAAAATTACCAGAATTTATTTCTGTAATATTATTAGATAACTATTTTACAAATTTTTCATATTAAAAATTATGTGGGACAGAAATTTATATTATTCAGCTTGTTATTAACACCATTTTCCGTTTAGTCACTTTAACTACCAAATAGTGGAAAAAACAGGCAAAAACTTGTTCACTACGCGAAAATTTACCGCAATTCGCTTAATCACTTGATGCGAATTAAGGTGGTCGTCGCCGTGGTATGTGTCGTTAGTGTGGTGTGTTGAATTGACGACAAGACGTAGAGTCTTCGATGGCACAAAAAACCGCAAGGATTCGTATTCTCTGCGTCATGTTCATCTCCAGCTGCTCACCGAGCGGATCTGGAATGATATTTAGATATGGTGTAGCTGTAATTCTACGTGCCAATGACAGCAGATTCACTGGTGCGAGTAGATACGCACTGCGGTCGCCAACCCGCCTACCTAGTGTGGCCATTATGGATACTATCTCGAATAATAATAGCGTTGTAGAGATCTGTGATGTTGATGAAGACGGTGACTAAGTAATGTGGAGACGGCACATGTGTCACAATTGTGTTAAGGCTCTTCTCAAATGGTGATATTACTTACGTCAATGATGATTATGCCTCCATATTGTAATTAATTATGCCTCCATATTGTTAGGTCAGTAAGCACAGATGATCGATATGTTCGACCTCATTAAGGACATTCGATTGTCTAGCATAGTTGGTAGCGTAAACAGACTCGAAAAACACGAGGGATTTTTACCGCATCAAGTGATTAAGCGATTGCACCCAGCACCAATTTCATTAACAAGATCTCATAGTGTCTCGTGTAATACTCAAAAACAAAAAAAAAACGATCAATCACAAATCACACAAGCAGCTCTACGGTCGGCTAAAAAGTGTGTCGTTAAGAAACGTCCTTATCATGCCAAATTTTTTGGAAAAACTGCTAGTGATGGCCTTAAAGTTCAGAATGACTAATACTGATTACTTATATGATGTTTACTTTAATAGGTTCAAAGTTAATATTCATAATTTTTATCTAGTTTTCTTGCTTTAGGAAGATAATTTTTATTGTAGTATTTGGGAAGTTTTGCGAATGGACGAGTTATGATATTTTGCTTCGTTTACTTAAATTAACGAAAATTTTTTCCCACTATTATTGATTCTCGGAAATGTATCTCTTCTTGTATGTCTTGGAAGTATAATCGGTAGAAACAATATGTAGACATCATTTTTTGACATATTCTGTCCGTCTATTTACATTTTAATAATATATCGATCAATAATCAGACGAAAATTCTTGAGATATCATTAATTATTCTTTCAGAAGTGACATAAAATTGTAAATTGTATTTACGACAAAAAAAGCAATAAGAAAATAAATTAACGCTTTTCCACGATACAAATTTTATTAGATTTTTCTCGAAATATAAAGTTATTTTCTGTCTTCAAAGAAATTAATTGAAAATGATAACGATGAACGAAAAAAATTATATTCCAATTTCAAGAAAAAAGTCTTTTTCATGACTATAGTTGGAGTTTCCTATCTTTATACCAAATCACATCATAACTCTTTCAATTTATGTGTGAACGTAAATAAAAAAAAATATCGACTTTTCTCTTAGGTCAAACTTAAATATGAAAAAGGTGTTATTTCGGAAATTATAAGGTGCAAGAAAAATAAAAGTTCTTTTAAAATATAAACGAAAGTGTTGCAAATGCTTTTAGTACCGTGAATTGTTCTTGAGATACTAGTGTTAAAGAATGTTACGCCGATCAAACTTTTACATTATAAGTGTGGAAAAACTTATAAAAAAATTAAAATAATAATCTTTAATGACGTTAGAAAGTATCATCAAAAACATCATATGGCATATTTGGGTTAACTTCCTTAATTTGGTTAAAGAGGTACTTATTTTACACCTATGGGAAACATACTAGGCAATACATTCATGTAGTGAAAAATAATTCAATATTATATCTACACACATAACAAACTTAAAGAATTGATCCATGTATATGTGTATCATAAACGTTTAGAAAAAAGTTGTTTAAGGATACATAATTAAATAACAGAAAACCCAAATTTTGATTCTAAAATTTCATGTTTTAAAAATTAATAACCATTGCACTAGTACCATAGAAACGAAGAAGCTATTACTTTAATAGCGTTAGTATTAGGCTTTATAAACTTTGTTGTTACGCACTTTATTGTCTTTACATAGCTACATTGAAAATTAAGAATTAACCTTTTGTATATTAAAGGTATTTACAAAAATATTTATTTAGGTATTTACAAAAATAATTATTTATTTATAATAAAATTAATACATAACAAAATATTGCTTTTATAATTCATGTCTATGTGTTTGTCACATCAATTGACATGTTTTTTTAACCAATTCACGTTTTATTTTTTTAAGGGATTAACTAGAAGGAACACGTATTTGTTATTTCATCGCAATTCACCCACACATCAGAACATTTTAGGTGTGTTCCTTCTAAGCTTACTTGTTTAAAATTTGGATCTATTGTCAATATTTATAATTTTATTAGAAATATTTGTAAATTACTTCGATACATAGTATTTGGCCTTATAAGTTTGATGGTTAACTACGTAATTTTTCATATATATAATCAAATTATATAAGTAATTGGTGTGCCTATACATTTGAATATATTAAGAAAAAAATTATTGAGGGACATATAAAACGCAAAATTTCTTTTTTGGGGTGTATTTCCTTTTGACTGTGAGCCTGTTTATTTCTTCGCGCATTACGTAAAAATAGTTAGGAAGCCTTCAATGAAATTTTGAAAGATATTTACTGTGACTTATTAATATTTATTATTTGGAAAAAAAAAACAAAAAACCTTTACTATGCCTTATATGACAACCATTATTTCTTTATATTTTGTTGTTAACTAGAAATCAATTGTCCATTTGTTATTTTCGCCGAAGAAAAGTATTATTCGTGTTTTTATGAAATCAAGTTAAATCAGATTATATTGTTTGTGTCGTCATTTATTGTACTTCAAATAAAAATATCTAAAGAAATGCTTTTATTAACAAATAGAAATAAGATTTTAGTAGTTACGAACTACTAAAATCTAATTTCATCTAAAATCTTACTCAGATATATATAATATATAAAATCTTTTTCTTTTCAACTCAACAAAATGAATAAAATAATAAATGTTTTGCCCAAATCATAAGCTTCGAATCACAAACAATATCAGAAGAAACGCATTTTCTTTATCTATTTTCCAATTCAATATTATAAATATGTAAAATTATAATTTATTTTTTGAACTTTTTTTACAACTAAAAAACAATAACTATCATATTTCCAAAATTTGCTTTTAATGTACAAACAGTTAGGTACGAGGTCAATACAGCAAAAACGCGTATTCTAGTGATTTTTAAGTTAAATATATACATTAAAATGAGGTATTTAAAACATAGGAATCAGTAGTGATTATTTTATTATAGAAATTTATGTTAAACAAATTTACTCACAATAAATATCTTTAATACAATTTTTTTTTGTTATTGCTGAAAATTATATTAGTGAAAATAATTAATATTTTTACTACATATTTGTAATAAAACTTAAATGGTGTATGTTCCGTAACTACACAGTTGATACTCAACAAATATCTAAAGAGAAATGTTAATAAAAAAAATTACAAAACATAAAGTAGGTAAATAATTATGACGATTAAATATTTAATTTATTCTTAATTTAAATTTCTTGTTTTTCGGACTGATAAACAATAATATCTTCTATAGAGCTAAAATGCATTCGTTTCCAATTAGTATACAGTAATTAAAAAAATCATAAAATAAAGATTTGTTAATAAGATTTTAATATTAGGAGAATTGAATATTTTGTTATTATTGAGATAAACGTCATCTTTTTAAAACATTTTAATTTTTTCACTTAACTTTTTTCTCTTATAACCATCATTCATATCTAAGTTTATTGAATATTTAGAATCTAATTATAAATTTAAAGGGAAATTAGTGAAAAGAAATATCCAACACAAAGAGTGCAGTTATTATTTTGAATAATTTTTTAATTCATTACATTTTTCATAATAAAATAATTGCGACCGTGACCTATTTTTAAAAAAACATCGTTTTTATGTATATTCTTTCATTAAAATTTCGATTTCTTTCATTAAATTATGATTTTTGGCAAACTACACTGGTCCCAAAATAAACATGAAAATATACGAAAGCCAATGACAATATTTGACAGGAGCCTTTAGATATTTTAATTTCTGCTACAGGAAGCGCTTTGGTCAATTTCATTACCCCCATTTCGTAGTCCGCACCGCACCCAACCATGTGGCATCGTATTAGTCCATTGTATAAAGTCAATTCACGCCTAGTGTTATATGAATATTCTTAAGGTCTTAAAGATAAAAATTTGCAAATATACAGGAAATACGAAATGTTTATATTTTGACATCAATGTGTACATGTAATTAGTTAACTTTTGAATATTTCTGCCACAAATTTTATATTCTACGTCGGGAGAAATTTTCTTTCCTTTTCAGGAAACTCTCTATTTGAATGTTAATGCTAGTTTTTACACTCTATCTGGTCATATTCATAAGTTTAAAGTATTCTGTATGTACTTTTTTTACTGTAAAGTGTGTATTAAGGGTGTATTGCATATTTATATTAGTAAAGTGTGTTCAATACAGGGTTAATTATAATATAACATTCAAGCGAAATGACAATTTATCCATTGACATTACAAAATTACTTACGAATATTGCAATTTCGGGTATTCTTAATTTATTTGCCTTAAGAATGGAATAATAAAAATAGAATAATGTACAGTGATTAGCATAACCTATAAAATCCAAAACTTTGGACTGATTTCAATTCTACCACTTTCTAATCTCTCAACAAACTTCTTGAATCTTTACATCCATGTCAGGGTAGTTTTAAAATAGATCACAGCACCTGTCATTACAATCAGTTACATATAAAGCAATCTTGTATATTTTAGTTACAATACTTACATTTTATATTGTGCTAACTTGTTTTAAGTCCTTGGGATATCTCAATATCTCTATAGTGATTTAGTTCATATTTTATGGTTATAGCTACTTTATTAAATCGCCATATTCCCATGTCAATAGCCCGCGCTTGATGGTGACATGTCCCAAGAAAGACATGCTCCATTTTTCTAGTAGTTATACATAGTATTTCCTAAAATGTCTATGATCACTGCCGTTTCTACACCGATGATTTAAAGTATGTACTCATTGCAACTTCATTTCAGTTATCATGAAATGGGCTTATATTTAGTTTATATGAATCGCAATCTATTACACTCCTGGCTACCTTAGAGTAAAAATGTGCTACATTGCTATCAATATCAGTGTATAAATAACATGCTGTATTCGAAATATGTACATTCTTTGCATTTTTGAGCTCCAAGATGTCACCAATTTGCAGAACACACGAGTATGCCACATCTCCAATGTTTCGAAATTCTTAATCGACTGTATCTTTACATTTTCGCGCTTCTCTTTATTATGTTAAATTGTTCATAAACTTCCTGTTATTAATTGGTAATCAGAATATACCATGTAATTTATAAAACTTTTTCATTAAATCTCAGTGATTACGTTGGGATTTTTACTAAAACACATGAATATTATAGTTCAAATTGCAAAAATACATCCTTTTAAATTTGTAGGTTTCTAGATGAATGGAAAAGCGTATAAAGCTTGTAATCTTTTGCATATTACGGCCGCTCTTTTTCGGCGCACCTACCGCCTTGTAATGGGGCAATAAAGGGGTTAAAGGCAGTTTGGGGATGGACCCTAACTCCTTAGAAATGAAATAAATAATATATAATTAAATTGATTCATTATGGTGATTTTTAATCTAGAAAATCATTAAATGGCTGCATTATAATCCATTTTGGCTCTTGCAGCAGGTGATTTAGATGAGATTTAAAAAACAGGTATATCGGACAACTATAAGCCAAGTCATGCAACTACCGACATTTGCCAAAGAAAATATATAGCGCTAATCCATTGACGAAATATGAAAAAAATTTAAACGTATATATTTATGAATAAGTATATTTAATAATCACTATGAAAATTTATTTATAAACGAATGTATGTATAATCAGTGAAACTCGTACTAATATAATTTAGAATGTTTTATATAAAATTTATGTATTTATTTTTGTGAGAATATATATTATTTTTGCGTAGATGTGTAATTACTTATTTATGTAAATAACCAATATTAAGATTAAATAAGAGACATAACATTATTTTACTCATTGATAAATGTAAAAAGTAGTTAACCAAATTTGATAGCTCTACGATAACTAATTCACTAATCATATTCTTGATATTATATTTATTTTTCAATCATGACTTCTAGGATATTTCGTAATTACTAAATTATATTTTTTGAACTTTCCTCTTTCTTTTTATTTAATATTATATTTCAAATATACTCAACTAAGTATGTAATTATTAAAAAAAAGACTTTGTAAATTAGATATACATTGTTACATTTATTATAAAATCCAATAATTATATCCAAGTGTTAGATAAAGATTAAAATTAAACCAAAACACCTTCGGCAACATTAAGAGATTTGAAGTAAAAATATATTTCAAGAGTATTTTTGAATCTTACGGGACGTGAAAGATACATAATTTTATTATTTTTAATACTTATATAAATAAAAATAAAAACATTGAGAGAGATATGTATAATCGTCGACATAATTTGAGACCGGCACGAGCTTATTCGGTTATATTTTGCTGAAAATACCATTGTATTCAAATAAGGTGCACCTCCTACATATTAGATTAATTCACGAGTTTCAGCCCCCGAATAAATTCGCGTGGTCTTAAAGCCCCTCAGGACTTGCCGGGTCTCCAAGCTCTGTGTCATCTAATTTTGAATGTGCTATAATTTGATTTTCGACTGGCAACATACAACGAAAAAGTGCTCAAAGAATTCATTTCTATGTAACTCATATCGATATAATGCAAATATTTCCTATTTGCCTATCTATGACTCAGTGCTTTATTAGACTCGATTTCCTAAGCCTAATCTGTAATAGCTTAGTGAAGGCACAGCAAAAATAGAACAAATTGCGAACGGCAGTTACTATAGTTTATTAGCGAGGAAGTTCTTCTTTTTTATACTGCACAATATATTTATTAACTTTTTTATTTAGTTACATTTACTAATTTCAATTTCTGAAAGTAGAATGGCTAGTGCATTGTCCTTCCTTTATTTGGATAATAAAATTAAAATTTGGACATAAAATTTTTAATATTGAGTTATCAAATCACAGTTACAATCATTAAGAATGTTATACATTGGGTATGAAAGTAAATAATTATGCACCTATATATTTCATGTTTTCTCTCGCGTTCCGTCGCTTCACACTTTTCGTCAAGTTTTTGAAAATAGAGATTATAGGTAGCATGTTTTGTACCTTAAACTTAAGTTGTAGTTGTCTAGGTTACATAAAAATACAAATATGTATAATATCATACAAATTCCCACCTTGTTATCCGAAAAACACGTAATATGTGATTTTTTCTTCATTTAATATTTTGATAATTGAAAAAGTCATGAAATTTTCTGACTTCTCTTTACAGTATTTTTGTTAATTAACAATATATATGATAAATAACCAACAAATTTTAATTTTAAATATACGTTTTTAATAGTCTGCAATTATTTTTCCCATTTAATGCCTTTAAACTATAGCGAAACTTTTTATGAAATTTAACCAGAATAGAAAATAAAAGTGCTTCCAGAATAGTTATTATTGGTTTCATAAGTACTACGTTTTTTCAAAGTAAAATATTACCTTTTCACCTAAGAATGTACATTATTAAATGAAAGCGTGTCTTAATATATAAAACTTTTGCATGTGACAATAATTATTAAGTGCTAATTATGTAGTCACACTTAAGATTTCTTCTTTTATAATGTGACTAATTAAAAAGTGTGTAAAAATTTGTCAAGTTGAAAATTTGATAGTTAACTGATAACTTTTTTTTGTTAAAACATTTAAACAACGTTACGTGTTTCTGCACCTACGTAGGAAAATATATTTACAGTATGAAGTAAATTTAATTGAATTTTACCTACACTTTGATCTCTATTTGGGTTTTTAGTGGAACATCAATCCTTATTTCAATGTTACATTTTATTTTTAACATTTATTCTATATTTTGAGACGTATTTCGTTAAATGAGCGACCATCTCGACTGGTATTCGCGATGCCTATGCCGTACAGAGTAATATTATTTATTGCTCCACAATACACCACATCAGTACCAACATTGCATCCACGCTAAGCCGGGGCGGGTTGCGTGTAAAGAAACAAATATTTGAGTTTGAGTATAAAATCTTATGCTCCAATATTTTGAAATTGCATGTCACACAGGTTTCAAATGGTAATAAACATTAATTGGCTCCATAACGTAGGAACGTTCTTTTCTTTTAAATATTTTAAACAATTGAAGTAGTTATTTATGTAGGTTATTTTCTCAAATTCTACTAATTCCCTTACTTCCAATCTTATTGTCGTATTTAATAAAAAGTACATATTTCCGTACCAGCTGTAAAATTGTGACTAGATTGGACTACGATGAAAGTAAGTCTTCTTCAATGGCCAATCTCATTGTTGTATTTAATGAAAAGTACATATTTCCGTACCAGCTGTAAAATTGTGACTAAATTGGACTTCGATGAGAGAAGTTGATCTTCATACGTAATTTAAAGAATTTTTCAACATTTCCTGCCTCACGGAATCTTTTAATGCCCGCTGTTTAAACTTATCCCATTTTAACGGTAGCTGCGTCTAAAATATTTCTAACGTATTTTTAATATTTTATTTATTTTCTGGTTGTAAATTGCATTAATTGTAACTACTAGAAATATAATAATATTTTCATTTTGTATTATTATCTGTTTCACCATTTGATTGTGCGCATATATGTTACCGTGGAAACAAGTTTTTAATTAATAAAAATAAAATATTAGTTAAGAATTAAAAAAAACACACTATAAAGATTTTGTTCAAGTTCGAAAATGTCTCTGTTAACAAAAATATTAAATTTCATATAAAAAGCATGAGGTATCCAGACTTACAATTTGATAATAAGTCTACATTCACAAATACCTAACAATAAAGAAATTTACGATAGCTGGTCTCACCCCACGCTTTTTACATGAAAGTCAATTTTTTTGTCCTTAGAGGCATCCTTTCGCTCTTGACCGATATCTTTATATTTAAACATTATTTTTTATTCTTTAGTTAATATTGCTTCAAAAATATGTTTTCTTCCTATTTTAAACTGTAATTTTTTTATATTTTTGGTCTTTTTTTAGTATTATATCTTTTATATTTTACGAAATTTTTGTATTTTCCTCGGTTATTGATATGTGCCCAAAATTTTAAATAATTCGCATATCTGGATATCAATGATTTTGGATGAGGAAATTACATTACATTCATTTATACACACAAACATACATACATATACACACATACATATGTACATACTTACATACATATATGTACGTACGTATATACGTACATACACACACATACGCATATTCATACATACATGTTGAGAATTAATGTTATATTTCAATTTTCGTTAAGTAATGTATTTACTTTCAGCAGACTTATTAGCTACAACAGAAACCTCTTCTAACCGACTGCTTAGAATAAAAATAACAAATTTAGTTTTATGGGAGGCTAAAAAATGTTATTAAATTAAAACATATCACTACGGAAATCGTATACTCAAACAGTTATATGAATTTAAACGAAACTAAAATATAATTAGCAAGGGACGTTTTAGCTTAAAAAATAACGATTAATTGTATTAAATTATTACACACGATTATTCCTAGAAGTTAATATTAAGCGCATGGATGCTCTTTATAAGTCACTTTTAATGAATATAAGTTAAACTGGTGACATTAGATAGTTGGAATTATTATCCGATTATCCGCCATATTAATACTATAGAAAGAAATATCATAAAAGGACAATCAAAAATATTTTGCTATGTAATTCTCTGAAATCATCTTATTTTTAATTAATTTTTTTCTGTTTGCTTTGGGTTAGGTGTAGTTATATTAGGTTTTCTTTGAGTTGGATTGGGTTTACTTGTGGTTAGGTTGGATTGGATTTACTTTGGGATGGGTCGGTTTGTGTTTGGAATGGTTGGTGAGTTGGCTTAGGTTACGCTTGTCACAGGTTATGTTGGGTTGGGCATGTTTTTGGTAGGATTGTATTGGGTTTATTTGGTTGGGTTAGCTTACATCGGGTGGGGTTTACTTTGGGTTGAGTTGGGTTGGGTCCAGTTCGGGTTTGATTAGGATAGGTTGGTAAATTTCAAACTAGAGTGCTAGTTTCTCTTATGGATTTATCTGTCTTAATCATTAATTTCGAATAACGTACAAGTATTTATTAAAATACCAATAATAGTAATACATCTAATACTTTTCCTATTATTTCCTCTGTTATCAACACAGTACACGGTGATACACAATCCTAAGGCCGACGGCCAAAAATAGATTATTCGGAAATAACCATTATATTTGCATTAAAACGATTGTAAATGATAAAATTAAGTGTTGTTTACCTAATATACTATATTATAAAAAAATATTTATCAATAATTTGGTTACAAATGTGAAGAAAATTATAACTGAATAAATGTAAAAATGATGCAATTAAATATCTATATTAATTAACATTAATCACAAGTATTTACAAGATTTGGACGTAAATAAACTGGCAATGATATCTACTTTGCTTGAACAAAAATCCATTAAAAGACATGAATAATTAATAAAAAAATCTATGTTGGAATTGAGGAAAAACTCTGATATTTTTAAGCAAAATTATATAACTACGCTCAGATATTCTTACAAAAACGATTACGAGATTTTCTAAACTACTCAAAAACTTTATACCTGACTATGCAAATAATCCTTATAATTTTGGGGCACCTTCGGTAGGCAGATAACAAAGGAGTTGACTGTAGCATGATTCTATCCATTAAATCGGTATTAGTAAGTTCCCAAACCATTTTTCGAACACGTTTTACATGACTAAGTAATGAATTCGCAAGTCATTTTTAGAGCGTGGTTTACATGACTAAATGCCTTAAATTTTTTTGATTAGCTTCGGCAGCCTCATCAGATAATTCCGCGATATAAAATGATACAAGCTTTAATTTATGAACCATGTATTAGTACTTTGTCAAAGAAAGCTGTAGAATGAACTGAAGAATTGTACAATCTCCCGATTGTACAATTTATATTCTTGTACCAAAATTCGCTCGTTTTCCGAACCAAATTGACTACATAACTCTACATTGTTATTGTATCCCGAAGATAAAACTTGTAAAATTGTAGAACAATGGTCAATTAAATCTCTATCTAAGCCTGTAATTTTGGCTGAAATATCTGAATTAAAAAAAAATTTCTCGTGACATTTCCGTCGGTCGATATTCAATTTCCGCTACTCCGTGATTTATTTACAATTAAGCCTAATCAAGATTTAAACTGATTTTGAACGTGAAATATCTTATCAGCTAACATTTTTTTTATCGTCCCTTGAACTTATCTGCTAATTTTTTAAATTTATTTTCATTATCTGAATGTGTTACTAACTTTCTTCTTAACTTTCTTCTTGAATGTGTACAAAGGAACCGAAGAAGTTGCAAATAAACTACTTTCATTATCTAAACTAAAATCCACGAAAAACTGTACTCGCTATGACTCGTACTAGCGTCAAAACCTTACTTCCCCATTAAAATTAAATTAACTCACTCTCCTAGAATAATATTTGAAACAAATTTCTCTGACTCTGAGAACCGCAAAGCTGGGTGATGTAATAAACTTTGCAACTCAATCTTGGCTTTTGAGTCGCTAGGATATCTTTGCTTACAAAATATCCTGATACCATATCGCTAGGATATCTTAGCTTCTAAAACACCCTGAACACCCTGGTATACCCTCATGGTTTTTTAGCTTACAAAACAACCCAATGTGATGGTAAAATTGTACTAGAAGTCTTATTATTGACAAAGCTGATTATCAACAAGTATTGATATTTCGTATACTTAACCTCCAGGAAAAGTGATATATAATTAGTATACTAATATTTGTAGATAGTTAAACTGTAAAATAATACACTAAGTATATAGCCAAACTAAGATAATTCTGTTAACCGTCTACGTTTCGATCTTTTGCTAAGTTCACTAAAATCCTTCCTTGGTCGACCGTGGCCAGAGGAAGATATACTAGGTTGAACTAAATTAAATTTAGATTTACATTGCTCAACAGTGGTTCCTACATAATAGCACTAAACCAATCACCATAAACTTTAGACATAGTTAATCTATTATAAAACACAAGTTTATGGAATTTGTCGACAATTATACAAAAATTAAGCAAAGGTTTATCTAAAGGACTAATATAAATTTTCTCTACATTATCAAAATTTTCTAAAAGCACTGATAAAATACGTTCGTGTTTTCTTCAATATGTTCTTTTACTGAATCTCATAACTCAAAGAAATAAGTCCCATAAAAGGAGCACTTCAGTGATTTACTTGAAAATGAAAACATACAATTTACTTAACATTGTAAAAACCTCATAGATGTCTACGAAAAACGTATGCTACGATTTAAAATGAAGGGACATAGCACCCACAGGCTACGTCAGGCTATGTAGGTTCATGTATATTACGTAAGATTATACTTATTTCAATATGTAAAAACATGTTACATCAAGTGCGCATCAGTGATATAATTTGTAGGACCAAGAGAAATCAAAATTATGCATTTTTATCTCAAATTATAATTAAGCTTTATCACACTAAAATATTGCAAATACTATAATATGTATAAAATAAAAATACATTAAGTATTGTGATACATATCTTGACCTTTGTTTTTCATGTCACAAACATACAAATAAACAAATAAATACAGGGAAATGTTAATGCCAAGCAAGTCACTGATATACGCGCGGTGAAGGGTTGTAGTAAACAACGCGCAACGCCGCAGTTCCGAGGCAAAAATTCAAATGAAACGCAATTATTAGCGATACTGTTTATATATTTTCGGGTAGTTTGTTTATCGAAATAAAGGTAATGATTCTTTGATTTTACGTTTTAGTCCTGTAAAAATCGCAACTTAATTTAATGTAAATATATTTCCTTCGTCGGAGATATTTCCTTCATTTAAATCGTTGACCTAAAGCCTCTATACCTTGTTTGCCGAGCATCAATTCACTTTTTCAACACTCGTGCTATTTCATAATGGTTAATTTCTCTATGAGTTATTATATTAAGACCTTTCAATCAGTGTAAATATTTTTTTAATATTATTTACGTTATGTATAATATATCTATGTACTCCTTAACAAATAATAACATTTCAGGCAAAGGTTAATAAATGTATATTTTTATATTGTATCTATTTATTAAAATGTTTTTAGTTTTTTAAGGACTTTATTGACTTATTAATTATAAATATAAGTATTTAAGTTCTTTTAGCTCTTTGTTCAATATTTTTATAGTTCCTTTTTAAAAAGTATTATCAAAAATACTATACAAATTTGGATATATGGTTTTATTGTGCATGCGTTTAGTTGGTATTTATTGTTTTTATTTTCTTCCCCAAGCGAGCTCTCTTGTCGCGGTATTCGTAAATTCAAATAAAAAAGGCAGACGGTAAAAGAAATTTAGTAACACTTTCTCAAAAAGTTATGACTTTTACATATTAATATATACATATATATATATATATATATATATATATATATATATATATATATATATATATATATATATTTTAATGTTTAACATAAGTAATATCGGTTATTATTAAAAAGCAGAAACAGATTGAAAATATATATTTTAACATTTAAAGAAATTAAAATATTAAATTCATGCTAACTAAAAGGACCATCAATTTATGAAAGTAATCTTCGACCTCAGTTCTAATTATAAAAATTATCAATGCTTAAACAACAATTTACGTTAAATTTATTTTAAAATATTTTTGGAGTTTACTCCTTAAGAACCGATTTTCATATATAGCGCCCGGTATGAAATTTTGTGACGAGTAAAATAAGAAATTCGGAGCGTACGAAGTTCAGAGCTTTGAAAAAAGTGCCACCATTAGGTTCGACTCATACAAAGTTCAGAACGTTAAAAAAGTATAACAGTTAGGTGGCCTCTTCGCACAACATATCTGCGCGTCTTTAGAGTGAGAAACAAAAATGTTCATTTGGAATTTTGTTATGGCGTAATCGCAATGACTTACTACCATTCGCTTACATCAAGATGTAATCATTCAATGACTTTATATATGAATATTTGGTGTCTTCTGTCCTAGAAAATTAAAAAGTCTCTTTAAATTCTCGTAATCTAAATTACTACCTGCTTTTAATTTTGTTTTTTTAGCTTTTACTTATTTTTGTTTTTACTTTTGTTGTGCTGAATTTATATTATTTTTCCTTAAAAACTTAAACCATTGTTTAAATATTAGAATGTAAACAGTCGTTTTAACCTAATAGTTGTTAAATATAAATAAAGGATATCATATTGTGATCCATAATACATTGTTTGTTATACACCTTTGAAAATATTTTATTTTTATTGTTTACTTTAAAACCATATAAATTTAATTTTCGTTTATTATACCATGTTTTTACTTTTTTCTACATAAATCGATTTTAAATTTACAACTTAATTCTCAATGTAACATAATGGAATGTGGCAATTACTCAAAGTCAACTTAAATTGCCGTTCAATTTTTATTAAAAAAGTCTATGAAATTCCAAATCTTATTATATATTCCTCAACCTGTAAAAAGAAACTCTTGTTAAGTAACACTGAAGGAGCGAAAAAGCCGACTTTTGTTTTCTACCATATTACACGACGTTAAGTATAAATATTGTTAATTATTTAATATAAATATAATGTAATATAATTGTTTAATATAAATATTGTTAATTATTTAATATAAATATAATATAATATAATTGTTTAATATAAATATTGTTAATTATATTTTCAAATGATATGTATGACAGTATCAAAAAAGGTAATGATAGTTGAAGGTTTCATTACTTATTGGAAATAATTCACATTTCATGAAATTAAAAACGAATGCAGTGCAGTTTTCTTTGTTGCGATTTCCTTGTGAAAACTTTGTTGGATTAAAGAAGCTTTGAATACTCCATTAGCTATGAATATTCCATTTTCTGAAAAAATAAAAATGTAACAATCATATTGTGGTTAAAAAACTAGCGCTACGACATTAAAATTAAATAATTCGTTTCACTTCTCGGAGAGAACATAATTTCAGAGTTAAGAAAAAAATAACCTCAAAGCAATGACGGGGCTGTTATTATTACATTCGATTTAGTAATTAAATCGATTATTACAAAAATAGGAAAATGAGTAATCAATAAGAGCAAAATAAAATAATAGAATGGTTTATCAGAAGTTTGTTTGAACAATTAAATAGAAGATATAATAATTTAACATTTAAACAGAAGACACAATGACTTTAAATAATTAATTAAATACAAACTGTGTCTATGACCTCGTTCGTGTGTATTTGGGAAAATATTTTTTTTGTTTTTTTTTCTATTGCATGATACCGGCCCAAATTAACACACAGACAGGCAAGAATTCCAAAATAATATTTCCCGGCTTCTGTTATCATTCTATGCTCTAAATCAATCACTTATTTTTTTAATATTGTCAATGTGCAGAATTCACTCTCTTATGATTTTATTATATGTATTATTTTATGTGTATGTATATTTATGTGTGTGTTTGTGTGTGTGTGTGTCATTAACCAATTAAATTAAATTAATTTTATAAAGGGCTATGTAAACAAAGTTGCGTGCACAGCTAGTATGAAATATAACATACCAACTTCGGCCACCACTTCGTTCTTCTAAGCTAAAGCAATCCATCTTAACATAGCTCTAAATTATAGAGATAATTTATCACCATGCATCCATTTAAACCTTCACCCAAACTTTTCCATTTATTTTGATAAACGAAGATTTAGGGATTACTTAAGAAAAACAAAAAATACTAAGATTAAATTTATCGGTATATCAAACAAGATTTTTATATTTTATCCCTCTACTTTGTTATCTCTAAAGCTTTCTAAAGAAATTGAAAATCGCTATGATAAACATAAAATATATAAAATAACGTGAAAAAATTGATACAAATACACAATTACCATCATGTAATATATTAAAAAGTGATTAAAATATCTTGCAAAATTACTATAAAAACATCAAGCTAGTTCTTATCTCTTCTACTCTATCAGTAATACCGTTTCGTCCTTCAAAGCAACGTAGTGCGCTATAGTATAAATATACTTCCCAATAAGTCAGTGCTCGGTAAACGTTCACTTAATTACATGAAATGCGTTTGAATCTCAAAGTATATACAATTTATTTACACTTGTAAACCGCGATAAGTTCTTGTCAAAGCATATGGGTTACAAAAGTAAATAAGGAAGATCAAACATGTAATCCCAACGGTGAATGCTTTAGATGCTATTACAGTTTGTGGATGAAAGTATCAAGTGTAATCATTAGTTGATTAAGAGTAAATAAATATATAACTTGTAATTCCGTTTGAATTTGTGGAAAACGATAATTGGTGGAACGAAATGAGTACATACTAACGAAATATGAGTTACGTGTGATATGTTGCATACATAAATTTAAATATATATATATATATATATATATATATATATATATATACATATATATATAAATATATAATTATATATATATATATAAAAATAAGCTTTGAGAAATTAAATAAATAAAGACGTAGGCTGCCTTCAGTTTTGAGTTGTCTATATTTTTTCCAGAATGTTTTGTCCAAACTGAACGCCATTGGTGGCGTTCATAATTCAGGGGCCATTCTCTTTCACCGAAATTATGATTACCTAACTTTTTTTTCTATTTTTCAGTTATCTTCAACGTCGGGTTTTCATTTTTATGATTTCATTTTTATTTCACCCTTGTTGTCAGCCTGTCTTCATGCGCATGGTTCAAAACCAGGTGCATGTAGTACCAACCTTGGCTATTCTTTTATATTTATGGGAAAATAATTGAAAAAATCTCCATAATTTGTTTTTCAAAAATCTGTCGAATGACGTCCTTTTCAACAAATATTCGAAAATAAATTTTTAATTTTTTTTGTTGCAAGTCAGCAAAAATGTTTTTGTCTCTAAAATCTAGCTCATGCCACAGCCTTGATCTCGTAATATAATAAAAAATATTGATTTATTTATAAAAATTAAGGATTCCCCATCGGTCTTCTTTTTAGAAATGCAGTTAGGCTGTAATAGGAATAATAGGAATTTTTTTAATGGCTTTAATTTCAGTTTTTGAAAGGTTTAGGCATATATTATATTTTTTATTAAAAGTAATAAAACGACACAGTAAATATAAAATCTACAACATTTCGTCAATGCTGAGAAATTATGTATTTCGTTCAACTAATGTACTAATTGAATTTTGCACAATGAAACATCACGCCACAGCTCTCTATAAACCTTGTTCTGTATTTACTTATTTGTTATTATTGTCGATTTTTTGTTATAAAAATTTATTTATTTAAAATACTGAATTTAAAATATTTGAAATCTCTAAAGTTTCAGTAATACTAGAAGTCGATAAAAATAATTTAAAATGATCCAAATGTTAATTTTATTTTATTGATCCTCTGGGAACTACGGATCTTTTACACTTGTGACATTATTAACTTTATTTGATTTTCTATATACACATGTATCTCACCTCGTAAGTCTTAGTTTTTATTCCAATTTTTGCACAAAAGTTGCAACCCCTTGAAACTTTTCACAAACAGTTTTGAAAATTTATCAGAAGTGACCTCTGTGTCAGCAATATTTGTTTCAACTTTTCGGTAAAATGGGGCTTTCATTTTCATGTTAAAAGAATGTTGAGAAAAAAGAAGATTGGAAAAAGTATATAGACTCATTTTACTATATTCTTGTCAAAAGAGAGTGAATAAGGAAATTAAAATGGTCTGTTTCCATGACTAGATAGGAAAATTATTAATATAAATGTAACTTGCGATCGTTGTATAGCTTAGATAAATAATATGTTTCTAATGTGTATAGATTGACAAAGAGTTTTTGAGGTAAATTTTTTAATGGTACGTAGAAGAGAACAAGTTTGATAATGAATTATTTCATAAAATTAAGAAAGAATTCACGACTAAGAAACACAGCAGGGTTTTCCAATTTTCTAACCTACACAAAATAATAAAATAAAATATTACTTGCATTTACATAAACAAAATAAAATTGGATGAAGTTGTTTCAGATGTAATGTTATGTTATTTTATATATTTAATATAAAATAACATTACAATTTAAATTAAAACATCAAAATACCTAGAGTTTTATTTCAAACTTGATTTCAAATTATACTTCATCTTTTTTTGATACTTTGTGCAATGAATTGATTAATTTAGGTAAAAACTTAATAAGAAAAATGTGAAATAATTCAGGTTTTCACATTCCAATTACCTACTTTATTACCATTATATTGTCATTTTTTAGTAAATGGAATTATATTTATTGAGATTTATGTCCACAAAAATTAATTCGCTTCTTTCTTGCACTTTTCATATTAGGAAATTGCACAGTAATAATTTTTTTGTGGCCGTGCAATAAAATGTAAAAAATACTTATTATTATTATAGTAATTCGTTTAGGAATATAATTTTTCCATGCCGCTTATCTTGATAAGAAAGAAAACATCAGGTTAACATAAAACAAAATTTCCCGCTGTATAAAATAATGCAATTTGAGTAATACAAGAAATTATCATGTGAGAGATTGAAAGGTCAAGATAATATTTTACAAAAAAAATTAAAAGATTATTAAATTCAATTCAATTTTGTGAATAATTTTATCTACAAAATGACTAAAGACTTCTTAAGACATTCATAAATACTTTTTCGAAGTATATAATTTTTTTTAATTTGTTATTCAAGCATATGTCAACAGTTCAAGAACTCTTCCCAAAAATTGGTATATAAATAGCCTATGATAATAGAAACCTAGATCACTAGTAAATTCAAAAATTGGGTAATTTCTGCGAAATTTATTATATGCATATTTATGTGAGAGATTGAAAGGTCAAGATAATATTTTACAAAAAAAATTAAAAGATTATTAAATTTAATTCAATTTTGTGAATAATTTTATCTAAAAAATGACTAAAGACTTCTTAAGACATTCATAAATACTTTTTCGAAGTATTTAATTTTTTTAAATTTGTTATTCAAGTCAACAGTACAAGAAATCTTCTCAAAAATTGGTATATAAATAGCCTATGATAATAGAAACCTAGATCACTAGTAAATTCAAAAATTGGGTAATTTCTGTGGAAGTTATTAAATCCATATTTATGTTACATACCCATTTCTACAAGAAAATTGCAGAAATTTTTGCACGGAGGTAGTTATTGAGCAGTAATAATAACTTATTTTCTATTACGCTGGGTAATATATAGAGCTCCCGTAAATAATTGGACATTTTTAAGTCCGACACTAAAAGTAAACCATAATGTATGTTTCCATGTATTTCTTACCAATTTATTTTACACATAAATTTTACTAAACTGTGTCTTCTATCTATGCTGGAATAATTGGCAAGGTTGCGCCTTTGTTTCATCCAATACATCTTCTGAAATTGATAAGTTTTGCAAGAATCTATCAAACTTTTTTATTATTAATTTTGGGGCCGAGAAATTTTTTTTAGTTTCGAATAAATTTTGGTGAACAAAGATTGTAAATATTATCTCCTAAATGATGTCGGCTGCATATAAAAGTTTTTGTGAATAAATATGTAACACATGGTGATTTCTGGTAATATTTGGTATAATCTGATGCACTATGATAAACTATATAAATACCGGACAAAATTTTAGTTAGTTGTTGACGAGGGTTTCTTTGTATTCAACATAAATTTTGGTGAAACTAATGTGATCAAGTTTCATTGGTGACTCGCTGGTGATAGTCGCAAATTATATGTATTTTATCTTTATATCACATTTTTTTCTGCGCGGAAAATTACATATTTTTTTTACTTGTAATAGCAAATTTAATGCGAAATTTTGCGGAAAAAATTATATTCGTTTTTTTCATTATAGACACTTTATCGCCAGTTGAATTTTCAATTCCTACGTTATTTCACATTTTAATACTTTTAAGTAATATTAGTATAGAAACATGTCACTTTAATAATGTTTATTGTATTATATACTAGTTGAAAATTTATTTTAATCATATTTAAATTAGCATCGAGTTAGAATTAAATATACCGAAAACCAAATAAATACATTTTGGAAGCGGTTACTCAATAAAAAAAAACAAAACGCTACCTGAAATGAAGATTTTAAGTCAAAATGTACAAAATCAGAAAAGTTTGTTCTTTTAAAATTTGTTGGGTAAACACATCTAACTGAGGCGGGGTTATCAAGTTTTCTTACTTACTTTTAATGAGATAAAAAATACGTTAATAATAAAATGTAGGACATAAAATTCCACCTGAGATTCTTGCTCATAAAATACTCCACGAATAAAATAATTTTTTAGTTTAGGCACATTGCCATAACTACAATTTCTTAAGCAAAAAGGACAATTTTATCGTTTAGTTATAAGTGTTTTCTAAACGTTTTGTTATTACGTAACCTTGACATTAATAGAAAAAGACTACTGCTCTGTTTTTGGTGAGTTTCAAATTCTTACGAAATTTCATTACACTTTATTTCTTATACTACAAGTTTCTGACGAGTCTCGAACAATATAATAAGACATAGAGCGTTATGAATTTGTGTTGTGGTGAAATTAGAAAGATTATGCTGAAAATGATTGTATTTTCAAAAAAAAAAACCTATTAGCCGAATACTTTTTCCGGATACAGCCACTTTATTATCGTGGCTTCCGATGATGTTCATTTTATATTAAAATGTGATAGAAATTAAAGGTGTCTCGGGGCGGAATTAAAATGTTAAATAATAGTAAAAAAAAATATATGATTTCCAAAATTTTAATTACAGTGGACTAAAGTACACTTGCGCAGATTTTATGTACGGAATATTATAGCTTTAAAATGTCTCCCATTATGACGAACGCACTCCTCAAAGCGTGAGCGCGAATTTGTAATGACGCAACATAGAACGTCGACTGAGATGGCACTCACTTCTTGCATTATTTTAGCTTTCAGCTGCTTCAAATTTATAAGAGGGGTAAAAAAATTCTTGCTTTAAGAATTTTTTTACCCCAATAGAAAAAAGTTAACTAGGGTTAAGTCGGGCGATCTGGGTGACCAAATTATGTCTCCCAATCGGCTTATAACTTTTTCTGGGAACAGGGCTCTAATTGTGTTCATGGAGACACTAGCTGTATGGGCAGTTGTATCACCTTGCTGAAACCACACATCTCACTTGTCAACATAATCTGTGAACGTCATAATAAATCTTCAGAGTAAACGTACAAAATATTGGCCAATTTCTTGAATTTTCTTTTAACATCTATCAGTTAGATTAATAGAGGCAGAAGTTCTTATTTGATGGTAAGCCCACATCTTTTTATTAAAATATTATACAGTTATTTTCATAAGCAAATTGCTTGCACACGTTGCCGTAAATAAGCCAAGCAATTGTAGTATGAAATAATGAGAAAAATATTCGTAGATGACGAAGCTGAGAGTGGTATTAACAGTGGAATAATCTTTAGAGAAAAAAACTATGGTAAATCGAAGCGCATTTCAACAAACCGAAATGTGAATATCAAGCGCGGAAGTAATATACAGATATGATCTGTTTTGTTAGAAATTAGATATGGAAAAAACAATCAACGACTAACTACAGGATTTGCCTATATCATATACATTACTAGCATTACGCTTAACTATTATTGGAATTTTAAATCAAAATTAACATAAATGATTTTATAAGGTTTAAAATTAAAACTGTATATTTTTCTAATATAGAAAGATCAAGCAAGTTAATTTTGGACGCAAACCATTACTGAAATGACTAAAACTGAATATTCAATTTTAATTTGTTTCTAAATCTAACAAAATTCAACTGAATCATATACAGAGAGGAAATGAAAACTTTTATTTCCAAAAATAGCCAGATTTTCCCAGCCATATTCCATTACCACACAGTCACTTGCAGCGCGTGATGTTATTACATCCTGCCTACACAATACTATTTGGCAATTAAAGGAAACCATGCACCAAAATCATTAGAATGACAGTAGCATTTCATAGTTAGTAAACTGGAACACGAAGCAAAAAGTAACACAAATCCTTTGTCGGAAAAGACCGTCGCTTGACTGAGAATATGGACGTGTTAGTATATATATATATACATATATATATATATATATATATATATATACATATATTTATAAAATGTACCAAATGTCATATATATAGAAAATATATGACATTTGGTGCAAACAAATAAGATCAAAGTATAGTCTGAACTCTTTTCGCAAGAAATCGTCTAGAAATAGATGATGTCAGTCAAAAATTTAATAAAAAAATGTTTCCAAAAATAATATATATTAAGAGCAATGAAAAAAATATCATCTAAAGTATATACTCGTATAAATATTATCATAATCTAAGTACAAGTACATCGAGGAGACATAGTTTCGCACATTTTTCACTTCGTACCATTTAACATGAACTAGAATTCGGTGTTAGGTTCCACCAAAATTTTCCCATAATCTTCTTAAAATTCAAATTTTGGATATGGCTTGAAGTTTCACTGCATCGATCACTAGGAACGTGATACAAATATCGTAGGTAAATAAATATTATATATATAAACTTGTACATGTCGCGATTTAATAATTACGATAGACTTATTATATTATTTTCACGTTCGTACTGCAGTTAGACATTATTAATGCCTAATTTGATGTAAAATTATTCTGTCAACGTATGTACTTATGACGATCAAAGTAAAGATTATTTACGGAGAAGATTATATGGAAAATATGGTGTTATTTTTAAGCACTCCTCGTTCCCTAGCAATGAAATATTAAATTTTTTCTTGACAATTTCCTAAGTATTTTTGCGCTCGTTGCAGACTTCTTTTTATTCTTAATTTTATTAATATAAGTGGAAAACAAAACGCTCTGTTCATTCGACATTGGTAATTTAATTAGTTCTGAATGAATTAGATCTGTGGAATATACGTAGCTTTAAATAGAGATGAAGTTAAACATTTTGCAATGACTTTTATAAATGGTTAATCTGAAAGGTTTTGTTGCATAATGCGATAAAAATGTTGTATCCATGGGCAAGGTACAATAAAAAAATAGCAAAATATTGCACACGACGTCGTATTCATGCCAAATTTTATGTTTCCTTTTACGAGGTCTTGCATCATATTCTAATTGTGTTAAGTGTAAAACAACTATGAATAATAAAACAATTCTTATCGTTATTTTTATAAATATTGTAAATAAATCCTACCGATTTATACAAATTTTTACTTTTTCTTGTGGAATAACATTTAGGAAGAATGTTAACATTCATTGTTAGAAAAAATTTTATATTAATTCTAAAATTTGAAGTAAATTAGAGTAAACTTGGAGAATACGAAAAAATTTCTCCAATCTTTGCCAATCGTTATTTATTTCTTTAGTTCAGTATCAATCTATGGCCAATCAAAAGTTAATATTTATCTATTAACAGGCTACATTTGCGTGGTACATTATTTGCCGATATTTTTAACGTAATTTGGTTATTTTTGTTATTTTCTTTAATATTATTTAATTTCAGAAAATAAAACTATCGCTGAATGTAAAACCTATGTACATCACAATAAAGTGACAAATTTGAACGGCAAATTATTTAGCCACCTATACAACAACGAAACCTTGCATGAAATTAGCTATAAAAGTCATTAAATCCATAGGATACTAACAACCCTGGTTGTAATTAGATATTCGGGTATTTTAACTGCAAGAATTACCTATTAAAAATGAACACTTGAACGTAAACTTCAATTCTCTAGCTGCTTTAGTGACTTTAGCCAAATCATGTTCTCAGTTTTTTAGGTATAAAAGTGCCACATGAAACTAAACATTTAAACGTAACGCAAAATCTCTAGTGGCTGTAGCTCCTTAGATATATTGGGTATTGGCCAGGTCACCATCAGATTCTAAGGTGTTAAATGGGTAAGATCTGCCAATAAAATTTAATATTTGAATCCAAACACGAAATTATTATTAAAGTTCCTTATATCCATAAAGTACTATCCAGGATACCATCTAATACCTAAATTTGCATAAGCGAGAACAAAATATTTCAGCTAAAACTTGAAGTATATAACTAAAATAGCGGATGAAATTCCTTCATAAAGTGGAAAGAGCTGCACCGATTTCCGTCCTATATAGTCCTACAGTACCTATCCTCAAATGCAAAAGACACATTAAAAATTGCTCAGTCGTTTTCGGGAAAAATGGTATCATACTTCCACATCACAGTTTAGACTCATGTACCTTCACCGTTATGTCATGAAAAATAATAATAATAATTCACTGCATCTATATCTAGCAGGCATAAGTGTTAACTTGATTAAAAATGTTATAGCATTCTAGGTTAGTAACTGATGTGAATTAACCGTGACTTAATTTGTGACTTGGTCAGTAAAAAAGTATAAAACCTGGACCTGCCCATCAGATCACCATCGTTTGAAATAGAAAAATATTTATTTAAATCTTATATATATATATATATATATATATATATATATATATATATAATGAATCGATCGTAAACTATATGCAAGTCCATTTATCGTGGAAACGGTGTTAGAAGTGATATCCAAAATCAGTCACTTAGTTCATATTTTATTGAATATATTTGGCGTTAATTTTGTAGAAATTTATTATTCACAATTAAATGAAACTACGTGATGTAGTATTATTTCTACTATCTTTAATTTCTTTACCACAACCTAGGTTTCGTTGTATTACAACATCTTCAGGTGGGATATTAGCAAAGATCTTCTTTCTTTGAAATCTTTGCTAATATCCCACCTGAAGATGTTGTAATACAACGAAACCTAGGTTGTGGTAAAGAAATTAAAGATAGTAGAAATAATACTACATCACGTAGTTTCATTTAATTGTCATATTATATTATTAAATGCCATATAGATAGAAACATACATAAAGATTCGATTAAAAATTTGCATCTTTATATTATGATCGTAGTTTCACGTATCAAAATGAAATTAATTTCCTATTTTAAGTTAAATTTTAAAGGATTCTACAGTAAAACAATTAAATTGAAACTTAGTTCGGTTTCAGTTACATCAAGTTGTACTTATCAAAAAAAGTCAATTCTGTGTCAGGACATACATAAAGCAGGGCCCTATAACTTCTTCAATCTGAGTATTACAGGAATGATTTTATTTCTGAGGAAGTAAATAAGACCTATCTGAGATTATTGGGACCTGTAAAGTGCAAGCCAGAATTTACCACCGCTTTCCAAGTTTTTCAAAATAAACCCAGGGGTGATGAGGTATGAACCGCCCGATAAAGATGTAATTCGAGGGTAGAGCCTAAAGGAATCGAGGATTGATGCCATTGTACATAGAGACGTGTTATAGATCGGAGCAAAAATATTTTTCTACAAAATTGAGATCCTTATCCGAAGTATCTTTTTGTAAAGTTTTATGTATATTAGTCTAAAATATTAGAATCTTTGACGCTGTAAAAGACCGATGATGTGAACGAAATCGTAAAAGTTCTTTATTTTGAGCCTTAAATAGAGAGTACTTTCTTCTGTATTCCATTTGCAGGTAATTAGAACTCTCGGTGACGCTAACTGATTAATATAATCATTTTATTGTCCAACTTCACTCAATACAGTTTAATAATTCAAAAATTTAAAATTAATGTCATTAAACAATCTTTCAAGTACAAGATTTTTGTTTATATAAATATTTATATTTAACAGATTATGTCACAAATTATAAAATTGATCAATGGAGTAAAATGTAAAACATATCAGTTATTGTCTATGATATGTTGCAACGATCACAAGGTTTACGAGTTTGACAGCGCGATGCGCCGCGAGACCAATTGTTCCATTCGCGGTCGGTACTACTCCCACTCCTCTCGGGAGGAGTCTGAGTGGTATTTATAATTGCATAACTAAAAAGTGCCATCTGATAGTAAAGGGCAACGGAACGACTAGTGCCAGAAACTGTGCACTACGGTTGCCAAACCCACTTGCCCAATGTGGCAATTTTAAGCGTTACCTTGACCAAGCGTTACCATTGTAAACATGATGCCCATGTTTGCAACGTTGAATTTGGAGAGGCCATGTGGCCTTATGGCCATGTGTTAAAATAAATAAAAGTCAAAATAAATGACGTCATCTTCAAACATAATGTATCAGCTCTAACTTTGATCGTAACCTCAAAAACTTTATAACAATTCTCACTTGAGTATTTTTGGTCGGATGAAGGATTTAGATATATGAGAGGCGTGATCAATAGTTTGTCCATTTCTTTCTAATGTGCTCTAAAATACTAAATGTAATTCTCCTTTGGTCATAATTACATTACTAGCTATTTTAGTTCCTAATTCACATTTTGAAAATCTATTTCTCTCTATTCTTGTAAGGAAAACATCGTTGGAATACATGTGGAGCTGACACTGGGTTAATTTTTTTACTATTAATAAATTAATTTTAAAGGAGTGACTTAATCATTTTTACTGTTAGAGGATAATGTGAATAACATCTTTAATACAAAAAAGTCAAACGAAATTGAAAGTTTTTTTTTTATAATTTCGAGAGGATTTAGTGTAAGGAAATAAACGTATTGGTTAAGAAATATCACCAAAAACGGAAAATTGACAAAAAAAACATTTCAATAAGTAATATATTTCATGGTTTATTTATCTTTCGCATGTTCATATGGGAAATCACCGTGACACGAATATTTTATCTCTGAGACAAGTATCGTGATTGTTTTTTTTATTTCTTATTGTGATTAAATTTATCTAGTATTTTTGTGAGTACTTTTAGCATTATCTATGAAATTATCTTATATATTCGTAACGTAGTCGCCATTATATATTAAATTGATGAAAATATCTATGGTAGTGCAGGGCACAGTAGGGACCTCGGCTTTGATTCCTGGCAGCAGAAACTCGCCATTTTAATTGACATCCAACCCGACACAAAAAACGTGAAAGAAGACATGTTATTTTGACTTATGCAATATTTCCATCTAAATATTTTTGAGTTTTAGGTATTTAGAAATAAAGTAAATTTTTAAGGGAAAAACAGCCCTATGTTAGGACTTTTTTATCAAGACATAATTACATTAATGAATCATAAAATATTTTTGATATAATTAACATCATTATACAAAATAAAAATAATAAAACAATAAAATGTTCACTTCACAGTGTCAACAACCAAGTCTTTTTATCGCAAATTCCAACAAAGAAAAATAACATTAAACAAAAATATTGCAACACTTAAAGTGTATTTGTAAGTAGTATAATTATGTACTATCGTACTTATGGAAAACACCCACTGTCAGTTTCTCAACAATTATTTTAAAAATTGCTGCAAAAAATAAGAAATAAATAATTAATATGCACATAACTTGCATATGATCTCGATATAATTGTAATGCTGAATATGTATTTATAAGTGTGTGCGTGTTTGATTATGATTGTGCGTGCATTCGTGCGAGTGTGTGCGTGTGTGTAAATATGTTTGTGCGTGTACGTACGTGTTTTCATGATGTGTATGCGTTAATGTGCATGTGTGCAGGTGTTATTATGTGCGTGTGCACGTGGGTGCGTGTGTGCGTACCTTTGTGTGCATGTGTACAAGTGATTGCGTGTATATGTGAGTACCCTCGTAGAAGCATGCGTATGTGAGTACATGTGTAGGTGCGTGTTTATATTCATGCGTATATTTGTGGGCGTGTGTTTACGCATGTGTATATGCGTATGAATATAAAGAACTAATAATATTTTACGAATTACCTGTAATTCATACACATATTGTGTAATTCATGACATATATTATAATGAGCCTAAAAGAATTTCTTTCGTAACATCCGGATACCAACCTCTTAAAACTATTTTCGGAAGTCAAACTCATAACGCCGTAGTCATACTTCAGTTCGAGAGTGTATATCGTACGACACACTCATAAACCTGAACACAAAATTGAATGAGTCGTTTGCTGGCAACACTGATTTTATTTCGCCAAGTATCAAAGCGACGTCGAGTTTAATAATTTTAACTGTTGTAGCGTTTATTGTGATGTTTTATAAGTTCAAATAACGGAAGGAGCATTACAAAATTTTCAAAGTTCTCAGATTTCACAAACCTTCGTTGTTTGTGATATTTCAAAATTAAGATATAACAAGTATTCATAGGATTAAATCTATGGGCCATAAGCAACATAAAGCGTTTAATTTATTGTAATTTAGTCAAATAAAGTTAATTTACTAAAGTTGTAAAACGCATAATGATTGTTAAAATGTGCGACAAATTTTGAAGAAATAAGACAACTTACTAATATAAAATGTGTTAATTTATTATAATTTTCGTCATCAACTTTGAACATAATTTGTTCTCCTATTATAACTGAAGATAAGAATTTTAAACTTCCGTGCTTGTAGTATTTTAAATAAACTACCACAAGGGAAACGGAAACACAGAAGTAGATCAAAGATAAAATAAATACCAAATGAATATGTAAAGTTTTTGTAGCCGACAATTACTTTTTGTTATAGTTACGTATTTATTCATGTTAGGAGTGAATTACTTCAGAAGAAGTATTTACTTGCGGATTTTCTTTATCATCTTTAAGGCTATATACAAATCCTTTCAATTAATGTTTTAGCCTACTCCTTTTCTCTTACTTAACCGTTTCAATCCATTTAGGTTTATTTTAATTTATCCTCAAAATACATAATTATGATATACATTCTCTTTTGTCTCGGAAATATAAATTATATAATTTATCTTACTGGTCACTCACTTTTTACGTTTCACTATTATTTTTGTTTTTGGTTCAGTATCAATAGCACTTTTTAAGAAAAATTTGATTCTGTCGATTGGAAAGTAAGCAATATTAATATGCTATGGATTGGGGAGATTATGTTGCATGAAGAAGCTACCTTGGTTCCTTTAGACCATCATTATGCTTATTATTAGGGGAATCTTCAATTTGATTAGTATGTGTAATTTTTGGCATAAAGTTATAAAATTATCATAAATTACGAAATGTTTATTTGATACACATTCTTACACTTTTATATTTTCGTTTTTTTCTTATAGGTTGAACTGAAATACAATTTTCTTGTCGGTTCTAGATATTTTCTAAGACCAAATGTGAAAACGCTTCTTTCTTCGGATAGTTGAGTAGCTTTTTATTTCATCCCAATACGTCTTGGATGGCTGTTAAGTGACAACTCGTTAGCCCTTGTTTTGTTTCTATATACGAGTTGTAGCTAATTCAGTTGCGATTTCTTTAAAAAAAGTTTTGGACGACCTTTTTCCTTTGGTTCCAATTAATATAAAAATATTATTATATTAAAAATTCCATATGAATGACAACGCAATGCCAACCACATCTACATACAATGTTTTGAAAAAATGCTACAGGTCATCTGTTTGGTTTATGTTGGGCTCTGTATTCATAGATCATATGATCAAGCCTATCAACACTTCCTTGGTGGAGTCGTCGTACAAAATTTATTTCATATTTATTTTTTTTCCTCACACCTACTTAACTATGACGCATTGTAGACAAAAAAATAATAGCTCTGTTCTTTTTTTGGTACATAAGATAACAATGTCATATCTTTCGAAAAATTAAAGACATTAGATACGATATCACTTGTTGGGTTGGGTCGAAGAATTGGTGGAATAAAAGATTTATTTTTCCTCATTTTTCCAACTAAAAGAAGGACAAACTAGAGCGAATCCATTGTTGGCCAAGGATTTTGCAACACCAAAGCTTGTAAAATAATTGCCAAACTTAACACACCTGTAACTTCAGAAGTATGGTCAACGTAACTGGTTTATATAATGTAGTCATTGTTGCCTAATTTTCCGCTCTATTTTGTCCTTCTTTTCCAAGATATGGTTCATTATTCGAAAGGTAGCTAATTTTGCTGTCACAGAACCACATACCGCACTTATAAGCTAATTTTCATAATTTGAATAACTTGTCCTCCAAAAAATATTAGCTGCTCATCAATTGTGAGATTTTCTCCAAGCATAAACAATTTTTAGGTTTTGGTTCAGATATTTCAATAACTCAATAATAGAATCTATTTTGACTTTCTGGGAGTATTTTGTCATCAATTCTCAAGAATCGTAATGGAGAAGCAAATCTATTTTTTCCACTGTAGCGCGGAATATCGTATTTCAAAACATCGAGTCCCAGCTTTGTCAAGAATCCATACCTCTCTTTTTGTGGGCATATATATTTTAAAAAATACCTATAAATGCATTATAATGCTAGAGCATTTTGATTTTTTCTATTATTTTCACTCGATTTTGTATTACTTTATGCACCTCATAATTGATATGTTTTACCATAATTTTTATTATGTGTTCGTTGAAAAGTTATTTAAAACTGTCTATTGAATCTATTATATCTTACATCGGGGGAATATCAACCTTGTGAATGCCACTGTGGATTATGTTGCGTCGAGGATTCGTCTTGTATATATATATATATATATATATATATATATATATATATATATATAAATATATATATAAATAATTAAATTGAAAAATTTATTCATCCAATGACTCCCAAAGAGGGAAGAAAATTTTCAGCAAAAAGCTAGGTTTCGACAGAAAACGCGGAGCAAACATTCATCGATAAATATTCGGAAATGTTGCTGACTGTGCTTTTGTTTTGAAAACTGACCGTGGCATGACTTTTGCGGCTAGGTTTATGAAATTTTATTATGAAATAATATTCAGTCATATCCAATTAAAATTTTATATTTCTGGTATATACATTTTTTTAAATATATCTGGTATTTTACCCAAGGTTATTATATATCTAGCGCATTGTATATAATATCTAGCGTAATTAATATAAGTAAATACTGTAAAAAAATATGTTTAAAAATTTTTAAATACTAGGTTGAATACCATTTTTTCATGCAAAGTACGAATTTAATAATTCCCACGCCACAGGAATTTACAAACTCTCAAATTGAGATTTTAAATTTAGAACACTCGTCACCATATCGTTTGTAGAACTATGTTACGGAACTAAGCAATATATTTTTATAAAAATCCATGGTATTGAGACAATTAGTTGAAGAAGTCTTGTGGAGCCAAGATTTAAGCGTATTATAAAATCGTGATATATTTTGGCTAATTAATATTAGGTAAAAAGAATACTGAAAACTGAATTAAGCAAGTACAAAAAATATAAATAATTAAAGTTTTTCATACATTAAAAAAATGTAAGTGCTAAAAACATACGAGGAAACAATCTAATCATTTACTTAACTATACAAGTGATGGTCAAAATAATTTGGACACAGATTTATAAATAAATACAAAGAAAACACACACTCCCCTCGAACAAACAATTTATTGTCGAATCCTGTCAGGGACACCATCGGTCACTTCCGTTAATAATTTTTGTTTTGAAGCCAGTCCCTTTCCCGATTGTTGTATATCTAGTATATAAAATTCAATGGTCAAGTTGATGGTAAGTCTATCTTAACAATTTTTATATTTATTCTTTGTAAAAATATTCGTTACGAACCTTAGGAACAAGTATGAATCTCTACGATGCTTTACGAGGATTCTACATAAATATTTAATGGTAATATTTCTATAAAACTACATAAACAATTATGATTCTTCTAGATTTAAATAATTTGGTTACTACATCTTTCCCAGGCGCATTTTTGAAAAAATTAACAATTCCATATATATTTTAAAATTATTAATTTTTGAATTTTTTCCTTTCCATGTGCTATAAGACCTTCTGTTATATGACTTTCAAGACGGTAGGTAGACTGGAAGTACCCTATAAACTTTGATGATGAATGAGTAAGACTATAATAGACATAAATACAAAATTATCTTAAATGATGGTATCTTTTTGATTGAACGAAAAAAGTGAAACTTTCGTGACAATGTATTGCTGTAAACTTTAATACACAACATTGATTTCCTCTTGATATCAAAAGCCATTTCTGAGGAAAAGGGCCCCGTTAGGGTTCTTTTTTGTTTTAAATGGCTTTAAAAACCAAAAAAAACCTGACAGAGAACTCTACTTAACAAATTTTTGGAAATTTTATTGAAAAGGCTGACGAAAGTTAAACTTTTTTATAAAACAAAATTTTGGTAAATGCGGGTCGTAAATTTTGATGGGATACTTCATAATTTAGGATTTTAAGTAGAATTTGAACAAACCTTTTATTAACCATTTAATTATTAAGAGAGAAAATTATGATGGGCTGTGATACACACAAACACCCTAAATTTTTAGGCCTACCACACGTATCTTCTACCGAGGTCATGGTTGAAAATTGAGGTCCATGGAAATGGCCAACGGTCATGGATTTTCCAAAAGTAAGAATGAATTTAATGAAATCTATTATACACTAGTCCATTATGCAGTGTGATAGGAAAGTTATCAGCAGTTTTGTGAAGAGGAATATCATGAAATTGACTGTGCTTATTAAGAGGACCTCTTTACCTAAAACTTGTCTTCTTTCCCTCTTTATAAAGTCAAAAACTTGCATTATTTTTCTTCAAGTTAAATTAAATAAGAAAAAAAGAGATTTTTTTTGATACGTATTCAAATAAAGTCAATATTCTTTTTGGAGTAATGGCACGTCTTTTTATCACCACATGACATTCCTAATAACGGAATAAGTGCAATTTTCTCACAGAGTCTGGGATTTTAAGGAAACAAGAACCATTATGAAATTATATGACGCCCCAAAGAATTAAACATAGACCAAAATGGAAATAAAACATATGGAAACCACAATAAACCCATACGCATAAAATCAAAAATAAAAGAATTCTGTGTTCGAAGAAAAGGGTACGAATTGCTAAAACCGTACTTTCTCTGTATGTCTATATTTGACTTTAATTGATACGAAAACGATACTCACAATGGTCTACCAGACTACACACAGAGGTATATTTCTAAAAAAGTTGATCAAAAGTCAATTACAATTTTATTAATCCACTACAAACTGTGCATCGTTTATAAGCTTAATAATGGTCGCGTAAATGGTTGCTCCAGGCTCTCCTGTTAAACAACAATCTTTCAAACGTGTTTTGAGTTTATGTGGCGGTAAAATTTTATAATAACGTTACTGGATATTAAATAAGTGGATATGTACTTAAATTTAAAGGCCTTATGTTTATTTTCTGTATTGCATTTGATAAATTAACAGTTCTCATCATATACATTCCAAAATAAAAGTGTAACGTTTTTTGTGGTAAACACTATATTCGATGGTGTTTTTGTATATCAGCTAAGCTTAGTTAACTTATGATTTTGAATAAAACAGCAAACTTACCTATTCTTGACAATGTTTTTATACTGAAAGGCCCTAATATAACAATCATTTTCTTATTTTATTTTATTAAATAAATAAGACGTGAATAGGCTTTTTGTAAAAAAACTTGTATCACTTTTTTTTATTTTAGCGATGGCGTTAAAAATTACTAAAAAATCACTCCATAACGTCTTGAAATAATATTCGGAGAGGAAAATAGATGACAAATTCATATTTTTTAGGAAACCATCTTAAAATATTAATTCATAAGCATCTTCGTCATAAGCATTATCAATTATTGTAGAAAGAAATAGGAAACTAGAAATATGTATAATGTGTGACGAGAAAGTAATATAAAATTATTCATGTTATCAATAAGGACATCAATCTCTGTTATCCACTAATAAAGAAAGCTAAAAGAGTGTTAAGCACCAGAAGAAGCAATGAGGTACATAAATGTGCTATGTTAATAATAGACAGACTATTCTAGATAATACGTCTACGCTGCTGTGTGTTTATGTAGTTGAAGAAATTGAAAATTTTAATAAAAATGAAAGAAGAAAATTAGACCTATTATCAAAATGGAGATGTGACGGCTCGCAACAACTAAAATAAATTAAAATTCCACAATAGTGCAGATAGTGATGCAAAACATCTTTTAGATTTTCTTTGTATCCCTACGACTCATTTGCTACTTTGAAGTTCAAAAGAATATCATTTAATAAAATCTAGTATCATCATCTACAAAATCCTGCCCAAAATGAGATCAAAACGAATCCGCTTTATCCATGAAAAAAAATCCGCTGTGTGTAGACAACATCCATTGTACATAATTATTTGTACACATAATCAAATAAAAAACTTAAGACAGACTGAAATTCCATGAAATTCTAGTGGTATACTTTAAATAATGCATCCATTGTCATTTACAATGATCATCGCAAAAATTTTCAATGCTGCAAAAAGTATGGCATCAACCGGGAGGTAGTATTTATTCGGGCAAGGGTCAAAAAATTTCCACAACTTCAAAAAAAAAGTATAGCAAACCCTTACATCGATATTTCAGGGAAAAATCTGATTTGTTGAATCCTTGCTTCATTTCTCATAAAGACATAAATAAATAAACAGCAGGCAAAGTCTCGAAAATGTTCAAATACAAAATAAAATAACCAAAACGAGACAGCAAGTACAAACATTCTCAGAGAAGAAATGGAGTTGCTGCTGGATATTCTCACGGCAGGACTCAGGAATATTATTGAAGATAATACTTTAGGAAAATATTTTTCAGATCCCGAAAGTTCTTTCCGCATCTCAGGAGCTGACTCCAACCTTATAAAAAATGCAAAATCGTGTTATAGGCACTGTGAAGCAGATTTCTATCCACATGACCATGCTTTTAAAATTAATGTAAACAATTTCATAATTATGCAGAACAAATAGCAAAACTGTGTCAAATTTTACAGGTTGCACCCAATTATTCCGACACTGCATAAGATTTTGAAGCATGGCACTACAATTATTGATCACGATATACTGTGTATTGGCCAACTATGGGAGAGGTGTCTGAGGTCAAAACACACATTTCCGTGAATATTTCTGCTTATACAAAGCAGAATTATTCACGGAAGTTTTCGCAAGAAAAATTTAATAGGCATGTTTTAAGCTGACTTTTGCTAAATTCTAATCTTTTGTTGAGTAGTACAAGACAAACAAGCTAAAAAAAAGTAAACTCTTTTCCAGTGAAACATTGGAATTCCTGCTAGCGGAGGCATCAGATGTAAGTTCAACTCACATGAATGTACAAGGATGGATCTAATGAATATGAATCCGATTATTGTGATTTTAGGACATACATTGTTTCGAATATATATTTTTAATATTTATGTGTGACCGATTATTTTAAACACAATATGCTTATCTAGCCCTAGATAAATTTTTATAACATGTCAAATCGATAAAAATTATAAAACCATTTTAAACAACTTTCGAGGTGAAATATTCCTCTTCGCTACGAAGACTAATGACGATGATAAGCTCAATAATCTATGCTAATTGCTTTTAACAAAATAATGCGGTCATAAAAATTATGACTGCATAAGGTTTGAAACTTATTGCTACATATTAAAATTACATAAAAGACTTATTTTCAACATGAGGTATTCGTATTTTCTGGATCACATGTTACAATTAACAGTTTCACAGATTATTTTTTATTCGCAATTAAATGAAATTACGTGATGTAGTATTATTTCTACTTCTATTAAAAATAAACTATTAAAATAACTGAAAAAAGTCAATAATACGAAAGCTTTATGTAACAGGTAAAGCACTTAGTTAGCAATTATTTCAACCAATTATTTCAACCAATGTCACCTCTGGACGAAGTACCTAGTGGTGGATGAGATCTACCCAAATCGCAATAGTAATTTTGTGAAGGTCACAGTCGTCTGATAAGCTCTTGTGTTCTCAAATGTTCTCTTAGTTCAATTTTGTAAAGGTCACAGTCGTCTGTCAAGCTTCAAATGAGACTTCATACATTATGAGTCTCCATATTATTAATTTAAGGAACGATACTATTTCTTCGTGTTCACTTTAATCAATTTAGTATAACAATATATAAGAAAATGACTAGAATATGTGAGTGACAGCACAGCATATTAAAGAGAAACCGATGACCAATCGAAAATTGAAATTCGTAATATTTACAATCTTTCATTTTCACTATATAGTTTAGAAAATGTCGTACTGTTTGTGCTGCAAAGGGATAATAATAATGAGAAACCATTCCTTTTTAAATTTATTGTATTAGGTGTGATATCAAATAAAACAAGTATTACATGAATTACAAAACTATTTTTTTAGAATTTTGTATTAAACTGCACTTAGATATTTTTTAAAGTATCTATAAAAAATAAGTCCTTCCTATTTCCCTCACTCTCTTTCTGCAAAACTGCTACGGTCAAAAAAATATATGTTACTGGAAGTTTACTTAACGTTTGCTAGAAAATTACAGCGGTGGTAATAAATTGTAATGAACCTAATTGCTATCAGGGCACCGTCATGCAACTCATTATTAAGAGATTACTTACACTAATTGTACAAATTTCAGTGATTAAACGAATACTGTAATTAGCTCCCTATTTCAAGCAAGGCATTCTTATCTACATATTTTTAATTTTCTACCACGTAATGTTTGAGAAATACACAATTAAATGAAAGTACGTGATGTAGTATTATTTCTACTTTCTTTACCACGACCTAGGTTTCGTTGTATTACAACATCTTCAGATGGGATATTCGCGAAGAAGGCTTATTTGGAAAAATATCTATGTAAGATTTTTCAACGCGTATCATACACATTAAACAATTATGTTATTCATTATATTAAAATGTACTAAATTTAAATTTTTTTCATATCAAATATAATGTTTAATAATTTATAAAATTTACTCCAATGTGATAATAAAACAATTCAACTCTTAGCGGACTTATTTATAGGGCTAAATGAAATCAAAATAATTTATTATCAATCTTTTCCCTCCGCGTTTTCAATATCGCTGCTGGAAATACTACAGTCGCGGATAGTGAGATGCGAGACCTTGTCAATTTGCAGAAAGTTTTGAACCCATTATTTGATGTTTCGGGTTACGTATTAAATATATACTCTTTTCCAACAACGTAATTCCATTGAAATATATACTGATTAAGAAAAACACGTATAAACCATTATAACAATGAATACGCTCAGAGGTACGCATGCGCTCAATCAAGCAAACAAATTATTTATATATGTATATATATATATATATATATATATATATATATATATATATGTATATATATAATTATTTATTGAAGGTCTTTATTCTGAACTACAAGGTTACAGGATATCTCGCAATTCAGTGTGCCTTTTGGCATAAGCCTCCTCCAGCATCTTCCATTCTATTCTATCACGCGCCATCCTTCTCCAGTGGTGTCCAGCCGTAAGTTTTAAGTCATCTTCACATGGAAGCTCTGGAGTACCTGTCTAACACGATTGTGATCTCGGATAGTGTGACCGGTTCACCTCCACTTTTCTTGGTCTGTTTGAGTGAGTAGTATACTTAAGTTTTTTTCTGTATCGTGCTACTTCTCACTTTGGTGAGCGATCAAGTTTCACATCCATATGTAATTATTGGCAGAATACAGGTTACGAAGGCTTTCTTTTTTATTGACATATCTAGCACTTTTGATTTTAGAATTCCTTTCAAAGACCTATACTTCTTTCATCCGTTTCCTATTATTCTGTTGATTTATTTTGTTGTTTGGTCTTCGTGAGAAATTATTTGTCCTGAGTAACAGTACTCTTGAACATATTCGAGAGGTTAGTGGTCGATTTTTATAGTTATTGAATTGGAATTTATAAGCATTTTTGTCTTGTCATTATTCAGAGATCCTACTTCCTTGCTTTTGTCATTTAATGTTTCAATTTTAAGGTTTGTTAGATTTTCTTCAAACAGGACTATATCATCCGCGAATTCAAGGTGGTTCATTTTTGTGTCATGTATATTTAAGCCGAATGCATTCCAGTTCACGATGCGGAAGATACTTTTCAATACGGCGAAAAACAATTTCGGTGATAGAGTGTCCTCTTGTCTCCCACTTATCTTGATTTTAAACTATTTTCAAGTTTTCTCGTAGTATCCCCGCTTTGTTATTTAAATAGATGTTTCTGATAATTGCAATATAAGAAATTGAGATATCCCTTTTTGTTCCAGGCTCTTCAATATATCATTATGGGTTATACTGTGGAAGGCTTTGGAATCATCAATGAATGCCATATACAGGTTTTTGTTATATTCATTTTATTTCTCTATCATTTGTTTCACTGTGTGTACATGGTCTAGGGTGGAAAGTTTTTGCATGAAGCCAGGTTGTTTTTTTGGTTGGTTTTCATTGAGCTTTTTACTTATTCTTTCAGAATAACTTTGGAAAACACCTTGAATATGTTTCACACAAGACTTATGGGTCTATAGCTACATATGTTTTCGATTTGTTCTTTTTTGAATATAAGGATGATGCGATGTTTTCCACTGTCTAGGGATTATGCCAATCTACATTATTACGTTGAATATAGATATAAGTATTGGTTTTTTTATTATAATTATGTTCCTGCAGTTAATATATCGTATCTGTATAAAACATATCAAAACAAGAGTCGATTTAAAGCCTAATATAAAACTAACGTAAGGATCAGAATACTCGGTTTCTTGGAGTTTTGAGGAAAATTATTAGTATTTTTGAAAACAATAACAGATAAAACACTAATATATTGATATCCGAGCCCGGAACAGGCGTTACCCTAATAAGAAAGAAATAAATATTTCTGGATTGCTTTTCAAATTGAAGGAACTCCAAGAAATGTCAATAATACAAATGTTCCAAATTGAAGACAAAAACAATATATTAGACTTAGTAACGCTGTGAGCTTAACGCGTTTAACCAAAGACATCGCAGGAGAGAGTACTGGCCCGTGAGCTGCCTACAGCGTAGCAGAAATGTTGTTAGGGTTACTATCTATAGACGAACCCCAAATTTTAACCTTTTGTGTTGTGAAGTATTTATTTGATTAATAAAACTTCCTTCGCACTAAATTTATTATTTTTAATTCTGCCAAGTGAAAAAGAAGTTATTAGAGGTAATAGTGCGGTTAAATATTGAATCAATAAAAATATATTTGATAGCTCTTTTAGTGATAATACCTATTCTAGCTAAATATATATTGTAATCACACGTATCTAATGTTTATAAATGCATCTATAATATAATGTAAAAGTTAAAATTAAATAACTATTTCTCATTATAGAGTATAAAAGTTAAACTAAAATATCGATTACCCAACTTAAACGGGCAGACAACGAAAGTGGATCATTGAATTATTCACAAAGATATTATCTAGTGCCTAAGGTATATGCAGCCACGTTCTAACAAATTAAGATAAACTGCAACCATTGTGAATAAAGTTACTACAATTCATATACTATATCTTACCTTCTCGCCCGGGTCACATTTATAAATCCGCCAGAGGTTACAATATTACTATCACTATCACTTCTAAATTTATCAAATTTATGTAAAATTTCCTCTTGATCCATCTCGCCTCAAATTGATGTATCGTTATTTCCACTTTTGTGAGACGGTAACATATCGTTATTTCCGTATCATAAGAGTAACAAAATGTTACGTAGTACGTGAATAAATTCAATCTTTTGGAACGATATTTCAAAGGAATACCTGATAAAGTAACAATTTAAAAAAAATAAGTTTATTTATTTATGTTTTTGTGACAATTTTAAGTCAATTTTTCTCAATGAAATTTGATAATAAAATTGCTTGATGTGTAAATAAAACGATCAAGTTGTGATGATCCTTAAATCGTCAAGACGGGATAAGACTTAAATGTGTTATTTCTCACTGTAAACTTAGATAGAAAGACTTACGATTTATTTCCTTGGAAACTTCTATTAATAGGACTAAGGTAAGGATGAATAAAAGTGAAATATGTTTTACCTTTTCCATTGAAATTTATTTTAAAGAATTTGTCGTGTTTAAAATACTTTCTTACGTCATGTAAGAAAATAATTTATAATTCTAATATGGTAGCATATTCCAGTGGAAAAAATGAACTGTTTAAAACCATTCAGCATACCATTAAGTAATATACCATTGGCATCTATTAACCTTGCAAAAGCAACAACGCGTTGAACAAAAACAAAATACCGGAAAATTTTAGTAAAAATGCATTAAATATAAAAGGATGTTGTCTGCCTTTTTAGCTAAATAGCATGTTATTTTCGCTGATCTAGCGCTGAAATCAATGAGAAAGCATAGCATTTAACTAATCTCTGAAATGCATTGTCATAATGCAACATGATGCAAAAATGAAGAAAAAAGACTGAGGTAAATTACATAAAGTATTGTAAAGGTTCTGCTATAATCGGTGAGCGGGTGGATTCATAATATTTTCTCACAAGTAAAGTAACCACGTAGCAAAAAAAATATTGGAGTGAAAGGACGTTAAAACCCATAACACTATCAATCTACGGCTTAATATATTTATCTATCAATTCTAATTGGCTGTATCATTTTTCAAACGGTTTAATCAATAAACATAATGTGTCTGCAGAGTTATTGCATGATCTATGAAAAAATAAATAAAAATATGTTTCTATATTTTATTATATAATCAATGCAGATTTCAATTTAAATATTTGCATTGAGATGTAAGCTCTAAATTAAACTTCTGTGTATCAATCAAAATAAATAATGGAAGTCTAAAGAACTGAAATCTGAATATTTCGATTAAGGTATAAAGAAAAACAAACTAGTCACCAATACGAAGAACTACCACATGATCTCGCTAGTTATTTATAAAAAAACTCTTCTTTATAGAAATCAATTTTCTTTTCACGCCCGATAAATTTTATGTATCCACGATACTTAGGCAATACCATTATCATTTTGTTTAATGTAATTTACCATTATGGGTCTAAATATTAGATTTATTGTGACGAAATTAATGGCTGCAAGTAAATAATAGAATATAGTTTTTCATAAACTATTTTGGATATAAGAATTAGTACCAAATATGGTATGTATTATTCTATATGTATTAGATAAAGTAGATTATATTTTAGTCATTTGTTATTTGAATAGTAAAAGGGAATAAGTAATCTTTATTCAACGTTCATTAAGAATCGAATGAGATATTTTATCCATATATTTATTAACTCAAAGTGATTTATTAATATTTATACGAAATTATCCTGTAATTACACTCTCAGTATTCAGTATCTTAATTACAGACTAACAAACGTAGTTAATGATAATTAAATTGACATAGTTTTCTTTATTTCCGTTAAGAAAAACAGGACAATATTTGTGTTTATTTAGTTTTGCAAATTATTTTGCTCTTAAGTTAAAATAAGCCATTCTCTCTTCTGAAGTAAACCGTTTCAAGAATCACGTTGATCGTCCAGGGAGAAAGTAAAATTAGTGTGTAGCGAAACGGTAACTCTTATTTAGAATATAAGAACATGATTAATATTATTTATCTAAATTCCAATTGTCTTGTTTCAAGGAAATATCTTGGCTTATTTTAATTCTTGAGAGTGGGATTTTTTTTAAATCCTTACATCAACTGGATGAAAAGTTACCTAAATAATTTTTACAATCGCTTACTCATTAGCATTTAAATAAGTAACTGCTACCTAAATTATATTTAAAGAAAAATAAGGCAGTGTCGATTTTAGAGGAAAATTAATTTCAGCTGAATCAACGTTAGTTATCTCCAATGAATTTAATTATGAAATTTGCAAATTATGAAAGATCATACACATTTAGCCATTATAAAATTATTTAGTATTATCTTTTTGGAATATTATCTTATTCAATTTATATCACGATTACGTTAAGAACGTATATAATGCATAGAAGACAAATCATGAGAAAATTTTGATCATCTTTTTTAAATTTTCTCTAAAATATTAGAATTTTTATTTTAGGCGAATACTAAGCAATGTCGCTTAATTTGTTTGACTACAGAAATTTTCCTTTAAATAAATAAAATAACCAAATGTGTATGGATAATTCAAACATTTCTAATAATATTCGCAGATAACATAAAATATCGTGATTTCTTTTGTAGCATATTAAATAACCTAGAAATGGAAATGTAATAGCTATTTACTGATAACTTTTCTATTCACTAATAACTTTTTTATTACCTGAAGTTATTATTAAAATATTTCGAACACAAAATAAATTGTCACTAATCTAATATAAATAAACTCTATGCGTTCCTTCATGTTCGTCTACATAGTTAAAAAAGAGATATGGTAGGACTTTTACAATTAAAACTAAGCTTTCTTTTAGGTACTATTAGTGTGAAAAGGAGGCATGGATAAAAAACGAAGCACTTATGAAAAAAAGGGCTAACTAAATAATCCGGGCGATCGAGCGGCTTTTATTGCTCTGCGCTTGTTTTATAAGAAGTGTTTTTACAAAAACGGTTGAGCAAAACTCTTTTTAGGTAAAAAAAATTCTATTGACTTGATATCGACGATTAATAATGTTTAATCTAAATAATTTTTAAGGGAACCATTTTCCAGCTAGCTTTTACTTTGTAGCGTGAGAAATCATTGTAATTTTGACTCCATACCTACTTCTGCATAGACTGATTTCTACATTAATAAAAAAAAATTCGTTTAATAGTAGGCTCGTATCTTCTTATTTTGTAAGTTTTCCAAACGATATTAAACTAAGCTCGTATCTTCTTAGTTTAATATCGTTTGGAACTACGGAATTCTTCGTGCACAAGTCCGACTTGCACTTGGTCAGTTTCTTATTCTCCTTCCTTTTATTTTTTTTTATTCTTATTGTTTCTTCCTTTTCTCTTTTCATATTTATATTTTCTTATCGTTTTTTCGTTTTGAGTAATATTCGTTAACATAAGTTCATTTCTAGGTTGCAATTAGAATATTATATAGTTGAATCTTTTTCCCCTATAAATATGTTTGATGGCATAGAAAAAAATAACAAAGATTAAAAATCTGTCAAAGTAATAAGTTATTATAACTACATAAATTACATAAATATTTTCACATTCCGTAATAACTTAATATTCATTACTGAATCTAATAGTTTCCGATTTTTGTGGTAATAGATATTTCATTCCACTAAATATTGTCTTGTTTTTCATTCCATGTATTTCAATCCACTAAATGAATTGTTAGTTTAGGTTTTTTGGCAGCAACACATCCTCTTAGACCGACAGACAAATTTGTCTTTTAACAGTTGTTACTGAGATGGGCGTTTCTCGCATATTATTCAGGCTTGGGGTAATTTGTAGCGCTGTTAAGCATCGATTCCGTTTATATAGAACACTGATGAAGTTATCCTCTTGACTAGTTGTGGTGGTAGGCCTGCCTTATCTTTTCCTGTCGTTTTTTCCAGTTTCATTTTCTAGTAAGAACGTATTGAACACCTTTACAAGAAATTCCGAGCCTTGATGCAATTTGATGTCCACTGTATCCTTCCTCACGAAGAGTACAAATATAATTTCGCTGTTGAAGCATGATTTGTTTGCGTTTTGCCAATTTCAGAAGAAGAATTATGGTAATAGCAGTAGTCAACCATTTTCGAATACAGATGATGTTATTGTCACAATTTTTGCGACAATAACACGCTCAAGTGCGACTAAATAGGACGGATAAAAGATGAAAACAATAAATACGACCAATAGCAACAGGCTGAAGTACAAAAGAAAGCGACCGAAGTTTTAAGTCATAAAACATATGTTGGTCAAAATCTAGGAATTTGTTAAAACTTGTTCAATGTGAGCAGATAATCCGTTTGTTTTTGTGTAAACAATCGTAAAAGGCCATAAAGATAATATTTATTACAAATGTTTTCCCCACATATTAGGTAATAATTTGTTTTGGTCAAAAATAGATGTGCTTGCAAACTTTTGGACAGTGTATATATAAAGTCTGTTTACCAGTTCTAGATTTTTTTTAGTTAAAAATATTAAATATATCTTTTACTATTTTTGTAAATAAATTATTAAAATAATACCGTAGTGCTACCAAATGAGCACTGTCTAATATTAGCCACTCAACTAATAACTTACATAAAAATATAATTTTAAGATTAAGATAATATATTCGAGATACCTTCCTTCTCAGATCCAGCTATATAAATTATTTAAGGCTCGTGTAAACTACGCGAATAACTAACTTCGCTCTTTAAATTAATATTTTACAATATGAAGGCTCGAATTTGAAAGCCTGTCACTCTGATAAGATCTTCATATTTGTCAAAGCGTAGGCAGCTTATGCGCCAGTACTCCGTTTTTAAATTACATTAGTTTCATGTTATGTCTTTGTTAAGACGAGTATATTGTTTCATTAGCTATTTTTAACTTTGAATTTATTGCCTTAAACCCGAGTTATTTCATTTTATACATGCTTAAAGTTCAAACGTTATTTTCTTGATATATATATATATATATATATATATATATATATATATATATATGTGTGTGTGTGTGTGTGTGTGTGTATATATCTTGCAAAACACGCATAATGGGCATTGATACCCTGTCATTGACAAATTTCGCTGCTCTAAAATATTTTTTTCATTGAATGTCGGAAAAGGAGCGTTAATTTAAACAAGAGTTTTAATATGCCTCCACTCTTATTGAAAATCCTTTAGAGTATTATAGTTTAAACAATACCTTAAAAGTATGTAAGTTACCTTTAAGTAAAATACTTTAAACATTAAAAAATAAATAATTAAATTCCATGAATTGCAAATTTTCATCTTCCATTTTAAGGGTTGATTTTCATTTAAAGTGACTATGGTCTTGTTCCAGATCATGGTTTACCTGTATACAAAATTGTATATACATCTTTGCAGAATGTTTTACGTGATTGACGGCTAAACATCCAAACAAACAAATCAACATTCATATTTATAATATTAACCGGATTTATGGGAGCACTTTGCGCAAGATTTAATTAATTACAGCTTTTTGTCGACTTCTGTGTAACTCTAATGCCAAGGATATAAATAAATATCCCGTATTTTTTTAAATAAACCCATTCTTAGTTGATATGTATATATTCGAATCAGTATAAATATTAAAAAGAAATAACCTGTTAAGTACGAGTAGAACTCATACTACATGTATGTATAATACTTAAAATATATAGGGGTCAATACATTTTTATTAATTTTATTTCTTTAAAATCATACATTTTGAGATATTGTAAATATCCGACTTATTGTTATGAGAGCGATATCTTACATTCAAATAGAAAACTAGTAAAATAATTGAAGTATTTAATTAGTTGCAATAGACAGTGAAACTAAATAAAACTTAGTCTATAACTTTGTAGCATATAATGCAAATAACCTTTCATAGAAGGTGTTATGATAACTATGGATAAGAAAGGTATTGGAGCTTTTCAGAACTCAACCGAAAACCATGAGCAATTAAGGCAAAAAACTTTGACTCAAGTTGTAAAACACTGCTAGATATATTAAAAACACTGATCAGGAGTGAAAGAATATGAAGATTACTTCAGTCCGGTATCACCAATTATTTGAGACGAGAAACTTGGGAATACAATCATATTTTCTGAGGCCGCCGATTTAATGGATAAATACATTTTGAAAAAGATCTAACTTACATAAGTGATCTTTAGCAACACATATATTTAAGTAGAGGAAGTAGAAAACTTTGTTAAAGGTGAAATTTAGTTTTAATTGGTAGAAAGTTTTGAAGTAACCTAAGAGGGTATATTTGGCTGTAGATACGATGACTATGGTCTTTGATTTAGTGTTCTCAATTGAGATTTTGATCGGTCAACAGACCAAGGGTTTTCATAGTTGTAGAAAAAGGATTCATAATAGGGTTTAATGATAGCTTTGGCAGGTTCTGCGTCCAAAATTTGGAAATGAGTCGACAATGATAATTTAAAACTTGACATGATTAATAACAATATTCATAAATATTAATACCATCGTTCACATTCTAATCGGTTTTTGTTTGCATTTTACTAAAAGTTACTTTTCCGTTATTTTGTTTTCATCAGTTTCGGTTAGGTGCAACATATTTTTGTGAAAATTTTGAAGAGCATCTTTAGAATTAACTTACGAATTGCAAGGACTCCAAACCTATTTAGTTAAAATAAAATAATTTCAGAATCTTGAAAATTAGTCTTTTAAATTTTTGCTACCAAAACTGTAAAAAATATGTATCAAAATTTATTACTCCAAAGTGTTCGCATAAATCCGGCTAATATTATAAATATGATAGTTGATTTGTTTGTTTGGATGTTTAGCCGTCAATCACGTAAAATATTCTGCAAAAATGTATATAAAATTTTGTATACGGGTAAAACATGATCTGGAACAAGACCATAGTCACTTTAAATGAAAATCAACCTTTAAAATGGGGGATGAAAATTTGCAATTCATGGAATTTAATTATTTATTTTTTAATGTTTAAAGTATTTTACTTAAAGGTAACTTACATACTTTTAAGTTATTGATTAAACTATAATATTCTAAAGGATTTTTAATAAGAGTGGAGGCATATTAAAACTCTTATTTAAATTAACGCTCCTTCTCCCACATTCAATGAAAAAAATATTTTAGAGCAGCGAAATTTGTCAATGACAGGGGATCAATGCCCATTATGCGTGTTTTGCAAGATATATATATACACACACACACACATATATATATATATATATATATATATATATATATATATATATATATATATATATATATATATATATATATATATATATATATATATATATATATATATATATATATATATATATATATATATAAATATATATATATATATATATATATATATATATATATATATATATATATATATGTACATATATATTTAATAAAACCTTTTTCAACTTATCCCAACCACTGTAATACATGTGTAATTAAGTTTCTTTTTTCCACATTTATGGCTCGAGTACATCGATTTTCATTATATTTTAATACAAATTATACGATTCTTGGAGATACATATAAAACGCCTTTTATTTGAAGAAACGCTTATTCCACGAAAGTGAAGCTAGTGGAAAAAATATGTGGTTCAATAATTTTCACTATTGTGAAACAGTAAACTTTACGTGCATCACACATGGGTACGATATTCATTTTGCGAGTCATATTGTGCAGAAGAAATAAAATATCTCTTAAAGCCCAATGAAAAATGTACGACCATTATTGGTTATGATGTTTCCTTCAAGAGATTGAAATGTAGAAGAGTATTAACCACGATCCAGCTTTCTATCGATGCCTGTAAAAATATGAAAATTATCACGATAGTGACATTTTTGTATACAGCACGAAGTAAAATACTATATGGTATATTGTAAATAGCTTATACTTATAAACAAGAGATATAAGCTCGTAATTGACTTATTTAATGCATGTGAAAAATATTCTAGCCGATATATTTACGTATTGAAAAGTAATTTCAATTTGTATAAATAGTGTAATTGAAATACTAAGAGTACGCTTAAATATTTAAACTAACTTCTCTATCATTTCCCCCCTATAATTCCTGATGTGCTTCAAATTATCTTAATAATCTTTGCTAAAATTACACTTTCTAAAAACGATATCCCTTCTACATACATTATGCCCAATGTATTGACTGGGGTGAAATTTTAATCCATACAATAATTAATAAGTTCGTTATTCATTTCTATAACGATTTTAACAAATATATTTTCTCACAAAATAAAAAGCTACTACATGACAAAATGATTTCGCATGAAATGGTATAGCCATTTAGATCGTATTATACCGCGATTACGATATGGAGCAGATTTACACGGAGAATAACAGGAAGCATTTAAAGTGTTAAAAACAAATATTCACAAATGTACAGAAATGCCAGAACGATATATTTCGATTTTAGTTTTTATTTTGTATTTAACGTTACAAAACATTCGAGTAATCGAATAAGATTTATCTTTTCAAGTTTGGATAAATCTCCTTCCCAGTTTTGACCTTTTTTATCAAATTCTCCACGACACCTGGTTCTAAAAAAATACGTTTGTTTTTTTCGGCTGAACATAAACTTATGAATTTATTTATTTACGTATTGTAATGTACACAATGAATACGTATGACTGACTGTTCATTACAAGAAAAATCTGTTACAGCCAGCTAAACTAGTCCCGCTCGACGAGCGGCCGGGAATCGAATTTGCGTCTTCGTGGTGCCGCACCGTAAAAAGCCGTGTACCTTGTAATCAATCCAACACACCACAGTAAAAATTTACATTAGTTTCGTCAAAAGTGATATATTTTTCACACATATCTGCAGTCGTATCGTATCGTAACCACCTAACGTAGACTTTGATAGATTTTCATTTACCATTTCTTCCTGTCTCAATATAAATGAACCTCTAAATCCACTTCAGTATTTACTTCGACCTAGTGTTATTCCGAATCTTTTAATCGGGCTCTGTTTTCTAACCCAAAGAGTTAGGCCAATGTACTGGTTTTTATTTTAAACAATAACCACCTGATCTTCATGACCGATATGGAAAACCGCAAAGATATATGATGCAAAGAACCGAAACCGACAGCTTCGTAAACACGTAAACCTTTAGAATATGGATGAGCTCATAAGTACATTATTAAGATGTATGCTTGATAATCACAGATCTAAATAATGACTGGTGCCGGTGTTGTTCATCCTCATTGATTGAGTAAAACTAATGAATCTAACTTAGCTACGAGCCTCTCTTCAGACTTTCCTTTAGGATGGTCCTAAAATTAATCGCAACCCCCCTTACTACTCGGTTAAAGACTATGTAACAATTAGTAATCTATGAATTAGTTACAATTATTGTTTTTCTCGGCTGTGCATTAAATTCTATGGCCCTTTATATTCTGCTAATTTGTCCTTAATTCCTGATATATTTTAACATGTTTGATTCTGTTCAAGCCTTTATGGTCGTAAGCAATTTATTATATCTTCAAATCTTTACACAAACTACAAGATTTTGAAGCTGACACATCTCGAGGAAGGTTTTCCTTATATTGTCTCTATATTTAATAATTCTGTTATTTTACACTGACATTCTGACTGACTTTACTTGAAAGAATATACTGATTGCAACTTTTAATAAATATTCATATTCAATGATAATTGTAATACGGTTTAGTTTTAATAGCTCAAGAAAATAGGTTTGTATTGTAGGTTAAATTAGTGGGGGGGAATTTATTACACTCTATCTTTAATTATCAATTAAATTGTTTGCTATTCTGATATCCGAACCAATATTTAAATAAATTAGATTGTATTTGAAACGTGGGCATTTTCTTAAAAACATGACCCACTTAAAAATATTTCACGTCTCCAATGGAAAAAGATTCTGAATCGAAGGCGTCTTCATACGAGCGGACCAAATGTTCGTTAACATTTTAAAAACCCGTTGCTTCAGCGCGGGCGCGAATATTGGAGGTTAGGTTACCAAACACGAGCACGTCAATAGGGTTTTGGTGCCATGCTGTCATTCTGCAGAGCACAACGCGCGTTTTGCTTTCGGGAGTATTATCGGAACAAAGATTCTGCAGCAAAAGCTAAGCGGAAATTGTGTAATCACTACGATATATGGAACGCCAATCAATCTCCAATAGTTCAAACCATTAAAAAATTTAGAACTTCGAGACCACGTGTAACTTTAACTGAACTACGATCCGGTCAATCCAGGACATCGCTGGACCGCACTGCGAGAACTCGTAAACGTAGAGCGTGTAAAAGAATATTCGAGAATAACCTGACCTGTCTATTTGAAAGAGGTTTAGTAATTTAAATGTGCAAAAGACATCTCTAAATCGCCATTCTAAACAAGGATTTATATTTACATCCATACAAAAGAATTCAAATTGTACAGGCGTTAGAGCGTAATGACCATGTTCAGAGACTGCAGTTTACTAACGAAATGCTGGAGACATTTATGAGTTTCGATAAAAAAAATTTCTCAGATGAGGCACATTTCCACCTTAATGGTCATGTTAACCCAAAAAAATGCCAATACTGAAGCGACACTAATCCGCAATTAAAGCACCAATAAGCCTCACATTCACCTAAAGTGATTTTATCAGCGAGAGGAATAATTGGTGCGTATTTTCGTAAAGATCAGTGAAGCCATATTTTCATAAACATATATTCAACAGCTCTTTATTCATATATATTTATTATGTTTTATCGCTATTTCAAATGGTTACTTACTTTTGAGTATATCTGTAATATATTAAATAGTTATAATATATTAAATATCTGCAATATAATCAAATTTAAATTATAGCAATTATTTTGTTATATTTTGTCCATTATACGGTGCAACATTTTAAGGGACACCATGATGCGTCACAAAGATTAACACAGTATTTATTGCATTTGTTTCTTTAGGTGACCCTATGGGATAAATTTGTGCATATTTTGTAAAGTTGTAATTAATTTTTATGTATTTGTGTTTGTTTCAGTTAAATATATTCACATGTTGATGTGCGATTTCTTTCATATTAATTAATTTGAGTTTTTCCAGGGTACAATCCTATAATTTGTTTCATCTTTACGGTTTCCTTTTATTATTCCGTATTGTTGACCTGAGTTGTATACATATATTCATTACATTTTTCACATTTTTGTAATGTCATATGTTGAATATGTACATATGTTTACAAAATGGTGAAAAAACTTTGAGATATATAATATTCATCGGATAACGATAGGCCGTATCTGGTGTTTGGTTTGATAATCTCTTTAAATATTTTAATAATTACCTTTTCTATTTTATTAATGTCAATTTGCTCTAGGAATATTTTTCTATTTGGGAAAGCGTTTATTATTTTAATTTTTTTTCGGGAATGGTACAAAAATATGATTTTAATCTCTGCAGTTGGGATATTTAATACTTGAATTTCTATACTAGCATGCCTAATGGACGTGGTCTGTCTCTTCATCAGCGGAGAATACATCACTTAAATTATTTAACTGGAGAAGGTCTATCATATTTGCAATTAAGAATTTATTATCGTCTACAACACTCTCTTTGAAGTTATTAATATGCAGTAATTTATAGAGTTACCGTTATTATTAATATTGATATGAAATAAATTATCTGCGTTTGTATTCTATTTGTCTTTTTTTTAAATAATTGGTATGATCAAATTCCCCATGTCTGAGTCGCCTTCGCATTAGGTAAAAATTGCGCTCTTTTAAGAATACAGCCACTGTGGTGGTTCATGATCAGCGATTACTATGCCAATTATGTACTGTGGGAAATATTAAGTAGCCCATATTATGAATAGAATTTCCTTTTCTATGAAACTACGATTCCTTATAAAGTGCAAGAAACATAAGTGGTTGGTTTGTCTCAATCTATTATTCCTTGGAAAAATACTACGCCGATTGCAAACTCAATGCGTCTACAGTAAGTGTTTTACTTAGTACTGATGACTACTTAATTTCTTTAATAAAGTCAGGATATTTCAGAATTGAATCATTAATAAAATATTCACGACAGGTTCCAAATTTTTATGTATTTATCAGTCAATTCAATTTGTATGCCTCCTTCAGGCATGCAGTTAGTGATTTGAATAAATTAGCAATGTCGAGGATAGACTTTCGGTAATATTCGCAGGCCATAGAAAATATTTTATCTCTTTGACGGTCTTTGAAATCGGATATTATTTGATTACTCTAACTATATGGAAATTTGGTTTAATTTCTTTTAGATTAATAATATATCCTATATATGGGGTTTCCTTTTTCGGAAAACCGGACTTATTTAATTTAATTTTGAAATGAAATTCTCTCAAACTTTGAAATATTTAAATTTTTTCTAAATTTATTATATTTTCGTGGAGAGAAGTAGAAAAAATTATAATGGTATCGAGATAAAAGACGGATAGAATTGTAAAATCTTCTAAAGACGTTATCCATAACAAGCGGGACAGTTGAAATGGCTTGGTTAAAATTTTCTAAAACCAACAAGCATACGGAGAAATTCTTAATACCCATTTTTTACTGTAAAATCGGTCTTCATAATTTCTTCTGAGTTCATTTCAATTTGGTAAAACCACTGAAAAGTTTTGAAGTAGTAAAGCACTGACATCTACTTAATTTGTCGAGTTATGTATAGGATATTTGTCAATAATAATTTTTTTCCATAAATTTTCTATAATCAATTATAAGTCTCCATTTTTTCTTTCCAGATCTATTTTTTATCTACTTCCATGCGATGACTATGAGGTTTGAATAATCCAACGTTTTATAAATTTGTATATGAATTTCATCTTTGTGCATAAAAGGATACCTATATAATTTGCTGTAAATAGGCAATCCTTCAGTAGTTTTAGTTTGATGCTTAATTACATTAATGAAAGTGAGAGGAGTGTTTTGGGAGTAAAAAATATCGATGTTTCTCTATCAAAGTTTAGTCAATAAAGTTTTTCTTCCGAATATAAGTGTGAAGTTTCCACAATTTCTTATATGTTATATGGCTTTTTGCTTCACAATACTCAAAGTTATTTATTTAAATTTTTTTGAAGCAGTTCCTCTTTTATTGACGGTAATAAATAAAGATTACCTTATTCTATATGGGATTATGTACTTCTCCGAAATCAGAGTTTGATTTCGCGGTAGTTATTAACATCAAAAATGTAACACTATTTAATTTCTGTTCCAGAAAAGTACATTTCTCGTTTTTAATTGACACGGGAATTTTAAATTGCCGAAGTAACATTGGATTATTAATGGAGAAAGAAAAAAAATTAGCTCTGGTGTCAATAAATAATTTGAGATTTGTGCATTTTTATTAAGAGCCCTTGTCTTGATCTAAATCAGGGGGAAAATTTGACAGTTTCGCAATATTTTGTTAATAATATTAATTAATTTAATTAGGTTTGGAGATTCCAAATTATTATTTAAAATATCTCCATCTGAAAATAGTCTATTTTGATAGAGTTCAACCATGTAATGCGGTGAAGATTTAGTGTTTCTAAATTAATTATTTTGTTTTGTAAGTTGTGTTTTATTAAATGAACTACGGGAGATACCACCCGTAGGGTTTGATTTTTGCTGGCTCCAAGGTTTTTTAGTTATTAAAATTTTATTGATTCTTATATTTATTTTTCTGAATGAAATTTGTTTGATACTATTAGAAGTATTTTTGCATGACGAGAACGAGATGAACGAGAAAAACTTTTCATTTTTCAAGACGTATCTCTGATTTTTTAAACTCTTTTTTATTTTCAACCAATTCTAGATGCAAGTTAGTTATATTTTCTTCTTCTCTAATATACTGAATAGCTAAGAGTGAAAGCCGAGATATATAGCTCTAACGATAACAAATTTTTTTTCTTTTTATCAGGCTAGAGAATTTCGGAGGGTTTGTGAAGCAAAAAATTTACGTTTGCAATTTCTCAAATTTTCTTCGTATTCGTGAATATCTATATATTTAGTAATTGTATTAGGAATATTTAAACATTTTTTATAATAAGTTGCTATCGTATATATATATATATATATATATATATATATATATATATACATTGTTATTTGTATTGATATTTCGTCTCCATGTTTTTTTTCTGCTTATTGCAAGATCTAATTTTAGATCAAATTACAAAACCAACAATCAACAATACGTTTTCACTGGTTACAAGTAAAATAAAGGAAGTGGATAAAATAGGATGCCACTGCATCAATCATAAATAGGTTTTGGTCCTTTTTTCTGAATTTACAGTTTTCATGCCATTCAACCAGATCCGCACAATGCCAATTACGCCTTTATTCCGAGCTTCGATGTTTTTATATTATTGTTAGCATTTACTTCATTATCAGTCAAATTTATTATGAGGAAAATTTAATTTAAAATCACTGTTATAATATTGGTCAAACAACTTTAATCACCAAACAATTTACACCCTTTTTTGTTATTTTAAATATTTTACTTACTATCTCGTTTGGACTCCTGCATTGTTAAGTTACACAAAGTGGAACGTTGACATTGGTATTTTATTATTTTAATGTTAACGATAAGAGACAAAATAGATACTGAAATATTGTAAAATGTCAAAGTTCGGACCTAAAAATAGGCATTGCCAATGCCTAGTTTTAGGCACAAAATACTTGCGTCTCAAAAATGGTTTATTCGATGGACGAGAAATATTCAACATCGCATAGTATCCGGATGGATATAAGGTAGGTAATATTGTTTAGAAATAATCCGAGTAATGCATAACACAATAACAAACGACAGGCCGGTAAGGATCAAATCGTTTACTAAAACTGGTGAAAATAAAAAAATGGTATTAAAAATTGTTATCAAGTAAATCAAAGTATCGTGGATGCATATTTTATTTTACCTTTTAAACCATTACACATTAAAACTATACATATAAATTCACGAGAATATATATAAATTCACTAGATTATATTCATTTTCTTTCCGTTTGCATTTAGTATTTTAGTATTACGTAATCATTGAAATTACTGAAATGTTTTGAACGTTATGACGTGTTTTGACACTTATTTCACGTATTGTGTAACTCTGGGGGGACAACGTCCACTGTTATTTTTAAGTATTTTATTGTCTTTAATATTAAGCTAATAATTTAATAATAATTAAGTTTAAATCGCAATTAATTTGAATTTGATACGCCCGCCACTTCATTTCCAAAAGCATTATTACATAAATAAGTAATGTTTTACGTATTGCGATAATTGAAATATATTTTCTAAGGCATTATGTTTAAATTTGTCTTATACATTCTTTACTATATCTTCACGAGTAAGGCCTCCTCCATGCCATTTCAAAGCATCCGTCCTTCAGTGTTTATTTAGTCTGGTCTAGTTACTATTATAATTTCGCCTACCCATCTCTCTAACGGTCTTCCTACTTTTCTTTTGCACGCCATTTAATACAATATATATGTATACACACACACACACATACACACACACATATATATATATATATATATACATATACATATACAGATATATATATATTTCTTTTTTTTTAATATTTAATTTTAAAAAACATTTCTCTTTACGTCAGTTCCCTTTAAATAGAGGTTAAAGGAGAAGAAGTAACAGTTTTATAAAAGAAGGTAGATAAATATGATATAAGCTTTTGAGAAATAAGTTCAAGTATATATTATATATAGAATAAAAACATTTTGTTTGTATACCATCTCACACTAAAAGATTTTAAAAATTTATATATTTAATGTCCCAAATTATCTAAGCCTTGAATCTAAAGTACGATTTTGTTTGTTACTTTAAATACTTTTGCTGGGCTAAAGAGATGTGTGTATCAATAGACATCATCTATGCACAAAACCAACAATTTTTTTTTGTTACCATTCATTCTTTTAACAGTTTGAACTTATCAAATGATCCAATCTATCTTAAAAGAAATTAATGATTTGTTTATTCATGGTCTGGAGCTCTTCGATTAACTGTCGTTACATTTAACTCAGTGCTCCATTTAGTGACAAATAATTTTTCCTCCCGGCTGTAAAATTCTAAAGATTCTTAAAGGCTTTCTTTTAAATGTCTTGACCCACCTCTTGCAATCCCTGATACCTGCTGTTCAAAATTAGATATAGCCTGCTCCATGTCCTTGAGATAACCACGTTCATATCAGAAGTGTTTTCGACGTATTTTCAATTTTTCATTTATTTACCAATTCTAATATCCATATATATATATATATTAAAACTATCAAAAATTCTGTAATTATTTAATATCATATAGTTATTCGGACCAGTGTTTAATTATACCATATGAATAGGCTAATAGTTTAATTGAAAATGATTAATATTATATTTGGATATTTGCAAAATTGTGTACTTATTTAAACATTAAATTTTCTTATTATTACCATTAGAAATTCATTCTAATTGATTTCTTAGGATAAGTTTAAATATGTGGTTGGAATATAACATACAATATATTTTAATATATGATCATATATGATTACTTTCAGTAATACCTTTATGCGAATGGCATATTTAAACAGTGACACTAATGAAAATGAAATAATAACTAGGTTGACGCCTGATGTAATAGCTTAAAAGCACTATAGCAATATAGCATTGCAAGCACTTTATTGTATTCTGTGACAAACTTTTGTTTCCAACAATTTATCTCAAGAACACGAGTGCCCCCCATAAAAAGTTCCTTAACAGATTTTTTAAAATTTGCAGTATTAGTTGCAGGCACTAGATTATTAATGAAAAGCCTTATTAATGAAAAGAATCGAGTGGTTATGTAAGACAAAAACCTTTGCTAGTTAGTAAACTATCTTGCTTATATCAACTCTTATTATTTAAGAGATTGCTGTACTGTTTTTATAGCTACAGATTTCGGATTAAATATAGTTACTTATTATCTAAGTCCAAATATTTCGGATCCATTCGACGATCTTTTCATTAGCAGAAATTTGCATGATGTATTTACCTATTATAGAGTATTGACTGTCTTCAATATTTTGATTTACGATAGGCAAATTTCTATGTCATATTACGTCCATGCTATATTACGATAAAAATAAAACTTTTATAATATTGGTAAAGTTTATAGAGGAAAGGCAAAAATAAGAGAATAAGAGGTATAAGTATTTAGCGTAAAAAATATATTTTATGCTCTTAAGTATTCTGAAGCTATGATAGGTTTAGTAAGGAGAAGAATAAGATACGATATCAATGTGACTTTATATAATTAATTTACCAATGATTCATATTTTTAAATTATGACAATTAAAAATTACGTGATTAGACTGGCAATTATAAAGTCATAAAAGGCAACTAAAAAATTATATTCATTTGCCCAGCTACTATTTAAAAAAATAAACAAATTTTAATTAAACCAAAACCAAACTATGCCCAATATCAGATTATAATGGTGTAACTTATTCATGTGTTTGAAACTTTAATTGACATAGCTTTGAGCTTGATTCCATTCTTAGAAAATAAAATGTAAATGTGTTTTATGAAAAGTTAGAACTCATATTAAATATGGTTTATTAATTTGATTAAAATTTGTTCACAACGTTTTAAGCTAAAATATATAATAACTTTAAATAATATCATATGGATAGTTTGAGGCAATCTCCTACGTGTTTCGTTTTTCAACGTCAGAACTCCAAAAATTAATAACTAAAATTTTTCCTTAATTTTCTTATTCAAAATCATGAATTACATTACACATTATATAAATATAGTATAATAGTTTACTTTTACGTGCAAAGAGGAAACCAATATGGAATATTTCTAGAGTTATTTTACAATTCTATTCATAAAGTATTATTTCATAAAGTAAAAATAAACTATATCTTTCATTTCTGGTAAAATAAACATATCTGCATTTTTTCCCCTTTTTCCGAATTAAATAACAAGAACATCCATACTCTGAAGGGTGAATTAACAAAATAAGTAAGTGTATTGAATTATGTGCCTCTTAGTTTGTTCTGTCCTATACACAAAATACCTGACATCGACTACCTTTAACTTTGGATAAATTTAAGCCTTGAATAAGTAAACAAAATAAGGTAAACCCAAATAAAAGTATTCGTTTATATATTAGAGGCAGATACTTTCGAGATAACAAGAGAAGGGTTTTATTTTCTTATCGGAAGCTGATAGTTGGTTTAAAAGCTTTTCTCTGTATCATTAAAGTGAGTCGAACAAAATAAATCCGTTGTTTGCGTTTTATCCAACATTTAATAAGATCATGTACCTTTATGTACAACTTGTGCGTTTGGTGTTTAAAACTTGAATTATTTATTAAATTACATGGATATGTGACATCGTTAATAATAATCGATTATTAAACAAATTAGTTCTTCAAATATAAATCATCAAATGTATCTTGAAATATACAAAGATAAATTTACACACTTATTTAATAGAGCAGAAATGAAAAAAACCAAATTGATGACAAAAGGAAGTAAATTCTACCCATAAATGGGGCAGTGAAGATTGTTACATTTTTCTTTTTAGTTTCTATGGTTTTACTAAATATTACTTTATATATTAAACGCACGTAGTATATATGAATTTGTGTCAAAATTGTTTGTATTTACTGCGATATCTTATGAATAACATTGCAAACAATTTAATCCTGACTGATACTGATTTTTTGCTAACTTGGAATAAAATACATATCTACGTAAAAAACATTTTCCTTTCATGAAACTGCATATTCCTAATGGAATTTGATGAAGTATACCAATGTAATTTTTTACGGGATAATAAATTATGTTTTGAATATTTTTATAAACGATTTACGATTCATGTCTAGGTCCCGGATTGTTTTTGTTCTATATGTCGGCCGTTAACTAATCAATTAACCAGTCGCTCGATATTTATAAAAAAATAAGTTGGTAAAAAATCGGATACATGAAGTTAACTCCAATGTTAAAGTTTTGTACTAGCAGAAATATTAGATAAAGTTTAATTAGCAACTAATACACAACATATTAGATTTTATTTTGCCAACAGTGTAACAAAATACGATTATCATTATTTCAAGTAAATTATATTCCTGACACTCCTGTTTTCACCAGTTTTTCCAATTTTTCATTTTCCAGTCACTACGTCCTAAGCGGATGGATTTAAAACTAATGGACAGAAATTGCCGAGACTTTTGCAGTGAGGGTTCAAAATAATATATAAAACCATTTCATTTCGAGGAAACGTACTTTTATGGTTCAGACCTTATTCACGCTAAGATATAATTATAAAATATTTTAATTATAAGAACTACATCATGATTTTCTTGTTAACATGTCCAACAATGTAATTAGAAAGCATTCTGTCGTTCTAGTCAACTTATCGCTACATTAAAATAATTTCTTTGTTACGTGTTTCATCACGTTAGTATAAAGATGAGCTGCTGAAATATATAGCTATCTATCTCACTTAGAAATAATATACTTTGAAGAAAATATTGATCTATCATAATTATGGACATTAATATTATATAAATATTAGTAAAATCGTAATTGAAAGGAAATACTAAAACATCTTCAAACGTTTAAATGTATCAATGTATATAGAAAATTCCAATACTGCATATTATACTTGTACTTAAACAATTCAATAACTATCATAATTTTTCTACTCAGCTTGTCGAATTGGAAACTTTTTCATTTTTACTTTTCATTCTCTACATGTATCTTTACTTATTTTTTATCAAAAACGCTGTAAAACATTATCGTGTTTACACAATTATATGGAAAGTAAAAAAATGTTTGCATCTGAACTTAGAGTCCTAAATTGTTTTAATTTTCAACTTTTTGTAAATTAAATATTACATTGAAATAGTAACATTTCCTAAAGGATAAGATAATAAATAATTAAATATAAATATATTTAAGTGGTAATAAATTACATACAAAATTGTTAATATAAAGTTTCGCCAAGAGCTCGGCTCGACCTTTTACATTTCAGAGAAAATCGATATTTGTTTTCGGTCACGGTGATAATTAAACAAAAAAAGATTTTTGTTACTTGAAGAAGTAAAGGTAAGCTACATCAAATATTGATGAAAATTTACGAAAAGAAAGAACGCGAGGACGTAGATACTTGAGCAATTTTATTTGTTAAACTACGTTGTTATCTAAAAGTTGTAAGTTTTTTTAAGGCACATGGAATATTTAAAAAAAAATATAATTTTAAATTCAAAATCAAATATAAATTATGGTGAAAAGTATAAATGCAATCTAAAGAAAAATTAAAATTTACTCTCTTTTTTCAACTCACTCTACCTTATATATAACCAATAAATAAATAAAAATTACTTGTTGACAATTTGTGCCTTGTGCTTTGCAATAGACTTATTACAAATCATTATAAGATCAGGGTGTCAAAATTCTAACATATGAAGTAGGGAAGGGTTTAATAGTGTTAAATTTTTCCTCCAAACCTCATCGTAATAAAACGGTATCGATGTGACAATTAAAAATAACACCTAAGTACAAATAAATATTTTGTAAATGTGAACCGAAAATGGTATATAAAGTCAATGTTTATTCGTTAGGAATTTTTTTGCTGTTTTTTTAATGAAAAGCTTATTTAATATTTATAATTTTTCCATTTATTTTAAATCCATTGACTTTGGAGAAATGAAGTAGAAATAATTAAACTGTCATATTATGACGTCAAACATGCTTCTCTCAAGTACTTTATCTGTAAAGTGTGTAACTACTTAGTAATTATATTAGATGATACATATTTGTACATATAAATTAAATGATGGTGTAATTTTGCACTTGACACTAGATGTTTACAAACACGTGGAATTTTCAGAAAAAAAACTATGTTGAACAATATTTGACTAAAGAAAGAAAGAAAATTAATTTTAAATTTTATGAGAATGTAAGTCCTATGTGTGTGCATATATACATATATATATATATATATATATATATATATATATATATATATACACACACACACACACACACATATATATGTGTGTGTGTGTGTGTATACAAGTTCATAAACCCAACTAATGAAATCCAGATCACTGAAGTGACTTGGATTTCAGTAACACCTTTTTTTGTTATGCAAACTCTTAATCAGGAGCAAGTACCTGTGTAAGATATGTAGACACAAAGGCACTAATTAAAACGATAATTCTTATCAACAATGGAATGGTTTTAATCATTGTCATGACATTTCAGAAGGTTTTATATTAAATCAAAAAATATAGTATTCTTTTGCAAAAAATTGTTATTTATTCAGAATTTCTAAAGCTTTTGAAAGGAAACACCAGCAATAAAATACAGCTTACGCATTTGCCATCAATAAAATACAGTTAAACATAACTTACCCAGTTCTTCGTTAAAGTCACTTAAGTGTTCATCCTCTCTCTGCCAGAATATTTTTGTTAGGAATTTTAAATTTTGCCTAATGATAAATTTATTAACCCTAAAAATGTCTTTAGGTGATGCTAAAAATATTAATATAAAAAATTATAAGGGGCAAATATAATTAAATTTTTTTCAAAATTTATAAGAGATATACCTAAAAGTATCAAAAAAAATATGACCCCATTCGTCCTCCCTATAAAATTATGGAATAAACCGGTTAACTAGAGCCTTATTTAACTGTACCGGAGAATTGGAGCAGTGGCTCTAAATTCCATAACTTTTGAGAAATTTGCAATATTTTACGCCCGTGAAAGATGGGAAAGGCGTCAAGGGTACGTGAAATATTATATATAATTAAAGGAAATACTAAAAAATCTTCAAGTGCTTATATGTGTCAATGTATATACAGAATCTCCATACTGCATGTTATACTTATATTTAAACAAATATATTTTAATTGGTAAAATTCAAAGCGGGTCAAATCGCAATGTTCAAAGTAATTTATGCCACAAATATGCCCAATTTGTCATAGATAATTCTATAGAATGATTCTAAACCTATTTTTCCAATTACATATTCCATTGCAAAATGTTTTTGATCCTCATTTAATAGTATCATGTCTCAATACTTGGAATTATTTTAAAACGACAAGTGCACGTTCTTAGAAAATAACTGGCTTTGGACGTCCACCACCGCATACTTAACCATTTAATATTATACCTTGTTAATTGTAAAGGAAAGCAGCAAAAATAGGTATTTAAACTAAACACCAAAAGCAAAGGAATAAAATAAGTAAGTTCCAAAAATATTTTGACAGGTAAGATAAATCAGCTGTGCAGTCTATAATAAACAAAATAAAATCTCTCCATTTCTCCGACAAAATAATTCATCAAATGCGGAAATATGACACACTTCATTAGAGAAATTTAACTACTAATTATGAAGTGGACTGTTTATAGTTTCCGCGATTGGCGACATTCTTTTTCAATTTAATCCCTGGTTTCAGTCACGTTATTGCGTGATATTACTTAATCCTCTTATTGGCTGCATCCCAAAAGGAACGTGCGAATACATACAAAATCTTACGGTTTAAGAACATGCGGTGAGACTGGGTGTTGAAAAGTCAAAAAATACTTTTATATGTAGATTTATATTTTGTCTTAAAAAATAGCCTGACATAGATGATAATATTTACTATTTTGTTATTCTAACACAAATCACTTGGTGGTATATTACATGGCTGAATATTATCTTCATTATTTCTCTTTATTAATAGTTAACTTCTTGAATAAAATCAGGCTTGAAATTTTACTTTGCGTAAAACCATTCATTAACCAAGAGATTTCATGATAGACCTACTCTGATTGTGATGAATTAGCATCTTGTATTTTCATTCTCATTTGTAATCTGATATACTTAAGTATAACATTTTTCTGCCCTTTAGTTATCCTACATAAATTTCAATCTGTCGTAATCGACAGAAATACTCTTCAAATATTTATTGATTGTCCTATCAGAAACTAAAGTTAATAGTACCTAGGCACAATTTTCCAGGAAGTTTGAGGCTTCAAGCTTACTGGTGTCAAGTGTACTAGTGTCAGGTGTAATCTTATCATAACATTCTTAAGTAAATTAAATAGCTCGTTAATATTTTGTCTTTGTATACCAAAACACATAAAGCCACACCTACGACAGAAGTGGATTATATACATATTCAAGTGGTCAGATTTAGTCACATGAATAAATTTATTCATATTATCTATTATATCACTAAATTTATGTTGCAATTACCTTTAAACTTCGATTAAACTTGTGCAATGAATTATTTCGTTTTCATAATTAATCATTTTAATAATTATATCTCGGTTTCATCATTTTACTTCTCATCATTTTTAATTATATTTTTGCCTTGAGATACTACTTTTCAAAATATGTGTGTTGTGCACAACGTGTATAAAACACATTAAATTTCACTTTTGTCGCTCGGTATGTGAAACACACTTTGATTTTTACTTCAAAATTCATAAATTGGAACAATATGTTTATTACCTTTCTTATTCATACGTGAGTCTGTTACAAAATATTTTTTAATTACCAAATTTCCAATATTTTTTTACGATTTTGGTAAAGAAATTAAAATATTAATATGGCAAAAATTTCTTTTGATAAATTTGCTATAAAGGTAATAATATGTTTATTAAGAGAGTAATTATCTAATCAAATATTAACTAGTCTGCAAAATGGTCATAATTTTGAGGTATATGAGGATTTTTTTCTTCATACCCAACAATATAAAATATTTGAGGCTAATATAAACCACGAGAGTAACTAATTTTGATCTTGAAATTAATGCCCTGCAATACGGAAACTTAACATTTAAAGATTGCCAGTCGGATAAAGTCTTCTTTAATGTCAAGGCGTAAGCAGCTTACGTGCCAGTATTCCGTCATTAGGTGACGTTAATTTATACAGTTACATCAAGTCACATCGCTACTAAGTCAAGTGTATTGTTTTACAAGCTATTCAAAGCTTTCACTTTATTAGCTTCCATCAGAATCTTTTGATTTTAAGCATGCTTTAAGCACAAAGATAATTTTCTCATTGTTACTGGCAAGATGCAATTAATGATACCTTTTTATCGACTTCCTTGCAACGCTTATCCTAAGGAAGTAAATAAATGTCCCGATGTATAGGGAAATACGTGCCCATAACGATATACGCAATATGTGCATAAAAGAATAAAAACATTTCTTAAGTACGCGCAGAACGCGCACTATAAAATTTCATACACAGTAAAGTATACATAAATATTCCTAATAAGAGCATGAATGATAATAAAGTATTTCACTTTCCTTGCTAATGTATTTCCTATTACGTATTTCTCAGATTTAAAAACACAATGAATTTTTTGAAAAAAATATCTGCACCGATAATCACTACAATTTTTCTTTGAATTTCTACTTCACTTTTAGAATATTTTTTCCTACTTCATTTTCAACCGTTTAAAAACATTGCAATGGATTTTTGTGTACTTTAATATGAATGTCTCTAGACTTAACTTTCATGTAATTTAAAAAAAAAACTAATTCGAATTCCTTATAACCACACCACCCAAAACAATATTTACTCAAATTTTTATCCCAGAATTTTTAGTCGATTGTTTTCTAAGTTATTATTGTATAGGTTTTAGCTAATTCTGTGTAACGATCTGATTCTCAAAAAAGGAGTCGTCCTTATTCACGACGCAAAAAATTACTGCAGTTGGTGACGGTGACGTTCGAGGAACGAAATTAGTTCTCAATTTATGAGTCTATATAAATCTCTTTCCCTATTCAGGGAACAATCTATTTGATTCATTTTGCTGAACATGTTATACCAGTTGGTCAATTTCTTAAGTCTGAAAATATGAACGAAATTATGTACTTGCTTTTCATATTGAATATTAATTTACTTTCAGGACTGGTTTATATGAATGTTTAAATATGTTATCATACCAAGATTCAAGGAAAATGGCGGATTATGAATTGATATTACTATTTAATTATACATTTCTTTTTTACTATTCAAAAAGTAAAGAGTAGATGCCATACATCTATTACTATACCTTTTGAATAGTAAAAATGGTATATTTTCCATGTATCTCCATAATCTTTTAGTTGATTTCAATTTAACCACTTCCTCCACTCTTAATTGACGTGAACTTCTAAAGGTATTGGTTTTAAAATTGATCACGGAACTTTTTGCTATATTCAGCTGACAAAAATGTAGCAAACCATAATATATGTAACAATACTCTGTTCTTCCTGACCGCGGCGATAGATTCAATTCTAATATTCTTTGTATTCTGCAAACTTATCTTAAGTGTTTATTATATCTTAATATCCTCGAGAGTGATAAGTTTTATCGTTATGGACGTAGATAGCGTTTTTACACTTTTAACTCAAAAATACATACGCATTGCAAAATTTAAATCAATTAATGAAATGGGTGTGAGGTAGTTTGTATCATCGATAGTCAATGACAAAATAAATTGGACTACCTTCAAAAATATTTTAGAGCACATGTCACGTCCTCTGCAGCTGAAAATTCTTAATCGATTGAACTTTCACCTATTCGCCCTCCTCTTTAATATTTGAAATATTACTTAAACCAAAAATTATCGCGATATTTTGTCATATGTATTTTAAGGATAATTCGTAATCATTTAATAAAGTAGAATATTCTATATAATTGACTTTTGCTATTCGACTGACGTGGATGTAGTATAATTTTAACAGATTTTTATAGCTATTTCAAAGATCCAAATGGCGATTACACATCCCCTTAAATTTGTGAATATGTATAGAGGAATTAAAAATCCTAGATAGCTCTTGATCGTTTGCAATATTTACGACTTAAATGTAGCTTCTGATCTTTTGCAATATTCATGATTATATAATTCAATAAATTTGTGTTTCCTAGAATAGGTTTTTAAAATAAATTTAAGGTTCTTCTGTTTAGATATAATTTTAAGACTCGAATATGCGATATGAATGATGAACTTCAAAATGTCATGCAATGTACAAATTACAGACTTTTAATAAAACTATTGCTTAAAAAATACATTTTTTTCTGTCAATACATTTTTTCAAATAAATTAAGCTAAAAAGTTCAACAGATATATAAAACTACACTGGTTCATAATTTTTTAATATACATTCAAACCGATTAATTGATCAAAGAAATGTCATCATAATAGGAATATAAATATTTTATATTAATATTTGTATATATATATATATATATATATATATATATATATATATATATATATATATATATATATATATATATATAAATATATATATATATATATAAATAAACACACACACACAATCAACGACGTCTCACACCAATATAACGTAGAATGGCTTAAGTATACTTCATTTATTATGCTTGTGTCAGGGTCTAATTCTTTATATACCGAAACAACATATAATAAGAACATTAAAGTAGACTGTTGCAACAAGGAAGTTTCCCACGTACACGAAATATTTTTGTCCTAACTCAAGTCAGTTATGCAATGGTTGGTTCATTAACTATAATTCTAATGTTAACATTTAAGTCAGAAATTAAGGGTTATTTCATTTTTATTAGATAATTTTTCCTATGATCCTTTTCCGGGTTTTAACATTTTTTATTTATTTTTACCTAACATCCTGTTATTTGACTAGTACACACATTACTTTTTGTGCCTGTTTTGTTATATTTTGTTACAGAAGTAATAAAGCAACCAAACCGTTGATTAAATTTCACGTTAAACCTCGTATGATTGCAGTAGCATGCAGTAAAATGTATGATGAATAATATCAAATAAACTGGTACTAATTTCTAATAAGAATGGGATATAATACCCTTCCATATATCGTAATGATGTGCAAACTTAATTAATGCATAAATTTGAAACGATATAAATATGATAGTATTTTTGACCCGTATGGAAACCTAAATGGTACATAAGTACTTTTTTCTTATTACTTATTCAGATAGGAAATATATATAGAGAAATGAATTATTTTCAAAGTCAGTTCTGAGTGGCAGAAGCTTATTGGATAATATTTCGCTGACAATAACGTTGTTGCCCGCGGCTCCCTTTAATTGGGTAACTCGTATGTCCTAAATATTATGTTAATTCATGAATTCCGCCCTCCAATTAAATTTGCTTTGTTTCGAATCCCTTCAAGACCGGTTGAGCCTCCAGGCTGCGTATCAGCTGGTGTCGAATTTGTTGTAATTTGGTTTTCGGTTGATGACAAGTGAGAAAATAGGATACGCAGAATTTATTTCCTCGTATTTCCTGATTGTTAGACATTTCCAATTTATCTATCCACGACTTAAAGCTATCGGCAAATGGAATAGTTAAACATGGGCAGTAATGTTTGAGTGAAGACACCGCAACTACAGATCAGAATACGCCCGACAATAGCTGTAGTTTAGTGACTAGTAAACTCATAAATTTTAACCAAATTGTGAATTTACACAAAATTATATTTTTTTTGGAATATTTTAATTCCTAAATTCAAGTTTTCAAAATAACATCACTTTTGCTCTATGTCGTGTTTTGTAGATATGCGTACCTTTTATTTATTGACTTATTAATTCAAAGGATAATTCCCATTAATTGATAAGCCATTACCTTTGAAAACGACCTTCGAGTACAGGTCACATATTGCATTTAAAGTAGATAATTATGCCACTACTTACTTCACCGAAGTTATAAAAATAAAATTTTTCATTTCTTAATGTTAGAAAAATGGTACTAGTTGTGTTTAAATATTCAGACATTATGAACATATTCACAATGTATATATTCAGACCATATGATCATTGACGCTATTATTATCAGCAAAATAGCTTAATTAATTTTTTTCACTCCCGTAAACAAAAGGCATTTCTATCGGAATTTAGACTAGTTGTCTTAGACATCAAGAATGTTGAAAATTTTTAATAATGGCATACGAAATATAAAATATTCAACTGTCATGTGAACAAAATAGAAATCCCCCCTTATTTTACCACTATTTTTGCATTCTAATTTGGCACCAACTTTTTGTCTTCCGGTTTTTTCCACGTTTTGAAAGTGAAGGATTTCAGTAGCAAAACACTTGCACGTTAAACTGAATCAAAAGCTGTAACGATTGTCATTATTACATAAGAACACCAAAGTCTGTGATATCAAGGAAATCTTCATTTTGTCATCAAATGAAAATTATTTTTTTGGTCATTACACAATAGCCGAAAGTCGTCACTCGTCGTAGTCCCCTAGATATATAAGTTATAGATATGAAAACTAACCTTTTGAAATCTAATACAAAATTTGCATTTTGGCTACCTTACAATTTTTTTGTACTTTTAAAATACAGTGAAGTATTTTTAAACTTGATCAAAAATCACATAAAGTTACATAAAATTTAAGAGTGATTCCATAAGTATTATTACTGTTATGTGTATTGCTACGCTTCTTAAAAAATAAATTACATTTATTTATGTAAATATGCCAATTACTTTAATTAAAATAAGAAAATAAATGTATAAACAAATAAAGAAATAAATATATGAATAAATAAAACAGGAGATATATAGAATTAGTAGTACAACCTTATTTTAACTTTCAGATATCCTTGTTTTTGTTTAAATATATTACTGAGAATAACTTCCAGTTAATTTTATTACATACACCGGAACATTTGCATTGTACAACCTCATAGAATAATAACAATCGGAAATATAATAAAACCTACACCGCTCCCCTACAATAAACTCACTAAATACAAGCAGTGGGAAAACCCACACAGACCCGGTTTCCGCTATTATATTTGAAACACATAAATGCTGTCGGATGTTCCTAAGAGTTATTCTTTGCTAATATCCCACCTGAAGATGTTGTAATACAACGAAACCTAGGTCGTGGTAAAGAACTTAAAGAAAATAGAAATAATATTACATCACGTAGTTTCATTTAATTGTGAATAATGAATTTCTACAAAATTGACGCCAAATATATTCAATATTACAAAATGTTATTTTATTAAAAATGATGATAATTATTTGGTCTTAATTTTGTAAGTTTTTATATTTAACATTATAAATAAAATACTGGTATTTAAAGATTTTTCGAGTTAAAAACTTAGAAATCAATCAGTACTGTTTTTTTTCTCTTTTTAAAGACTAAACAATATTTTGTGTTTCATTAACCTAGTAGTGAAAGATATTATGCAGTTTGAAGAAAATTTAGTTTTATTAGGCACTCACTTAGATTTGAATTCTTTTAATGGCAAAGGAAACAAACCTTTTGTACTTTGTAATAATCTCTTTTTTTACATTTATGTTTTGGCAGTATGTCGATATTTTTTAAAGTCATATTCAATTTAATACAACACCACATCGGATTTGACTATTCATAACATTTCATACTTAGAAGTACTACCATCACGACTTAACTATCCTATTTAAAAAAAACGTTTCATTTCTAATAGAAAAACAAAATTATACACGGATCTCTTCATACTACATCTATAAAAGTACTCGCACTAATAAAACTTTGTTGTCAATTTCGACAATATTCAACACTAGTTGGTTCCTTTACATATATACGATAACCAGAATTAAAGTTGTGCGGTTCTAATAGGTTTTCATTGACGGTGAGGGGGGGGAGTAAAAATGAGCTCAAAGTGGTTCATGTAATATAGTAGACAGCCATTAAATTGGTATTTTTTTTATCCTGTCTATTTCACTACTGTGTATCTAGATCATTGTGTCAAAGTATATATGTAAGTTTCTTTACTGTATGTTAGCGGCACAGAAACATGTCCACTAAATTATTTCTCTCAGGTTTTTTCTGCATACATATTGACAATTAGGTTAAGCATATTAAACAAACCCTTAATGTCATGATCAGTAATCACATTTATTCATTGCGATGATCAATGCATCAAACCATATATAAATCACAATGTTTTTACTGGTCTTTAAATTTAACTTGTGTCTTATTATTGATAAATAGTGTATTTATTCTGAATAATAAGTTGCTCTTAGATATAATTAAAAGCTGAGTTTTTTTTCATAACTTTTCTGTTTTAATCCGTTTTGTCCGTTTTAATCTAATTGAATTTATTTACAAAAATATCTACAAATCTAGTGCACTATCTCAAACCTACTGTATCAAATGTAATGTAATTTTAATAAAGAGGGGGATATGTTTAGATAATAGGTTAAAAATTAACCAGTTAACAAACTTAATTCAATTTAATAATATTGTTGCATATTAAAAACTCCTTTCTAAAATGTATTATTTACATTTATCACAATTGACATACAACAATTAAATTTTCAAAAGCTATAAAAAATTAACTCATATATTTTATGAACTGGCAGCTAGTAGTTGATAGCAGCTAATCTCAAAAAATGAAGCTATAAATTTTGATGGGTGCAGTTTACATCTCCTTTCCAATAATTGTAATATTTTAAAGAAAGTCTGGAGTCCGATTTATTGAAACTTCGGATTTATAAATCCAATTGCACTTGGCTTTAATTCGAAAAGGGATAGAGAGCGTAATACTGCTCACAAACTCTTCTGATTTCCCTTAGGACATACACAGTACCATCTTTCACGAATTACTCTTCGTTTCATAAGTTATATTACGTTTGAAACGTTCCAATTATATTTTATTATTTCTAAGGTATCATCGACTTATTTTGTAATCACTGAACAATTTGTTGAACCTACATAAAATATTTTCTGGCCTATCCTGTCTGTCTTATACGTGGAAAATATTTGATTTATAATCAAAACTTTTTGTCGTGAATACGTCTTTAAATTTGCTACCATACGGGGGCAATCCAAAACACCTAATGATAACAAAATCGGAGTATAGAGTTTGGCATTGCAGTTTCGAATCTATCCTCAACATCATAAATAAATTATACCACTGAATAGCAAAGAATCAAAGAATTTTTTACGATAAGCGAGAATAGTGGCCATTTTGAGGTTATTTTGCTGCCTATCGAGATTTGCAATTAGTATAACTTTTGATTCGGAAAAGCTACGATGTTCGTTTAAGTTTTAATCGTCAGCTGTCGTCAAAATCTATCGACTGTATATAAAACATTAGTTTAAAATAGTGACAGTGAATATATTAAGGTGTTAGAATAAATATTATCAAAAATATATAATGTCGGCCAATACGCGTCGAAAAACCAAAACCAAATATAAAGATCATATACGACTGAAAAGAGCTTCTCAAGAACAATCGAATAGTAATAATAAAGTCAAGCAGTGCCGGGAACGTAAAAGAATGAATGCGACCGAACGGATCAACGACGGTGTCAGTATATCTGCAGCTGGGGGATTGAAATTACGCAAGTGGATGATGAAATCGCTTCTACATCGACAACGGACTGTATAGGCATAAATTGTATCCGATCGTTGATTATGAAGACATATTGGGCCGCAGCTAGGGCAAGTTTCAATATAACCCGTTACATAGACGTATTCACGTACAACACACGGCCGTGTCCATGACACAGCCCCACCCCATTTTTTTAAATTTTCGTGCAGGTCTGTGTATCCATGCGCGTAGTATAAGTATGGGTGTGCGCGAATGGGTATGTGTGCATATGTGCATGTGCATGCTTTTGTGAAGATATTAAATATAAACATGGGAAAAGCTTTGAACATTTTTTTAGAACTAACGCGATTTTTTTATTCAAACATTCAGTGTACTGGACAAGTTCTTTCATAAGTGAATACTCACTAGTTTCTCCAATCCAAGATCCAATACGTAACAGGTTTAATAAATTATTTCCTTTTTCTTGTATTATATTTTTGTTTTCTTGTAAATTGGAAAATTTAATTTCAGCCTTACGAGTCATGTAAACATTTAGATCATATTTATCACAACTCAAGCCTTTAGTATTACTAATAAAATATATTTTGGATATCTCACTCTCATATTACAGAAATCTTAAAACAAATTATATCAGAAATCTTTACTTAAGTCAAAACTAATATATTTTTTTTAATTTTTCTGCTGAAACCTACTGGTTCAAATACTAATAATTCTAGTATTGAATTTCCTAAAATCGACAAAACTGATTCTAATGTTTTTTGTTAGGGGTTTATAATTTCGTAAAAGACATCCGTCACTCACAGAATTCCAATATCAGAGGACCTATTAAATTCAGAATTTGTATGTCGTCTGATGAAGGTATAATTGTATTTAATTCTGGTAGTAATAACTAGAAAATTTGTGAAATGACCTGTAATTTTAGGGACCGCTAAATATTATACTTTAAAGTTATATGTATAATTTAAGAACAAACATTAATGTTCCAGCTTTCCAAAATATTAAGTTCATAGTTATTAAGGGCAATAAAACTTAATTTGCATTTTAAACTTTTAATTATAAAGGAAGATTGACTACACGCTTATAGTAAATCACAAGCGAGATAAGCACTTTTTAATATTTAGCTCATCAGGAACTTTTACTATAGTAGTAGCTAGAAGTCTTTCTTTATTAAAACAAATTGAAGATATAGCTGATAATCAGTGTACGAGTAAGTTACTTTTATCGTCTCAAGTGTCATGATGATACGTAAACATTACTGTTTACGTGTAATAATATGTTTTGTTTCCTTCAAAGGTACTTCAAGTATAAATTTAGTTCAAAAACTCTACTAGATTTTATTTCAAGCTTTAAATTTAAATCATTCGAATTATCTATGCCAATCCTTACACAAAGGATAAGCAGGTTTGTTGCAGGAAAATTTATTTTCACTTGTTGATGCAAAATATTTTAACGTTAGCTAAACTAATATTAACTTTATTGTTTTCCAAATAATTCTGACGTCAGCTGCTCGTTACTCTTAATAAAATAAAATGTTTCAAGCCGGTTTGCGTAATTAACCTAAGAGTATTGCAAAATTACTTAAAGAAGAATGTTTCTCCATGTTATTTTATTTTCCTCCCCAACCGTGAAGAATTACAGTGTCTGCCTCAATTTTGTTTATAACATGATCTATAATAAAACGACGGCTTTTCCAAGACTCATGTTTAAGGATTGCGAAATATAGGTTTTAAATGGTCATTTATGAGTAAAGTGACGTTATTAAATAATTTGCAAAGGAGCTGTTAGACAATTTTAGAGTTTGTTGGTTTTAAACAAATAATTACTTCCCTTGTCTAGTCGTATTGATTTATAGACGATATCGACCCATTTGAACTTATTAATGAATGAAACCCAGAACTCAAGCCACTAGGGTAATTTAATTTCAAGTAAACAACTGTTTTAAAAAAAGGGAAAAAAAAATTCAAATTTTAAACAATGGTTTGAATAGATGTATCCTATTATATGCATGTAAAATACAGAGAAGTTCTAATAATTTTTTTTCAATAGATTATAGGTTAAAGAAAAATATTTCAACAACATCTTTGCAAAACTTGTTAGTCGATATCACAATCAGAGCTGCGAATCTGAGATTGATCAAATTTGATTTTCCTTAAAATATTTACATTCAAGACATTTTCTTGCTTGAGCTCCTTAAACTTAAAAACCAATGACATAGTGGTAAATCTTCTAATTTATTCACATTCATTAATAAATCGGATTAAATAACGAACTATATAAAAATTTTAAAAATATGAAATTGATCTTTATTTTAAATTAAATCTTAAATTTTTTTTTGTCATCGTATATCTTCTAATTTAATCACACTCATTAATAAATCGGGCTAAATATTGAACTATGAAAAAAATAATAAATACGAAAATAAACCCATTTTCGGTGAACGATTAATCGTGCGAAAATATGCGCAAATGATGATTAAGATTGCATTACCTAATGTTGCTAAGTGTAAATTCAATTTCCATTCGAGCGCATATAGGTAAATGTAGAACAAAGTTGTAAAGATAGTCTGGAGTATTTCGAGGTATATCCAAGCAAATTATTAAAAAAATATATATTTTTATTATGATTATAGCAGACATTTCACGTAAATAATATCATTGTCCCACGAACCCTTGAATAAATTACTTAGCAAACATTAGATCAAGCTTGCTCCCATTCCTTAACATAACGTTGTCTACATTTGAACTTCAATTTTAATATTTTATTTATTTGCTACTTCTAAATTTAGTTCATTCAAATATCAGAAACATTAAAGTAATTTAATATGGAATCACAGGTCACTGTTTGATGAAGTCTATATATGTATATGATAACATATAAAGAGAGTAAATAATTTAATGAAATGGATTAATACTATGTTTGTTTTTGTGCAAAGTTTTGTATTTATTTTTACTAATTTAGCAAATTTATTTTTTAGTTACCATCTCTTCCAATTGACCGCTTAAGACAAAATGGAAAAATTGGATTTTATTGAAGGCCACAAAATAATGAGCATAATGTAACAAGAGATAATTGTCTATGACTACCATTCCAATGTGCGAGTAACATATTCAAATAATAATATAAATCGAAACGAAAGAAGAGCTTAGCAAATCAGGAAAGAAATGGCTGAAAAACATGAGAACTAAATCGTACTAGAAGCTTTCTAGTTTATTTTACACGACATGTGTTTTCCTTATAATCTCAAATATATAAATGCTCTTCATAAATCACTTTTTTTAATGAATTTAAGTTAAATGTATGACATTAGTTTCAGAAAATTGATTAACCGCCGAATGAATGAATTGAGAAGGGATGGGAATAAGGGTTATGAACATCAAAAATTCTTTGCAATTTAGTTAACTGCTTTACTTATATCACATTATTGTTAGTTAAATGTTTATTGTGCTATTTGTAAGTAAATCAAAAAAATTTAATTTCTCAGGTTTGTCATAAATTTGAACAATTGTCACACACTTTACGCTTTGTAGAATTGCGTATTTTATGGTGAAAAAATAGTCATTAGTTACAATGGATAAGCTATTAATACCGATTTGGATGTTAGAGATTACAAAATTAAATAATATAACTTAAGTCCAAATAGTTCAAATTCATTCAGAGGCCATTTCATTAGAGAAATTTTGCATAATCTGTTTAACTATCACGCACTTAATCAGTAATTTTATATACAAGCATACATAATGCAGAAAATATAAGAACGATATACTGCTTTATGTATAATATTGCCTTCATAAAATATTTCGATAATAATATTTACAGAGGAGGGTCAAAAATCAAATAGATTAAGATTTAGAGTAAGGTAGGTTAATAATTAGGTATAAGTAGTTAATAATAGTATATTATTACAATTTAGTTTCAAATATATTGTATAGTCGTGATAAATATAGTTTGTAGGAGAATAAAATAACCAAAATATTTTTGTGATTGACACTCTACAAATAAACCTCATTTGCAAATAACGATAACTAAAAATTGCGTTATTAGGCTGGCAATAAGTTTTATAACGCCACAAAAAAGCTCTAATAATTCCGTTTTGAGTAACAGCTAAATAAAATTTACCTAGCGATTAACGAAATCTGTACTCAAGGATAGGAGACGACAATTAAGTGGCATCTATGTCCGAGCTTAAGGGATTTATAACTTTAGACGTCATTATATTTTCTGAATATAAAATGATTATATATCGAAAATTTTAAAATACATTTCTTTTTACTGTTTTCAAATTGGTTCATTACCTTTAAAGTTATTAAATTCTAAAAATATCGCGAAATTAATGGATCGCATCTTAAATTTTAAAGTACGTTTCTAAATAAAAAAATTGAATTTCCTCTACACCACTGCTACTTTTTATTTTTTATTAATGGATAAAATTAATTATCTAGGACACTGGATTTAAATTATTTGGATTTTTTCAGGTTTCTTTATTACTAGAAATCCGCTTTACAAAAAATTTTAATGGATATTTCATTCGTTTTTAATTTAATACTCAATTAAAAAGGAATGAAATATCCAGTAGTAGTAATAGAAATGATAAAAGAGTTAACTAATTTCCCTAAAAATTTCCTACTTCTGTCAGTCGCTTGAACGGTTCCATATTTTTATTCTTTAACTTCATCTTTCTTATTTTTCATCATTGCCATGTCACGTTATGCAATGCACAGATTACAGTTAAAATTATTGCAATATAATTTTATATACAAAACAACAATATCTTATGACTTTGTTGCACTATTTCCCAGTACACTGGAAGTTGTTCAAAAAGTAAACATGAATGTGGACCAAAATTATGATAAAAAAGAAATGATTATACGGTTTATTTTTTTCTTTAAATGAATACAATTATTTGTTTAGAACACTAGATTTAAATTATATGGAATTTCTAAGATTTTAATAATACCAGAAATTCACTTTACAAAAATTATTATTGTATATTTCACTCGTTTTTAATTGAAAATAATAATAAAAATAATATAGAGTTAACTTAATGGAACTAATGCACATTTATTTATAGATCTCTTACACATGTAACACTGGTAACAATATTTTATTTCCTATGGTCACATACACCTTACTAAATAAGTTTAAAAATGGCTTTAAATATTTTATTCAACCGTTACGAAACAGTTGTGAAAACTCACTTGAAGCGTTCTCTATGTCAGTGGTATTCGTTTAAATTTCAGGATAAAATAGGACGATATCTTTTATTTCAGGCCACCTGCTAGCTTTATATAGATATTTAACTATTTTTTTAATGTAAAGTAATATATGAAGGCCTATTTCATTACTTAACTAAATTATTAATACAAGTATCGCTTACTGCAACCAAATAATTTAGATTCATAATAAATTAAAAATTTGAACTGGTGGGTTTGATAACACTTATATAAATTTGTTTCTAAGGTAGCTACATTATTAGCAGAAGAAAATACATTTGATGATAAAGTAGCTCTTATTAGTGGAACATTATTTACAAACAAGTAACCAAATGTGACTTTTAGATTTCCTATCCTATACATAATAATAAAGTCAATTATTGAATGCACTTTGGTATATAAAATATAGTTGCGTGAAATTGGTTGAGATAATAAATATACTGATCAGCCAAAAATGTTAAATTTTTTTAAAATTTAATGTAAATATTTATAGTATTTTATCCTAGTAAATTTTTCAAGTAATTTTCTCTTAACTTAATAATCTTAATTTAATAATAACAAGATTTAAAATTTGCGATTGTAATATTGAAAATTCTACAATGATTCGGAATGTCAATGCATTTTTTTATATCGATTAAATTTACGTTCCATACCTTTATCCGTACATAATTAATTTTTCAAACTCCATAAATAACAAAAACTTATTTGCCTCACTCTTGAATTTTATTTCGTATGAGAAAAAATGCTTTGTTGGAATTTTTTTAATGATCAATTAAAATATAAAAAAAATTATGCTTTCTTTTCTAGGTAAGGAATAGAGAAAATTATTGTAATTTTAGAATTGAAATGCTTATTATCAGGCTGTATACAAGATCTAAGTCACTGTTTCTTATGTAATCGAGCAGAGATCTCGCTAGGTCTGTTACCAACGAATACTCCTCATGGTTGTAAGACAATTTCTTTATTTATTAAATTACTAACTATAAAGTATTCTATTACTAGAACTGTGGCGAACTATAAGTTGAATAGGAAGTCGAACTGATCGACGACTATACTTTTGCAGCGTTGTCATCGCTCTTATAAGAATAAGTGATTCGATTGTGCGGCCGCCAGTTGTCATGCCAGGGGTAATAAATGGGGTTTATAAAGGGGTGAATAAACGGCTGCCTGAGCGTGGCATTGGTTAACAATGATTTAAATATTTTTGTAAAATTTGCCAAATTTCATCAACTTCACATTTAATATGGAATCTAAATCGTCATCGTGTGTCTAAATTACGGTGTCGTCATTGTGTTGTATTGCTTTGACCGCAGGGTATACAGTCTTTAACGGCGCTGCACAGCGTGGAGGCTCGGATTCGATTCCCGGCCACTCATCAAGCGGGACTGGACTAGTTTTCTGGTTGGAAGTAATAGATTGCTCACTTAACATAAATAAGTAAATAAACAAAGAAATGAGTAAATGTTCTACAGAATAAGAATAAACGACATGTAATATTTCAATAATTTACCATCTCATAACACGTGATCACATTTATTTTAGCAGAAGTATAACTTTTAATTTTATGATATCGTAAAAAAAAAGGCAATCAGTAAGCTATACATATTAGAGTTTATAAGAAAATTATATGGAACGCAATCCACAAACATCGAATGCATATACGCGATTATCTTGATATTTTCATAGGATTATCCTAGAATGTCGAGCTTGTTCTACATTAATTTCAATTTATCAAGAATACTTCTTGGCACCTGCTGTGCTTCCCAACCCAAATTTTATAGTACGTTAACATGAATTAGGTGGTATTACCTTGAAAAATTTCTCCACGGAATTCTGGAACTGGCCTTAGTAGAATATAATTACTTAATTACTTCGGAGCACGTAGTTGTTCAGACGAATTCATTTAGCTCTGGGTGAGGCTCCCTTTGCTCTTTTGTTTCTGGAAATATGGTTTTATTTGATCCTTAACTTTCATTGCTTTAACCTTGTACTGAAATAAAATAATTTTCTTTGGTTTCTCCTTACCAAAAGTTCAACGCTGGATGATGTTGAAATTTTCTGATGGCGTCGATATTAAAATGTTCTTTAGGCCACCTCGCTTTCCATTTTTTAGTTATTTCGTCCTCTTAAGTTACAAACTGTGGTATTGTTTATATCTACATATATTCAGTAAATTCTTAAAAAATTAAACTATATCTTTGTACACTATATCTTCACTAGAAAGCATTTAACTTTGAGTTAAACTCGAGCCATGAGTCTTAAATACCATTATTTTAATGATATTAATTGGTTACTTTTCCAGTTATCGGGTTACTTTTCCAAAAATATACTTTTAGAAAAATTTTCATTTTTAATGTCTCCTACATTTTACATTTAGATTAACGTCTGCTTAACTATCAAACATTAAATAAAAATAAAGTAGGACGCGATGACAGAACATTTTGAATTAATATTTTCCAGGAAGAAAGGGATAAGAGGCAAGCTCTTTGCTTTAAAACATTACTAAAGAGAACTCTGTCAAAATTCAGCTTTTTACGTAGGGTGGAATTTGTGAGCAGATACGAACAAATGGACGTCCGTACTCCGTTGTTTCCAGTGTTGATAATTAGCTTCTTCATACGTGGTACAATATTTTCCACCCCTCTTTAATACGTTCTAAACAACTTATAGCTATGGGAATTCGAAATGACATAAATAAGGATTGAAGCAGAATATAGAAAATAAATTATACATAACATCCTTTTTTACTTTCTACAAGACTTTTACTTAGTAACATGGCCTACGGTTGAATGATTTTACCTTTAAAAATCTCGTTATTTTCAAACGTGAAATAATTATGTTATGGCGCTTATTAACCACCAGTTCAGTTAATTTTGTCAAATATTACGTGAATTTTATTTATCGACAAAGTAACATCTGATCTCTATCCACAACAATTTATATATATATATATATATATATATATATATATATATATATATATATATATATATATATATATATACATACATATATAAATTCATATATATGTATATATATATCGACAGCTCCTACGTAGCTCTGCTGTAAGCCGTAAAGAACTAAAGTTTCATTATAATATTAATAATCGTTATATTTCAGTGTTTGCTTTGAATGGAAAATATTTTTGCACCCTATTAAAATATATTTAAAATAATAGTTAATATTCGATATTAATATCTGTAAGGGAATGCAACTAATTGCTTTTTTGCCAAGTCGCAGTGTGGTCTGGTGCATTGTACTTATTTCACTGTTATCGCAAACGCAAGTGCGCGATGCGCCAGCACACGGAAAGCGACGACGCAGAGGACATATTTCCAAACGTGATAAAAAAAACACGTTCAAATTTTTGTGATTATTTTAAAATAATAAACAAAATTAAAAATTTTGAAAAAACCCATGACATAGTTGTTGTTATTGAAAAACAATTAAATAATTTTAGCCTTATTTATATAAGAAAGACACAAAGAACCTATTTATATAATTACAAACTCAAGAAAATCCGTCAGGGCTGCCATTGCCAATTCCGTTCCCTATATTAATTACATTGTAGCACCATAGAAAAGCTATTCAATTAGTCACGAACTGCAAAGTTTTAGGCATAAGCAAGGCATGGCATCCTCGATTGATTATATTATAGCTTCTTACTTTCTTTTATTCGGGGTGGTTTACGAAAAAAATATTTAATCATTTTTCAATTACAATGACTTCATCCTCCGCAAGTTTATTCAAAATTTGTAATTTTGCTTTTATTTTATATTTTTAAATAGACCTTTTTTATGTTTTGGTTTTTGTAGCGAATTAAGATTAAATTAAAATTAAAATTGACCACGATAATTCTCAAGGAAGTAATAGTTTATATATTCTCCAAGAAAATAGTTAGTTTTTGATTGCATTTTTATTTCAAAATGATTGAGCAATAACTGTAAAGTTGTATAGTGCTTTCTTAAAATTTAGTAAATTCTCTTTTTGTAATGCTTTTGTTTTATTAAAAGAAGAAATCAATATTAAACCGGTTTAAAAAAAATGCCATTTAATTAGAGTTTAGGATAAACATTTTATGTAACCTTTTTTATATTTCTTCAATTTACCCAGTTTTTGATAATGCCGTAATTTTTTTATATTCTTATTTAATTTGTTGAAGAGGTGCAAGTATAAAAGACTATATGAGCAATGTTTTATTATATTGCTTATTTCAAAAATTAGTTCGTTTAGAGCACTATATATCTATAAGAAAGTTTAGCTATTTTTGCAGATCCATTTTATTATATAATAGATACATCGTTACTACTATAAGTGGTTTACATTTATTTTGTTAAAAAGTGACAAAAAGAAATGATAGGGGTCATATCATAAAAACTAATAATAACTTTACATATATAATGTTAGTGATCTAATAATAATCATCCACTTTTTTGTTTACATAAATGTAAATCTCTATATATCTCTACCCCAATAATATATTAACGATACATCTGTTTCTACCTATTTGTATGCATTTCTGAATCGTTTCCGAACCAGACTTTTTGTCAGTCAATAGAAAATTTCCTAGAATTATACCTAAACCTCTGTAGTCGATTTATTTTCGACAATATTTTTAAGCATAAATCACGAATAGATTATATTTACATTAGATTGTTGCGATTAATTTTTAGTATACAAAATCTATATCCTTAACTTTTGTGTTCTAAATCCTTAATAAATTTATTATTACCCTTTTTTAGTTAAAAGCCATAAAATCAGTTCAGGCCATCAACTTTATTCAAGTCTTTGTTACTTTCTAAATCCTTAGTTATACGTTTTCTAACTTCGGGTATCCCATGTGTCATTTTGATTTGTTTTTTAAATATGTTTAATTGAATATTAATATTAATATTGATATTCGTAATTACGTACTAAAATTCTAAAATTGTTCATGTACGTTGATTCACTATAGTCTATTACTTAAAACCTGATATTTAATTTACAAATATACTTAAAGCGTTGGAGATATAGAAATAGAAATCAAATAAAGGAATAGAAAACAAAATAAAAAAAATGTATACAGTCGGAATAAATATCGTTCTAAATTGTGATCAGTCATAAAATACCAAGCAACTCTATAAATTCATTTTTAAATAGAACAGAAAATAATATAAAGGTTATCATCTCACTAAACTTCAAAAACAAAACTTCGCATCTCACTACACTTCATTAATCCATGTGCGTTCAGAAAAGACAAGTGAACAAGTGAATGCCCTAAAATATTCTTATGTACTCCAGGCAAAATAAGGTATGATCTTGTCCTTTGATATAACAACCAAGAGCATAAAGACTTCTTAATTTAAGAACCGAGATCATAACAATGTAATTTTTACATCAATTCAAAAAATGCGTCATCCTAAAGCGGTAATGAAAAAATATATATTGCAATTCGACTATTCAGTACGAAATGTACTTACCTAAAAAAGTTCACTTTTATAATTATTTTAACAGACATCATTACGAGTGTTAAAGTTAAAATTAATAATATTTTCTAAAATTAAGCGTGCCAATAAAGCCGCGGGTACAGCTAATGTTATATAAATTTGTAGTTTCTGTCGTAAATTATTTGAAGAATTCCATTTTGATATTGTAATAAAAATATGAAAATTATCATAATTTTATTTAATTGATAAATTTAGATCAAATTTCTTTTGAAAATTTTGGTATATTTAAAAAAATCTAAAACCCATGTATTTAAATATTTTATAAGTATTTGCCCTTAGACAACTATTTACGAAGTAGAAAGCATTTATATATATATGGTAGATAAATAATAACTTAGTAAGTTTTCTAAATATTTGTCCGAACAACGCAAAGAAAAGTTATCATAGGCGGTCATAAATAAGAGGAAAAAAGTAATAAATCTAAAACAAAATAAAATTAATAGTATTTGTTCAAGCCAAGGAAAGTATTGCTATTAAGATCATCAATTACGGTTCTTGTCCTTAGCTTAACGAATTGGACCCAATCTTGTTTTTCATAACATTTATATCCTTCTTAATCACTTTTTATTTATTGCTTATATTTGTTTCTAAACTTTAATTCTACTTTAAAAATAATCATAATTTTTACAATTTTAGAGTGAAACTGGCGACTAAATATATACATATTTAATATGTTTTTAATACAAAGAGTCATACTTTTTGGTCAGTCAGTTCAAATGATTTTAACTTGAATTAAAAGAAATAATAGATAAGAAATAAATATAGTAATAGCAATAATATATAAGGATAGCAATAATATATAATAATAAATAAATATAGTTATAGTAATAGCAATTAATGGAATTATGTTTGGAGGAAGGATTAATTAAAATTAATAAATATTATTAAAAAATAATATTTGGACAATATCACTGTATATGGCATAAAGTAGTTTTAAATAACTTTTTAGTCGTTCCAACCTTGAAAGAGTGGTCTTGGTCATCGTGTCAAGTGTGTTACCCATGCGTGATGCGTCATTAGCGTCAAGCAAACTTTTTAGCAATCCCGAGCAATCCTTGCCGCTTATAATGTTACTGTATAGTGGTGCTGCAAAATTGCAACACCACTATACAGTAGTTTTCAGAAACTTTTGTAGTATTTCGAAAACATTTTTTTTTAAATGGTGGCAAAACTTTGAAAAGCCTAACTTTTATTAGCTTTATAACAACATCATGGAAATCGTTGAAAAGAGGAGTAGCTGGCACAACGTCGTAAGAAAGAAAGAGAAATTGGATTCCAAATTCATAATTTTCTTAATTTTATAACGATAATCTAGCACTGACGATAACTTCCATGCGAACGATATTTAAATCTATTATTACTTAATAGTTTGAAAACATTCTGACTATGAATATAATATTACAAGTTTAAAAATGAATCAAATCTCATCTCTATGTACGTTGAAATTCGAAGTGTTACAGCCCAAAAACATACACACTCATACACACACACACACACACACACACATATACGCATATATATATATATATATATATATATATATCATGCGGAAGCTTCTTAAATAAATTCCCCGGCGAGAATAAAATTACTTGTCGTACACGGTGTCTGCTTCAGAATTTATTAACGCGGAAGAAATGTACAGAGATTAGCTTGATTTCATCTTGCAGAGGTTAATTTGGCTAATTGACTATGTGAGAAGCATAAGCAGTTGTGTTAAATAAAGTCTACAACTAAGGTCGAATATTGTTACTTTTACTATGTTGTTACAGTTTTTTTATTGTATTAGGTGATGTCAACGCTAAAATCTTATAATTTCGTCAATATTATGGTACATAGGTGAACGTGAATTAAATGATCAAAGTAATGTTATATTTATCTTTCAAGAATTAAGAATATAGATATAAAACAGAAACTGTCTACTGTCTGCAGTTGGCTTAAAAATTAAAAAATAACCTCTTGATTAGAGTAGCTGAATTTTTCAGACAAGCGAGCACAAATATTTTTTGGCTTGGATAAATATAGTGTCAAAATCAGGGAATGTAGATAAGGGAAGAAAAATATTAAAGAATATACTCATATCAACATATATTTAATCGTTTCCCACTCATGTCTACTTTTATTCCAGTTTACTAGTTTTATATACCCAAACGATGTTTTATTTTTCCCATTCTGCATATAAATGTGGTCATTTCTAAGCATTCGTCAACATAATTTCATACATCTACTTTACTCTTATAAATTTTAAAATACAGTATCATAAAAAAACGCTATGGAAGCTTATTACATTATTCATGTGTCAATCTATCTCCCCGTCTATAATTTGATAGAAAAAATTGAATAGAGACAAACGGTATACTGACCCGCATATATATATCTCAACTGTTAACAAGGATAATTATCTACACGAAAATTTTTAAAGGACAAATCTAGTTAAAAAATGTTTTGAATCATGTGAAATACCAATTAGAAGAACACCAATTAGAAGACAAAGTAAGGATGAATACGCAAATTACGGAGTAAATATTATGAAATACATAAATATAAATAAAAATACCTCAATACGTCTGTGGGACAAAAAGCGAAGAAAGTGGGAATTTATATTACAAGAAAAATAGAAGTGACGAAATACTGAAAGTAAGCGAATATTAATACTGAGAAATGTTATTTTTACAATCCTCAGTCTATCCACCATTAGGAATATAAATTTTTACAAAATTTTATTTTATATCATGTTCTATCATTTTTTTAATTTTAATGAATAATCCAATAAGCTATTGAGCACGTAATTAATAAACTAATATACGAAAGATACAAAAAATCAAACTTCCACTTAACATTTTTCTCCTTGTGCACCTTTTTTACCGGAGAAACATTTTTTTCCGTAGAGTATTAAAGTAACTAGGATAATACAATAAAAATGTTACAAGAACAAGAAGTTCTACCTTATACAGTTACATGTTTTAATAATTCTGTGAAATCTGTGTTTTTATTGTTTCTAATTTCAAACATCTATACACGTCGCTAATTTTATTAAAAATGATAATGGTTTTACACATTCAAGTTAATATAATTAATTAGAAGAGGAATACTAGTTACATACTCTCATTGAAGTCGTAATAAAAAATATCGTAATAAAAATTTTCGAAATGTGTTTTGATTCCTCCTTTTATGCAAATACTCCTTAAATGCTTTTATGAAAGCTTTATATATGCAAGGAAAATTAGAAGTTTATATCAAGTTAAACTTTTGCTAATAATAAAATTATGAAAAAAATTTTATATTGTTCTTAAATATTATTGAAATTTATTTGTGTCCGCCTTTCTTAATACGGTGTAATGGCAAAAACATAATTTTTCTAAATTTATGTCAGTTACATAATTACTAAAACTAGTTACTACTTGTTACATCATTACTTAAAACTTTAATTTATAAACATCGTAGTGATGGACAGAATTTTATGCAGATATCTTACATTATATACATTTATGAGATTTAATTATTTGACAGTTATAAGAAATTCGATAGAACGAGTATGATAGTAAGTTAATACTAATGTTAACACAATTTTAAATTTTAATAATACAATATAGATAAAAGATGAAATATTTTCGTAATAACGTCGATCGATTAACAACACCATTCAAATTGAAAAATAGTTACATTAAATATAAATACAGTTGGTTAAAGTTTTCAATCAGGCACCGAATTAATTATAAGATTTTGATATACAAGAAAATTAAAGATGCATTTGAATTACTTTGAAATTCAAATTGCTAATAATTAAAAAAAATTGCAAAAAATATTATCAGCAAACAGTTCTGTTTACGTTCTTCATCACAAGAATGTAAACATCACATACGTGGTGTCGTTAACTAAGAGACACAAGCCATACGGTGTTTACTAGATTTTTTGAGTTTAGTAGCTCGAAAATAAAAACGGAACCCTTATAAGGTCACCTACATGTCCGTTTGTCCGTCTATCACAGTAAATTTTCTATTCATTCTACATATAAATTTGAAATTTGGCATAGTAATAAACTTTATTTAACCTCATATTTTGAATCATAATGTCCTCATAGATGCTCAGTTTTATTAAATATCATTGTAAAAATTTCATAGAGGTAAACAAAATACCCAAAGTTCTTTTTTAAATTTTGTACATTACGTGAGATGTCGGCTGAAATGGCTTGTTATGAGTAATACAAGAATTATCATAATTTTTAACAAAAAAGACAGTGTGCACTTTTCTCTTTTCTCACTTTTCTCTAGCTTTTTTCTTGATTTAAAAGACGTTGGTGGCGAGCTTGTTTTTGCTCTTTATCAGTTTTTTTTTCAAATGAATTTGTTCCATACCTATTGTTGTATTTTACCAGGGGGTTATCTCTTTTTCTGATCAATTAAAAATTATCTATCTTCCTCAATGGTGATCTTGTTTACAGCATCAACATGAGCTATATCGAATAGGTTTTCCAAGTCATCCTTTTCATTATTTTATATGCTTTCCGAACGTTTGGCTTTATTTTCTTTTTGCCATTTAGTAAACTTATTGTCTATCTTCTTTATGTCATCCTTTTTTAATTTAGTCGGTATGCTCGCTCGTTCCCACAATGCTATGTCACAAGCAGTAGAATTGGCCGAATTGTGATTAGTTTGTGTCATTGCGATTGTGAAGTGATAAAAATAAACTAAGCACATCTTTTGTCGTCGGCAACTTGCTTTAAATTAAGTGATCTGATTATCCTACTGGTTAATAGGACAAATATCAGAAACAAACACCTGTTTTATTTCTAGTCAATAAAAGCGAACTAGACGAGGATGTCATGATGTCATAATACTTAATGCGCGCCAAAACAAAAACGTCTTGCATTCCTTATTACTGCGCGTAGGTTACTAGTTGGCAAAGACGTGACAGATACGTTCAATAAATGGCGTGGGAACGGGAAGAGTGGGGTAAGGGCATACCGCCCTGAAATCATGCAACGACGAAATGCAATATGTTTTATCATGTTTAACTAATACATTTAACTGTTTTGTGTACACTGAGTTGTAACTTGTCATATTAATAGTTTTTCAAACTTTAATTTTTACGCGCTTACTTTTCAAAAATCGAAAGGTAAGAGGCACTCTAATATATATATATATATATATATATACATGTGTATATATATATATATATATATATATATATATATATATATATATATATATACATGTGTATATATATATACATGTATATATATATATATATATATATATATATATATATATATATATATTTATATATATATATATATATATATATATATATATAAGGTTATTGTGCGTAATGGATTGGAAAAGATGAAGTATAGGTCATGAAACAATACGAATGGACGAAGAAAATTGGGAACATGGATGCAATTGAAATAATAGCCTACAAAATATAAGAAAATACCATAGGCAGACTGAGAAACACAACAAGAAAAAATATAAATTGGAAAAAATAAAGCTTTATGGATTAAGTATATTAGAGGATATATAAATATTCGAAGGATATATAACAAAAATATTTTCAATTTTTAACTTTAGTATAATACTGCTCTTTTCACATTAAATTTCTTAATTTTTGTATCGCTGCAGCCCGTTGATAAAGTCTGTCATTCGATGTATTAAATTTCCGATTAGCGTGGTCTTAGTTAACATAGGTTAGTTTCAATGTCGCTAAATCAGGAGTCTAATAGCACGACTGTCTTAGTGTCGTATTTATAACTTTCTTTGATAGTTGATGGTTATCCACGAATGATGAAGATGCGAAGCTAATCCAACAAAATTTGATTGCTTTTATGTTGGTCACAATTATCAAAGCATCCTAATATATTTTGCTCTTTCTGGCATTCAGTATTGTTACATACTATCAGTACAGTAAATCCTCTATAAATTCTTACAGAAAATTTCCAGTAACTACTTGATCAGAAAATTTTCGACCTTTTTCGTCAAAAAATATACAATAAATAACAAATATTTTAAACATAAATTCAGAAAATTAAAAAAAAATACTAATTTTCTTTAAAAAATTCGTATTAAACGCTCGCTGGCAGGTATGAATATATTTCAAGATTCAATTTTTAAATATTTAATTCCTCGGAACTAACGTGTAAAACAAAATTAATGTCATTAAATACAAATTTAAATCGTCTCTATAATTAATTAGTTAAACCTCGTAACTATGTAAATATCCCCAAAATAATAGTTAAACTTTAATATTAAAATACCTTTCAATTAAGTGGAACTAATCTTACCTAAATTAATTTAAATAATTTCTGCACCATATTGGAAAATTAATTCTCTTAATACTTAAATAAATGAGAAGCTTTGCGGCCAAAAATACAATAAGTTTAAATAAGAGACTTTTGGAGTAATTTATTACAGCGTGCTGACACACTCTATGGGAGAATTCTCTGGTGAGTTTTATTCATCTTATTGCGCTGCAATTTGAAAAAATCCTTGTAGAGAATGAAAAATTCCTAAGTTTTGTCACCGTTTTGTGTACCGTTTACGCTTTGGGGTCGATTTGTTTTATTATGATGATTTAAAAGTGAATAAACATTGCTATATTTTACAATAAAACAATAAACATTTATGAAAAAATCTACTACAGCTCGTGCTAGTAATTTGAGCCCTTTCGACTAAATTCTAATTTTTTAAAATATTTAAAAGTTAATTTTTCCTGCTACTTTTTACTAGTTTCATGATGCCAAATTATGTAAAGGATAAATTATTTTCGGCTTAATAATGAAAAAAACGAGACATTTAAAACATTATTTTTTGCCTCTATTTAAACTTTATACTATTCTTTGTATGCCCACAGAACTTTAAATATTGACAATACTATAATAATAATTCTCCTAATAAGTGTCGTCAACTAATTGTAACCTCAAAATGTAACCTCAAAACATGTTTAGGCCTTCACTGAAGACCTGAGTAGTTTTACTGAGCCAAAACTAATATAATAATATTGTCCGCCCAAAATTTTAGACTTAATAATCTACTGTTTTCAAATTAGTGCTCCTGGGCTCAAGCAAAGACTCCTCAGCCCTGATGCTGCAAGAGTATTGCCTACCTAAAACGTGAAACAAGAAGGTCTGCTGTTTCAAGTTATTATTTTAGGATTCAAGCGCAGACTGTCATGAAATTCTGAGTTCTAAATCCTCTGTTATTATACTGTATGTGTACTGTCTGTCCAAATTGTAGACTTTTTGTTTTTAAATTAGTAATGTATTAAGTACAAGTTTTTAAAAGTTTTAGCAACACATAATTATTTTCTGTTGAGAGTATTCATTCAACTTTAAACCGTAAATATAAAATGCATAACATCTCGTCAATGCGGGGAAATCACACAACTAAAGTGCTAATGTACCTTAAATTTTATTCTATATAACTTCACATTACGGTATTATCCCTCTATAAACCTTTTGAATTTGTAGATAAAGATTTGATTTTTTATACTAGAGCATTTTTAAAAAAATGTAGTTATAAATAAAATAATTAACGATTAATAACGAAGATTAGTAACGAATAATAGCTTAAATTGATCGTAAATTTACGAAACATTTTTAAGGTGTTAGTAGATTTCACGCATTTTGAAATAGGTAATTCAGTATTTCCATTAAATATTAATAGTTGGCTCATATATAAAAAAAGTTAAATTTTTAACATAACATTAATTTTTTTACTAATTTTTTTTTTATACAAATTAATTATATTAAAGCACTGAATTCACATTATTTGAAAATTCTAAAGTTTCAGTAATACTAGACGTCCTGTCTAATTGACCGTATATCAGTGAAAATGTTAAAAAGTTAGTTTCATTTTAGTAATACACTCGGAGCTAAAGATCTTTTACACGTGCGGTACTGTTGGCAATATTTGATTTTCTCTATTCACATATATCTTACGTAAAAAGTCTTAAAGTTTTTTTCAGCCTTTACGCAAAAGTTCTGACCTCTTGAAACTTTTCATGTAAACTTGTGAAAATTCTTTAGGTGCGACCTTTGTGTCAGCGGTATTTGTTTCAACTTCGGGATAAAGTAAGGCTATGTCTTTTATTTTCATGTCAGCTACAAGCATGCTGAGAAAAAACGAATATAGAAAATATATGTGGGGTAATTTAACTATATTCTTGTCACAAGATAATATATAAGGAAACTAAAATGGTCTGTTTTCATGACTCGATGGGAAAGTTATTAATTTAAGTGTCGCTTGCCGCTGTTAAATGGTTTAGATATATAAAATACATCCAATATAAATTGATAATACATTATTGAAGGTAATTTAAAATAAAGCTATGTAACAAGTATGTTTTAATATCTATAAGTAATGTTCCATATATATAAGTAATGTTCCATAAAATTAAAACATGATTTAGGAATAAGCCAAAAAACAAGATTCTCCTATTTTATTTGATTTGAATCGGGTTTTTTCGCGGTAATTATCTATTTAATGAGTAAACCTAGATATTATAAACTAAGTACTCACTATGTCCCGACGTTTCAGACTGGTTGCACAGCCTGTGGTCACGGGAAGACTCTTGAATCGCGAAAGTTTAAAAAAGATGTATAAACAAAATATAATTGAATAAATTTATTTCAGATAATAAATAAAATTATATTTCAAGTCTGTCAACATCACCATTTTCTGAGTCTTGTTTCAAATTAAATTTCAAAATATACAAACTATTTTATTTTTATAAGTTTTTTAACCCACTTTACCTTTTTATAACATTCTCTTCAAAATACCTGACTAACTTAAATAAGAACATAATATTAAAATTTTAAAAAAAATCGGAACTTGGGCCATTCAAACATCTTTTTTTATTTCTATTGTATTTTAATTTTTAATTTCTTAGCAAACTGAATTAATTTTATTGAAATTCTTGTAAACCAAAATTAATTTCGATTTTTCTTGCATTTTTTCCATCAGAAAACTGCATGGTAGTTAATTAATTGTTGCTATGCGTAGAAATTAAATAAATATTTTAAACATTATCCTTAAATTTTTTACGCAAGTCTTAAGTCATAAAATTTTGTGTTCTGATGAACAAATTACTAAAGATATGCGTTTACTGAAATAATAGTAATGTTTTTAATTATTTTGAAAGTCTTGCTGATATGTAATGTATCAGGTTAATCTATGTACATATAAATTAAATTACAAATTTCAGTTATATCGAATGTTATTTTATTAATGAAAGAAAATGTCATATGAGACTTTGAAATTTCAGAAAAAAAATTACAAAAAAGGATGCTATTAAAATTAATTTAATGTCTTCATATTAACTAATATTTAATACAACAGAACAAAAATAATTCACCAAATATTATTCACACAATAATTTGAGATTTTTTAAAATATTCCTAAATACTTTTCCGAAGAGTAAAAGTAATTTTTAATTTGTTACTCGTCCATATCTCAACCATAGAAAAAATCTTCTTAAACATTGTTATATAAGGAATCTGTTGTAATAAAAATACAGGTTACTATCCAATTCAAAAGTTAGACATTATCGCTGTATTTATGTTACAATCTGCTGTAATAAAAATACAGACTACTACATATTAAATTACGTAAGAAAATTCTAAAAATTTTTGTACGCATGTAGTATTGATCAGTAGTGATGAACTTATTTTCTATTACGCCGAGTAATACCTACAGCCCCGGAAAAACGACTGCGCATTTTCTATTACGACGAAATGATCGAAAAATCAAATTACAATGTATATTCTTATTTATTTCTTATCTTCACCATTTAATTCATTTTGCATATAAATATAACTTAACTAACTCTGCCTTTTATACATGCAGAAATAAGTGGGAAAGTCGTATGTTTAATTCATTTAACGCTTCTCCCCAAATTTTAAGAACTTTACGTTTTGCAAGAATCTATCAAATTTTCCATTAAGATTTTCGGGGCCGAGAACATCTTTTTTAGTTTCAAGTATACTAATGGAAGATTGTTAACATAGTCTCCTAAATTATTTTAAATATAAATATTTAGGTACTTCTATTTCCCGTGCCATTCATTTGTTAAGACGAGGAATATGTTGATATAAATGTTATTTAATATTATCTCTAAAATATTTCTTTCGTCTTTAGCAAGTGGCCGGTGGGGGTGTGATATTTTCGGAAACGTCGTATAATTTCCAAGTGTAAAAATTCTTTATTATTTTTATAATTACTTGCAGTCGAAAGAAAATAACTGCTACATGGGAATAAAAGAAAAGTTTTGCGCATGTGTAGACCAAACAGGGCAATAATTTATTTAAAAGACTTGATTTTCCAATTTACTTCATAACGAAAATGTATTTATTTATTTATAAACGTTAATGTATACGGTTAATACATATGACAGACTTTCTTCAACGAGATCAAACTCGTACAATCAACCAGAACACCAGTCCAGCCCCGCTCGACGAGAGGCCGCAAATCGTACCCGGATACCCCGCGATGTGCCGCGCTTTCACAGTCCGTATGCCTTGTGATCCATGACACACTACGGCGAGAACTGATGTCTGCACCTTAGGTATTTGTAAAACACTTGTACAAATGCATGTGGTGAATTCATTCGTTTTCATAAAAATATGAACTATGCATTTCGCCCCAATACAAAAATAATAAAAAAAATTTTTCTGGGTTTGCCACATGCAGCCCACGAGTTTTTTGCGATTAATACGGTAGTTGACTCATTCTAAATTTTGATATTTTTCGTACAATATTATGAAATATAAGTTGATTAAAAACCAGTCTTGAAAAAAATTCAAATATTGATTGAAATATAAGCCAGTTATAAGCTTCTAAATTAGAAAATACGAATACGGGTTGGGTATATCCTCTTTTCCTCTTGTAGAATATAATGTGCAATATTAAAAATGACCTCACAACACAGTATTCCCGTCCTTGTTTAAATATTAAATTTAAACTTTTATAACTCGGTAAATTTTTAAGATTATTAAAAAATTGTTTCACTCTTCATCAGCTTGTACCTTGAAATTATGATTAATGAAATAAAAAAAATTTAGTCAAATACCCAATTATTTAATACACGATGATTTATTTTTTTTACAGTTAGTTAGTTTTTTTAGTTGGTACACTCTGATGTAATATGATAAATCCTACAAAGATAGTGATAAAATATTAATTATTTGTTGACAAGGGTTTTTTTTGTGATCATCATGCTGTAGTGAAATTGATTTCATCAAGTTTTATTGGAGACTAGCAAGTGATCGTTGCAAGTCACCCGGTATTGAATTAGGTAAGATAAATTAGTGTTTCTTAATGATATATTTTTTTCGGTGCGGATATAGAAATTTACATATTATTTTGTATTTGGGACATTTCCTTAAAGTAAGTTAAACGGGAAGTTTTGCCGAAATGTTTGCATTTGATTCTTCAGTGTGGACACTTGGTCGCCAGTTGAAAGTTATATTGACACCTTATTCCATATATTAATTTTTTTATGGAATGCAGGTAGAGAAACACATCGCTTTAACTTGTATTGACACCTCATTCCATATATTAACTTTTGTATGAAATACAGGTAGAGAAACACATCGCTTTAACAAAATTAGGTAAACATTTATTTCTGTTATATTAATATTAGCATGTAATTAGGATTAAATTTATTTATACCTAGAACCTCATTCAAAAAATTAAAGATATAAAACCGTTATTGAATAAAAAAAAAAGCAAAACTTTACTCGAACCTAAATTGTTTGATGGACAATTGTTTTTTTAAATTTATTAAAGAAACATGTCTTACTGAGAATGAGTTTACTTCAATATATTTAGATCTTCATACTAACTATCAAATGTCAATCGGATATAAAATATCATCTTAGATTCTTCCTCGCACAATATTCCTAGAATAAATATTTATTTTAGCTTAGGCAAATTGCCATAAATACAATTTCTTAAGTAAACAGGAAAATTTTATCGTTTATTACTGAGCGGTTTCTAAGCGTTTTTTTATTTCGTAACCTTGGTACTAATAGAATAAGCCTGCTGCTCTATTTTCGTTATGTCTGAAACGCTAACGAAATTTCATTACACTTTTCCTTGTACTACATTTCTCTAACGCGTCTCGCACAATAAATAAGACAAAGAATGTTATAATTTTGTGTAGTAGAATTAGATCGATAATCATAAACAATTATATTTTGCAAAAAAAATTTAAGACTAATAACCAAATGTTTACTTGGGTTTTACCTATTTTAGTGCTGTGATTTTTAAATGCTGTTAATTTTAATTGAAAATGTGATTAAAATATTTTCCATTTTTTTTTGTTTTAATAAACTTCCATTATTTTGTTTTTTTTGTTTAAATAAGTTATATTTAATTAAATTCGATAATACGTAAACGAGACATTTTTATTAAAGTTCGTAAACTTACGATTCCGCAAGGCGTGAGTATAAAATATGAAACTAAAACTAGTGAAAAATATGTAGAAACTTTATAATATGAACTAGCAGTATTAAGCGTAATATGTTGTTTAAGTCTTATATAAATTTTGAATAAATCGCCCGACAATAAAAATTGTAATCCATTTTCGGAGTTCAACTGGTGTATATAACAAATTTCGTGGTAAATTTTAATATTAATATGATCAGTCATTTTATACCCAAGTCACGTCAAAGACGATTACGTACGAAGTATTTTTTTTTATTTAACTTGTAATTGTATATAAGCTATCTCATTTTTAGAAATATTTCATGCAAAAAATACAAAAATAAAAAATTTAAGAATATAATCAAAATATTTTTTTTATTCTGTCAGTATGAATGAATGTGTTATATGAAATTAAATAATCGTAGGTGAACCCGTCTACGCACGAAAATATTTTTGTAATAATGAAAGAATAAAAAAATTTAAAGTAATGTCCATTTGAAATAAAATATTGGAACAGTTACAAACAGATCATGATATGGTGAAACACGAAATTACAAAAAAATATATTCTTCTATGTATTCCCATTTAAATTTTTACATCAATGTTTTCCTCTCCAATTATATGTGACACAAAATACAATATGTTTCATATTTCGTGGGTAACTGTGCAAAACGAAACAATAATCAAAATAAATGGTTATGTATGTTATATCCCTATGTAAGTTAAATAAATATGAATGAAACATTGAAGATATTCCTAATGGTATTAAACATAGTAAAATTTTAAAGAGCAAGCGCAATTTAATTTCTTGAAATATTACGACTCAAATTAAGCATTTCATTTCGAAATATCATTTTCGTTTCTCTTACGATAACTATGACCACGAAAAATTATATTATGATAATTACGACAAAAAAATGACCAGGTTTTTTATGCTGTCTGTCATTTCCCCATTAGGAGTGGATGATCATTAATGGGATCATCCTGGATGATCATAATGTTGTCATCCCTCCATTATAACTATATATATATATATATATATATATATATATATATATATATATAATTAAATTTCTTGAAATATTACGATTCAAATTAAGCATTTCATTTCGAAATATCATTTTCGTTTCTCTTACGATAACTATGACCACGAAAAATTATATTATGATAATTACGACAAAAAAATGACCAGGTTTTTTATGCCGTCTGTCATTTCGCCATTAGGAGTGGATGATCATTAATGTGATCATCCTGGATGATCATAATGTTGTCATCCCTCCATTATAACTATATATATATATATATATATATATATATATATATATATATATATATATATATGTATAACAAGTAATGACAAATTTTTACAGAAATGACAACAAAGGGGCTAGGGAATACACGAAGCGAAAAGTAACACAAATCCGTTGTCACCATTACTGATAATATGGCGTGATATAATATACATGACATTGGGTACAAGACAATAAGGTCAAAGTATAATCTAAACTCGTTTCGCAAAAAACTGTTTGACGTAAGTAAAAAATTAAAAAAAAACTTGCACTAATATGGAAAACATAATCTAAATTATTTATAAATATTATCATGATATACTGAGTAGGGATCGTGTAGACATGGTTTTGATTTTTTATAAGACCATAGAATTAATATTTTCCATTTCCTGACCACTCTCTACCTAACATGAACTAGAAATTGGTGTTAACATTCGCCAAAATTCTCACGTGATCCTCTTAATATTCAAAGCTTATTATATCGCGTAATCATAGCATAGGACTTGAACTTTCACGGCATTACAATTCGCTTTATGTAGGTAGGAAGTTAGGTGGTAGCAAACGGCCGCAGGTGAAGCAGGTACGTTTACTGCTTCTGGAAAGTACTGTGGACATGAAATCAATTATTAAAAACAGTCGCTAGAGACATGCGGCAAATGTCGTAGGTAAACTAATATTATGTATATACTTGCACTTGTCGTGGCTAAATAATTGCAATAAGCTTATATTTTTTCTATGTGTGTACTCTGGTCAAATATTATTAGTGACTAATTTGATGTCAAACGGTTCCATTAACGCGACGAAAACAAAGAGAATATTTATTTTGATTTTTTCACACGGAAAATATATAATCGTTTTTACGCTTGCTTCGTTTGCTAACAATTAAATATTAACTTTTTTTGACCATTTTTTTAACTGTCATTTGCACTCGTTGCACAATTCTTTTTACTTTTCATTTTATCAAAGGTAGTGAAAGACAAAAGGCTCTGTTTATTCGAAATTGGTAATTTGAGTAGTTCTGAGTAACATTGTAAAAAATATATGTATAAGGAAATAGAGATACAGTTAATAATTTCACAATGACTTTGATAAATTATTAATCTGAAGGGTGTTGTTGCAAAGTGCGATAAAAATATTGTGTCCATCAATAAGGTACAATTTATAGATAGCAACTATATTGTGCACGAAGCCATCTTAACTTTCAATCTAATATTTGCATTTAAGATGTCTTTCTAGATATGCAAATTTGTGTTAAGCCTGAAATAATTATGAAGATATTTGAGTGAAAATGATTCATTAGCAAGGCAATATACCTATACCAGGACATTTTCTATCATTGTTTTCATAAATATAACAATATTGTAATTTTGCTTGTGGAACAAAGCTAAAAAAGAATGAAACCTGCCTTGCTAGGAATACATTTAAACTACTTATAACATTTCAAATGGTCGCCACCTTAGGGAATAAGAAAAATATAATTAAAAAATAAAATCTGTCAGATCATTGTAAAGTGTCATTTATTTCTTTGGTTCAAAACCAATCCACGGTTATTTAAAAGTTATTATTGATATGTTAATAGCATATCTATGCTTAGTATATTTATTTCACGATATTTTTAACATTTGATTATTTTTGCTCCCTTGTTTCTATAAAACAAAACGTTTGCTGAAGGTAAAACCTATGGATCTCTCAGTAGAGTGACACTTTTTAACGGTATAGTGATATGTGACTTAGATCAATGCAAATTATTGAAATATGGAGCCTTGCATTAAACTAGATATGAAGGTCCTTAAATCCAGGAGATACTTACTACCTTGGATATAATTAGATACCCGGGTTCACAACTGCAAAAAATATGACATTTGAACATAAACTTCAACTCTACCTATTTTATTTACTTTGTCCACTATAAAGCAGTCACTTTTTTAAGTATAAGGACTGCCAAATAAAATTGAACTATTTAACATGACATAAAAAACTGAACATTTAAACGTAACACAAAATATCTAGTTTCTGTAGCTTTTTAGACCCATAGGGTGCTACTCCACCAGATCCTGAGGTTTTGAATGGGTGAAAATTGCTAATACAATTTAATATTTGAAAGTAAAATTAATATTTCTTTGATCCATAAAGTACTATCCTGGATATAATTAGATTCTCAAATCTACAAATATGAGAACTACTCCATAAAATTTAACATTTTAGTTTAAACTCGAAGTATATGGCTGAAAGAGTGGGTTTCCCCTTCAAAAATTGGAAAGTGGTTTCCCCTTCAAAAATTGGAAAGTGCTGCACCGATTTCCAGCATATGTACCTATCTACCCCTACAGTATCTACTTTCAAATGAAAATGTTGCGTTAAAATTCTATTGTTTTCGAGAAAAATAGTAAATAACCACACAAAACCACATTTTATGTTAGATGCGTATACTCATGCTATTTACGTGCCATCATGAGAAATAGAAATAATAATAATACATTAAACTGAATATCTATCTGGAGTATGTGGAAAATTGATTAAAAATATTATAGACTTCAAAGGGAGTAATGTGAAATAGCCATAAGTTAAGTTATAACTTAGTCATTAATTTTATCTGGTTTCCTTCTACATAAAAATACGAAGCCTGAACGTGTTATAAATATTTCATATCATTGAATCTAGCTTCATTTTAATTTTATAACTTCTAAAGTAAATGACCAATATTATGTATTGTGTGGACCAATATTGTGGCTTAATGTCCTCGCAAATATCAAGAGTAAATGTTTCCTTGGAAAGATGGATTTTATTAAATAATATTCATATTATGTATTGTAGGGGATGCTGAAAATTTGTCTTTAGTTATATCTAAAAAGAATATGGGAAAATTAATGTAATTAATAAATATAGAAGTCGTCTTTATCGTCTTGGGAACATATTTTTTTTAGTGTGGTAATTTTCTTGAAGAACTCTTATGGTAAGTCAAGTTAAGCTCTGTTTTTATACCCACAAATATAAATTTTATAATTTAATACGTTAGTTTGTCTATATATCGTAAATTTCTTCTAGTTAAAAAAGGTTAAAGTTTAAGATATATTGTATAAAAACATAATCAAGCCACACTTTTATAAAACTGTGACAGAGATGTATATAGAATGAAGATATTTTTGAAAAAGAAATAGTTGAATATAATATAAATATTATAGCCTAAAGGCTTCTCCACACTCAAAACGCCTTTTTTGTGTTGTTGTCTATCTATCTCTTTTTTTATTCAAGTATTATGCAATAACTATTAAAATGGTTCATATTCTAATTTGGTCTTTGAAGTAGAAATTAAAACTTAGACTACTTTTGTCCCATCCAAATACCTTCTCATGGAACTTTGTCTTTTTTTAGGGATTTCGTCTTTCTCAGGGATTTTGCCTTTTTTATTTCCTTGTTTGTTTGTTTTAGCTTGGCACTAAAACCATTAAACTGATATCAAAATAACTGTTATTAATATAATTCCTCGTGTACTGACTAAAAATGAAAATCTCTTATAAATAAGTGTTTTCATAAGAAAGTAAAATGCAACATGCGAGATAATATTCATATTTTAAACATCGGATTCGGAGAGCTCTATGTCCAGTTATTAACTGAAGCAGACTATTGATGGTTATCAATCTTTTTCTAAACTATCATGTATAAAATAAATTAGATTCTATGTAAATTTTGATAATTTATTTTTGACAGAACCAAACTTTTTTTACTCAAGTATTTCGTACGTCTCGTACAATTTCATGTCATCATTTGAGATGAAATTCATGAAACAATTTTAAGGGAATAAAAATCATTTTAAAAACGGTTAAAAAAATGAAGCCGTCTTCAAATTAGTGCATCCATTTTAACTATGAGCCCAACAAAATTTTATCACAATTTTAAGTTGGTTAATTTTAGGTGGATGAAGGATTCGAATATACGAGGGGTATGATCAATTTTCACTTAATATCTCTCATTTTTTCTAATATGCCCTGTAGTATAAAATTTACCATATACTAAAAATATTTAGTCTTTGGTAATAATTAGTTTCTTAGCTATTCAGGTTCTTAGTTGACATGCTCAAATCTTTTTCACTCTCGTCATGCTAGTAAGAAAGTCACTGATATATATGTAGAACCTACACTAGGCTAACTTTCTGTTACTGACATTTAACAAATTACTTGAAGTCAACAGCTCGTGAGTTAAACTAAATTGATCATTGTAAAGGTTAACATTTTGAACATAGTTAAAAAAAATATTTTTTCGTAACATATGTATATTTCATTTATCGTTCGCATCCCGATACGCGAAACCAAAAATCTATGTTGCCGTGACATAGTTTTCAACAAATTTTTAATAATCTGGAAATTTAACGATAATTCAATTCTAGTGAATAATTTATCGCTGATAAAAATATCGTAATTATTTCTTTTATTTCTTATTGTGCATTCATTTCTCTTCTATATTTGTGAATATTTTATCTATGAAATTATCTTATATACTCCAAATATCGTCACCGTGGTATGTAAGATTTATGACAGTCTTTGGCAGCACAGCGCACCGCGGGGGCCCGGATTCGATTCCTGGTCGATCGAGTGGAACTGATGACCGACCAAAAATCGAATCCAAATACTAAAAAAGAAAGTAAATATCGAGAAAGAAAACAACACCGTTTTAGAAGGGATGAAATGTTTTACTTTATTATCAAGAAAATGTTACACCAAGCAATCCAAAAATATATTCAAAATATTTAACGCCATTACACAAAATAAAAACAATAAAAACAATAAAATTATCACTCCGCAATATCAACAATTAAGTCTTTTTTTCGCCACTTTCATCAAAGTAAAATAACACTATACAGAAATATTGTAACACCTAAAGTGTATTTGGAAGTAAACACAAAAAGAAGATACAGGAACTCTCGCTGTCAGTTTCTACATAATTAATTGAAGAAATGCTTTGCAGAGAATAAATAGTTAAAAGCACATAATTTGCATATGATACTGATAGAATTTATAATGTTGAATATAAACACATAGATATGATCGCCAACGGCATGATTGTGCTATATATGTATGCCCTTGTGTACACATGAGGGGGTGGGAATGGGTATGAGCGCGCGTGCATTCATCTGCGCGTATGTGTATGTGCGTATGCGTATGTGTATATGCGAGTGGTTTCATGTATATGGGAGTATGCCTGTGTGTACGCGGGTATGTGTATGTGTATGTCCATGTGTACGTGCGTATGGGTGTAAGGAACTCAAAGTTTATTAATAATATTTTACGATTTATCTATAATTCCTTATATTTCAGGAACACAATAGTTAGTCAAAATATTGAAACTCAATAAAAGTATACGAGGCCATGAAAAATATTACACCAATAATTAAAATAATATTTTTAATTCTTGACTTTTTCATTACTCGTGACAAAAATCTCAACAAAAATCACTTATATTTTAACACAACTTTTGGGTAAAATCCGTACAGGGACTGGTAATTTTTTTTTGGGATCGGTTAAGATTGTAGATTGTTTGGTTTTAATTTACAATATAGTGAGATGAACATTTAATAAGGCTAAAAATATTTATTTTGAAACTGATACTAAACTGTAAACGCTATTACTAAAAGCGAAACTCATAACGCCATTGCCATACTGCAAATATTCAAGTGTGTGCACTCGTAAAACTGGACATAAAATTTAATTAAGCCGTTTGATGAGGCCATTGGTTTTATTTCACCAAGCAATAAATCAACATACTTACGGCGAATCCTTTCGTCAAGTTTTATAATTTTAACTGTTGTAGCATTTATTGTGATGTTTCATTAGTTCAAATACCGGAAGGAGCATTACAAAGTTTCTAAAGTTCTCGGATTTCACAAACAATGAAGACTGGTAATATTTCAAATTTGAGGTACAAAGAGTGATTTTAGGATTAAATCTATGAGCCGTAAGCAATATGAAGCATTTGATTTATTGTAATTTTGTCAAATAAAGTTATTTTACTAAAGTTTTGAAACGTATAATGATTGCTAAAATGTGCGACAAAGAAGAAATACTCATAATACAACCTACTAATATAAAAGATGTTAATTTATTTGAACTTTTCGTCATAAATTTTGAACATAAGCTATTCTCCAATTTTACTTCATAAAGATATTACTTTAACTTGATTTTACTTTAACTTTAAATTACGCTCCGTGGCCGAAACTTGCTTGTTGTGATGATTACGTATTTATTCATGTTACGAGTAAATTACTTCATAAAAGTATATTTCCTCGCAGGTTTCCTTTATTATCTTCAAACAATCTTTCATGCCATTTATATTTGTGTAACTTTACCCTCAAGGCACACATTTAATTCTTCAATATTTTCATCTTTTCTTTCATTTTATAAACGCTACAACCACATTAATAAAAAGCTGAGATAAAATACAAAAAAAAATTAGAAATGATTAATTGTTTAAATCACACTTATTAGCAAAATAACGACATAATTTAATTACATTTTTCGAAGATGATTATAAACATTTACCTATATTGTTAGTCTTTTGTTAAATAACAAAACACACTCCTTTTATATCCAATAAAGTCCGAAAGCGAAAACATCTAAGTGCTGTACAAATAAAAAAGTGAGAGGAAACAATATGATGATCTGCTTATCTGTACGTGTAATGAGTAATATAATTTGTTGATGGATTTAGATATAAACACAAAGGAAAAGTTAAATACTCCCCTGGGGCAGATAATTTATCGGCAAATTCTGTAAGGGACATATCAAGCGGCTACTTTTGTTAGAAGGTTTTATTTTGAAGACAGTCCCCTTCCCGATTTTTGTATACCTACTTTGTGAATAATAAATACGTCATAAAATATATAGAATAATAGACAAATATTTGAGGAAACTCAAATATTTTAACGGGATTTATACCTCTCATTCTAACGCTCAGAAAGAAAATTTTCACATGGCTGAACATCATACATAAATAGTAATATTACAAAAATATAGTGAACTGACTGCCGATGATTAAACTTGACTATAGTGAGTTAATGTCAAGCAGCGAACCCATCTTCTTTGAGTACATTTAATTCGACCTGATAAGATCTTCGGTTCGCTTTTATCCGTCATGGAAATTATCACATATATAACTGCAAATACCTGTATAGCCAATAATATTAACTTAGATGCTGAGTTAGACTTAAGTAAGATACTTTTGCACAGAGTACTTTAAGCAATTGGTTGCACTTTAGGCGCAAAAAAGTAAATGGATCAAATTTTAGAAATTCGTTCTAGCCGATATATCGAAAATCTTTAGACATTACTAAAAACTTTTATGAATATAAATATCAATAAAATGTATGTTAATACCTAATGATTTTCAATTTAATTAGACTTTCCCTGAATATTAACAATGAAACTAAGATTTATGGAATGAAATTTATTAAGTTTCTATATCTCCTTTAATATGACACATTTATCTATATATAATAATTTGAAAATTTAGGGGCGTTTATGGTTTTGTTGATCTAATTCTAAATATTTATATTATTTCCTAATACATCGAATTAGAGTATTTTACTGCCTCTTCTAAAATTTCTATACAATATTGTTGATTTCTAACTATTAACCTGTATGCAGGTTAATATGTAATGTCTCGATGCCAAATTACATGTTTTTTTATCAAAATCTTTCCGAAAAAACCTAAAACATCCGAAAAATTAGGTAATTCATTTCTGTTTCACTTTAAGAGTTCGGATAGAAAATATTTCATCACATTTTTGCATTTATTTTATCATCTAATTATAGTTTTTATATTAAGGTTTTAGAGTTCAAACTTCGAAGTAAAATTATATTATATTAACGCAAAATTATAGAAGACTACCTTAATGGAAACATAACTACAAACGAAAGGTTTTATTTGTTAAAAAATTCGTAAAAAAAGTTTATAGCGAAAAGTATGGTCCATTTAAAATTAATAATTATTTTATTGTATTTTTTAATAAGTTGTAACAATGAAAGTCTTTGTAAAAATTTGTTTCCATCCCTATGCGTATATTTTATTTCAGATTAAATGTTTCAGCAAACGAGTTTCTTTGTATCAACAGATATGTTTAGATTATCACCTATAAATACAAAATAATGCCAAACTCCGCTTTGATCTAACATGACGAAAGTAACAGAGCGGTAAACTTTTCCTGCCTCAAAAATATTTTTTTCATTTAATAAAGCTATTCAAACTTTGATCTTGTCTTGTTTTGCAAACGGGCTTTGCAAAGGGTATTAAGACAATTTTAGTGTAAATGATAATAATTAAGATCTTCACAATTAAAAAAACTTGTTAAGTAGTAGTACAACTCGTGGCACAAAGTTTCCATACACTCTGATGCTTATATAAATAGGCCATATAATATTTCAATGAACGAATAAAAAAAATTTATTTCTACCATGTAAACGTAATGCATAATATGTTTTTACGTCTAAAATTAATTGTGAATATTTCAAATATTATAAAGTTTGGAATTATTGCCATAGTTTTTTAGTAAAGAAGTTTTTACTAAGGCATTTTTGTAGATAGAAGTAAAGGGAGTATATATATTTAGAAGACAATATTTACAATATATTTAGTCCACAATTAAATGAAACTACGTGATGTAGTATTATTTCTACTTTCTTTAATTTTTTTACCACGACCTAGGTTTCGTTGTATTACAACATCTTCAGGTGGGATATTAGCAAAGATACGTACAAAGATCTTTGCTAATATCCCACCTGAAGATGTTGTAATACAACGAAACCTAGGTCGTGGTAAAGAAATTAAAGAAAGTAGAAATAATACTACATCACGAAGTTTCATTTAATTGTAAATAATGAATTTCTACAAAATTAACGCCAAATATATTCAATATATCTAGTATTATACATCATTATTTCCAAAAATAAATAGTACCGAAGTCCCAAGAATATGATCTTTCATTTATATTTCACACGACATATAAAATGATAAAAAAATAGAATAGTTTTATGCTGCTCTTTTAAAAATATTTAATGAACTTAAAAGTATTTTTGAGTATTTAACATTGAGATATATACTGCTTCATCAGTCTGCTAAATTTCAAAATCAAATGATTTCAGAAAAAAAAACGGTTGCATTGACGGATGAATGGATGAACATGTGAGTGGTCTTGTAATTGTCTTTCTTTTTTCATTTGTATGAACGGAATCCTAAAAATGTTGATGGTACAATGAAACTTCGTCGTATTTAAATCAAAGAGAAACCAATCAGGAATGAGTTCAACTTTGCCCGCTAGTTTAATTTCGTATAAAATGAGATCTTAAGAGAAGTCAATTCTCAACTATCACAATTAATAATATTTTTAGCACTCAATACTTTTAATTATTTGTAATATCTGCGTATTTCTTCATGTCTCAAATAAAACAAAATGTTAGCTCAATTGTGTTTGACATCTTAGCTATTTTTTTAACCCACGTGTAGTATATTTTTTTCGGCGTATTAAAACTCTCAGTTTATCACCTATAATAATTCATTAAATCAACATTTAGCTTTGTGATACGATCGCGAATACAAATAAATCACGGAAAACCTTTGTAAGAATCGAAAAAATCCTAAGTAATTCAAATTGAAGTATTTCGCTTAACTTGTGTTAATAATATAGATAAGTATAGATTACAGCAGAATAGTACTTTGCGCGAATTTCGATACGTACTTGGCCTATTTTTTTACTCAATGAATTATAATATCCGTAAAGTTCTCTTTTGAGGAAAATATGTCGCGTATATATTCATTATTAGAGGATCCTTTATTGTAATTATTTACAGTGTGGTTTTTGGCTTATAATCACAAAATTTATGTTAATTGTACATTCATACATTATTTTTAAATTTTTTAATCTTTCTTTCAAAATGTTGTGCAAAAACGTAATTTTCATGTTAGTTTTTATGTAGATATGACAGAATTCACTGTCAAAAAACTAATGTAAAAAAACTATAACGCTATAAACTTCTTCTTAATAAAAATCAGCAATGAAGGTAAAAATCTTTAGTTACATATGGATTTCTTATTTTTGATATCAACTTGTGTCATTTATATTTTAATATCAAAACTTATACCAAAAACAATAATTTTTTTTAATACAATCACCTGAGAAGGTCTTACCTTATACACTTTGAAAAATATTGTTTATTTTAACATAAAACTTTACTGGATAAAAATGGTATGTATATTTAAAATAATATTGAAAAATTTAATAGTCAACTCACTTCGATGGAAAGGTGAAAATTTCCATTAACAATTCAGCACAAAGCCACGTTTCTTTAGAAATCGACGAGCAATAATTAATCGATAAACATTCATCGATAAATCTCAGGGGATGTCGGTGATTGTGTTTCGTTTTGTAAAGTCTGACTGTGGCATGCCTTCCGCGGCTAGGTTTTTGAAACAACATTAAGAAATTATATTGTGTATGACTTTGAACTAGATGTTCAAAGTTCAAATTGAATATTTCTATTAGATATATTTCTAAAATAATTCTGATATTTTTCTGGATTACCAGAGTTCTTGCTCAGTGGACCTTACGAGTACAACTAGTGTAATGAATTATATTAAAAGAAAGGTATAAAGATATGTTTAAGATTCTGAAATAATAGGCTGAATTTTATTTTTTTCCTAGAGAGTATGAATTCTTTTCCACACAATTCCCATACAACAAGAGATGAAGAATTATCATGCTAAGATTTTAAATTTGAAACACTCATCTCTATAAGTTTTCGGGAGCGGTGTAACGGGACCAAACGAAATTCTGCATATAAAACTATGCAACATATATGATATTGAACTAATCCATTGAAGAAACCTTAAAAAACTAATACTTAAGTGTAATTTAAGATCGTAATATATTCTGGGTCATTAGTTTTAAGTGAAAGTAACACTTAATCAGATTTGGATTAAGGAAATGCAGAAGAAATTATTAATAAATATTTTTTTTACAATGCAGTCTACACATTGAATAATTTTTAAAATAAAATAGCTGCTGTACACACTTAGCAATGAATTTATTAGAAATTTTACTTATTTCTACCTTTGTTTTTTTTGAGAATACGTCAGTTAAAATGACTGAACGGAATTTATAATCGTTACGACCACATTATTAAAGAGGTGAGATAAAATACAAAATAATTGAAAAGGTTAATTGTTTATATCACACTTATTAGCAAAACAATAATATATTTTAATTACATTTTTCGAAGTTGATTATAAAAATTTACATCTAATGTTAGTCTTTTGTTAAATAACAAAACACACTACTCTTATATATAATAGAGTCCGAAAGCGAAAACATTTAACTGCTATACAAATAAAAAAGAGATAGGAAACAATGTGATGATCTGCTTATCTGTACGTGTAATGAGTAACATAATTAGTTGATGGATTTAGATACCATCACAAAGGAAAAGCTAAATACTCCCCTGGGGCAGAGAATTTATCAGTGAATTCTATCAGGGACATCTCAAGCGGCTACGTCCATTAGAAGATTTTATTTTGAAGACAGTCCCCTTCCCGATTATTGTATACCTACTTTGTGAATAATAAATATGCCATAAATATACAGAATAGCAGAAAAATATTTGAGAAAACCTAAAGATTTTAACGGGCTTTATATCTCTCACTCTAAATAAGACCCGTAAAAGTCTCTTTACCTCAATAAATGCATTTTTTGCTTCTTATCATATGTATTTAATTATTATATTTTCGCAAAGTATTAATAAATATATTACCAGGAGTTTTTTTCCACGCTCTAAGCCAATATTACAGAGAGTGCGAGTTTGCTTTTTTGCACATTTATTTATTTACTTTTGGTTATTTTTTTAATTTTAGTAGACGCAAAAACTACTAAAAAAATTCCAGTAATTATCCCGCTGTGAACTAACTAATTATCCTGATTGCACGTCATTTGAATAATTGATTCGAAAGACTAGCAAGCGAGGTCAGTGCTGTTGGAAGCAAGCCAAACATCACGTGAATCAGCACTAGCATGTGCTGACTCGATTCGTTATATCGATTTATTCGAAGATAATTTATTCGTCGATCATTAATTGCTTATATAGAATATTTATGTTTTGGCAATTAAATTCTAATTGTAGTAAAGTATCTCCCACAGAACAGAGATTAAATTATGTTCTGTGGTATCTCCTACCGAATATCAAATTGGATGAATAAATTTAAATGAAAAAGAAATCGCTGGTATTCAATGAAATGGATATGCAGAAAATTTACTGATTTTGTAACCAATATATAAATTTATATAACTAAACGAGTAATAATATATTTTATTCTGATAAATTGTAAAAACAAACAAAAATCTACATTAATTAAATTTTCAGCTAAAAATTTTCTATGCTAACGAGTATTCGTGCAAGATTTATATCTTACCATTTAAAGTACATAAGTCTGAAAAGCGTGTTAAAATAAAGAGATGCTTCATTATTTGAACCTGTCTCAGGAAAGTGATTCTTAAGATTAATTTGACCACAAAATCGGTATGAATCTTTTTTTTATTTCAGTGGAATCATTGGCACGTTTTTTTACGGTTTGCCGATTACATTTCTTATAAACACAAATATTATTTGCATATCGAATTAAAAGTGTTTACTTGTACAATATTAATAATTTAGAATGAGTAATAAACTGTCTCTCTTACTTGAATCTCGTACATATGTGCCTATATTATACTGATGTCTGGACGAACCGTAATATTATACAAAGTTATAAAAGGTCTCATAAGCTTATTTCGATAGGGAATATTAAAATAATTTTCTCTTAAATTTCGCCAACCAACTCTTCCTTATTACGATATAATAATATTTACACTGACGTCTTTCTCCGTTATTAATTTTCATACCATTGTTTACCATAAGGGCTTTGTAAATAAATTTTAATAATTGGATTCGGGCAGCTGAATAAGTTCAAAAAAAACTGTGTCCAAGTGTATTTATATATTTAATTTAATGAATCAGTTAAAGGAACTATTTCATGTACACTTAGCTGGACGTCCGTTCTTGCGGATTTTCATTTGATATAGTCGTCGATATAGATTACATTATTTTGTTAGTAAATATAAGGAATACGAAATTACGTCCTATAATATTGTTTATTGCGTTTATTTAATAAACTTTACTGTTAACTTAAGAAGTCGAGTATATATCAATAATAGCTACACGGACAATGTCTTGGAGCTAGTCGCGATACATGTATAAATTATTAAAATCAAAATAGACGATAAATTATTAAAAGAAGCTAGATATCTAAAAAAAATTTATAAAATATTTATACATAAACATATTGATATATATCTATGAACGAATAAATTACTTTGGATATAAATAAAATTAAAATAGGACATAACCTAAAGGATTCGGTAGAGATACTATACATAAGTAATAGAAAAGATTTCGATACACGTCTTTTAATAAGTAATGCGATTTTAGAAGAAATTTAACGACAGATTTTGTGGGCGAACTTAGAATATTTATAAGCATAGTATATTTACAAATGATTCCATATTATTATTGAATATATGTCAAAAAGTGCTGTTACTGAAAGATTAGCAGTGGATTTATATAGTAATTCAAGGCTATGAGCTGAAATTATTTGGAATTTAGATCGAATAAAGAGATTATAAAAGGCATTTGACAAAAAAAACTAGTAGATGTAAATTTGGGATACAGGCTGGATATGCATTTTTACTTATTTGAATCACGAATCATGACTGTTGTTATATTTTATGGGCCATAATAAATATGAGGGTCAGGTAAATATATCACTTACACGTATTCTATTTTTTTCACAGTGGATACCCAGTTAGATATCAATTTACCAAGTTTACTAAGCATTTTTTCTTTATGAGAATATTATATAAGATATTTTTATAGATGTTTTAGATTTTTATAGATTTCTCAATAAATACTGTTTCCCTGTTTTCCCAATTATTGAAATTTGTGTTATGGAAAAGCATTACCATAAATTACCAGACGTTAAAGGAAAAAAACTATAGCTACGATTCTAAATTTCATAATTTAGAGATATTCCCGATATTTTACCAATGTAAAAGATAAACTAGGCAACTTTTTGCGTAGGGAAAACTAGCGTTACAATCAACCCTTGAACGTTTACATATGGGTCGATACGGTCTAAATGTATAGAAAACCTTCCTAATAGAAGTTCTTGATAAGTTTATTTTGAATTTGTCTGGCTTGCATATATTCTTGGTCGAATATTACCCTAGCACCCAGACTTCTCTAGACGTTCCAGTTTTAAGGCGCACTGACTGACTTTATAATGAAACTTCTTAACTACGATTTTTAAACGGTATATTATTGATGTTACATAATCAGTTTTTCAAAGTACGTTTATAATGTGGCTATAAATTTATATGCCGACTGATATACTTTAACGTATAGTTGACGTCATGAAAATAAGAAACTAAATATTATATACTACTTCTCATGCTATTACATAAATAAATACTTGCATACCAAAAATCCTGTTAATATCTATGGGATCAGCCCAATTTTTATTCTTGTATGTCAATTTTATTTTTGTAGAGTCTACTTTAATACGAACAATATGCTATTATTGCTTTCACAGAATAAAAGCTGATACAGCTTCGTTACTGCTTTAATATTTTGGATTATATTTCTGAACTTACATTCATTTGTTTCACTTAGGTTTTGTAGAGACGACGTAAATAGAAGTAACATCCCTATATTTATGAGATAAGAGCTTTCACTTTTGAACCTATTTAAGTGGCTAACAGTAGATCATATATCGTTTTTACTAATCATCGTTATTACGAAACATTCGGAATAGAGATAACCTACGAGTACTAACTTTGTTTCATACATTAATTCATCATTTTTAAGGCTTATATAAGTTAATTATGTGGGAATCAAATTAACTACTTCATGTCAAAATTATGAATAATTATTTTACACAAAGTATTTCTTGGTCTGAGTAAGATTTGAATTTAATAATTACATATTATTTTAGAGAATAGAAAAAAAATTCCACAGCAAGTAGAAAAAAAGTTTGGGAAAATACGTATTAGTTGATCAAATGGTTTGTGATTTGAAAACAAAGACTTTTCCAGATTCCATCGCCTTACATGAACACAGTATTATTATTTAGAAATTCATAATTTTTCCCTCATTTAATTTAATATAATTCTATAATAATTTTAATTTTATATATATACATTTCTTTAAATAACATAATAAGCTATTGAGAACTAAAGAATAAACGAATGTTTTCATATATAAAATAAACCAACGATATGCTTAAAATGTTTGTGACTGTATATAGAATTTGGGAGAACAACTGCTCCTCGTGTATTGTGCTAACTTGGTTTGTATTGAAATTTAATTTATTCTAGGTTATATGTAACCTTTCTTGTCATCATTCATTAAAGATAAAATAACAAAGACTTATGTTCAATATCGTGAATCACATTTTACTCCGAAGTGTGCAAAGTAATATTTCCGAATCTTAAAGAAACAATATTCACATAAATTTTAAATTTTCCTTGCAAAGTTATATAATTCAAATCCTACTGTAAAGAAACAACAACTTTTAATTTTGAACACGATTCCATTTACTACTATGTGATCAAACTATAAACTAACTTTTAAGTTTTTATTTTTTTTAATTAAAAAATTCATACATAAATGTTTATTTGTTAAGGTTCTTAAAATTCTTAAATATCAAGAATTGGAATAACTAATTAGAAGAGTAAAACTGTTTACATTCTCTTATTAAATCTGTAACGTAAGTGTTATATTAAAAATGTGTCAATTCCATTTCGTAAAGAAAATCTTATTCAATCTAATTTCAATTTATATTTACAACTAAAAGCATATGTTTTTCACAATATCAATATTTTCAATGGAATAACAAAGAAAATTAATGCTCAAATTAATTATTATTGGCATTAACTGTATCCATTTTTCAATATAAATTTAGATGGAAATAATAATTTCTGAATTCATGCCGGATTTATTATTATAAATTTACAAATCTAAATTGTTCGTTACATTGCTACATTACACTTTAAAAATATCATAGAGGGGGACCGTATGTTGTACAGAAGATTGAATTATTCTGTATTTTAAGAAAATGCATATAAAGAGGACAGTCGTGGCTTAATATACATACTAATAAAGGTTTAGATTTGATCTATCCGATATCGACAATTAATGAAATATTTTCGCAAAATCGTTTCTTGGTTATTCACACCGTTCAAGTTGAAATTTTTATGTAAAAATATAAACACTACTAGGTTTTTTCGTCGGGCATTCAATAAAATCTAGCTATCTATATGAGTCAATTACAAATTTATTTTATTAAGCTTTCGTTCAGTATAAACTTGGTTCAAAATAAATCTTCAATAGAATATAATTTCTTTCTACCCTAAAAATAAGTTGATATTACCCGGTGTGGTCAGCTAAATAATGTAAGCGACATGCCGTTAGTGTAGCATAAGAAAAGGCAGAAAATTTAAAAATGTAATTTGCTTATCATTAATCCAAAGACTAATATGATTTCTTTATCAGAAAATAATAAACCTTCGAGGAAATCTAAATAATTAAGAAAAATAAACGGGTTTTTTTATTGTGGGACTATATCCACATTTTATGTAATTACCTTAAAAAATCTGAATAAAATTTAAATATTCTACTAAAGGTAAAAATAATGTTATTAAAGCAAAACTTTAAAATATTGTTACTTTGCTTGATTAATGGAGAGTTAATCAGGAATTCCATTGAATGAAATTGATATGTTGGTTTAAATTTTAACTGGGAAAGAGAATGGCTCTGTCCGCGACTTACTTTGCATGGAATTTGAAGTAAGAAAAGTTATTAGGCTTTTTTTGTATTTTTTGTTTTTTAAATATTTTTCCTTCAGAAACCATCGTCATGAAGTTTACTAAAAACGCTAATAGATGACGTTAGTTCTACCATATTGTAATTTATATGTGAGCATAAAATTAACTACAACGATAATAAATGGTATTGGCAGTACCATATCATAATAACTCTATGAGCATAAAATTTATTAAAAATGCTAACAAATGGCATTGTCAGTATCAATACCATAATATTCACTAAGTCAGGGTTTTTAAATCGCATTGTGGGAACTCGGGTTCGATACCGGCCACTGATCGAGCGGGGCTGAACTGGTGTTCTGTTTAGCTGTAAAAGATTTCTCCCGTATCAATAAGTCCACCATTTGTATCAATTAGATACAATACGTTACAAAAATAAATAATGGAACAAATTATCTTACCTAAAAGTCAAAAATGTTCGATAGGATTAAGATAAAAGTTATTAGTTAAAATTTTAATAATTTACCATCCCATAATACGTTATCAGATTTAGTTTAGCAAAAGTAGATTTTTTTAAATTTTAAGATGTAAATATAAGTGCGATCAATGCGCTTTGTCAGTAAGGGTTTATAAGAAAAATGTATAGAATGCTATCCATAAATATCAAAAACATCTTTCCCATTATTATCCTAATATTTTCACAAGATTATCTTCTAGTGTCGAGCTCGTTCTATATTAATTTAAATTTTACAAAGACACTTTTGACACGTGCTCTACTTCCTGACTTAAATTTTAATGAAATGTAACAAAAGAATTACCTTAAAAAGTTTCTCCTTGAGATGCTGGACTAGCCTTAGAAGGACGTAATTATTTAATTACATCGAAGCACGTACTTATCCAAACGAATTCACTTAGCTTTGGGCGAGGTCCTTTGGGCTCTTTTGTTTCTGAAAATATGCTTTTAGTTGCTCCTTGACTTTTCTGGCTTTAACCTTGTACTGAAATAAAGTAATTACTTTTGCATTCTTCTTACCAAAAGTTCAACGCTGCATGGTGTTGAAATTTTCAGATGGCGTTTGCATTAAAATGTTCTTTAGGCCGCCTTGTTTTCTATTTCACAGTTATTTCATTCTGTTAAGTTACAAACTAAGGTATTGTTTACGTCCACATATATTCAATAAATTCTTCAAGATTTATAACACATGCATGTAAACTATATCTTAAATAGAAAGTATTCAACTTTGAGTTGAACTCATCTGAAAAAATCTAATGTGATTCCTGAAAAGTATCATATATTTGATTAGCGTTTGGGAAAAGAAACCTACGCGGATGATGAAGTTTCTAATTAACTGATACTACATTAAAAATATGATGAAGAAACTATATTTTTCATGAAAATAATAATTTCATTTTATTGCAATAACTACAGTAATTAATCATTTTAATAGCCTGTGATTAAATAGTAGAAATTAATATTAATGGGATTAATGCTATTTTTTTTATATCGATAGATCTTCTTTTCATTTGTATGTTTTGAATTTTGTGGAAATTAAGATTACAATAAATTAAGAAAGAAGTGGCGTTAAGAATACAGACTAAGCATTTAATGTAATGTTTTTTTTTCAAAATTTTAGATTAATTTTAGTTAAAATAGTGATATCGGTTAATCATATTTATAAGTATCATACTCATTAAACGTAGGTTTTAAAATTATATATGAGCTAAAATGTTTTATTACTGGTACAATTAACCTTCGTATTACGCAGTAAAGAAATTCAAGTGAAAAAAACTATAAGATCAATGTTTAATTTTATTATATATCCCAAAAATTACCACGGTTAGGGCAAAATACATCTATAATAAACTTTGACTAACAATAGCCAATCAGGTCTAAGCACGTCCATTATATTACACAATAGATACATTATTAACGGGTAGAAATGGTATTTGCGTCACGATTAATATACATATTCTTTATTTAAAAAAATGGCAATAGGGTTATATCTTAAAAACTAATAATAACTTTACAAATCTTAGGCTGTGATAATTTTAATTCATGCGTCCGTGCGTGCGTGCAAAATATCAGTTTAATCAATAGAATTAAATCATTAAAATTATTATTACTTCATTTGATTGATACATTTAGTTTTTTTTTTAATTTGGATATAATTAGGGAACTATTGGAAGGTAAAAGCTATTTTTGTATAGGGTACATAAATATTGACTTCGTAAATTTTCTAAATTTTTGTTCAGACAACGCAAGGAAAATTTGTCAAAGGCGATCATAAATAAAACTTCAAAACTAGTAACCCATAAACAAAATGAAATTAATAGTGTTTCTTCCAGGATATAGCCAAGGAAATTATTGCTATTTTGATCATGAATTATGTTACTTTTCCAGCTTAATGAATTAGACCTGATTCTATTTTTCATAACATTTACTTTATTCCCAGTTTATGTTTCCACACTTTAATGCTACTTTAAAACAGTCGTTATCTTTTTTACAATTTTAGATAGAAAAACGTGAGCCAAATATTTCATAATATGTTTCTGATACCTACTTAAGCGTATACATATTTTTGAAGTTCAAAATTTTGATAATAATCCAGCAGGGCAAGAGTTTTTGATTAAAAATTATGAAAAAGTTATATATTGGTGAAATTCAAATCATTTTATATGAGACTGAAAAAATAAATATAACTAATATAGTAGCGATTCCTCGCTATCAACTGTCCTCCGAATGTACTTGTTTTCGCGAACACTTACGGTAACCTTCACTTAATCTGTCTATCTCATTGGTGCTCTCTCGCGATGAGACAAATTTCACTTTGCCCTTCACCACCAGGCGTTCAATAATACTATTGCTTCGTCACGACAGGTGTCTGAAATATTTCATTCCGCTAGTTTGTATAATATTGGATAAATATTGTCCGATGAAAAAACCGTAGAAAAAAACTAAAGAAAATCTTACAGAATGGATGCGTTGCTATGGAACTCAGTTCATATTTATTACCAATTTACCATCCACGCATTATTCTCCAACATTATATTTCCAGAACTTTTATTTTTTTCCTCGCTTTTATGTACTTACTAATGATTAAATTTTTTCTTACCTATTTCTTTTATTTCCTCAAACTACATTTAGAAGGGGTATTTTTTTTGGCTTTATGTTAATTATATTCATTAATATACTTTTTAGCGATGTGTGATCTACACATCGCTAAAAAGTATATTAATGAATATAATAAACATAAAGCCAATATTAATATAACGCTTGGTTATGTCTCCATCATAAACAGACTCTTTCAGTTCGCTTTTTTCAATATTTTTGGAAATATGTGACAGAGCAAATACTTTTTAGATTTTACTTTTTTTAGATTACTACAGTCACAGGTGTTACTCTCAAAAAACGGTTGATGTAGGAAATGTTGTGCAATAGCAAAGTCATATATAGCGTAAGTTATTTGCTTCACAAACCGCTATATTACTGATCAAAGTTTGCTAAATTTGTATTCAGTTCGTATATTTGAAGTGCATAAATTCTTCATTTTGAACAATTTACATCATCGAGAATATCTCAGAAAATATGACATCTAGAACCGTCATTGTAATTTTCCCACAGCATTGTTCTATCACAATATCAAACTGAAGTTTTTCTAGGTAAATTCTTGTTTTAAAAAAAGGATTGCAATCAAAGGACGGGCGAGCAAGTGAATTATTTCGTAAGGATACCGTTTTTCCTTTTCAATATTTAAATTATGGATTTTTTCCACAATATTACGGTTTAGGTTATTACTCATAACCTAAACCGTAATCTGTTTTCAAACTAATTTCACTTTTTTTCCAACAAGCATGCGTGTAGCTTTGAAAATTATTATGAAAAAATAAAATTAACGTAATGTGAACTTTTTTTTCATTTCGGCCCATGAAACAATAAGCTATTTTTCATTGGCTATAAATGGAAAGTTCTAATTATTGAGAAATTGGTGTACGAAATAGTACGAAAAATAAATAAAAAATATATTTATAAAATTATTAAAAGACTATAATCAAAACATTTGTAAGAACAATTATTACAATAATAGAAACTTTTACCAAAATTTTATTGTGTCCTAGTTTCACTGTTTAGATTTAAAATAGCCTCGTAACAAACCAGTTTAATACTAAGCAACTTACAGGTGTGGAGCCGCGGGACAAACCAGTTTAATACTCGTAATAAATAGACTAAATTCAGTTAAATGTAAATCGATATTAACATAAACCTAGTCGTAAGCTATCCTTGCTGCTTTATTACATTGATATTGTCACAGACTCGTCCGCTAATAAAAACAGGTTATATATATATATATATATATATATATATATATATATATATATATATATATGTATATGTATATATATATATATATGTATGTGTGTGTGTGTGTGTATATGGGCCTAAATAGATAGAATATATGGGCCTAGATCTAGCGGTTGATTCCAGAAACGTTAATATTGACCACCAGAAATTACAATATTAGTAATTTTTTTCATTCTTGGGCCTTAAACTTGTACTTTAGGTAACTATTTCTGCTCTTGGGTGATAATTGACAGAGTGCAAAATAAGAGGCTTATGTTTCCCGGGTTTAGCCCAAGGGAAACAAATGACCCACAGATGTGGAGCCGCGGGATACAAAACAAGTTTAATACTCGTGATAAATAGACCAAAGACCGTAATAGAGTACCATATATGCACAAAATACAAATCTTTTATCCGCGGAAAATTTGAGATAAAAATGTTAACAATAATGATGGTCGTGTGAAGAATTTTTATTTAATTTACAATCTTATTGCTACAAGAATAAAGATTGCAAATCTACGCGACGCTCGTCAATACGACCCCCAATTTCTACTTGTAATCTTTATGCATCTTGGCGTTCGAAGTGTGAAAGTCCAAATACATTATATATATATATATATATATATATATATATATATATATATATATATATATATGTGTGTGTGTGTGTGTGTGTGTGTCATAGAGATCTCCCCAAATAAATTCCCTGGGCGCGAATAAAAATGTTTATCGTACATGAATTGACTCCGAGGCAGTGTGTAGAAGTTAACTTTATCTTATTTTATGGAGGCTTACTCGGCTAATTGACAATGTGAGAAGAATAGACAATTGTATTAAATGTGAAAGTTTATTACTAAGGCCGAATCTTATTACTTGTATTATGTTGTCACATTTTCATTTTTGTATTAGTGGATGTCCATGCTAAAATCGCATAATTTCCTCAATATTTTAGTACATAGACCAAAATTTAATAAAGAGTATAGATAATGTTTTATTTACTTATCAAAAATCCAGAATATGGATATAAAACAGAAATGGTCTTCCCGCTATAACAGCTTAACATTAAGAATTAACCTCTTGATTAGAGTAGCTGAGTTTTTTGGAGAGGCAAGCGCGCATATTTTTTTTAACTTGGGTAAGTATAGTGTTCAAAGAAAGTGCAAATATTTTTTTCCCAATCTATATTAGATTAGGGAAAAAATATTAAAATAAAATAGATATCCTCATATATACTCAATTGTTTCCCACTCATATTCACATTCAATTCACAGTTTCCTATCCACAAGTTATATGTCTAAACAATATTTTATTTCTTCCATCCCACATTGGTTTAAGATAAATGCTGCTATTCCTGAGCATTTTTTAACACTATTAACCTAATTTCATATAACTACTGTCCTTTTACATTTTTAAGGTACTGTACTATAAAAGCAAAACTATGGAAGCATTACAATATTATTCATGTCTCCATCGATAACAACCATTTTTCTAAAATAAATTTGTGAAGGGAAACTTAAACTTAGATGGGGAAATACGGCATACTGACTCGCATATATGTGACACAGTTGTTAAGAAAGAAAATTAATTATATGAAAATTTTGGAAGAACAAATGTAGTGAATAGTAACTTGCAAGTATTCCATAGTATTTATTTCAGCATTTTAAAAAATGACGTCCTTGAGATCCAGAATAATGATAAAGTTAATTAAATCGTGTACATATATCTCAATCTCTGTTTTCTAATAAAATTTCTGTGGCTGCAACAATTACGTTTGAAAGAAGTCCTTGTTTGCTTGCAATAATAGGACAGAGACATTTGCTGTGAACATGAATGCTCAAATTAGGGAGTAAAAATAATATAACACATCAAAATAAATAAAAAAAGATGTCTCAATATAATGTTTGAAAGGAGTCCTTCTTTGCCTACGATAATAGCACAGAGACATTTGCTGTGAAAATAAATACAAAAATTTTTTTTTTTTACAAACATCCTTTATTGGATATGCATGATAGAATCTTAATATGCAATGAATTCATTATCATTTATGAAATGTACTAGATTTTATTGTCAAGTAAGTCGTGTACGGGTTTACTATATTTTATGTCCTATTTTATATTCTTTTTATTATAAATTATCACTCTATGACTTATTGAGCACCTAATTTTAATGCACGAAACGCACAAAAAATTTGAGTGTACGAAACGCACAAAAAACCAAACCTCCGCCCAAAAGTTTTCCCGTTGTCTAGCTTTTTAACCGAGAAACAATTTTCCTAGTATATTGTGCTGACTTTTTCTTGTCACTTAAAATTTAATATATTCCAGGTAGTAACTTGGCTTGCCATTTTGCATTAGAAGTGAAATGGGAAAGATTTATGTACTCTATCGCGCAAGGCGGTAAGTATATTCCGCAGACTATTTAAAGTAAATTTATGGTAATAAATAAAGGAATATATAAGGGAAAAAATTCTACAATAATATGGAATTTATTATGTAGAATTAAATGTTTCTAATAATTATGTAAAGTGAAAACTTTTTTATTGTTTCTAATTCAAAAAATTCATACATATTGCTAATTTTAATAAGATTAATGGTTTAATATAATAAAATTAATATAATTAATTAGGACAGCCAAACTATTATTTTACCAATATTGAAGCCGAATAAAAATTTGTGAATTCTATTTCGATTACGTATAATAAAATTGTGAGCGATCATAAGAAACCTGGGAGATGTGAAAAATCTATTTTTCATATTTTTATATCGAAATATTTTAATTTGAACGAATAGAAAACGAAAAAACAAATATTCAGATAAGTGTTAATAATAAATGAAACATTTAATTTTATTAAATGATTTTTATCAAATAATGTGAAACAGAAATACTTCTTAACAATTTATCGAAAATATATTTTCAATTTTATAATACTGTTAGCCAACAAGACGCTAAGACGACCGAATGACACGTCGTAAAGTAATATCATCCAAACGCGTTATTAGATGTTTCACATCAAAAATTATTTCAAAGTGTATTTGCAAATAAAATTGAAACTTTTCAAGAAGTTATATTTATATAATAATGAAATTAAAAAGAAATTAAATATCCTTTTTGAGTATTATTGAAATATATCACCTTCCTTTATAAGGTTTGACTGTAAAAATAATGATTTTTCAAATTTATTTTGATTACATCATTACAAAAACTATCGATGGCTTGTTGCTAAAATTGCAATTCATTGGCATTATAAAGATGAACAAACGTAGTTACAGGACGTTATGCAGCATATGCTATGTGATATTGAATTTTTCGACAGTTATTATACGAGATTGCATAGAACGAAAATAACAGTGAATTAAAACTAATACTAATAAAATTTTAGAGTTCATCCATCCAATAAAGACAAATTATAAAATATTTTTGTACTATCGTCGCTTGGTTAACAATACCACTGAAATTGAAAAATGGCTGCACAAAAACATAAACACTGTCAGTTAGATTTTTTTCATCAGGCATCGAATACACTATAAGAACTTGATATACAAATGAATTACTAATATACGAGCGTATTTGAATAAATAGAAACAAAATTAACAGTGTACAGTCTCTTTCTGAAAAAGCAGTAAACATTACTTACCCACGCCGCGTAAGTAATGTTATAAATAAAAGAACTCAGCCACAAGTGTGGTGATTTACTGGATTTTCAAGGTTCCGTACATCAAAAAGAAAAATGCAACCCGCTTAAGATTACTTACGGGTCCATTTGTTCGTCTGTCACAACCAATTTTATCATTATTTATGCGACGTGCAAACTTGAAATTTATCATAGTAATACACTATTGATCCTCATATTTTGCACTATAACTTCCTAAGAACTGTCATATATATTAAATATGAATATAAGAATTCAATAGGAGTAAATAAACACTCAACAAACACAATAAACACTCAACTTTGAACATTTTGTCAATCACATCGCTCAAAGTTGCTTGTTATGAGGAATACAAAAATATTCATTACTTTTATGGCATATTTAAAAATATATTCTAAAATACATTCAAGAAATAGGGCCAAATATTTTCTACCTTATTTTCTATGAAACTAAGAAACCAAAAATTATGAAAAAACAGGATTGATAAAATCTGTCTGGAATACTATAGAAATATTATAGCGATTATTGTCCTTGATCTTATACTTTTTCAAATATACACTTTGTTTTCACCTCTTTGAAATATATGGCAATATGTTTACGTTGTGAAAAATGAATATACCCTGAGAAAATTTTATAAAATATATGTTTACAAGTACTTAAATTTGGACGGAAACGTAGTTTTTTTCCAAATTATTGATCTTTTTTGTTAATCGTTTTCCACGTTTACTTAAATTACATAAAAAAAATCAATAACCCTTAAGTATTTTATTAAATTTAAAAAGTTCCTGCACTATATACTCTTTCCCTCTTTGAGCAAGTAAGTAAAATGATTTCCATAGTGTGACATTCATATAGAAAATGATACGTAACTTTTATAAAGAAGGAGGAATATACCTACTTTTCCTACTAACTTTAAACTCCTCATTTAACAATTTTCAAATATGCCTCCTCAGATTTCCGTTTAAATACTTTTAAGCTAGATTTTCTTTTTTTTTAGACATAAGTACAGAGTTTCATAATGCTGTAACTCTGGCAATGATCTATGCTGTATAAAATGATTTAACTCCTGCTACTTCAATTGAGGCTAGTCCCAGTATCTATAATTCTGGATTTCTTAAGAATAACTCTATTTCAAATACAGTTATAATCAAAATACCCGGAGCAACATTGTCTCCATAGCTCCCCCTGGAACTGTTAACTATGACTATAGTTTCTGAATTCATGCCTCATATTTGTATAAACTTGACTTATAATTTGTCGCTTATCAGAAATAGTATTCATTATATTGTTGTACAAACCTTTTAATGTATAAAAATAAAAGAATTTTTTAAAAACATGGTCAAAAGTTTCAAAAGTTATTTTTAATTCATACACGACGAATTATGTTACGAAAATAAAGAATTAAGGCTGTCCCATGTCCCGATATCAATGAGTTCACCTATCTCTATTTAGTTTTAAACAAATTTATAACAATTTACATTTTGCTAAAAATTGTTGATAAAGTTCATAATTACCAAAAATTTTAACAATTTCTATCTTGCTAAATAAGAGGTAAACAAAGTATACGCTAGTAAGTATTAATACATGCATTAATACCAGGCGACAGATTCTTTTGACCCCATTAGGACTAACTGCAGACTTTGTTCCGAGACGCGCACCATGTCTGTATAATAACGACAACCTAACAGCCCCAACTCGTATGTAATATGGGGCAACGAGTTACATTAGGGATATATGCTCATTAAATACGACATAAGAGGAATGTTTATCACTAAAACATGTCGTGAATTAGCGCTATTTCACGAGGAATTAGGGTTATTTGGACGTATTTTATTTTCAGTTTTTTAACATTAAAACATTACGACAGAAGACCTCCGGGTCTTTACTGACTTCGAAAAATTATAAATAAGTTATATACATCAATAGATGATGACATGTTTATTTTACATCGTGCAATGAAGCTTCCCAACCGAATATATATTGGCAAAATTGGTGTGGCCCGATTTGAAAGATCGGGAGAGGTAGGTGAGTAAGTAAACAACCCGACTGCGGGAAAATATACCAAGGAAAACGTCGCTATCTGTCGTTTACCGCACATATAGTTATTCTATGATTCTGAAGAAATAGAATGGAAAAAATAAAGTTTTACGAATTAGGAATATTATAGACATGTAAATATTTGACTGGAAATGTTAAAAGAAAATTTTCAACTTAAACTTTATAATATTACTGCCCTTTTCACTATAATTTTTTGATTTTTTTAGGCCTACAGCTCGTTGACGATTAAGGCAGTGTCATTAGAAACATTAAATTTCCTATTAGCGTGATCTCAATTGATGTAGGTTAGTTTAAACGTCTCTGAGTCATAAGAGTCCCTAGTGTCTAATAAAATAACCGTCTTAGCTTCGTATTTCTAGCTTTTTTTGGTACTTGATGATTATCTACCCTTTGTATGAGGTCAATTCAATATAATCTGATTGTCTTTATATTGGTCACAATCATCGAAGCATGATAATGATTGGTATTCGTAATTCTTACTTACCACCAATACAGAAAGTCCTCTATTTAATATTGTAGAAAATTTCCAATACCTACGTGTTAAGAAAATTTTCGAGCTTTTTCGACAAAGCTTATATTTCATAAACTTATAAAAACATAAGAAATGTCATCAGAAAACTTTGATTAATTCTTACTGGCAGATATGAACGTCCTTTAAAAAGTACAATTTTCAAAAATCTAGTTTCTCAGAATTAAGGTGTAAAAAATAATGAACTGCTTAAACCTTGCAACCATGTAAACATTTTAAAAATAATATTGAAATTTTAACTTTAAAATTTCAGAATATCTTCCTTACCTTTGAAATAAGTGAAAATAATCCCATTCAAATTAATATAAATACTGTCTACGCTATATTGGAAAATATTTCTCTTAATACATAAATAAATGAGAATCTAGGTGGTCAAAAATATGATGAGCTTTAAATAAGAGGGCGTTTTTTATAATTAATTACAGCATATTGAAATACTATTTGGGAGCTATGTCAGGGGAATTTTATTCGCATTATTGCGCTGCAATTTGAAAAAATCCCTGCAGCTATTGACAAATTTCTAATTGAATTTTGTTGCCATTTTTGGCACAGTTTACATTTTTCATTTAATTTGTTTCGGTATAATGATTCGGTATATTAATCGGTATATTAATACTTAATTACCATTGAGTGCCATATATAACCATAAAAGCCTTAAAGCAAAATTTCAAAATGGTTATGTGAGGTGGGGAGAGCTTTTATATAATCATAAAAGCTTTCCCCACCTCACCTAACCATTTATTCATATGTCTGTCAATTGGCTCAATTGTGTTTATTGATGTAGAATTAAAGAAAAAATTGCAAGTATTTCAAATATTTATTTTAGAATTTTTTCAAGATAGTTCTGAAAATATTGCAGAATGTTTCCCTAATTTTTTATCACAAATCTACTAACGTCGCAACTTGAAAGGCATTCTCAATATTTAATACTCAAAAATATTCATGTTTTTAGATAGGTCAAAAATTAATAAAATTTTCTATTCCAATTGCAAGTATCCTATGAATTTTGTTGGAAGAGGAGCATATAGGGAAACCAAAAGTATTTTTTGAAAGTTTAATGAGAGTTCTGGAGACCCTGTTGAAAATATACAATAAATATATGTTTTATGTACAAAACTAAAAAAGTAAAAGTTGTATAATCAAAGAGAAATAGGGGATAAAAATAAGAAAAATTTAATTCTATCTTTAAATAGAATATTTTTACGATATTCCGCGTAAATGATAAGAAGAACAATATTTACTTTATATTATAAATTTTACTTTCTTTTCTAATAAGTTACCTAATTTTTTACTAGCAGTATAAATTCTTTAAAAGCAGGTAGAATGATAATTATGAACACGGTGAAGTCTCTGGGAAAGAAAAAATAAAGATAAAACGACATATTTATCAGCTCTTTATTTTCGTTTGAGAGTCTATATGAAATATTATTTTTTAAGTTAATTGATATGAATTTTATAGTTAGTTATTTTTGGAGACATCACAATTTTTTTTTAAATAATGTTATTTTATGTCTTCACGCGTACTATTATGAAATTTCATACATTATTTTTATAACAACATGAGTATATTGTATAAACTACAAATTTTTTGAACATTGGTAATCAAGATATTTTAATTCAAATTTAAAATTAAAATTAAAATGTACCATAAAAGCTATTTAAAATATGTTTAGTTAACATTTGACATGTAAATCTTATTGTAGGACGATTTCTGGCGTTTTTTCAATAATTTCAATTTTGTTTAGAGTATATGAAAAGAGTATACTTACAATTAGTAGTTATGATGAATACTAAAAGAGTGGACATGGAAGATTAAAGTTTGTTTATTAAGTTCTACTATTAGTCACCAGCACCAGAAAATTTATGAAAAACTGTCTTTTATGTGTACGACATCTAATGTGGCACAATTTGTGGATACAAGGCGACTTTTAAATTGCCCTATATTTTTTTTACTTACGAAGGAGTAAGCTACTTGAATGCATCACCAATAGTGTCAAGAAATAATATGCAAGAAAATTAGGAGTTAGATAGAGATCCTGATTTATTTTTCATTTATATAATAAATATTATTCCTTTCGAATTTTTTTTTAGTATTATTTGTTAAATGTTTGGTGGAATTGAAACGTTTTGGGTATAACGCCAGTATAAATAATAATTTCACTACTTTTTTCTTTATTTAAAGTTATGCATTCAAAAAACAATGTATTCGATTAAAAACATTTTCCGACCACATTTATTTTAGTAAAAAGTATTCGATTTGAAAAATGCCCCTATTATAAAGACTTAGCTCTAACGTTTCTGTTAAGATTTGAAACCTCTAAGAGATTTTTTAGCTTATTTATGTTTTTTCTTTTGGATTCTTTTGAGTTTTGTTTAAGAACAATTCTTATTCACGTTTAAATATTTAGTGTTTAGTAATATTACGAATAGAAATAAGTCAAAAAATTATCAAAAACAAATAAAGATATCGTATCAAAACAGTTCTAGCAATAAGTGCGAATTTAATAGATAGCTATGTAGGTTTGCATTAAACTTATTGCCTGAAAACCTATATAAGAGTGTACGCCATCCCTAAACCGCCATTGTTTACTTCTTACCTAGCCTTTGACAGAAATAAATTCAAAAACGTCACAGTATCAGCATTACGGCCTTCTTCGCTCAAGAACTTATCATACCATGAGTTGCTTGCCTTTTTTCACTATATGTAACGGTGATCATAGGAATTTAAAATTTTTTCAGAGAGAAAAAAAGAGAAAATAGTACACAATATAGGCGTATTGTGTCCTATTTTCTTGAATAAAAAAGGTTTTCAGCTAATATTTCTTTAAGTGCAGTGTTTTTATATATTTAATATTGAAACATTTTTCATCGACTTAGATATTTCCTAATTGGTTTTCATGTAAGTAACTGTATCAAATTATTATATTATCAAATAACATCAAATACGATTAGTGATTTTATGTAGTATTTTTGCGTTACTTACTATTTTGTTCAATAAAATCTATTCAAAAGCATTTTTAAGTGGCATACGATACTTCTTTTTCTTAGTTTAGTCGGGGCATTTGACGGAAAAATTTACTAGCAAATTCAATAACTTATAAATATACAATATTTCAGTCTAATTTATAAACTATATTCATAATACACAAGTTGAAATTTATACAGAACTCTCATAACAAATAGCGCAATAAAATAGAATCAAAACTACTAATCCATGAAATCCTTAAAATTTATGTATATTAATAGATAAATATGGAAGCAGCGAATCATGCCACTGATAAAATATATTAATATTGTGTAGGCCATTACGTGATTCTTAATAAAAAGACATTCACTAAGCATTTCTGCCTACTCTTCCACACTTAAATCCGGACCCAGATTTAAAAGTTATAGTAAATATTTAGAAAAATCTTCCTCAATTATTAAAATTATAACTATGAAACTTTCACAACTTAATAAAAGTGACAAAAAAGAAAAAGCGCGAAAATACACTAACTCTCTTCACGAATGATGCAGCCATTTTTTATATTACTAATTTTTGGAACAAAATATTAAATACTTATGAAAATCTGCAGAAAAAATCTGCTGTAACGAGTATTAATAATTTGAACCCCTTGTACTTAATTCTAAAATTACGTAAAAATTTAGTTTTTTCCTGCTTTTTCTATTTCCTTTTATCTTCATGACGCCAAATTATTATGGGATGTTGAAAATTGAATGTTATTATGATGTTGAAAATTTAATATTGACACCTGGTCTCAATATGTAAAATGATGTGAGGTTAATGTTTCACTAAGCAACTTTAATAAATCAAAATGAAATCTAGCAAATGTTTTTTTCAGTTTTTATTATATAGCTTCATTGTCTATCCAAACCGCTTTTAAAGCTTAAATTATTTATATTATTGCTTTTATATTAATATTTCCTATCTCAAGCAGAGACTCTACGAATAAATTTTGGGTTACAACCTTTTATCCTTGACGATGTGGAGGTACTGCTTCGTTAAAACGTGAAACCTAAGGATCTTCTGTTTTTAAGATAGATTTGTGGTTTTCGAGCAAAACTCTGACACTAAGCTACGGATTGCAATCCCTCTATCCTGATGATTATTGAGCTGCGAGATTATTACCTACCTTACCAGTGAGATTTGAGGGTCTTCTGTTTCAAGTTATTATTTTGGGTCTTCAGCAGTGACTCTGTCATGGAATTCTAGGTGCTAACTCCTCCGTTGTAGGTGTGCTGCCTACCTAAACTGTGACGTTTGAAATTCTACTGTTTCTTAAATATTGATTCCAATGGCTTAATTCTGATCCTGTAGAAATACTGTTACCCAAAACCGTGAGACCTGTGGGTCTGCTGTTTTTAAATTAGTATTATGGCTCTCAAGCAAAGACTCTGCTAGTAAATTTTGAATTCCAACTCCTTAGTTATGACAATGTGTAGGTATTGCCCCGTTAAATCGTGAGACTTGAGATCTGATGATATCTGGTGTTTTTAAACTAGTAATGGGAAGTTTAAACAGAGACATTGTCTTCAAATTTTGGATTCCAACTCTTCAGTTCTACTACTACAAGTTTGCAGCTTGCTTAAAATATTAAATTTTAGGATCTGCTCTTTTTAACTAGTATTTCTGTCATAGAACTTTGCATTCTAACTCCTCAGTACTGATGCTGTAGAAGTACTATCTGTCTATACCATGACATTGGAGGATCTGCTATTTTTAAATTAGTATTCCTTGTCTCAAGCAGAGTCTCCCGCTAAACTTCGGGTTTTAACTTATCGGGCTATAGGGGTACCGCTTTCTTAAATCTTGAGGCTTGAATATTTTTGGTTTTCAGGTTAGTAATTTTGGTCTCAAGTAGAGACTCAGATACTAAGAATTGAGTTTCAACTCCTCAGTCTTGTTTCTGAAGGAAATCCTGCCTAAATCGTGAGATTTGAGGACTTTTTGATTTTAAATTAGAATAACGTATCTTTAAGCAGACTGACAGTAAATTTTCGGCTCCAATTCTTCCTATTTAAGTCGTGAGAATTGAATATCTTCTATTCTTAAATTAGTGTTATGGACCTCATGCAGAGACTCCACTACTATAATCTAGCTTCCAATTTTTCAATTTTTCCGTTGTCGGATTACCGCCTGCATAAATCATAAGACATGTGGATCTACTATTTTTAAATTTGTAATTTGTATTTAGACTCTGCTACTGAACTTTGGGCTTCAACTTCTAAGTCTTGAGGCTAAGAAGGGTACCACCTATTTAAATCGTAAAAGTTGATGATCGGTTCGTTTCAATTAGTTTCTTGAATCCCAAGCAGAAACCCCGTTTTTGAACTAGGGCTTCCAACTCCTCAGTCCTGATATCTTGGTGGAATAGCCTGCTTAAATCGGGAGATTTGAGGATCTGCTAAATTAATGTGTCAAGTCACAAGCGGATTCTTTACTGAAAAACATTAGGTTTTCAAAAAAAAATTGCAGTTTTATTTATGTCCGAAGACGATATTTCACTGCAAATATACGAATTGAGTGTTTGTATTTTAATTAATTTCACAATTTTTAGCGAATTTCTAATTCATTAGTTATTTGAACTCGATTCAATTCTTTATAAAAATGTTTTATTACACCACAATCTTATTTTATAACCAGAATAATAAATTACTGGTAAAATAATTTAAACGGAGATCAAATATGTGATTATGTAGACAGACGTTATGGAACAATATAACATTTTACGGGGAGTAATCACAGGATGCATGTGGTATTTTAACAACAGGTGTAAACTGGAATATAAAAAATTTTAAAAAACTGTTAAAAATCAGTAAAACTCTGACTAACGAGTTTCGGCACGCGCTTAGGCATGTATAAATAATCATTCCGAGGCGTACTATATTTCTATTCAAATATTTAAAAGTATCAATATAATTTTCATCACTTAAATTTATGGTCTATTGCGTCTTTCGAGGACGTGAGGATATTGTGGATTTCTCAAAAAGTGTGAGATTTAGAACGTTCACGATAATTTTCTAATTAACTTCATTTTTTTCTTGATGCTCATATATAAAAAAATACATTATTTTAACATTATTTATATGACTATTTTCATTATAAAAATTAAATAATTTCAAACGCTGAATTTGCATTATTTGCATATTCTAAAGTTTCAGTAATACTAGAAGTCTATATTATAAAAATACTTAATATACTGTCTAATTGACAAAATATTAGTGAAAAGGTTATAAAAGTTAATTTTTCTTTCACTAATGCATTAAGAGATACTTTACACATGTGACCCTGTCAACAATATTTAATTTTATTTATTCACATATACCTTAATTGATAAGTCTTAAAGTTCTTTTTCCAATTTTTAGGCAAAAGTTGCGACCTCTTGAAACTTTTCACGAAAATTCGTAAATATTCTTTTGATACGATCTCTATGTCAGGGCTATTTTTTTCAACTCACTGTAAAATAGGGCTATATCTTTCATTTTCATATCAACTAAAGGCATGTTGAGAGAAAAGAAGATTAGAAAAGGTATGTGGATTTATTTCACTCTTTTCTTGTCACAAGATAATGTAAAATGAAACTAAAATGGTCTGTTTCTATGACTCGATAGGAGAATTGTTAATTTAAGTGTGGCTTGCCGTTATTAAAAGATTTAGATACGTGAGATATTTCAAATAAAAACTGATAACAATTTATCGAAATTAATTTGAATTAAACTATGTAATAATTAGAAAAAAACACGTTCGATTATAAACTATTTCATAAATTTAAAATATGATTCACGAATAAGCAGCAAAGCAGCATTATGCATTTTTCAACTTATACCATATAATAAAATAAAAGATTACCTGCACATACATGAACAAAGTACTATTTAGTGAAGTTATTTCAGATAATAAATATATATATACTGATATTAAAATTCGAGTCAATAAACACCAAAATATTCGAAGAGGTTTGTTTCAAATTTCATTTCGTATTATGTAAAATATTTTAGCGTACTTACTAAATTTGCCACGAGCGCGATGGCGCCCGCGAAATCAGTTGCTGTTTAGTGCGCGGTATGGGTAGGTCGCTCGCACGGATCGCTAATTTTTTATCTTTCTACGTTACATAAAGTTAAAATTATAATATTATTAGTAATTACAATATAAAATGGATCCAGGAAGAGAACATTTTTAACCCATAATGTCGGAATACGAAAATAATTCCAGTGAAAATGATTGTTTTTCAAGTTGTGAAGAAAGTGATCGTGATGTGAAGTGATATTGTGATGCGGTCACAATTTGGCGTAATGCAAATTTTCAGTGATAGTGATAATAGTGACGATAACAATTATTTTGCTGATACAGAGGATGTACCGGACTGCGAAAATACAATGTGACCTTGATTTCAGTTTTGTTATAATTTTTGTTCACAATATGTATTTCCAAAATTTTCTTTGTATTTTATTATCCTTGTACAAGTTTTTATTAAGAAAGTACCGAAAAATTATTAAAATTGGAACATTTTTCGAAGAGATACAGTTTTTTTTTCGAGACAGGGGTAAATGACATCAAAGACAAAATATTTCTTTGGTATTTTTAAGTATATATGAGTAAAAATCATGGCACTAAAAGGGATATATACACACACACACACATATATATATATATATATATATATATATATATATATATATATGTGTGTGTGTGTGTGTGCACGTGTGGGCGCGGGCATACGCGTGCATGCGCGCGTGTGTGTGTATGCGTGTGCGTGCGTGTATGTGTGCGCATGCATCTGGATGTGTGCAGTGTGCAATGCCGCACCGTGAGAAACTGTATGCCTTGTGATCAATCCGACACTTTACCTTAGGCAATAGTAAAACACTTTTACAAATGCATGTGATGAAAACCTTCATTTCCATATTAATATGAACTACGCATTTCGCGTCAATACGACAGCAATAAAAATTATTTCTTTTGGGTTACGTGCAACATTCAGCCCACAAGTCTTTTGCGATTAATTATGAAACATATGATGATTTATTATAAAAGTTGGTACATTCTGATGTAACGTGATAAACCCTACAAATTAATATTATTTGTTGTCAATGGTTTTTCTTTGTATGCATCATATGCTTTAGTAAAATTAATTTCATTAAGCGACTTGCAAGCGATTGTCCTAATTCATACGAAATTTAATAGGGTAAGATAAATTATTTTTCCTTGATGTTACCATTTTTTTTCTGTGCGGATGTAGAAGGTTAGATATTCTTTTATATTTGTAACATTTCCTAAAAGCCAATGAAATGGGAAGTTTAACCGAAATGTTTGCATTTGGTTCTTCAATGCAGACACTTCGTAGTCAGTTGAACTTATATTCCACACCTTACTTCATATATTGACTTTATTATGGAATACAGGTACAGAAACACATCGCTTTAATAATTTTGTATCTTACCATTATGGTATAATACACAGTAAAATTTCAAAGAGTAAGCGCTATTCAATTGTTTGATAAATTACAATTCAAATTAAGCATTTTATTTGGAAAAATCATTTTCGTTTCTCTTGCCATAACTACGGCCACGAAAAATTATATTACAATAACTACGAAACAAAAATGGCCACGGTTTTATACAAACATTGATAGATGATCACCATAATGATGACAATAAAACTGAACGTGTGTTTCTATGACTATTAATCTTAGCTAATGGTACCAAAAACATAAAGGGCTTTGCTGTGTCCTTGATGAAAAGGGATATTCGCAATTAGTTATGTTATGGAAGAGGATGAGCTCTTAGGTGGTTTCAAAATTTCGAATCTTATCTTAGTTATGATTGTGTAAATAAATCCGAATTCCATTTTTAAGTATTGATGAAAGTTACGGATCAACTTTGATAGTCAACCACAAAATATAATGACTGCCATGGTCATGGTCCGCTGAAGATGAATCATAACAGATTTTAATCAAACTTAAAGGAAAGTTTGTTTGTACATAAATAAAAAATAATTGACATAGAAAACGTATATGTCAAATAACGTAGTAAACGCATATGTAAAAGCCAATTACCAGTTCTGAGAAACATGAACGTAACTAAAGGATAAATGGACAGACATACAATTGATCTTACCCATTTTCATTTGTAGAAAGAACAAACAGATACCAAAAAATGACTAAGGAAATATTAGCATAACTTATATTGAAAAATACTGCGACTTAGGAAAAGTTTCAATACCAACACTCTTGGAATTTTCATTTATGTAAAACTTAAATTAAGTTAACCTATTAACATGATTGAATTCAATCATTTATGTTCGAAATGTTGCTTTATATTTTGAATATTTTTTCACCGTCTACTAAGTAGATTAATAGGCGGAGAAGTTCAAAGCACTCATTTTACAAAATATGACAGTTATTTCAATACGACAGTTACTTATGTGTCTTGTCGGGTTTTGTGTTAATGAGTTAAATATTTGTAAAACAAAATAATTAGAGAAACATTCATAAATAACAAAACTGACAGATGTATTAATAGTTAAATATAGTTAGAAAAAGTTGGGGTAAATATAAGTCTCAATTTTATCAAATTGAGACATAAAAATATCAAGCGAATTATGGAGATAATACATAGATAGAATTTATTTTTTTTTCTAAATTGTATATGGAAAAAACAACCAATAAATTCTTATAGACATACTAGCATTACGTGTGTTTCTTTATAGCATTTACTAGCATTACGTGTAACAAAATTTTAAATCAGAATTGATACAATTTAATTTTTCAACTTTAAAATTAATAATGTATATTTTTTTAATGTCGGGAGATCAAGTTGATTCAAGACGCAAACTAGTACTCAAATAGCTAAACAACTTAATCATTTTAATTAATTTCTTTTTGGTTCTTACGAAATTCGACTGGATGTTCATAAATGTGGCGATGGCAAATTTTATTTCATAAAATAGCGGGGTTTGCCCAACCATACAATATACCATCATTTGCAGCCCTTGATATCGTTACATTCTGTCTACCCAATATTATTTGATAATAAAAGAAAACTATTTACCAAATGTTATTAGAAAAGAGTAGAAGTTTGTAGTTACGAAACTGAACTCTTGAACGTTTGTTGTATATGTAAAACATGTAACACGTAATTATTCACAAATTCTCATAGAAGTAGCTACAAAGTGGTTACGAAGCACACGAAGCAAAAAGTAACACAGATCCTTTGTCGGCAAAGACCATCGCCTGATTGAGAATATGGATATATTTGCGTGTGAGGTAACATATTAAAAGAAAATAAAATGAAAATGAACAAAAAACTGTTTAGAAATAAATGACGTAAGACAAAAATTGAAAAAAATGATATTTCTAACAATAAATATACGAAATATGGAAAATATCATCTAAAGTGTTTATTAATATTGTTATTATATAATTAAGTAGTTATATAGTAGATATCGTGTCGCTTTTTATAAAAATATTACAATTTTTTATTTTCCACTTCGTAATATCTGACATGAACTAGAATTTGCTGTTAAGCTTTAGCAAAATTCTCACGTAAACCTTTTAAGATTCAAAGTTTGTTCTACCGCGTAATCGTAGCAAATGGCTTGAAATCTAACGTAACATTACCATTCGCTTTATGTAGATACATAGATGGTAGCGAAAGGCTGCAGGTGAAGCAGGTGCGTTTAGTGCTTCTGGAAAGCACTGTGAACATGAAATCATTTATTAAAAGCAGCCTTTAGAAATATAACGCAAATGTCGTAGGTAAACAAATATGTATATTCTTGTACATGTCGTGATTAAATAATTACAATATGCTGGTAATATTGTTGTCATCTCTATACTGTGATCAGAATATCAATAATTAATTTTATGTAAAATTATTCTCTTATCACATATAATTGTGGCGATCACAATTACTATTTTTCTCTTTCCATACGGATAATGAATATCGCTTTTAACCCCTTTTAACCCCTTCGTTTCGTGGCATTGAACTATTAAATTTATTCTAGACAATTTTCTAACCGTCTTTTTCATTCGTTTTTCCCTTCTTTTTATTCTTCATTTTATCAACAGAAGACAAAAGGCTCTCTTCGTCTGATGCTTTAGCATACAAAATACAATTTTTAAACTTACAATTTCAATTATAAATTGAAAAAACAACTTTTTCGCTCTATTCACTGATTTATATAATTTACTTATTGTAAACTATAAGTTAAGCATTGCGTGGTTGCATATTGCATATGTATATATATATATATATATATATATATATATATATATATACATATATATATGTATATATATATATATATATCTATATATATCTATATATATGTGTATGTGTTTATATACATTATAATAAGGAATTTGACAACGGAAGTTAATTACGCAAACAAAAAATACGGTAGAGAAAGAATATATACTAAACTATAAATTTATAACAAGCAATAATCAGGTATTCGTCTTTCCACGTGCTACAAATTTCACTCCCCGCATTCTCTGGAGCCGAGTTAAGTATATAAAAATAGCTGAAAAATGCATCGAATGAAGATGCGGTGTTCGGTAGTATGGTTTGGAACTTGATAGGTGTACTATCGTTTTTGTGAGATAGTGATTGGGTAATATTAATAAATTAATAGACTGTGTACAAATGTGTATAAGTTATGCATTCACAACGATCTAAACTCAAGATGACAAAAAAGAAAGAAGAGCCATATTGGTGGAAAGTCAAAATATTTTTCAACATATAAACTCTATTAAATATGGAAATTTGAAATAATTTTATTCATTTAAATATTTATTTGTTTTAATTCAATATAATGACACTCCATCAAATAAAACGAAGAGTGATTTGTTTTTTATAAAACTAAGATGTATGAACCAATGAATGAAGATTCACTATGTCATACCTTTACTTACTTCTCAATTTTGACGATACAATTTTTGATAATAATAACCTAAGTGATAACTTTATAGTTAACCAATTTGAACGAAACTGGATCAGGCAACAATCAAAATTAATTGGATGATTTCACTCATTTCCCGAAATAAATTGACTGTAATATTGAACAGCTCGTTAATTAACAGCGAATCGGATGCTATGTCTCTCGGACGGAAGTAGGGATGGAGACGAGTGGAAAATTGCATCTAATTGAAGTGAATTTAAATTGAACAACATTATGTATTCATAATTAACGTTTGCAATTCATCTGTCCACTGTGAAATATTTAATAAAATGTATACATCTATGATGAAGTACACAGAGTTTCACTGGAGCCAAAGATGAACGCATGTAAGAAAAGGAAGGAGACTCTCCTTACATATAGAATATAGATAATGACTTTAGAAAATCCAGTTTTTGATTTAGAATTACGTTTAAGCGTTTAGAACTAATTTCAAAAACATATCGATTTAAAGAGTATGAATGTATTGATTTATTATCATATAACATTTTATCTTTAAAAGATTTATGAAATTCTTTAATGACTTAAACGAGCGCGTCGTATTAATATTTAATTATATCATATTTACTTGCTATATTAAGTATAAATCTGTTAACGAAAATTAATTCATTGTCGTTATTATTATTTTGAAATGATTGTGAAGTAATAATCATGAGAGTTTCACGACGATATCGATATAAAATATAATCATAGTATTTATCTTTTATTTTGAATCAAAAGTTTGTTTATTTTTTAATATATTGTGAGATTTTTTAGATTTATTTAGTTTTGTCAATAGGTATATTTTGCGTTGCTTGCGATGCATGTATGTATGTATAAAATCGGTTTCTGATTTTTTTATCTCACCTCCGTTCATTTTGTACTTAATATTATTTATGATTCATAGATTGTGTCCAAAAATATGAAATTGATAGAGTAAAATGTAGAAACTATCAGTTATTGCCAAAGCTGTGGTGTGTTGCGATGATTACGAGGCTTATGGTTTCGACAGCGCGATGCACAGTGATACTCCTAGTTCGATTTCCAACTGCTAGTCGAAGGGAGTTCGAGTGACCTTATTTTCGCGTATTTGAAGTGCCATCGATTAGTGATAGGCAGCAGTACGACTGGTGGCAGGAGCCATGCAATACGATAGCAAAACCATTTGCCCAAAATGGCTATTATGGGAGTTACCTAGAATGATAATGCTTGTGTTTGCAATTTGTAGACGTCTATATGCATAAATCAAAGCAGATGGTTGATGTTAATCAGTTTTTATTTTCCAATAAGTTTTGATAAGTTTTTTTTCAGCAGAACCATTTTTTTGTACTTGTATTAATAATTTATCACATTACTCAATTATGTATGATATACGAAATATGAATGATATCATACGTTTCTTAGCATTTCGTGTCACGATTTAAGCCAAAATCGATGAGACAATTATAAGCAAATGAAAAAAATTGTTTTAAAAACGGTCAAAATAAATGAAATGGATTTGGTTTTTAAAAAAAATTACCATAATTCTAAGTCGAGTTATTCTTGGTGGATGTAGGATTCAGATGTGTGAGTGGTGTGATTAATAGTTTCTCTCTAATTTTTTTCTAATATGATCTATAACATTCTTAGTTATTCGAATCTTTAGTGGCATTCCGAAATCTTTTTCACTCTCATTATTCTTGATGGAAAGGTATCATTGAAATATTGGTTTGACTAATAAGTTTTCAACCCCGAATTGCTGTCAATAATGTTTATTAAACAAATTATACGTTACACTAAATTTAATTTAAGTGTGCACTATTATTATCTATCACTTTTCGCTATCTAGTTGGCAGTGATACTATGCCTTTTTTGTAAAATTCTGGTGACTTTGATTAAAAAAACTGTGCGAGATTGTTTTGGAGATCTTCTTTAATGTTTTCACGTAAACGGTTACTTAAGGCCCTGGATAAATGGTAATCAGAGGACGCAATGTCCGCCGAATATGATGGATGAGTAAGTGGAATCCAACCAAACTCCTCTTATTTATCACAAGTACATTTTGCAACATGTGGACTAGCATTATTATGTAGAAAATAAACTCGATCCTGTTGACTACTCAGTTAGCTAAACAGTCCAATTGTTCACAGTAAATATCTGCATTAATTGTAGATCCCTCTGGAAGCAACTCTCGTTGAGTAATATTCTTGACATTCCACCAGCAGCCGAGCATCACCTTTTTGGCACTTATTTCAGGTTTGGATATTGAAACTCCTCTTTCTCCGATACCCAGCCATAGACTTTTGCGTACATGGTTAACGTATGTAACCAACTTCTTATCGCCAGTTACTAACTGATTAAGCCAGTCGAAGTTACATTTCAATGTTAATAATTGTTGACAAGTATCAACTCTGCACTGAAAGCGATATGATGTATCCACACACCGCATTTTAAAACTTTTCTCAATTCATGTAAAAGTATACCTAGATTTGTTTTATGGTACTAAAATAGCAGATTGAAAACGATTTCTTTTCCTAGAGAGTATGAATTAAAACATTCCCACACCACGGGGAGTAACAAACTCTGAGACTGAGATTTTAAATTTGATAACATTCATCATCGAATTTGAAAACATTCAACCCAATAAATATGGGAAGCTGTGTAACGAGACGAAGTGATATTCTTCATATAAAATGGTGTAGCATCCATGGTATTGAAATAATTAATTGAAGAATTCTTAAAAAGTCGATATTTAAATGGTTTTCAAAATCATAATAATTTCTGGCTGATCAGTTTTAATTAAAAATAACACTAAAACGAAGTGGAATAAATATAAATCATAAATTTTTTTTAAGAGTAGCTTACACTGAATAACTTTGGTCAAAATTGGTAGCTATGTGTGACACACAGATCTAGCAATTTTCTTTTACAAATTTTATTTATTTCTACGTTTCTTTGTTTTTTTGAGGTTACGGCAGTTAAAAATTACTGAGAGGATTTTATAAACGTTTTATTTTCTTTTGCGTTGAAATATGATGCACAAACGAACACATTATTAAGGAGTTCAGATGAAGTATAAACCATTTCAAAAATGTGTAATTGTTTGTATAATTCTTGTAAACGAAATAATGACATATCCTGTTAAAATTTCTTCTTTTACACCTGAACACAGAACATACTCTCCGTACTCCCAACTTAGTCCAAAAGCATGAAATATTTAAGTGCTACAAAAAACAAAAAGTGAGAGGAAATAATCTTACCATTTCTTTATCTATACACGTGATGAGTAAAATGATTTGGTTTAGATTAAGAAATAAACACAAAGAAAAAGCTGAACACTCCCATGGGGTAGACAATTTATTGACAAATCCCGTTTAAGACAACTCCATCGGCCACTTCCGTTAATAGCTTTTGCTTTGAAGATATTGCCTTTCCTGATTGTTGTGTACTTTGTTAAATTCGCACTACAATCTTCTTGTCAAGTTAATGGTATGGCAGATAACTTTTATATTTACTCTTTGTTAATATTTGTTACATAATTGCGGGAACAATGAATGAATGAATGGAAAAATCTTTCAAGAAAAAATAGAACTTATGGCGCGAGGATTATACACGTTTTAAAATTAATTAGCTATGTAGGGAATTTTTTTAAAACTATTTAAAAAATTATAATTTTTTTTATTCAAGTACGGAGAGGTAGACAACCAACTAAGGACTCTGTATTTTTTTATTTGGAATCCTAGAAAACTAAAAAACGAAAAAGGAGAAACGAATTTTTATAAAAAAGTCTGACGAAATTCAAACATTTTTATGAAATAAGTTTTCGTTAATAAATTCTCGTTAAACATTGTAACAAAGTGCAAAGGTATATAAAAGTGAGACTTATCGGGATACTCTTTAGTTTAAGGTTGTAAGTAGGATTTGAACACTTTTTTTAATCATTTAACTCTTAAGGGAGAGAGTTATAACGGAGTGGGTGTAAACACACAAACATCTCCAAATTATTTTTAATCTATTACATGCGACATCACCTGATGGTATGGTTGACAATTGAGTTCCATGAAAATGACCAACGATCACGGAGTTTTCAAAACCAACGATAAACTTAATGAAGTCTGTGGTATACAAGTCCATCATGAAAAGTGACAGAAAAGTTATTAGCAAATAGAAGACAAAATCGTAATAGCCACTGTGCTCATTAAGGACTATTAAAACTTCCGATAAAACTTTTCTTTTTTACGTCTACGATTAATCCATTAAGAGAACAAATTTGATTATTTTTCTTTAAATCAAATTGAAAATGAAAAAATAAGTCTTTCAAGTAAGCACCTAATTAAAATAATAATCTTTTTGAACTTAAGTTACATTAAACAACTAATTATTAATTCTACATTTTATTTACTAATTTATATATTTATTTTAGAATATTATATAAACAAGTGAATATGCAAGATAAAAACATATAGATAAGTATGCCACGCTGGAAATAGGTAATTTAATGACATTAGTTTAATGACGACAATCTGTACAATTACTGTAAATAAAATACTAACGGCGGCATGACCGTGACCTGGTAACTATTAGGTGAGCTACCAGTATAAATTCATTTCCTATATTTAGAGTAATTGTAATTACAGCTTTAAAAAGTATTTCTTCTAAATGCATGAACCCATATGAGTTTTCCTATTGAATATTTTAAGTAATTTGGGGTAATTTTTTTAACCATAGAAATACATTTTGTTATTGTTAAATAACAGAAAGTTTTTATCCTCCCTATGATCATGCCGCGAATATATATGTATATATATATATATATATATATATAAACTCTTTTGCAAAAAAATGGGCACTTATAGGAATAAACCATATCAGAGTTATTTTATTATTATTTGATGCATTTTATATGGCGATATGATGAGAATATTCTTATTTATTATTGAGATATTGTTTTTACCTACTTCAGTCATTAAAAATGAGACTAAATAAAAAACGACGTAAAGTCTACAGACGACCGTTTTCATACTGGTACATTAAAAACGGCTAAAGTTTATTTTTGAATATTTTTTATTAATTTAACACAAAATTTGTGAATTTAGTAACGAGTATGACCTCCTCTAGCTAAAATCAATGTACTTAATCTGCTAGGCATGCTTTCGACGACGTTTTTTATCATTTCCTGAGGAATACGTTTCCATTCAGCGACGATCACATTTTTAAGGGCCTGAATGTTTTCTGAAGCTGGTTTTACGGCTCTGACGCATCGTTTGAGATTATCCCTTATGTGTTCTATCGGATTTAGGTCGGAACTTCTAGCTGGCCAGTCTAACCGACGAATTCCGGCTTCCTGCATATACGCATCAACGTCTCTAGAGCGGTGGGCGCGAGCGTTGTCGTCCATAAAAATGGACTCACCTCCAACTGCTGTTAATGCGGGTTGGGCATGAGGAAAAAGAACCTCTGTCATGTACCTTTGCGCATTAAGTGTGCCATTTTCAATAAAAACTAACTCGGTATGGTCATCTAAGTTAATACCAACCCAAAACATTACGGAGCCTCCACCGTAAGGAGTGATTTCCTCAAAGCACACTTCTTCGAAGCGTTCTCCAGTTCTAAGACTCGCCGACGTCGATCTTCCGCTATTCCAGTCTTGTTGAGTCCATGACGAAACATTTTGAACGAATCTCAGTCTGGCAACTCGATGCTCACGGAGCAATGTAGGGCCCCGAGCTGGGCGATAGCTATGTATATTGACGGCCTGAAGTCTCCTTCAAACTGTCCATAGGCTTACTCGTGTACCTCTGACGCCCTCGAGGTTCTGTTTGAGATCCACGTACGTAACTTGACGATTTCGTAGCGCTTGACTGACTATGAAGCAATCGTCCCGTGGCTCAGCACTCCATTTTCTTCCAGAAGCGGGCCTTCTACTGACGGAGATCGTTTCTTGGTATTGTTATCAGGTCCTTTCTTCAAGCAGCGCAATAATTTTACTAGCTCTTATCGTTTTTTGAAGCCTACTGAGACCAACAAACAGAAGTGAACTAATGCAGCAAACAGCGGAAATTTAATTAGAATTTATTTGTTGAATTAAAAAACCTAACAAATGAAAAAGAACTTAATAAGAGTTGGATTTTATTTACAGCCAAAAAATACGTTTTTGTCAGTGATAGAGAATTTTCATTCAAAAAGAAAAAAAATTATATTTAGAACATTAGTTTTTATGTGCCAGAATACACACACACGCACACACACACACACATATATATATATATATATACATACATATATATATATATATATATATAGACTTATATATACAAAATAGCTTTTGTGAAAGACAAATAATTGCTTACATTTATATATATATATTAATTTCAAGATTACGCTTATATTAATTTTTAATTGCTCAATTATTCAACAATGTCTCCATCGTGATAGTGAATCACCTTATATATACGTATTTGCTGCAAAATATCTTTGCACGCTCTATGGAGGTGAAATATTAAATGATTTTCTCTTTCTAACGACCAGGTTCACAAAGCAATAAGAGGAGAGATAACCAAGTACAAAGCAAAGTTTGGTGTGGTCATATTGTCTAACACGTTTTGCAGAAAGAGTATCTAGTAAATTTTAGTTAAAATTATAAAATAATAGTAGATAAGATTTCTACAATTTATATAAATATTTAACGCTATATAATATTTCAATGAATGAATGATAGAATACTAGTTCTACCATAAAAATATTCCGCCTAATTTTACATCTAAAATTATCGTAGATATATCAAATACTTTAAATGGTTATTACTAAATATTTTAAATAGTTGTATGGGTTTTCTGGTAAAGTGATTTTTACTGTAGCAGTTTTGGGATAGGAGTAGGGGAGTGGACATATATTTAGTAGCCATTTGTGATAATACCTGCAGTGTTTACATTACATATATTTATAAAAATAAATAATATTTGAGTCCCTATAATATTGTCATTCAATTTATATCTCACACGATATAGGAAATGAAAAACAAATTGAGTAGTTCTTGCTCTTTGAAATTTTTTTATGTAATGTACGAGTATCGTTGAGTATAAACTATGGAGATATATGCTTATTAGTATACTTGATCATTTTGCTAAATTTCAACGTCTAATATGTCTGAGAAAAAGAAATGTTATTGACGGACGAACAAACGAACATGCAATCTTGTAATTATTTTTTTTTCATTTTTAGATAAGGAATCCGAAAAACTGATAGCATTATGAAACATCGTTGTATTCAAATGGAAGAAAAACCTATCGAGTGGGACTTAAATTTCGCATTTTGTTTTTATTTTACATAAAATGGGATCTGCAATGGGTTCGTGTTGCATCTATTCTTAATTATCACAGCTAATATTTTTCAATGTTAGTATCAAAGACTTATTTAAAAAATGTATGGTGTACATTTTTTTAAAGTTTTTTTGTAATAATTGCGTATTGCTTTATATCTTAAAGTAAAGGATATGTATGCTCAAATATATTTGACGTTTTAGCTATTGTTTAATCCTTCTGTGGCAGTTGTAGTAATTTGAATTAAAAAATAATTGTAGTATTTTTAAAAAAACTATTGGTTTGTGACCAATAATATTTCATTAAATAAAACATAAATAGATTGATTATTCAATTGCAAATACAAAGAAATAATCCAAAAATAAAGTTTGAAAATTATTATTTAAATAGAACTTTTAATTTCAAATATTTGGCTTAATCTGTGTCAAGAATTCAGGGAAGAATAAACTAGGACGGAACCATACTTTTCGCAGGTTTCAATACGTACTTGGTCTATTTTTTACTGAATATATGATTTTTTTACCTCAATCAATATATTTTTTGTTTCTTGCCATTTGAATTGAACTATAAAGTTTTTGTGTAAAATTATTAGTAAATATTACTAGGAGAAGATAGATCCATACTCCACGCCAATTTTTAGACAGTGCGAGCTTGCTTTTTTCTATAAGACTACTAGACCAATTAACTCCAAAACTACTAGACCAATTCAATGTTGACTGCATGTCAATATTAAATTCTTCCACAAATAATTTTGACGTGGACGATGTCGCGGGTAACAGACGGCATTTAATGTAATGGATTTGCAAAAAAAATACAAATGTAACAAGTAAAATATAAAATTGATATAAATACAATTTAATATGTAATTATATTTTTTATTCTGACATATTTTAGAAAGTAACACAGATCTTTATTAATTAGGTTAAAAATTTTGTATGCTGACGAGCATTCGTATAAGAGATTATTTTCCCTAACTTTTCATTTAAAGTGCATAAGTCTGAATAATGTGATAAAATAAACTAATGTTTTATTAATTAAACCTATTTTGGGAAAAGGAATCTAAATATTAAATCTAAATTTTCCACGAAATTACCGAGATTTTTTTTCTTGTGTGAGTGCAATCATTTGCAAATTTAATCAAGATTAATCGGTAAAATCTCTCATGGACGCAAAAATTATTTACAAATAGAATTAAGTGCCTATTCGTATAATTTAAATACTTAGGTATGAGTAATAAACTGTTTCTCTTACTCGTCTGTCATACATATGTGTTTATGTTATTTTGATGTCTTGATCTATTTTGCCTGAAAAAAAAACGATAATATTTTGAGAAATTATAAAATATATCTTCGACAGTGAACATTAAAATAAACTGCTCCCAAAATTAGCCAACAAATTCTCTTTCTTAACGGTATAATAATCTTCATATATTGAATATATTTGGCGTTAATTTTGTAGAAATTAATTATTCACAATTAAATGAAACTACGTGATGTAGTATTAATTCAACTTTCTTTAATTTCTTTATCACGACCTAGGTTTCGTTGTATTACAACATCTTCAGGTGGGATATTAGCAAAGAATAAAAAATCTTTGCTAATATCCCACCTGAAGATGTTGTAATACAACGAAACCTAGGTCGTTGTAAAGAAATTAAAGAAAGTAGAAATAATACTACATCACGTAGTTTCATTTAATTGTGAATAATCTTCATACTGAAGTATTTCGTGGTTGTTAATATTCACACCAGTGTTTGATATATGAGCTTTGTGATAAATTTTAATAATTTGGTTCCAGCAGCTCAGCAAAGTTTGTTATAAATTCAAAGAACACTGCCGAAATTTGTTTCATTATCCCTGTTAATAAATTAATTAAATAAATCCATTTCTTGTATACTTAGTTGTATCTTCGTTCTTGTGGATTGTCCTTTGATATAGTTGTCAACATAGATTACATTGTTACGTGGGTAAATATAAAAAATATAAAATTACGTCTTTTATTATTATTTATTATGTTTACTTACGAAACTTTACTGTTAACGTAGAAAGTCAAGTATACGTTAACTATTGCTAAAAGAAAATGTCTTGGAGTTATTCACAAGAAAGGAAATATAAAATATTAAAATCGTAGCATACGGTTAATGATTAATAGAGGTTAGATGATTACATCAAAACAAAAAATATATGTATATTTATACGCATATATATTGTCACAAATCTATGCACAAGCACATTTTTTTTAGATAAAAATAAAAGTAAAATGAAACAACCTAAAGGATTTGGTAGAGGTACCGGTATAGTAAGGCATGAGATATAGAAGGGATTTCCATATATAGATTTTATTAGATAACGTTATTTTGGCAGAAATGTGAACATAGAATTATGGGTGCGCGCGTGATATATATAAATAAATGATTCCATAATCTGATCGAATGTATATTAAAAGATCCTGTGTTCAAGTATTAGGACGATGTTTATGTAGTAATTCAAGGCGATATTTATTGGAATTAGATATTTATTGAAATATAAATCGAATAAATAAAGGGATAAAAAGATTATAAAAGCCATTTGACCAAAAAACTGGTAGATATAGTTTAGGCATACTGGCTCGACATACATTTTTACACAACTGTATGTTTTACAACTGTATAATGGCATATTTTTTATGCCGATAACAAATTTCAGAGTTAGATAAATATATTGCATACAGTTTTTTTTTACTTCACATACCGTGCCAGATATCAAGTAAAACAGCAAGTTTGCATATTTGAGAATACTATGAAAAATATTTACAAAGATGTCATTGAAAAATGAATGCAAAAACTATGTCTGGCTTCCTATTTTCCAAATTGTTTAAATTATGAAAAAAGCTTAATTATAAAGTTACTTGGGGTTATAAAAAAAATAACAGTTACGATACTAAATTTCGTAATTTTTGGGATATTTCGATATTTTATGACTGAAAAAGGTAAGCTAGACAAAATATTTACATATTGAAGGTAATAGCGACACTATGAAACCTTAAATGTTTATATAGCCATAAATGTGCGGAAGACTCTCCTAATGGGACTTTTAAAGGAAAGCTTCCTTTTTACTATTTGTCTAATCCTCTAGGCTTGATTATTTTGCGATATAATCCAGAACATGCATTCATGCGTTTCACTTAATTACAAGTTACATAATATAACTACCTTTATACAATAAGAGCTTTCACGTTAGGACTATTTAATTCGTTAACGGGAGTAATATTTAGTGATTACGAAAAATTACATTCGAAAACAATTTGAAAATAATCCACGTGTACTAAATTCCGTTGATAAAGTAATTAATATTTTTAAAGATCTTATGAGTTTATTATGGAAGATTCAAATTAATTATTTTTTTTTTAAATTATAAATTATTAAAATAAATATAGTATATTTTCCCTGAATAAGTTTTGAATTTGATAATTATCTGCTATTTACAGCGAGCAGCTTAAAATATCTCACAATATAAAAACACACGTTTTTGGAAAACAACATACAAAACGACATACAGAACGTTTTCGATTTTTGATGACTTTCCCAACAAACTTTTGAAAATATTTATCGAGAATAAGTGCTTGTTCTTAGGATTCTACCATCTTCTATAAATACCTACAGTATTTAAAATCAGAGATTCATGATTTTCTCCTAATTTTATTTAATATCATCCTCTTATAATTTTATTTTTAATTATTTCCTTATGTTACATAATAAATTATTGAAACACTTAAATATATATATATATATATATATATATATATATATATATATATATATATATGTATATATATACATATATATTTATATACGAAATATACAATAAACCAGTGGTCCGCTTAAAATTTTTATCATTCTCCATTCTTGTAGACAAACACAAAAATAATTTTGCAGAAAAATGGCTCCTGAAGTATTATGCTGACTTTTGCTTTCCATTTAAAATTTAATATATTCTAGGTTGTAATTTAGTTTGTCATTATTCATTAGAGACAAAATAAGAAAGATTTATGTTCATTATCGCGCAAAGCAGTTAATGCAGTAGTGTTCAAAATAACTTTATGGGAATAGACCGAAGAATATTTTCGAATCTTAACTAAAACCTGATTTATACCTGAAAAAATAACGTTCTGAAAAAATAATGTCCCGATAAATTTGAAAATTTGCCTTGCAAATTTATATAATTCAAATCCTGCTCTAAAGATAAAACAACTTTTTGAAAATTATTCAATTTATTACTAGTTAATCCTATTAATCAATTACTTGTTGAGTTTTTATTGCTTCTAATTAAATAATTCGCAAATATTTCTATATTAATTAAGATTCTTAAAATTGTTAAATATTCGAATTAAAATAATTATAAAAACAAATTTATTTACATTCTCTCATTAAAGATCAATTGCATTAATTGTATTTCGCAAAGAAAAATTTATTAAAACTAATTTTAAAATATATTTGCACTTTAAAGTGTATTTTTTGAATATTTTGAATAGAAATATGAAGAAAATTAATATTAAAATTAAATATTATTGGGACTAATTGATATATCATTATAAATTTAAATTACTTGTCACATAATATTTTATTAATATCATAAAGTTGAACAGGATATTACACAGGATATGGTCTATGATATAACTTTAAGAGATTGAATTATTCAATATATTAAGAGACTGCAAACAATTATAATATTCGCTGTTTGAATTAAATACCAATAAAATTTTAGATTTTGTTTATCCGATATCAAGCATTAATGAAATATTTTCGCAATATCGTTGCTTAGTTAACCACATCGCTCAAATTGAAAATGGTATGGCTGTATGATATGCCTTTAAGGAACTGAATTATTCAATATTTTAAGATATTATATAAAATTATGATAGTCTTGGTTTGAAATAAATACTAATAAAATTTCAGATTTTTGTTTACAGGATATCGAAAATTTATCAAAATATTTTCGCAAAGTCGTTGTTTGATGAATCAAACCCTTCAATTTTAAAAAGTGGTTGCAGAAAGGCATAAATTCTATCGATCATATATATATATATATATATGTATATATATATATATATATATATATATATGTAAATATATATATATATATATATATGTATATATATATATATATATATTTTTATTTTATTTTTTTTTTTTATTTATATAAGTAGGTAAAAGTACTTACTTCAGACTCAATGTCAAATAAATCTTCAAAATTATATAGTCTTTTCTTCTGACTAAAAACAAGCTAACAATGCTGTTAGCTAAGCGCTGCAGCGTTAGTAGGTGTAGCAAAATAATGAAGATTTAAAAATTTATTTCACACACATAAATCCAAAAATTAATTCGATTTCTTTAAAGGACAATAATAATCTTGTCGAGGAGTTTAAAATTTAAAAAAAAGATAAATCGAGCGTTATGTGGGACATATCCATAGTTAATAAAATTACCTTAACAAATCTAAATAAAATCTAAATATTTTACCGAAGTTAGAACAAAAATTATTAAAACAAAATATTAAAATATTCTTATTTATAACTTCATTCATGTAGAGGTTTAAATTTCAGCAGGGAAAGAAAATTATATTCTATACTAGCTATACTCAGACTTCGTTTACGTTCATACTTGCGGAATTGAAAACTAATTAAAGTTATTAGGAATATTTGTGTTATTTCTTTTTGCATGTTTAATACACAATGTGCCTACCCTACTCTATCCATTTTAGTAGAGTAGACCCATTGTTATCAATTTTATTCCAACTTTAAAATTTAAATAGTTAATAACCTGGTTTACTGATGGTATTGATCAATATTTCCATGTTTTTACATTTTGCATTTAATTTTCAAAACACTGCTAGCACAATGTTTAATTTTAAACGCGAGAATCGCATAGTGTTCATTTTGCGAAATCAATTCACCTTTGGAATCATATTTGAGGAATTGCCAACGCAGAGATTAACGAAAATATGCAAAATCACATACCTAACTAATGAAAACGTTCTTGAGTGAGAATAAAACAAATATGATAAAAGTTGTGTTACGCCCATTCCTTATTTATTCGAGTACATGAATATATGTTTATAAAATATGTTTCTTCTTATATATTCATATTATAAAAAAAAAAAATTGGTTCAAGATTTTTCCGAAATAGTCTTACTTTTTAGATAATAATCAACCCGTTAGAGAAAAAAAAACATTAACCTAATTGCGGAGAGCAAGAATAAATATGTAATACAAGCAACGCTCCACGAGAATATGTCAGCCTGCGATTATTTACAGTAGGACACTGCTTTTCTTACCTTTTCACATTCTTTTTTCTATTCCGTGCATGTCAAATTACTTATTTTTTTATTAACAATTTCCAATTGAAAGATTAAATTTTTTCGCAGGAAAATTTGTGTCATCACTTCATCACCATTTCTTTCCATCTCACTGCGAGAGAAACCGAAAATTTACATATATAGCTTATGGACCTAATTTTCTACATAGCAACCTTCAACCAAACTGAAGAAGGTATTTTATTTTTATATGTGTTTTTTCCAAGAGTTTTAGTAAAGTTTCAGTATACAGTCTCTTTAATTACGGTCTAGTAATCAATAATTTTCGATGAGGGAAATAAAACAAAATTTCTGCGTTTTGCAAGTTAGACTGAATCTAAATTCTTTACGTCTCGAGACTATAATGTCCACAAAATTTATTTAGTCTTCTCGAAGACCGTATCGTCATTAGAAATATTACTAGTAAATATTTATTGAGGGTAAAAGCTTTTCTTTCCTAACCATAATATCTTCTTTTACGTTGGTTAACTTTGTTTAGTCTCTTAGACGCCTTTCATGTCTCATTTAACACTTTAATTTCTTCTATTTTCATTTGAATTCATTACAAGATTCTAAACCTTTTCACGGTCTGCGTCTATCGCGGCAATTACTCATTGTGTGTAAATAAGAAGCTTAACGATTTATTCAGAACTATTTCAATTTTGTTAGTCAGTTCCAATAATATAAGTAAACCAAAGAATTTCGTTTAAGATATTAATGTTTAAATAGTATTCACTAGTTTTAATCCTAGAGGTCATTGATACTTGAGCACTAATACGTCCTAATTATAAGTTCTCTCGACAAGCAAAACAAGAATTTTCATTAAAATTTAGAACGAGAAAAAGGTTATTTTTATTATTATTTATTTTAGTATGGTTATTATATAGTATAACACAAACAAAATAAATTTAACGGTTTTATTAAATTTAGAATATCAAAATTAAATCTGTGTTTAATTCTTAATAACTAATATCTTTGCTTATTTATAAATACCTTTTAGTGATAATATTAACGTAAAATTTACAAAACTTCTTTTATTTCTATGTAATACGAATCGATTTCATTCTTGGCATTTTTTTTAAAGTTTTCGATTTTCAGTTTTACTTAAAAGAGAAAAAATAAAAGTAAAAGTGGGACTAAATTCAATTAAGAAGTATTAAAATATTTTGGCGCAACAATTTCATCAAATGTTTGTATTTCCCGTGTTAATTGTGAAAATTATATCTAAAAATATACACACTCACAATGATTGACAAAAAACTGTTCTGTTCTTCGTCGTTCCCGAAATAAAAGAAAGTAAAAAAGTGCCAATGTAATTTGGGGTATTAGAGATTATTTTCTTAGAAGATCCAAGAAAAAAAATTAAAGAAAATTACCTATTTATGTAAGTTAATGGAAGTTATAATGATTATCACCGTAAGCATGCCACTAAGTGAAATTAAAAAAGGGTAATTCTAAAACCTCTACGCTCTGTATTCTATCAACAATAATAAATTTAAACTTCATATACTTTGTATATAAGACTAAAGAGTAGAGCGGAAAAAAATTGAAAGTAAACATTTTCTTTAATAAGGAAAACCTTGTTTCCCGGTACTTCACACAATCAAAGTAAGATGTGAAATAATTTATAACTGAAAAATTGTATTAATATTATTTTCAGTTCATTATAAATATTGGAACGGAAAATGCAATGTACATTCTTTGCTGATTATATATTGATCATGAGTTATCTGGTCAATAGTCAATTAGTTTGGGTTCTACTAATTAGCTAGCTGTTGCTACAGTTTCAGAGCATTTTATGTTTGGTGATAATAATGACAAGTTTAAATAGAATGAAATATAGTCGTTAATGACAATAATGCTATTATTCAAGTGCAAAGCCAAAATGGCACTTATATTTGAATCTCAATACAATGATGAACGTCAGAGTTTACTTATGTGACTTTACTCGATTAGAATTAGTAACAAAGAAATCTATTATTAATTAATTTTTACACATCATGTATTCACTACGTGGAATCTAAAACTTCTGTCAGTTGAATACTGTAAAAACTTGTATAAACCATAGAAGTGGTAGTGGGTTGCATTTAATTTTAATGTAACTTTTAATTGTTTACCAGCCTAGTATCTTTTGACCCTACGCTTTAATATTTTATGAACATAGATAAAATTTTATTCAAATAATATCAGTTTGAAAAATAACGAAGAGTTTGGTTATTATTATTTCCATATATTTTTAAGGCGCGGTTCTTTTTGAAAAAGAAATGTTGGCGCTCAAATACAGTGCTAAGCTCTTTAATTGTTGCCTTTGCTAACACAGTTTGAGGTAATATGTAGTGACAAATAAATGGAGTAACAGAATAAGGAGAATAACATTTTTGAAAGGCTTGAAGTACATAGTAATGAAACATAATATCCTTATTTTTCCAATATTAATTTCTCAGTCTGGAAACATTGCCGTATTAATAAAGTTCTGAGATATTATCGTTTATAAATATTCCGGTTTTTAACACAAAACAGACAGTCAAAATCAATTGAAGAATAAGTTATTTGGATAAGGAGCGAAAATATAAATTTCTCGGTAAACATTTTGCCAAAAACAAATTATCAATTTTTGAAAGCCAGTCTGCAAATTATTAATTAGTTATTAGTATAATAAGTTAATAAATTTAGTTTCAGAGTGTCCCCTAAATTAAAAAAACAAATTAAGTTTCTTAAAGAGTGATATTTCTTTTAATTTGATAATATAAATTAATGCTAAATAACGAAATTTATTTTTTGCCGGTTAGTACATAACATACTTTGAAATTTTAATGAAAAGTAACTACAAAGTTATAGATGGAAGTAAGAACAGTAAAATTCTTTGAACATTTATCCCCTACCAATATTTGGCAAATATTTTGCATGAGATTTAAACATGAATATCCGTACTTCATATTTATACTAAAGTATTGAAAACGTGGTATAATTATACGGTGTTTGGGGAGGATGAGGTGATGTGTCTTGTACTTAGCCCTGTCAACTCCCTTGCGGTTTATTTTTAACTTATATTAATAAAAGCATTGCTATTAAAATATCTTCACAGTGTGTTATTAAAAGTTTTATGATATTTTAGAAAGAATTAAATTAATTAGAGGTGGTGGAAATTAGTAAAAGCCGACAAAATTTATTTCACTTTTGCTCTAATATTAACTGCTCAATTAAAGTGAACGGTTCTCTTTTTTATGTTTAGAAAAATGTATGTTGCTAAGAACAACATTTTTTAATTTTTTTTCGTTAGAAAATAATTAAAAATCTTCTGTTAAAAGTCTAATATTATGAAAAGAAAAGTCTTTTTACTATGTCTCATGCCTAAAAATAACACAAAGTTCAATCATATAGACTTCACACAAGTAAAGCGGCGACCAGAAGTTTGGTATTTTTTTAGTTGTAGTACTATTTCAAAATAATATATCGTAATGACAGAAACTTTATAAAACTCCTTAAGTTTTGAATTATTAATGTTTCATAAAATTGTTTGATAGCATTGGAGCTTAACATTTTATTCTTTCATACTCTTGACATTTTTAATATTATTATTTATTGTAGCCGGATGGCATAAGCAGACAAATATTGGTATGAATGAACGAATTCAAACATTTATTTAAAATCTATATATTTAAAAATACCTTTGTATTTTCTCCATATTTAGATATAATAAATATAAAATTGTTAACAGGAAATCCAAATATAAATATGAATTCGGCTAGGCTGCCCCTAAACCGTTACTCGTCGACATAGTGAAGTGTGTTAGGGACCTTCACAAGCGACGGTTTACATACTATGAAAAGAAATATTAGTTTATGAAAACAATTTCTCAATATTAACTTCACTGTCCTTAATTTATTAAAAAAGGTTCCGCTATAATTTTTTGAATAAATTTATTTGCTCTAATAAATTAAAGAGATTAGGTTGTACCAAATTAAATTTGCCTTAGGCCAAAAAATGTAATAGTATATGTTACATGTGTTCTCATTTCACAAATCTAAAATCGAGATTCTATAGAAATAATATTATATTTTATGACACAGGATTTGAAATCTCTTCTTATTCTAGTTAGATATGATGTAAAAAATGTAAATAAGTAATTTCAAAATATAGATAAAATTTAATTAATTTTCAATATTCACTTAAGTGTGTGGTAAATACACTTATGCACCATTAAACACATTTATTCCCAAATTAAAAAAAAATATTACTGGCCCTAATGTGGTTCATAATTCACTTATTTAGGAATACAAAACTTATGCATATGACTGTTCTTTCAATTATTTCTTATCATTTTGAGAACTGCCGTAAGAAATACACCTATAGCGGATTTAGCTTTAGATATATAGAATTTGTTCAAAGGTTTCAAATTATTATAATTTAAAATATTACAAAAAATATTAGAACAAGAGTTTTATAGTAATATAGGCAAATTATACATAATTAAACACTTATGAATTGCGGCAACTTAGGGCAAGTAAATTTTTCTATCACGAAAAAAACTAAAAATGTCTTAAACTATATTTCAACCTACTTATTGTAGGTTTTAATGGTAGTAAAGGTGGGCGTTTTTTTAATTATTTTTAATTTTATATTAATGAGTGTATTTGGTGGTAATGGTGTAAAAATTAAGTACAATTTAATTTTTGCAAAAATAAACAAAAATACGTTATCTAGTATTATTTCTGCCTTATTTAAATTCTTTACCTAGGTTTCATTGTATGGCAACATCTTCTGGTAGGCAATTTGTGAAGATCTTTACAAATTGCCCACATAAAGCAGACAACGAAACCTAGGTTGTGATAAAGAATTTAAATAAAGTAAAAATCATATTATATTACGTAGTTTCATTCAGTTATCAAAAATTATTTTTTTTGTTACATTTTGACAAATCGTTTTTTCGATAACGGTACATTAAATTCAATTTCTATTATATATACTATTTTGGTGCGGCAAAATCACTTTTTTTAATTAAATAATGAAAATAAAAAAGCTTACTGATCGTGTTAAATAGACAGATATGCCATATGTACTAGATATGCAGATAAAGTTCTAAAACAAAACTAATTGCAAATAAGTTTTTACTGCAAATCGACTATTAGGCATTTTATATTTCACAAAATATTGTTTTTGTCAATCAAATGTATTAACTCAAAATTAGATTTTTAGACAAAGTAAATTCAAAATATTCCTTCTTCGTACAAGTTTTTTTCATTAATGTTGGTCTTTACGGTATAAGCAGTACAATGTAGTTAAAACTATATACCTAAAATAAAAATTATAGATTATAAACATTGCTAATTTCAGTTCTCCGATTCTTAATCGCTTTTTCTTTAATCTGCTCTGTTGTCACTCACACGGGCTTGTAATATTCTTATGTGTTGATATATTTATTTGATTAAAGTAAACATAGAGAAATAGATTATAACTTATATCAATGCTTTCCAGTAGCCTTCAGCTCAAAATTAGGAGCTTTTCAGACGATTTGACCTTTACACAATTACTATCATGATCTGGATAGATCTCACGCTCGACTTGGTACTTCGTCTGAAGGTGATATAAAGGTAACATTGGTTGGAATAATTAGGCTCGCGACTTGCTAATTAAGTGTATTGTTTTACCTTTACGTAAAGATTATTTATTACTGACTTTCATTAGAGTCGTTTTGATTTCAAAACGTGATCCATTCATAAATATTGTATTCTCATTTTCTCTTTCTTGTAAATATAATATAATACAATTTTCAATTTAAAACAAATGTGGTTGATCCAGTAATTACCCAATAATATTATTTTACTTAATAAATCATATTAATTTTATTAATAAAACATTTCGTGTATTTGCCTAAAGAAAAAACGATGCAATTCGAACCACGCATTATTTTATGGCATCGTGTCAATTTTCTAGAGCGATACACTTTATTGCGTTCGTAATTTCTATTTTCCCAGTCCATGCTTGAATCAAAGAATATTGTACGAATCAAGGAATTTTTTTATTTAGAACTTTATCTACACTCCGTGACTCCGTTTTTTATAATAAAACATGTTAAACTCTGTTATGTTCGGTACATATACATATATATATATATATATATATATATATATATATATATATATATATATATAAATATATATATATATATATATATGTATATATAAATATATATATATATATATATATATATATATATATATATATATATATATGTATTTAAATTTGGCACATAACAAAGTTTAACATGTTTAATTAAAAAAGGGGTAATTTTTTTTTGCAAAATTTTATTTTACTATTTGTTCTAAATTACAAAAATATATAGTATAGTATAAATGCAATAGGACAAGGTTAATCTGTGCCTTGAGGTTAAACTTTAAACTGGTACAACAATTTTTACAGAATTAATTTACATATTGTTTCTGCAGACTGATAAGACTACAATGTATCTAAAAAATATTTATTACTTTTTTGAATTAAAATCATTATTGTGGATATTTTATTACACATTTTTGCTTTTTACAATTGAGTTATATCTCTCTGTATTCATGCATCACCGTAATAAAAATTGTTTTTCCCTCCTCAATTATAATTAAACCATGAAAATCTGGTATCAGCTTGACTGCTTTTAGCTGTAATATTCACTACTCTAATCAATGTGATGTTCTTTTTGGCATGACGAAATGCAGAATTTTCTTCCTACAAAGAAGGGACATCGCTGAGAAAACTGTCAATTTTGTAACGAGAGAAAATTGATTTGCTTTTGACTAAAATGAAACCCTTGATATTTATCTCTGAAATAAAAAAAATATTGATGATTGGCAATGATGTTACAAGTACACTAAAGACATAACTAAATAAGAAACTTAACACACAACTAGGTAGAAAATTAATGAATTAACATATAAATATTCACGAAGTTCTTTATTCAACGGATCGAATCGTTTCTCACAGGTCGAGAAATGTTTTGTTACTAAATTTGCCACCACTTTTACTTTTACTCCTTGATCCACATCATAACAAAAAAGTGAAAAGATAGCTACTTTACTAGTCAAACATGAAAAATACGAGGTAAAGTTCTATAACTGATATTTTCCCAATTATCTATGAATTTTTATTAGAATATCAGGGTTTATTGGCGTTTTTTTTATTTTCACTTCAATTACGCTTTTTAACACCAACTCTTTTTTTTCTCAAGGAGCCCTTAAGAGCCATTAATTAGACCTGTATTCGAAGCTGCAGTATCACAACAGAGAATTTACTCTTTATCTTTGAGTTTCCAGTATAAGTTCGCGTTCGAAACATTATGTGCCTGCTTCTTGCCAGTAGATTTATCCAATCTGGGAAAGGCAATAAGTTGTTCTTTATTTTTGCATGATATTACTATAAGCAATCATTATTGTTTCGTCGATTTTCAGACGACCAAATCGTGCAAAAATTAGCCATCATAATAAACAATCAGTGTATCCGGGTCGTTGTGTTTAAAATAAGTTTTTATGGCTTCCGCGTACTCCTTTCTTTTTTCGATTCGGTTTCTTTGAATATAAAACTTCTTTATTAGAAATTCGTTAACGTTCCCTCTAAGTGCCTCATTAGAACCTTCAGGAATGAACATAGAGTCTTACATACTTAACCGATACCTGGCAAATGCGGCTACTAAATTTAGAGTGATAAAATTTTTCCTCATTACTTTTCAAGTTACCTCAGGCTCTGCATTTTTAATCACTGTTGGCAAATCTTCTATAGATTCACTAGAATCAGAAGATGAATGATCAAGAAATGAACCGCGTGAAGACATATTTGATTCTCCGATTTTTTTCTTCAATAACTCAAAGTCATGACATTACCTTTTTTTAGTAAATTTTTTTATCTATTCCACCCAAGTAACCAATCGACCTGGGTCTCTTTATTACTGCAATAAGAACTTGTTTTCTTCTATATTTTACAATTGAAGTGCATTGGCATGTGCAATATCAAATAAATTATCGAGAATACTTAGAAATTCATTTTAAGCACACGTTTAAGCACGTCTTGAAATTTATTTTTGCGGTTTTTTTCATAGGTTTCTCCATATTTTGCATAAGTTAACAAGTATCTTCGCACAATTAGGCAACAATTTGGCAGGTATTCGTGGTTTCTCCCACACGCTTATACACTCGCGGATAATGAGGTTAGCACTTTTATTGACAATTAAATTCACTTCACAAATATTAAAATATAATACTGTGAAAACTGCCCAATTTGAAAGTAGTAACGAACCCGTTTTATGTTTTGCGTCACATATTAAATATATACTCTTTGTGCAACTCCTTAACTTAGCTGAGTTATTTATTGATTAAGAAAAACACTTCTCAAGGAACATAACAACAAGTAAAAACTGAGACATGAGCATGCGTTCTATCATGCTAACAGGTAGTGACCATCGATTAAATTCTATAATATTATATTTACAATTGATTTGGCCTGAAACAAATAAAATAAGAAGGTATGCGTTAAAAAAAACACTTTCATTATTTGGAATGTTCTCATGTGTGCATGTATATATATATATATATATATATATATATATATATATGTGTGTGTGTGTGTGTTATTGTGTGTGTGTGTGTGTGTGTGTATAAAGTCTGTAACTTTGTTAGATGAGAATTGCAGTAGAAAATGTTCTTTATGAAACTGCGCTCAAATTATAACAACTTGGCATAGACTTGGTTTACATTTTATATCAGTAGATCATATCAAAACTTAATGTGTTTCTTTGTCCAAAGAAACCAAGATACCAATAAAACCATATTTTGGACTAATTCTAATATTCAACATTTTTAGAGAAACCATATTTCATCTTTTACTTACCGCCATCAGTTTCATCAGAAATTCTCTGTCATTTTTCTTTTTTTATGTTCGATTCCATTTCTTTCTAATTATATGTAAAAATTCCATCGTTGATAGGTAATGAACAAAATATATGAAGTTTAGCAGCATAAATACAGAAGATGCAAATCCATTTACTCGGTGTAAATGAAAAATCGTTTTCAGTAATGTGATGTATAAAATATTCCTCAATTCAAGCATTAACTGAGGATATAGGAAGTGCAATACATCAACAAGTGTATCGCTCTAGACTATAGACACCATATAACAAAATAACTTGCCGGCAATAAATTAAGTATAAAGAAATCTCTTGACTACTAATTAAATTAGCGTTTATAGCGTATATTAAAGGCGTATATGATAGCGTATATAAAATATATAGTCATAATGAAAATATGCTCTCTGCGTTATTCTGCATTCTCTTGACGTTGAACGTCTTGGCAACACACTGCATTTGAATAATTTATACCTCGTCGAAGTTGTCTAAAAAGGGATAAGGTACAAGTATTTACCTTCAAGTAAATTCAGAGATATGTCACATATTTATCTATCGTGGATAAAATATTCGGTGTATAAACACCGAATATTTTATGGTGAATATGGTCTGATTGGAAAGTCAAAATTTACTAGGTATTTTTCGCAATTTAAGGAATGAAAGTTTATGTTTTAAAAGCATTTTTTATAAAGTCATTATGTTCCTGCAATTATATTATAACTACTTAACTACACCGAACAGAATAAAATTAATGTAAGTATCAGAATATTTAATTCTATGGAATTTTGGTAATGGTAAATAGTGTTTTCAAAGACAATAGTGAATAAGACACCAATTAGTTTATTTTCGAACACGAGACAAGCGTTATCCACTGTTAAATTGGAAAGTATTCTATTAAATGTCAATGACCCAAAGCTCCGAATAGAATATAAAAATAACACCTTTGACTTAGGAGCGCTGCAAACTTAACGTGTTTAATCAGTGTCACCTTAAGACAAAGTACGGGTCAGTGAACTGCCTATAACGTGATAAAAATGTAGTGAACGTTACTGCCGGCTGACGACATCAAAAGTCTAAATCTTTGTGCTGTAAAGTATTTCTTTGAGGAATAAAACTGTGTCTTCACTAGATTTACTCATTTTAATGTCACAAATGGAAAAAGTTACGAGGGTTAATACGGCGATTAATTAATGAATGAACTAAAATATCTTTAGCACCTTTTTGGTGAAAATATTTTTATAGCCATATACATGTAGTAATCAAACTCATGTAGTATTTGTAGATACGTCCTGAATAGAATGCACAAATAAATCTTAAAATAAAATACCGAATACTTAACTTAAATATATTCCGTTAAAACTAACTTAATTCATAGAATTATCCGAAGGTATAATTTCCTGTACCCAAGGTGTGTTCAGTCACATTCTGCCAAATTAAGATAAACTGTAATCATTTACTATCAACTTGCTGCAATGCTTATGCTATAACTTGCCTCATACTCCGAGTCACAATTTATAAATTAAATATAAGTATTAGATTAGTACTCCATTCTTAAATTTAACGAACTTGGAAAAAAATTTCTTCAGATTGTAATCTGGCTATGAATTGATGTATATAATCAAAATGTATTATTTTTATATCTCTGTTACGGTTATACGTTAAATTATGATTATGACTAAAATGTAATATGGTATACAAAAAAATCTAATTCATTTGGAAGGATATTTCTATAAAATACCTAACGAAACATCAATAAAGTAACCAACTGTTGGGAATAACTCATAATTATTTAGACTTTTAAAAGATAATATGATGTGTATATATCTCTGTCCGTGTAGCAAATTTAAGTTAGTATTGCTCAAGGAGTCTTAGTGGAAAGTGTTGCTTGACATGATCAACTTACGATAACGCTTTATTATATTATTTCCCGCGGTAAACTAAAAAGGAACAGGCGGTCCATTCACTCTGGCATATTTTTTTTCTTAATAGAGCTAATAAACGTTAATACAGGAAGGTATCTGGTGCTTGGTAGAGATGAATATAAGTAAAATGTATTTTTAAATTTTCTATTGAAATTTGATTCAAAAAAATTGTCATATTTAAAATACTTTTCCCTTTCACATAAAAAATCATTCATAATTCTATTGTGTTAGTTTATTTTCAAACAAAAAAACAGACTATTTGAAACCGGCTGCTAATCAATATTTCATTAAGGTAGATTAGCTTTGATTAACTTTAGAAGACCATGCGTTGAAAGGAAAAAAAATCCAGTAAATTTAGAAAAAAATACATAAAATATAAACGGAATGTGTTTCCCCATTTAAATTTATAGCATATTTTCCCATTAAACTAGCTGAGAGAACAATAAAAAGCATTGTACTTGACTAATCATTTAAACACACTGCCATTTCATGAAACGGCGTAAAAGTAACCAAAAAAGATTAATGAAAATTATATAAAGTTTTGTGAACGTTGTGCTGTAATCTAAGTATGGTTAACTAATCTGGTATAGGTTCATAAATCTTTCTCGCGGATAGTTACCACTAAATAACCACTTTCTCGCAAATACATCACCTGTACGACGGTCAAAATAGTACTATTAATATGCGGCTCACTAAACTTGACAACAAATTTCATTTCCATATCGCTTAATTAATAAATTCATGTGTGTTCATGATACATCTACATTGTTGTATAATTAATGCAAATGTAAATTCATATATTTATGTTAAAATGTAATTTCTAAATTAAACTTCTACGAGTTTTGTGAAAATAAATAAAGGAAATCTAATTAACAGAAATCTGAATATTTGAATCGAAGTGTGAATAGTTACAAGCTAGTCATCAAAACGATGAAATAGAATTTAACTGCCTGTTCTTAATAAAAACAACTGTTTTTCAAGGAAAACAGATTTTCTGTTCACGCCAGAAAATTTTTGTGAATCCACGATTTAAATGGAACACCACCGTCTTGAAATGAATGTTACCTGAATTGCATATGTTTTGGTCATTATTTATTAACATTGAAATTTTCGTTATAAAATTAAAAAGAACTTTAATTGAACCTGTGAAAGTAATCTTGTTATGAGTTTGGTAAATGTTATTGGCTATTTGGAATTTAATTATTAGGTTCACTACAATTAAATTAATGGCTGCAAATAATAGATAAAATATAGTTTTCACTAAACAATTTTTGATGTTAGAATTAGTACCAAATTTATTTTTACAGGCATTGGGTTTTTTGGTAATATATTAATATTGATAAGACATAGTGGTATAAAATGCAAATAGTGCAAATGCAACGCCACTGCGTTATCGACAGAAAAGTTTATGCATTTTAGTACATATTCTTGTCCAACAAAAAACACATGTTTTTGTGTGTGTATGTATGTATATATATATATATATATATATATATATATATATATATATATATATATATATATATATATATATTTATATATGTATGTGTATGTGTGTGTAGTTCAGATGAAATTATTAAAAAACCGAGTTTGCCAAATCTATAAATGTACTCGTATACATTAAAATCTTAAAAACTTTTTAGATTCACTTACTTGACAATAATTTATTTTGATAACTACTTATTTTGATAACTATTTATTTGTCTCGTATCCTCATAAGACCAGGTGACTATATTCATTTTAAGTTTATTTCTAACGAAAACATTAAACAGTGTCCATACAAATATTTTTACTAATTTAAATTTACCAACTACGTTTTTACTAATTGCCTTTATGTAGTATATCCGACCGATTTAAATTAGAAACTTGTATCATACATAAAAATTCTTAATTTAAACAGAAAATTGAAACATGTCTATTGTAACTCAATTATTTCAGCAGATGTAACCCTGAGTATAATTTTAAAGATGAAAAATGTTTGGTTAAGCCACAAGAAATCACTACAAGAGTTAAGCTACAAAAGTATCTCACAATTAAATGAAACTACGTGATGTACTATTGTTTCTACTTTCTTTAATTTCTTTACCACGACCTACCTTTCGTTGTAATAAAACATCTTCAGGTGGGCAATTAGCAACGAATCTTCAGGTTCAAAGTATCAAAAATCTTTTAAATTTGTAATATAACGAAACCTAGGTCGTGGTAAATATCTTGAAGAAACTAGAAATAATACTACATCACGTAGTTTCATTCAGTTGTGAATAATAAATTTCTACAAAATTAATGCCAAATATATTCAATATAAAAGAATCTATTAAATTTTTATCACGATTACGTTAAGAAATTATAACACACAAAATAAAAATCATGAGAAATCTTCGCTGCTGTGCGCCTATTTTTTAAAAAGGACTTTTAAAAAAGTGTAATCCAAAATTGTGGTTGACATAAATTCTTTTCAAGGAAAGATAATCTCATTGACTCGATATACAGAAGTAATTTTTTCTCCTCAATTATTTTCTTTACATTTCTTTATCTTTAGTAATATTAATTTATTCAAGTTCCTTTTTTGGATTGCTGTTAAAACATTATATAATTGATTATTTTACCACGTATGTTTGACGTCAACAGTAATAAATTATAATGTTTATGTAAATTCCATAAAATTTCTTAACTTCTGTAATTACTTAATAATTATTACGATTTCTTTTTCGCTACCCATATGTCATTAAACTAAACATCTTTATTAGTTGAGGAGATAATAATGGACTAATTCTAATAAATAAAATTCTTAACAAGAGAAGACGTAATAATAAAACCTTTTGTTAAAAGCTCTGTTTAACTTTTTATATTTCTTATGTAGTTAAGATTTATTTACGATCACAATTCTACATGCAAACAGCGGATATATCTCTTAGTGGCATCTAAATGAGTAAAAAAGTTTCTAAATTCATCCAGTCACATTACGGGTTCAATTAAATGAACATTCAAAGATGGAATTGATAAGGGCAAATATTAATTAAAATATAATGGAACAAAATAGTGACTATTATACAGAAAAGGTAGCTAATTGACTTTGATAATGGCGACTTCCTAAATTATGTGTTTATCTAATTGTAGCTTTTAGTCATCTGAATATAAATACTCTTCGACTATTTGAAAGTCTTTTACTGAAAAAAATGTTACCTAGTAGCTACTTCCAATGAAAGAAAATTAGAGGTCATCGAGGTATAAGTTATACTTTAAGAACCGTTCCTTTATAAATTAATTATAATGAAAGAGTGAGGTCAGTTCATGAAACTTCTAACATATTATAAAGCGGAGATTTTGCTGTCTTTACTCTTTGTTCTGAGCTTCAATTCATGTAAAGAAATTACTGAAAAAATTATGAAAGTAGTTTCTCGATATTTGTTTTTCCAAATGTCAACCCAAATTGATATAGAAAAAGCAAAATTTACTTAATTAGTTTGCTTCGACATATAATTCTTTCTTTTATTTCAACCAAAACAAAAAAAAATTGTGCGTATACTTATGTATGCATGTTAGAATTTTTACTTTTTTGGCATATTACAAGAATAATTTTTAGCACGCACGCAATAAATGGATATAAAATAATTTACAAATACGTCTATCATTAATATATAAATATCATGAATAGTATATTTATTACTACACGCACGTAAATTTATGTTTAGTGAGTAACTTCACTCTGTCGATATTTGTCGCATTGTAAAATTTTTCATTTTTTCGTAACGCGTCTAAAGGAGTAAAACTTTAAGATAATTAAAAAATGTTTTTTTTAAATTATAATTATTTAGGCGCATCAAGAAAAAATTAGGAGAATGAAATTTTACAACGCACGCATACACATGCAGGCAAGTTAATCAGGATGCGCGCGCACGATATAACAAAAGTCGACGACATGAAGTTGGTCACGATGCGTGAGCAAGATGCAACAAAACCGTCAAAATAAAGTTGCTTACTAAACATATATTTACTTGTTTGTAGTTACTGATGGTATATCAAGGAAGTTTTTAAAATATATTTTCAATGTATTTCTTGAAATGAGGTTAAACTTCGGTATGTATTTATCTATATCATAAATTATTACTTTATCGTTTATTGAATACTTAAAATTAAAAAATAAAACAAAAACTCGTTTTATTTATTAAAATGTTATTCAATTAATTTATTTAAGTACAATAAACAAATTAATAAAAATGTAACAAAAATAATAGTCCTCATATTTATAATTATTTAATTATTAAATTAATTCTATTATTTTAAAATTGTAACATTAGATTGTAATTCCAGATAAAAACATTAAATTTTATCCTATTGTATATGAAAAAAATATTATTATGATCACGCTCCAGTCCTTTTATTATTTTAGTTCTATTAACTTTTTGCACCCTGTACAAAATTATTCTTATATTATGCAAAAGAACTATAACTTCTGACAGGCATACATTAGTACACGCGCATTTTTTTAAGGCCAGCTCTCCATTTACTCAATTTCCGTTTACATCAGGTTCTGGAAAAAAGAAATAAAAAATTTTTACTGCTATGCCATTACGTCAAATTTGCTTTTCTTAAGTACATATGAGGAAGACGTGTGGCCGAACCATATCTCATTAATTCGATTACGTGCTAAATACAAATATAAGAAAAAATTTATTGATGTGGGTTCATCAAAAATTTACTGGAAAATTATAGCAATGATTCTAAACAGCACAATTTTTTTTAAAATGCCACATTTTGTGCTCCTAAAAAGTAAACTAATTTCATGGTAAAATATAATATGAATATTTGGAAGGGTTTTAGTAGAAATAGTATATATCTTGAAATAAAATTATTAAAATGTGCCTATATACTGAAATGTCGCAGGGCGAATTCTAGTCGAACCAACAGGTTTTTTTTTATTAGATCAATTCAAATCGGGTCAAATAACTTAATTCGTAGCAGTAAAACTAATTGATGTTAAAAATGCACATGATTTTTCATGGATAGTTGTACTATTTATGTCGTCAGTTATTTTTTCCAATTATTCTTGATATTAGATATGAGTTATATTAAAAATATTTCGAATGTTTTCTGCTCCTATGTACAAATTAACTTTTTGTCTACTATTTTGAATGTGTAATTTATTTCCCTTTATTAAGCCAAACCCGGAAAATTTGAGTGTTTGACATTAAGCCTTGTACAGCCGTAATAATGGCGCAAAAGTAAAAAGTGCATTCTGAAAAGACGTACGATTCACTAGCGCATATATATATATATATATATATATATATATATATATATATATATATAAATATTCTTAGATAATCAGACCATAATATACAAAATAAAAAATTTCCCCGTCATCCGGTGAATGTAATTGTTTGAACTTTCCGCGATACAACTTATATAATGGCCGTTTTTAGAAAAGGAAATTTTGTTTTGATTTTTTTAAAAACAGTCATACTCGAATTAAAATTCTAACATGAAATGCAGTGAAATAGTCACATAGAACGATTTAATTTTTGTTTCTTAAATTCATGTAACAAATTTAAAGTAAATAAATTGACTTGACATTGTAAATGTATGTGAAGTGAACAAAATTCTCGTATTTTTGAGAGCTTCAAATAATTTTAATAACAAATATATCTCCAAATATAAAAACAAACAAAAAAATATTCACTACGCAAATAATATATAAATCATCAGGCATTTGCAGTAGAAGTGGTTAATAAACCCGTTTTTGTCCAACAGCCAAAACTGAATTAAAATACTAAGATGGGATGCAGTGAAATATTCACACAGAATTATTTAATTTTTGTTTTTTTAATTTCTAAAATTAATTCAATAAATTTAGGGTAAACAAAAAAATTGGATCGATATTGTAAATTTATATGAAGGGAATGAAAATCCGGTATTTTTGACAGCTTCAAATAAGTTTAATACCATTGGCTTAACAAACATATCTTCAAATATAAAAACAAACAAAAAAATATCCACTTCGCAAATCATGTATAAATTATAAATATATCATCAAACATGTGCGGTAGAAGTGGTTAATTATCTGACTTAGTCGCATGATTAAAATTATTCATGCATTGTAATTTCCTTGAAACTTGAAAGAAATTTCGTTTGAATTTATCTGAAGCTATTAAATTATAGTGTGTTATCATTTTTAATTTTTTAGGAATAATAGGCGGAATAAGCGGTCTGCCTCTTCTTTGCACTGATATAACTGAGAGGTTTGGGATTTTGTTGAAGATATCCATTATAAAATGTCTGATTTATGAGTATTAAAATATTCTACATTAAGCTATGTTTAACAGTGTGGTTGAATAAATAGAACTGAGTTGCTAAATAAACAGATCGCCGTTATATATAGCTTCAATAAATTTTACTCCGCCAATGAAAATAAAAATGAAACTTTTTTTTTTTCTTCCCTTCACCCTTAAACAGCCTAGCTACAACCCGCACAAAAAGTAGTAAATTTCACTGTTGCATACTGTTTCAATTTATTAGATGAAAAATTTGCAATAACTCTTTATCTTTCGTATTATACATATATAGGTATGTTTACCATTCTTGTTAATTATACATTTTTAATATTTGTTTTAATATGTTGGTAAATAAATTAATAAATTTTTCAAATAGATTAGAATAATTTTGTTCAGCTTTCCAACCAAATGGGCACTGGCTAATATTAGCCAATCAGCTAATAACTTGCATCCAGATATAATTATTGGTTTGATATAATATCATTGAAATGCCATCCTTCTCAGACGCAACTATATATAAATTATTTAAGGCTCGTGTAAACTATGAGAATTACTAATTCCGTTCCTCAAATTATTATTTTGCGATATGAAAATTTGAAATTAAAAGCCTGTCAGTCAGATAAGATCTTGATATTTGTCAAGTCGTAAGCAGCTTACGCCCCAGTACTTCGTATTGAGATGACGTGGATTTAAATATTAAAGTCATGTCACATCTTTATTAAGACACGTATATCGCTTTATTAGCTATTCATATCTTTGAATTTATTCCCTTCCATCCGAGTTATTATTTTTTAAGCAGGCTTTAAGTTCAAAGATTTTTATCTCGATATTAGCGAGATTTAATTGGTTACATCTTTTTATCGACTTCCGGGCAAATCTTATTGCAGCGACAAAAATAAATACCGCGATTTGTAAGGAAACATATCCTAAATTTTTATTCATATATTTGGGTCACTATAAAGATAAAAAATATAGAACCTTTCAAGTACGGACAAAACTCGTACTACAAGAATTCCATACAGGCTTACGTTTATATAAAACTTGAAATATTTAGGGGTTAATCACCTTTCTATTATTTTTATTTTTTAATCACAGATTTTGATTGGATGCGTATATTTATTATTACGAGAGCGGTCATTGCGGCGATAGTCATTGTTACGAGAGCAATATTTACAGTAAATATTGTTTTAGTTAATTGCAATAAAGAGTCCAATTATATAAAACTAATAAGCACTTATGTAGTCACATATACATATACACATACACGCATATATACATGCACACACCCAAATAAATAAACCTACAGATAGTAAGGGATGGAAGAAGGAAATAAGATATGGGAGGAAAAGAAAAGATTTAGATATTAAAGAAAGTTAGGAGAGATACAATTTTTGAGACGATTTTTAAATGGATATATAGAGGAGTATTTATTATGTCGGGGTGTAACTTATTCTATAACTTGGTAGCATATACTGCAAATTAACTTTCATGAAAAGTGCTATGATTATCAGGGAAGTTATACTTATATTATAAATACTGAAAATGTGAACAATAAGTGAAAAAATATGAACGTCATATCGGTGCTGAATCGCTAACGATTTGAAATGAGTCTTTGACTGCCGAAAATGATAGCCTAAAAATTAACAAGATTGAAAACAACGTTTATGAAAATTAATGCCATATTTCATTTATTATTAAAATTTTGCTTAAATTTTAGTAATTGTTCCTTTTTTATTATTTTATTTTCATAAATTTGGGTTATGTAATTTTGTGAAAAGATTAAAGAATCTCTTTAGAAATACCTTACGAATCGAAAGGGCTCTAAAACTGTTTAAAGTAAAAAAGTTTTGTAATACTAAAAATTCATCCTTTAAATTTTTATTACCGGGAGAATAGAAAATTCGTACCAAAACTTACTGTCGCATAGTTGCTAATGTTATTTTGGGAAAATTTGTATATTTTTTTTGTTTGGATGTTTGACCATCCATCGCGCGAAATTTACTGCATGGATGTGCATAAAGTTTTGCATGCAGATAGACTATGATCTGGAAAAAGACATTGGCTATTTCAAACAAAACCAACTTTTAAAAGGGGGGATGAAAATTTGCATGAAAGCACATACAATATAATTTATTTTTATTATTTATTTCTTAATGCTTAAGCAGTATCGATGAAACTATAATACCCCAAAGGAAAAATGGGGCGTATTAATACTCTTCCGTGCGAGTTTATCTTCCTTCTCTCACATTCTATAAAAAAAATATTTTACGGAAACAAAATTCGTCAATGACAGAAAATCAATGCCCGCTGTGTTTCTTGCAAGATATATATCTATATATATATATATATATATATATATATATATATATATATATACATATATATATATATATATATGTATATATATATATACACACATACATTTAATGTAAATTATGAATGGATTCTCATGAAATTTTACTGCAAGTTGCATGATTCTTAGAGATATGCATAACTTTATTTGAAGAAACGCTAATTCCATGCGAGTGGAGTTGCGGGAAACAGTCAAATAATTTTCACTATTGTGGCAAAATACATAAACGTTTTCTGAGACAAAATTCTCCGTGCATCAAACGTGGTTACAATATCTCTTTTGTGGATCATATTAGGCAGAAGAAATAAAATAACTCCTAAAATTGAAACGAAAATTTACGACTAATTTTAATTTTAGTTTTACGACTAATTTTAGTGCGGCGTTTTCTTCGAGAGATTTAAATGTAATAGAGTGTTAATCACTATAGATATATATGAAGTACCTTTTAATTTAAGTAATGCTAATTCAACGCTAATCCATTTCCCTGTAGTAACCTGAATTCACCAAATAGTCCAGGATATAATCTCAGGAAAAGATTTAATGATTTCTTCATTAAATCCAGGAAATAACCTCAGAAAAATATTTATTGTTTTATTCACCCTGAACCACAGTTCCAGGGTTATTTTCGGCGTTCGGCTACCTCTCGTTACATACAACCTGACTGCACCATATAATGAAAAATTATTTTCAGTCCTAGCTATTACATTCTAGAATAAATTGAGCCATGAAAATAAAAACTGGCACTAATTTTTATTAAAAATTAATGTTTATATCAAAATAACCAACATCCCGTAAGCTATAATACCTGCTGTTCAACATTAGACGTAACTTGCTCCAATTCCTTGAGCTAAGAGTGTCTAAATCTAAAATATTTTGTATTCATTTTTAATACATAATTTGTTTGCCGATCCTAAATGACATTTTTTTAAATTATCAGAAATTCTGAAATAATTTAGTATAACATAACTATCCGCATTATTGTTTGGTTGTGCACCTAAACGATGCCATGTGAAGGGGCTAGTTTTTTATTGAAAATAGTAGCAATCAATTCTAGTCTACCGCTTAGGATAAATGGTAAAAGAAATATTATAATTTAATATATAAGAGATGATTACATATGGTTACTTTCAATAATATCACAATTTCACTAAATGAAAACTATATTTGAACCGTGACACGAATTAAAACGGAAAAAGAGCTCAGTGGGCTAATGAAGTAATGACGAGAGCAAAATCGTATTACGATCACTCTACTGTATCTGACAGAACCTGTTTTTTCCTAATAGTGTATCTCAAGCACACGAGTGCCATTCATAAATAGTTGATATTAGTAAATTTTATTAACCGTCGTATTAACGAAAGGAAGCGAGTGATTATATAAGACAAAAACTTTGCGACTTAAATAACAGTCTCAGTTATAACGACTTATTATTATTTAAGAGATTTCTGTGCTGTTTTACAACTATAGATTACGGATTTAAATATATTTCGATCCATTCGATGATTTTTCGTGAACAAAAATTCGTATGGTATATTTAACTATTGCAGCGTATTAACTTCATTCTATAATTTCATATACAAGTTTATATAATACAAAAAAATAAATAACGAATATATTAATGTAGGAATATCAAAAGTGAGAGATTAAGAGCTGTAAGTAGTTAAGAATTTTATCATAGTTTATTTTTACGCACAAATAGGAAATAAGTTTCTGAAATTGCTAGCTTTCTATTATATTGTAAGTATAAATTATTTCTTTCAATTTATATTAATTAAATATCTACGCAAATTTTTTTTTAAATTTCAAGAGAGTAATAGGATCTTTCTCTCTTCCTCCTACTTTTTCTCCGCGCAGTGTACTTTTGAAATCAATAAGTCTATTGAATTTTGTGCCGTTTAATTTATTCTGTGCAGATTAAAAGAATACCCGATATCTACATTTTCTGACTTGGGGTATATTTAAGCGTCGAATACGTAAATAAAATAAGATAACACCAAATAAAAGGAATCATTGACATCTTAGAAGCAGACACTTTCGAGATAACAAGAGAAGGGTTTTATTTTCTTATCGGAAGTAGATAGTTGATCTAAAAGCTTTTCTCTGTATCATTGAAGTAAGACAAAAATAAAAAAGCGTTGTTTGCATTTTTTGCTATCATGTGGAAGTATCATGTGCCGCTATTATCATTATATTTTAAATAGATATGTGACAAAGTTAAAAATAATTGATTTGAGAACAGATTAGTTCTTTAAATATAATCATCAAATATATGTTGAATTATGGAAATAAAAATTTGCACGTTTATTTCAAAGTCATACTAAAGAAAAAAAAGATACTAAATAAATAAATTGATAAAAAAATACTACTCTAAAGGTGGCTTTCTATTGGTGGTTCGTTTATTACTTTAAAATCGTAGATTGTGAAATTTATTCATAGTTCCTATGGCTTTACCAAATATTATCAGTAACATGCCTAGTTTCTACATATATTAAATACTCATTGTGAGGATACTTTTGTATTTACTGCGGCAAAACTGTATGTATTTACTGCGGTATCTTTCGAATAACAATCCAATTGAAAAACAATCCAATAAAATTGTATGTAGTGAGGATGCTTTTGTATTTACTGCGGCAAAATTGTATGTATTTAACGCGATGTAATAATAATCCAATCGAATAACGATCCAATAAAATTGTATGTGTTAAGGATACTTTTGCATTTACTGCGCCAAAATTGTATGCATTTACTACGGTATCTTTCGAATAACAATCAAAAATTAACAATCAACAATCAAATAATTTAATTCCAGCTGATATAGCTCTTTGCTGTTTTGGAATAAATTACATAGCTGCAATAATGGATGTTTTTCTTTTATGAATACTGAATGTTACAAATAGGAAAACTGAATGTTATAAATTTAATTTGAATAAATACATCGGTATGGCATTTTACTAGTTAACAAATTACGTTTTGAATATTTTTCATAACCGATTTTTGATTCATGTTTTGGTTGCGGATTTTTTTTTCAAAATTTAGACCATAAACCAATTAATGTTTGGTTACTCAGGATTTATAGAATTTTTAAGTTGGTAAAAAAAAGCGAGCCAGCGAAATTGACTCAAATATCAAGGTCCGTACTAGCAGAAATATTAAATAAAATTTAATTAGCAACTACCATGAAACATATCAGAGTTAATGTTGTCGCCTGCGTACCTCAAAATAAGTGTCACAACTTCAAGCAAATTATATTCCTAACACTCCAATTTTCATAATTTTTCTCCAATTTATAATTTTTCAGTCAGCTAGTAAGATTAAATGATTGGACGTATTGATGGACAGAAATTGTAACTGATGGACAGAAATTGTGGAAACTTTTGCAGCGGTTCGGCTTAAAGTTCAAGTTAATATATAAAATACTTTCATCTCTGTAAAAGGTAACTTTATGATTAAAATCTTGTTAAAATTAATATATGAATATAAATTAATTTTATTATGAGAACTGCATCAAAGTTTTCTTTTTTCAGGTTTCCATAATTTTATTTAGAAAATCTCTTTTTTTTTAGTCAACCTATTGCTGCCTTAAAATAATTTACTTGTTACATGTTTCAATATGCAAGCCTAAAATGAGTTGCTAATTAAGAACACAATTCTGTACCGCCTAGATATAACACATTTTAGAGAAAATATTGATCTACGGTATTAGGGATATCAATCAAAACTTTTGAATAGAAAACGTATTTCTTCTTTTCAGGTTGTGGGAATTGGAAACTTTATCACTTAAACTCTACTTTCAACTTTACTTATATCTTATACTTTTACAAAAACGGTGAAAAACATAAATGAGTTTTCACAATGGAAAGTGAAAAAATTTTCTTACGTAAATTTGGTTTTCGTCTTCAATTTATTACCAAATTAAATAATACATTAAACCAGAAAGGTTTCCTAAGTGATAAGATAGTATTTATTTAATTATAAAAATATTTATGTAAACTTTTTTATTTCAGAGAAAATCGAGATTTGTTTATAGTCACAGTAACATTCAAATGAAAAAAGATTGTTATTATTTAAAAGTTTAAAATAAAAAGTAAACAACATCAAATATTGATGAAATTTATTGTAAAGAAAGAACACAAGAACCAAGATAGCGTAGCTACTGACTGTCAATTGTTATTTTATAAAATACGTTTTTACCTAAAGTTTACAAGATGGTATTAAAAAAATCGATAGCATCTCGTACATTAAAAAACTGCTATTTTATATACAACTATCCCATATTAAATAAACTATACTAACTTTTATATAAAAAATTGCAGTTTAGGTAAAAATTGAAAATTGATTTTTTCACCTTAGTCTACTTTATATATAATCAATAAATGAAAAATGACATGTTGTGAAGTCGTGCCTTCTAATATATTTCGTAATAGACTCGTTACAAATTATGTCAAGGTCAGGCTGCTAAATTCCTGAAAAATCCTAAAATGAAGTAGGCAAGGATTTAACAATAATAAATTATTCCTTTATACTTCAAGCTATTGATGTAATTATTAAAAATTATATCTAATTAATTTCTGAGTAAATATTTTATAAAAGTGAACCCACACACATAGACAATTTTAATTCTTTACATATTTTTTCATTGTAGTTTTACGAAAAACTAATTTATTCTCTTATCGGTTCTTCATTTCCAATAAATTTTCCATTTATTTCGTTTTCATTAACGTCATTCTCTAGATAAATGACGCGGAAATAATTAAACTGTCACAATATGACGTCAAATATGCTTCTCTCTACTAATTATATTTTATGACATGTTAAAAAAACAATTATATTAATTCCACTTTTAATTAAACACAAAATTTGTTTAGCGATTAACGAAACATACATCAACTGTACTAAAGAATAGGATACAATGAGATGACCTCTATTTTATCTATGAGATTAAATTGTTGCAACTTAAAACGTTATTAAATTTTTCGAAGGTAAAATTATTATATTTGTCGAAAATTTTAACATATATTTTATTTTGTTTTTTAAAATTGGTTCAAAACTTTTTAAGTAGATTTAGTCTTATAGATTTTGACATATGATTTCGTAAAATATTTTTTACTTGTGATCTTTTTACATTGACGATTCATAAAATAATTAATTCCTTGTTTATTAGATTACTGTTACGGTTTATTTTTTTTAATGAAGAAAGTTAATTTTTTTCGAACACTGGATTTAAGTTACTTGGAATTTTTAAGGTTTTAAGAACACCATAAATCCACTTTACGAAAATTCTTAATGTACATTTCATTAATTTTTAACTGAACACGATAGTATATATGAAATATACATATTAATTTATTTCTCAAAGAATTTTCCTACTTTTCTTTAATCGCTTGTGCCATTCCTGGTTTTTACTCTTTTATTCCATTTTCCATTTCTCTTTCTTGCCGTGTGATATTATACAATGCATATAATAAAATTATGAATTTAATGAATTGTTTGCACCATTTCCTCATACACTGAAAGATGTTCATAGGAGAGATAAACATAAATATGGAACAAAATTTTGATAAATATCTTTTTTTATGAGTAAAAGTTATTTATTTAGAACACTGAATTTAAATTATTTGGAATTTTAAATATTTTAATAATACTGAAAATCTATTTTACAAAAATTTTTGATATATGTTTTATTCGTTATTAATTGAACAAGATAGTAAAAATGAGATCAGATTTAACTCAACTGTACTAATGCACGTTTAGATAGAGATCTCTTACACGTGTGACACTGTTAACAATATCTGATTCCCTCTAGTCACATATATCTTACTTAACAAGTGTTAAGGATCTTTTTCAACCTTAACAAAAAAGTCGCAACCTCATTAAACTTTTCGCGAACAGTTGTGAAAACTCGCTTGGAGCCACCTCCATGTCTGTGCTATTTGCTTCAACTTCACGGTAAAGTAGGGCAATATCTTTTATTTTTGGGTCACATGCTGGCATCAAGAGACAAAGATCTGAAAATATATGTATGGTTAGCTAACCAATTTCTAAACATATAAAAATGTACGAGATTTAAAATGTTAGATTATCATAATGAAAAAGTTATAATAATTTGGAGTTCTAATATTTAAATACTTTGCCTTATCTATAAATATTACGTTTCATAAATAAATAGGATTATTTTTTTCAAACTCCATGAAAAACAAAAAATTTTTTACCCCGCTCTTGAATTTCCTTCATATTATTAAAATTATTTTTGGTCATGATAAAAAAATTGGTATATTCAATGAAATTCTTGTTTATTGAATATATTTGGCGTTACTTTTGTGGAATTTTATTATCACATAAATTTATTCACCACGAAATGAAACTACGTAATGTAGAATCATTTCACCTTCATTTTTCTTATTTTTTTCTTCTTTTTGTTTGAATATAACTTTTGGTTTCGGGGTTTTGGCTTTTGGTTTTTTAATTTTGTTTAATTGTTTATGTGTTGTGTTTTTCATTATTGCACTTACATTGTTCCTAATTTGATAGTCTAATGTATGAAATTCAAAAGCATGAAGGAGATATGTTAAAGTAGAATGTATTACCTTTGGGGTGAGGTTTATGTTGTCTCACTTTATGATTGCTTCCCGAAATTCTTCCTTCAGTGAGGCGGTAATAGCTTTTAGGTTGCCCGAGTTGTTCCACTAGTCTTGATGTTCACATAACTTGGTGTAAGTTTAAATTTCATTGTTGAACCATATGCTTTGTACCATCGTCCAAAATTTAATTCGGAGTTGACGGTACAATTTCGCCAATCTAGCCAAATCAGCTGTTTTTAAATGTTGAATATATTTGGCGATAATCATGAAAAATTTCATTATACTAAAGTAGAAATAATACTTCATCACGTAATTTCCTATCTAGCTAAGGAATTGGTAAAATATATATGATTTACAGAGTTGAAGTACTTGTTATTAATCTGTAATACGATTTAAATAATTAAAAAAAAATATTTTTTTTATTCACAATTAAATGAAACTACGTGATGTAGTATTATTTTCACTTTCTTTAATTTCTTTACCACGACCTAAGTTTCGTTGTATTACAACGTCTTCAGGTGGGATATTAGCAAAGATTTATTAGAAAGTAGAAATAATACTACATCACGTAGTTTCATTTAATTGTGAATAATGAATTTCTACAAAATGAATACCAAATATATTCAATATTTCTTTTATCTTTAAAATTTCATTAATTTCAAGTTTAATATGATATCTAAACCATTGCGATGTGTCTAATTCGTCGTGTCGTTACCGTGGTGTGTTGCTTGAATAGCAAGACATGGCCTATAATCGCACGGCGCAACGTGAGGACTCCGGTTTGATCCCCGATTGCTCATCCAGCGGGGCTGGATTGATATTCTAGTTGGTTGTATGAGATTGTTCTCATAGCAATATGTCCACCGTATATATCAATTAGATACATTAAAGTACATATAATAAATTATCTTACCAAGAAGCCAGAAATGTTCGATAAGAAACCAGAATAATTCAAATTTTGTAGTACATTCACATTTAAAAGGCATTACCTTAAAAAGTTTCTACACAAGATTTTAGAACTGGCCTAGTAGAATGTAATTATTTAATTACATCGAAGCACGTACTTGTTCAAACGAATTCCTATAGCTTTGGGTGAGGCTCTCTATGTTTTTTTGTTTCTGAACTGAATATATTAATTATTATCTCATTCTTCTTACCAAAGTTCAACGCTGGATGATGTTTAAATTTTGCGATGGCCTCTACATTAAAATTTTCTTTATGCCATCTTATTTTCTGTTTTTCAGGTATTTTCTCGTCTTAAGTTACAAACTGAGGTATTATTTATATCAACATATATTCAGTAAGTTCTTCAAAATTTATAATATTCGTGTATACTATATCTTAACTAGAAAGCATTCAATTTTGAGTTGAACTCGAGCCGTAAGTCTTCCGTACGATAATTTTAACGATGTTAATTGGTTATATAGTTTAGCTGCTAGGTGGTCACTTATCGGGCTACTTTTTTTAAACGAATTCTTGAAAATATAATTTTATTTCTAAGTATACTGTATGTTAGATGTAAGATTCAAATTAATTTATTTGATATTCAGACATTAAGGTGAAAATAAAGAAGGAAGCGATGACGAAAAATTTTTAATTAACATTTTTCCAACCTTTCCTCTTTATTGTGGTATTTGCGCGTATATATGGACAAATGGACGACCGGATTCGGTTCTTTAAGGTATTTGTAATTAACACTACGAAGTAAATTAAACATACTAAAGTCGTGGCTAAGCATTTTGTTTAAACGTGGTAAAGTATTTTCAACCCCCATTTAATATCTTCACAACCAATTTATAGCTATGGGAATGGGACGTGACGTAAATAAAGATTAAAGCAACGTCAAGAAAATAAATTATTCATAATATTTATTGTCAATATTCTGAAAGACTTCCGCTTATATTGTTCTCTCTTTAGTTTCAATGGTGATGTATATATATTTATATATATATATATATATATATATATGTATATATATATATATATATATATACCGTTAGCTGCTGCTAAAATTTTGTAATAATTTCAATAATCGGTAAAATAGTAAATTTTAAAAATCCCTCTACTTTATCGCTTGCTTTGAAATGAAAATATCTTTGCACCCTATTAAAATAATGTAAAAATATTAGTTAATATCCAATATTGAAATCTGTTTACCAACAAAGTTAAGAAATAGCTCTTTTACCAAGCAACATTATATACTCGTGCAAAGACCTTGTGTCAATTTTACCGCAAACGCAACTGCATAATGCACCAGGGCGGGAGCCCTTTACGGTAAAATTGACACAAGGTCCAAAAAAAACACGATTATGTATAACGCTTATTCCAATACTACCAAAAAAACATAATACTCCTTGTATTATGCCATCGGGGTTTTCAGGGTTAATGCTTTCATGGTTATGTAAATATGTATGGATATCAGTTTTTTATGCCACTTTTAAACTTGAGAACCGATTTCTGTGTGTTTATTCTAATTACACTCTTTATATTATTTCGGGTAAGATAGGTTACGTTATGTCTTAAAAACAATTTGCATTTTTCCATGGTAGTCGGGTCTTTTGGCAAAAATGTAAGGTTGTGTTATTATTTTGATTATTTACATCATCCCGTCCTTATATATTACCAAAACATTCGAAGATGTTGGTGAATATATGATACTACGTAATATTACAGAACGTATTACTAAATTGTAAGCTGAAGAAATATATCATACAATCTAAATCAAAAGAGTCGATAAAACTATCAAAATAGTGGATTTAAGATGTATTGAAGATATTTTTTTGATAAAACACCTGCAGTTAAAAATATATATGAGGAAGTAAATGATTTATGAAAATAAACTTCAAGTATTACCCACAATTGTTAATCCAAACCACAATATTTTACACAATCCAGTACATAATACACAAGAAGGGTTTTTTGATGATAAAATTGTTCTTTTAACACTGATGCTTTCACCGTTAATATCTTTTTCACTAAATTGCCAAGCAACTGAAAGTGGACCAGATACTGAAGGTGGTCTCTTTTAATTCAGATTACACTGATACACTATTTCCTAGCCCAGCTTCTCGCGCATTTAAAAATGAAATAATTAAAATAAAAAAAAAGTAGGTAACGGAAGAAGTACCAGAAAATGCAGTCGGGCGAAAAAGAAAAAAATTTAATTTAAACTGAGATCTAAAGTAAGTGAAAAGCTACGATTGGTCAAAAAATAAGTAATGAAAGACGCTTGTAAATGACCAAAAAAGTGCGGTGAAAAAGTTTAATATTTATTAAGAGGAAGAAACATTCAATAAATTTGACAATTTAAGAAATTCCACTCATCAATATAATTTTATTGTTAAATATGTCTATAGACAAGTTAAGAAATGTAAAATTTCTGAAAACTCTAAACGAAAATCCAGCTAAGATTAATGGAGATTACAACCTCCACTATTACTTACTGATATCAGAAAATAAGGGTAATTTAAGGCAAGTTAAAGCTTATAGAAATATGTTCAGTAATATTTTATCCATAGTTTACAACTTAAACAAAACAAATTTAAACAAATTTAAAGTTAGATATGGGTTTTTAAAAAGTAACCATAGAGGATAATATTTGACTCATCCTTCAAATATATCTCTAGCTATCAAAGAAAGTGTATGCTCTCACGTAAAGCTATTCTTACCAGTAGAGCCCCTCTAAACTAAAATGGAGACCAATAAGGTTTGTTTGGACGGATCTTTGATTTTCATGTGAATATTTAAATTTTATGTCTAATGGTATGAAACAGAGAACTTAGCAGTAGATTGTAGAGCAAATACTTTCCGACAGTGTAGGGACAATATGAAAATAAAACTTTGATATTTCTTTCAATATCCATAAAAAGGATTAATGTGCAGTATTTCAAGCATTTTTAAATATGTAAAATGTTCGGTTGAGCAAAAATCTAAATATGAATGTAATTTAGAAGAAAAAGAAATACATGAAAAGTTTGGCATCCGTCGGGTTTCCAAGCGTTACGATATTAGTCGACGCGACCTTCAACAGCACTTACGAGTATTATTAAGTGAATGCGTGTAACGCCATCTGCTCTTTTTTAAGTGTATTTTTATATATAATTTTTTACTTTCTTCATTGAACACCTTACAAGCGGAAGGAAGCCAAAATTAACTGGTCGTTTCAAATTGTCGGCCTCAGATTTTCTATCTGCACTTAGTAGTCTTTTCCCACTTGATTTGCACACCCAAGCGTCTACCCCTCAGTCACACTTTATGTTTCGTTATCACTCCCATTTCACCTCTTTTTACCCCCATACCCCCATACCTCCATATCGAGTGGAAACCTTCATTTCATGAGATTATATATGCACAGCGTCATCTATTGACCTACATTTTTATGTACATATTATACACGTACATAATTAATACGTAAGGCACTTCTATAATGAAGTTAAAAGGAAATTTATTTTAAAAAAAATTAAATTATCCATGGTATAAATAAGAAAAGCGATTTCAATGAAATAAAAATGAAATATTACCTCAACTCAGCTACTAAGCTTTTGAAAAGAAAAAACTCCATCGAAATTGAATAAGTAGTTTCAAAGTGGTGCGGATTCAAACAAAGGCACAAACAGACAAATATACAAAAATTACTACTTTTGTTTTCTATATTATTATATAAATTATATGTATCTACCTGATTTTTTGTGTAACTCTTCAATGTGCAGATTTGCCAATTGCGTGTTTTTATAATTTTAATGCATTTTTTCCAAGTGTCTTAGTAATGGAAGTGTATAATAACTGACTACGCAGGAAATAAAATCATGAAACAAAAACCGTTAAAAAATTGATATTAATTATTAACCAATATGACATTGTATAGAACCTTATATAATCAGCCCTAACATAAAGATAAGATGTGAGTTGCATTGAGATAACTGTGACCGGAGACTATTTTTTAAGGTGCTATTAATTTAAGATGTATCTTCCTCATGTCAGTCGATTTTTTTACCACAGCCTGGCAGTTTTCACAGTTTTAGATTTGAACATGTGAAAAATAATTCTTACAACCCAGTAATAACTGCAACTAAAAAATGTTGACCACTATTTTGGTGGAAAAACTGAGTTAGTTAAAGAAATAATTTATATGTGATTAAAATGTGTAAATTATATATATATATATATATATAATTTACACATTTTAATAAAAAAAAAAAAATATATATATATATATACATATATATGATTTATATAGTTTTATCATATTATGAAAATATGGATATTGTGAATAAGTCTTGTCCTTAACGTGTTTTACATAGAGACAGTAGTTTTACATTTAGACATTGAATGTGTTTTAAGTACATTCTTCTTTTTTGTTTAAGTACTTTCTTTATAATTAATTTTTGAAAAATGTTTAGCTCCGACCTTGATTTCACAAATCGTAATTCAAATAATTGTTTCCCCACAGATATTATTTTGTCATTTTCTGTAATTGTCAAAAATTATGAGCAAGGCCTAAAATTCTGGACAAAATATTGAGTAAGCTTTATAATATTGTAAGGCTAATGACAATCTCTCGACAGTTTCAGACTAGACTCCAATAATATGAAGGATAAATTGAAATGTTTGCGCTTTTCCTCTCAATAACAGAGTGGATACTGTCTCCTCCGTTTACTTACAAAGAACCAATGGATAATATTAATATTAAATTTCCATCCGGTATACACATACGTAATAAAAACTATTCGGTTTCCAATTGGATATATATATATATGTATATATACATATATATATATATATATATATATATATGTATATATGTATATATATATATTTATATATATATATATATACGGAAAATTACTTGTCATACCCGGTGTCTACTTAAGAATGATTTGGCGGGGAATTAATGTGTAGAGGTTAGCTTTATCTTAGTTTGCGGAGCCTTGTTCGACTAATTGACAAAGTGACAAACATAGACAGTTGTGCTAAAGGTGAAACTCTATTACTAAGGTTGAATATTGTTGCTTATACCATGTTATCACAATCTTCTTATAGTATTAGGGGGTGTCTACTCTAAAATTGCATAGTTTAGCGTAATTTCGTCATTATTTTAGTATATAGTTGAAAATTTAATATAAGTAATGTTATATTTATTTACTAAGAATCAGGAATACAGATACGAAACGAAAACTGTATCTTGTCTACAGCTAACTTAAAAATAAAGGATCAACCTTTTAGATTATCAGCCTCTTAGTGATTAAAGTTCCTGAATTTATCGAAGAGGCGAGCCTATAAATTCTTTTCAGCTTGGATAAGTATAGGGTCAGAATCAGGGAATGTAAGTGAGGGAAGACAAATAATATTTTTTAATCGTTTCCTACTCATATGCATTTCCATTCCTCTTTACTTGTTTTACATGTGTAAATAATATTTTGTTTCTACGTCCTTTATTAGTTTAGGACCAATGCTATTTCTAAGCTTTTTTTAACATTATTAACCTAATTATATGTACCTACTTTTTTTAAGGTACAGTACTATGAAGGAAACTATGGAAGCAAATATTAACAAAGAAAATTATTTATATGGAAATACTGGAAAAACACACCTAGTGAATAAACTTTTTTTAAATGTTTTGAATCGTGTGATTTTTAAATTGAAGAAAGACATTGCAAGCATTCCAAATTATTTGTTTATTCCAGCGTTTTAAAAAAGACCACTCTTGACATGTAGCGTAATGACAAATTATATTAAATCACGTACACATATATCTCAAAGTTAACACTGAATATATTCACAAGCATCCATATAAATATGTCCCTGATACCCCATCTTCCAAACTGTTGAGTTTATGAAAATTCCTGTCTTATAATGAAATTGCATTAGCTGCAATAAATTACATGGATTGATTTTTAATTTATTAATAGATTACATGGATTGATTTTTAATTTATTAATAGATTACACGGATTTATATTTATAATTTATTAATAGATTACATGGATTGATTTTTAATTTATTAATAGATTACATGGATTGATTTTTATTTAATTAAAGTAATTAATTTATGATCTCAAAAAATTAAATAGAACAAGGTGAGAACGAATAGGCAAATTACGGACTACACCAGTATAAATAAAATAAATTGCTCAATATGTCCGTGAATTCTTTCACGGATATATTGTATTATTTTCAATAAGTATATATATTTTTTATAACGTAATACGTCTCTTAACGTTTTGAGTAAATATATTATAGGAAAAAGAGAAATGACTCAATACTGAAAGTAAGCGCATATTATATACTGGGGAATGTTATTTGTAAAACCTTCAATCTATTCTTCATCAGAAATTCATCATTTTTACAAAATTTTGTTTTATATTCTCCTAACATTATTTAAATTTAAATAATCACTAAAACTGCTATTGAGCATGGAATTAGTAAACAAATGTTGAAATATACGAAAGACACAATGAACCAAACTTCTGCTCAATGTCTTTCCCGTTGCCCAATTTTTTTACCAGAGAAACCATTTTCCTAAAAATTGTCTTAGTAAATTTTGTTGACCTTTTCTTTTCACTTAAAATTTAATATTTGCAAGTGGTAACTTGATTTATCATTTTGCATTAAAGGTGAAACCAGAATGATTTATATTCTATATAAGCGCAGAGCAGGGCACAAAACGGTATATTCCACAGAATATTTAAAGTAATTTTATGTTAATAAATAGAAGAATATAAAAGAAAAAAAATTCTACAATAATATTAACGTTTATCTAATACGGTTAAAAGTTTCTAATAATTCTGTAAATTAGAAACTGTATTTTAATTTTTTCTAATCTGAAAAATTCCTACTTATTGCTAACTTTATTAAGAATCCTAATAGCTTTGTATATTCAAATTAGTACAATTATTTAATCACATTAAAGTGTAATAAAAATTTGTGAATTCCGCTTCCGTATAAAAAAATTGCGAACCATTATGGCACGCCTAGCAGATGTAATATATATATATATAAATATATATATATATATATATATATATATACATATATATATATATATATATATATATATATATATATATATATATACATTATATTCTTTATCAAATATTTTTATTTAAATTAATTAAAAACAAAAAAAATATGTGTTGTTAACAATAAAATATTAATTTAATTTTTTTTTCATTTTTATGAAATACTTTACCGTAAAAATATATCTTTACAATCTATTGAAAATATCTTTCTTTAGCCGACAAGACGCGAAACTGGCTGCATGGAAAATTGCGACATGCCATCATAATTTTTTTAACTCCCATCCAAACACGCAACTAAATATTTCACGCCAAAAAACTTGTTCAAACTTATTACAAAGTGTTTTTACAAATAACATTGTAAGTTCTTAAGAAGTCTTCTTGCCATTAATTAAATTAAAAATGAATTAAATATTCTTCTCCGCTCTTATTGAAATTTATTTACATTCACCTTCTTCCGTAAGTCTTAACTTCCAAAACAATGACTTTCTACATTGATCTCGGTTACATCATTAGAAAAAACTAGTGATTGCTTATTACATCGTGACTTAAAACATTATTTTATTAACATTATTAAGATGGAGAGAAAGTTATGCAATATATGCTAAATGATATAATTTTGGGAGATTGAATTATTCGACAGTTATTACAAGAGACTACATAGAACGAGTATAACAGTGATTAAAAACAAATACTAATAAATTTTTAAATTCTGTCGATAAGAGATGAAATATTTTCGTGATATCATTGACGACACTATTCAAACTGAAAAATTATTTTACAAAAATATAAATATCATCGCTTAGATTTTTTCATCAAACATCGAATTAAGGAATAAGACTTTGGTATACAAGAAAATTACAAATATATATATATATACATATATATATATATATATATATATATATATATATATATATATATGTATATATATATATATATATATATATATATATTTGAATTGTCTTTAAACTCAAGTTGCCAATAATTAAAAATATTGCAAAAAATATTATGAACGAACAACTCTTTCCTCTTTCACAAAATGAAGTAAACATCACTTACGTGGCGTCGTTAATTAAGAGACATAAGCCACACGGTATTATAGTTTACTTGACTTTTAGGTTTCCTGACTCAAAAAGGGAAACGGGACCCTTATAAGGTCACTTACATGTGCGTTTGTCCGACAATCACAGTAATCCTCATATTTTGAACATAATTTCTACAGAATAGTTAACTTTGATAAAATATCAATGTAAGAATTTAATATGGGTAAATAAAATAATCAAGGTTATTTTTTTATATTTTGTATATAACGTAAGATATCGTTTGAAATATGAATACAAAAGTAATAATGTTTAACTGCACATTTAATAATATATTCTGAAATATGTGCACGAAATAGTGCCATCCCATATCTCTATTTTTTCCGACACTTAAACCAAAAATTATGAATAAACAGGATTGGTAAAATTTGACAACAATACCATGGAAACATTATAGCGATTGTCTTATATCTTATATTTTTTTAAATATGCACCAGGTTTTAACATGAAAAATATAGTACCCCTATAATTGCATGTTTATAAGTCTCTAAATGTGCATGGAACTCTAGTGATGCAAATTTTAGTCGGATTTAATAATTTTTTTAAAGACAAATTACGTATTTAGAGAAATCATAAAATAAGTTTTGAAAATTGTTGATCTTTTTTATAGGACTAATTAATTAAATTATATCAAAAAATTCAATTAAGTTTGAACATTTTACTACAGTCAAAAATTTTCCGTACTATATACTGTTTGATCGGTTTGGTGAAACTATTTCCGTAGTGTAATATTCATGTAGTGGTTTAAATGTAACTTTAACGATAAAGGAGGAATATATCCCACTTTTGTCACTAATTGTAAACTTTTCCTTTAACATTATTCAAATATTTTTGCTCAGATTTCCGTTAATATAGGTACTCTTAAGCTACGTTTTCTTTCTTTTAGACCTCCGTAACACGAGAACTCAGGCTAGATAATTATCTATGCCGTATAAGACGACTTAACCCCTGTTACTTCAATTCACACTTGTTCCAATATAAACAAAGAAATATCTCGATTCAAATACATAATCAAAATAATTAGTACGTAGTTCATTAATATCTCTATAGCTCTCTCCGAGTTAGTTAACTTTGACGATAGTTTGTGCATTCGTACCTGATAATTGTGCAACACTTCACCTAAAATTTGCCGCTTGTGAGAAACGGTATTTATTATATTCTTATACAATATATAAGTCTTATTTTTAAAGAATAACATTTTCCAAAGGATATTTCAAATTCATTCTAGATGAGTTCTATTATGAAAATAGAGAGTAAAGGTTCGTGATATCAATGGTTATCCTCCGTCACTTTTCTCTATTTCATTTTTAACAAATTTCTTACAATTTCCATCTTGCTAACAATTGATAATGAAATTCAAAGTAAAAAAATTCTAACAGATGCCAACAGAATCTTCTTAAAGAAGAGGTAAACAAAATATACGCTAGATAAGCAAAATTACGTTACAAAATATATATGTTAGTATCAAATATATACCAGGCCATAAATCCTCTTCACGCCATGAGAGCTAACGCCAGACGTTGTCGTTATTAGACGGACATAACTCTGGTCTGGTACATAAGTATGGTCTATTAACGACAACCTAACAGACTTGAATCTTTTTTTTACTCCTACGTTAATTTTAAAATATAAAATTTGAATATGTTTTTAAAATTCAAATTTTAATTTATTTATTAGGTTTAGTATTAAGTTGCATAAATTATGTTATTTTATGCTTTTTATTGTAAAGATTTAAATATGATTTGTTTACGTTTATTTAAGTAATAAATATTTAATTAAATCACGAATATTTAGGACCATCGTTTTTTGAAAAGCTACTTGTTGCCGGCATTAATCTCATTGTCGGCTGCTTTGCGCATCGCTAGCTTCGCTTGACTTCCTGTGAGTGGTTCAAGTGCCAACATTTTTTATGGGAAAACTTTGTTATAATTTTTTCATTTCATTCTGAGCATGGCCGAAGTTTAAGTGCACACTTTTTAAAAACGGTTTCGGCATGTTTTTTAGTAGTTCACGCGTACGAAAGCGCTGGTAAATTTAAGGTAAGTGATTTGTTGTCACAATGTATTTGTCACTATATCTGAACATGATTACTTTTACTCATTTTATATGATTAGTTTAATTTGCGTAAATTTCTGCTTGAAATGGGAAAGATAATGTGAATGATATAATGATAATGAAATAATGAGAATGGACCAAGCAAACTGACAATAAGAATTCCTTTAAAATAAAGAAAAACTACAAAATATAAAAAATTATCGTTGAATAAAAATAGGACAAAAATTGGAAAATAACAAAACAAATCTTTATGAAAAATAAAAGAGAAAAATAAAGCTTTACGCATTAGGAATATTGTGGGATATAAAAATTTTCGAAGAAAAGTTTACAAGAAAATTTTCAATTTATAGCTTTATATAATAACTGCTCTTTTAACGTAAAATTTCAAATTTTATTTTATAGTTACCGCTCATTGAAAATTAAGGTAATATCTTTTATTCAAATTCCTGTTAACGTGGCTTTAGCTGAGACAGGTTAGTTTCAACGTCTCTGAGTCACCAGAGTCGCAAGAGTCTAGTAGCATCTAGATAGCTCTTTTAGAAACGTATTTATTACTTTTTTCCGCACTTGATGATTATCTAGCCTTTTTGCGAGATATGTTTTGCTCTAGCTTGGAATTCATTATTCTTATACACCACCTATACAGGGAATTCTCCATGAAATTTTATGGAGAATTTCCAGAACCTAGGTGTTAAGAAAATATTCCAACTTTTACGTCAAACCTTATGTTTTTGAAACCAAGGAAATCATAAAAATTTCCCTTAATTTTTATTTACAGATAAATGAAATGAAATAGCAAATTAACGTATATTCAATAATCAATTTCATTAGAAAATTTATTTTAAAGGTTTACTGGGAGGTATAAAAGCACTTTAAGAACCAATTTTTAAAAATGTAGTTCCTCGGAACTAAGGTGTAAAACAAAATTAACATCACTAAAACCAAATTCAAATTTATTTGCGTATTTAATTACTGAAATCAGGTAACTATGTAAACATTTTAAAAATAATAGTAAAATTCCAATATTAGGATAATTTACCTTTGAAGTAAGTGAAAATAATCCCACCAAAATTAATTTAAATAATTTCTGCCCCATAATGGAAAATTAATTCTCATAATACATAAATAAAGTGAGAAGCTGGGTGGGCACAAATATAATGAGCTTTAAATGAGAGGGCTTTGCGACAGTTTATTACGGCGTGTTGAACTGCTGTGTGGGAGAATTCCCTGGCGAGTCGCCTTATTGCGCTGCAATTTGCAAAAAATCCCTGTAGTGAATGATAAATTACTATCAGATGTTGATACCGTTTACAATTTGAACGGGTTTGTTTTGGTATAAAGATTATTGATAACCAATTACCGTTGCATGCAACAAATAATCTTAAAAGTCTTCATATTTATTTGATGTGGGTTATTAGGGTTACTTACCTCATGAAGATTTCACGTATCACTTTCCCTACCTCATTTATCCATCTGTTTATTCATCTGTCCGTCGGTTCAATTTTATACATTGGTATCAATTTAAAGAACGACTTGCCAGGATTTCAAAGATTGTAACAATTAATAATTGTTTAATTCCGTAAGCCCTGCGAAAATTGATTTTAGCGTAATATTCTAGTTTGTTTCGTTAAAACGTTATATTAATTCGGTTCGCATTTTTTCGACTCTAATTTTAAATGTAATTCATTCATTATATGAAAAGGAGTTGCTCTTAAATATTTACAAAAACAATATTCATTATTTTATGTAGATGTACGTATATTTAACTTTATCATCTATTGAAAATCAATTGATATTCTGCAATGTTCTTTTCAGCCTAATGCTAAAAAATTATGTTTCTAAAGTTAATTACTAATTTTCAAACAAGTTGTCAAGAAATCATGAATCGAATTTAACAGTCTTTGCCACATTGGGTAAGCTTACACAGATAGATTTCATCCAAGAAATTAGGTGTATCGTATATTTAAGTTATTTTTTACTTATTTTATATATTCGTTATTTCTCAAGAAAGGATCTTTTTGTATGCACTACGTAAGTTTTTTAAATTGAATTGAAGTAAAATATAATAAGGTGTTATAATTCAAACTTAATTTAGTTGGCATTAACTTTAATATATTAAACATAATTAGATATAGATGCCACTTGTTTAAACTTATTTTTTTTCTTTTCAGTTCAGAATCGTCCCTGAAAGCTTTTTTCCAACCATAAAAAACTGTTTATTGTACTGCCTAATCATATTTCAAATGTAAGACAAATGTCCTTAAAATGTATTTTCTTGGTATGTGGATGGCTTCTATTCCTAAAAATATATTTTATTTAAATTTATAAGAATACGTAATTCGTGAAGAAAATACTGTATATATTTATGTCTCTCAGTTTATGCAAAAAAGTATAAAAATATCTGCTTGAAAGTGGCCAGTAAATATGAGTAATAAATTAATTTCTTTTACATCAGTTAATATTTATGATCTCTGGTTAATGATTGAATATTTTTCAGTACAACAAAATAACGATATGATAAATATTATTCATTTATTTTTTACCTTCATCTTTTAACTCATTGTACATAAAAGTTTAATTATACTATCTGTGCATTATAAACATGCTGGAATAAAGGGCGAGCTCGCGAGTTTAGCTCACCTAATTCACCTCCTAAAACTATTAAGATCTGCATTTTTTTTAAGAATCGATAGGATATTTTTCGTTAATAATTACTTACTTTATGCTTTAAAATAACTACTTATACTTAAAAATAAATACGATTTGAGATAGCCAAATGCAATTAAGTTTATAGCTCGGAGATAAATTATACTGAATAGAACTTCAAATTTCTTTATTTCTTAAGTTTCTAAATTCTAAAAAGTTTCCAAAACTTTTACTGTAAATATAAATCTTTTAAATGCAGGTAAAATGATAATTGTAAATATGACGAAGGGTATGGGAGGAGGAAGGTAAAGATCAAACGATATATTTAACAGCAGTTCGAAAGTCCATACGGAACATTATTTTAAAGTTACATAGTATGAGTTGTATAGTTTGTTCTTCATTGAAGATATGAAACAAGGTTTTATTTAGAATACAAAACATTATTTTACGTGTACAAGTGTAGTATTATGAAATTTCATTTGTCGTTTTTATAACAGTAGCATTTTGTATTTTTTGTAAATATTTTGTTTAAACCTAACATTATTTTGAACCGTGAAAGTCAAACTATTTTGATTCAAAAGGCAAATTTAAATGTAACAGGAAAGGCAAATAAAAAATATTAAGGTAACACTTGATAGGTAACATTTATTTTTAAATGATTTGTTGTGCGTTTTTACTAATTTTAATTTTCTATAGAGCGTAAGAATAAAGTATATTTAAAATTAGTAGTTGTGATTAGGTCACGATGAGACATTAAAATAATGGGCAAGGAAGATTAAAGGTGGTTTATTAAGTTCTGCTTCTAATAATCTGACTATTTTGAATATAATTGGCGTTAATTTTGTCGAAATTCTTTACTGACAATTAAATGAAACTACGAATTGTACTGCATCAAATATATTATTTCTACTTTATTTAAATTCTTTACCACGACCTAGGTTTCTTTGTATGACTGGAATCAAAGATTCGAATCTTTGCTGATTGCCCACCTGAAGATGTTTTCATACAACAAAACTTAGGTTGCAGAAAAGAATTTAAGTAAAGTAGAAGTAATAGTACATTAATCAGAAGAAAAATTTAAGTTCCGCCTGCATTACTGACTGTGGATAGAGGAGAATGTTTTAAATTGTTCTGTAATTTTCCTGTTTAACAAAAAATTATGCTGCTTTGATACATTACCAATAATGCCTATATACTAAGTGGACGGAGACTATGAAGGAAATGGAGGTCCTAATTTATTTCTCATTTACGTAATAAAAATTATGCACTTTGTAATTTTTTCTTTTATGCTATTATATATTTTTTGTAAATCTATTTAAATAAAATTGGTTTAAAAAACACCGTATTTAATATAAACATTTTCCGGCCGCAATTATTTTAATGAAAAAGGCAATGTGAGAAATGTTCATATTAAAAAGAAGCAGCAGTAAATTTTGTATAAAACTTTATAACCTCTATGCAATCTGTATGCTTATTTATGTTTTTTCTGGATTTTTATTTTTTTTTCATATCAATTTGTAATCACATTTACATATTCAGTGTTTAGCATTACTAAGAACGGAAATTAAATATAGAAGAGCAGAATAAAACCTTCCCTGAAAAAAAACGCGTTATGTGTGGAAACTATTTTCCAAACAATTACGTCCAAAAATTATTTTCCATAATAACGACCTCCAAAATATATGTTTTTTTTCAGTATATAATTAATAAAATATAATTAATTTAATATTATAGAAATATTTCTTAAATATAAACTAATTTATTAACTTGAGAACAATACGTGATTTATTTAAAATATTTGCAAGAGAACTTTAACTTTTAAAACTTGTAGGTAAAAGTTTCGTTTTATCTTCCTTATACTTTACCCCGATTTTTATTTTTCACTAACGTTATATCTAAAATGTATATAACAGACGTATAACAATAAAATTAAATGAATGTTTATATATGGAGGTCTGATTTTATAAAGGTGATTAAAAAATAAAATGGGAAAATTACAGATTGAAAATAAAAAGTGTTGGAGAATGCATCACGTTTTTTCCATATTTTGAATAAAAAAGGAATTTTGTGTGATAAGATGGAATGAGCATAGTATTGCCCCGCCATTACCAAATTAGGAACAGATAAGACTGATGGAAAATAAGATAAAACAATATTTTCAAAGTAACAAATACATTACATTGGCCTAGGAACGGTAAAAATGTATCCACGCGTAAAGAGTTAATAGCAAAACAAATGAAAGCTTGGAAACATTTTAACTTTAAAAATTACGTAGAAAATAAGTGCCTATATTTCTTTAAGGGAATAAATGAAATTTTATTAAAATTTTTTTGAAGGGATTAAATGAGATTTCGATAAAATTCAAAGGTTCGTTAAGTTTATCAATTTTAGTTTCTATAATTCGAACAAATGGAAATGTTTATTTTCGATGATCATTTCCATAGAATTATTGATAATTTTCAAAGGTTTAGTTTATTATTATAGTAATATAAAATAATTTTTTTTTCTAAATTTATGTAATTAAAATAATTTATAAAATTCCTTCGCACATATTTTGATTCATGAAAAAAAAATAAGTTTGCATATTTAGAACTCCCTTTAAGTAAATTAGTATATATTTTCCATTTCCTTTAAAGAAAGGATCTAATAAGCTCATTAAATTGACAGAAAATTCTCTTACCGTCGATACGTGATTAATGGACTTAAATTAGTCGCATATTATATTAATTGCGAAATCTTTTATTTTTTTTCCTTATTCACATAAAAACACAAAGACTTAGTACGATTATTGTTGTAAGTACAACCGTTAAATGCCAATTTGAAAACTAGGTCACATATGAAAAACCAAAATATAAATAATTACTGTATATCATTACATATATATATATATATATATATATATATATATATATATATATATATATATATAATTAATGCATATTATTATATATTTCACAAGTTCCCATCGAAGTCATCTATATCGATAATGTGTGATTACAACCAAACCAACTTTTATTCATTCATCATTATGTTTAATTATCAATCATTATGTTTAATTACTGCAATGTAGACCTCATTATTATGTTTAATTACATCAGACTGCGTTCACAACTGCACTAAGTTAACTAATTTGGCCGCCAAAGACTTTTTAAATATAAATTTTATTTTATTATTGAAACAAATATTGCAATTATGACTCATAATTTAATTTAATAATATATTATATACAAAGTTAAGATTCAGTACCTCATAAGAGATAATACAGAACAATAAAGAAGAGGAAGAAGAGATCATAAAATAAAGAGATCTATACAAACTACCCACATGCATTAGATCGATGAAAGTAACTTTTTATTGGATAAAATTTTCTCTTACTTGTCGAAATTTCTTCGTTATTCAAAAGAGGGAAAGGGTGATTCATTGTCAAATAATATTTTTTTATTTATCATCTATTATTTTTATTTTTTCCCTTTTTAAACATGTTTCCAAAAATCCCATCTTAAAGATACGAAGAGCTCTCAATATATAAATATTCATTCAATTAAATTCATTGCTTTGTCACATATCGCGTCATTCATAATTAGCTTTTAGATTCACTGACTGACATTTGTTTATTAAATCCTTACTTTTCTTCTTTATAGACGCGTATTTACAACGTATGATCGATCAATCTACAATATACATTAAGCATAAATCTATGAACATAATATGCTGGGAAATGTACTTCACCATGTTATCTGATTATCCTCATGTGCCCCATTTTCAGCATAAAAAGTGTAAAAATCAACAAAAGGAAATACTAATCCAATCTTATTATAGCGTATCGATCATTTACATATGTAATTACGTTATTAATTGATAGGCATGTCTTGCAGAATATTATTTAAAATTAAGTTGTTACAATTTTTGGAAATGTTTGATTAAATTTTTTTTAAAAGAATTTTAAAGTGAATTTGATATGGCGACCTTGACTGAACTTAATTTTTTTATTTGTTTATATATCATTTACTTTTGGATCCCTTAAGGGAATAAATGAAAGGAAAACCCTTAAGTAATATTATAAACGTTAATACTAACTTTTTAGACATAGTTTACATAAAATATTGTAGTACGGTTTGCACGCATAGATCGGACACGAAAAAGTCTTGAACAAAAATTCATATTCATGTGGATTCGTTCCATTTTCTAATGTCGATATTCGATTAGATAATTATTCCAACTTCATTACAAAAATTATTATTTTTTTTATTATTTCAATTCTAATACGGGTTCAGTTACAATTAATTACACTATTGGTACTATTGCATAATGATGTATACCCATAAAGATCTGCTGGATGAACCCACGAAAATGTTTCTATTGTCTTTGCATGAAGAAATACGTTGATATTATTAGAAATACGTTTTTTTATATATTTGAAACTGGAAAATATATTACTTTGTAATATTTAGAATACACAGTGATATCAATTATAATCTTTTATAATTTGTTTAGTGTGGAAAATTAGGTCATGAGAGGGTACATTTTCCAAATATGACATTTTAAAAAATATTTATTTTTTAATAAGATTTTTAGTCTAAGATTCTTGTCTGTCTCCGAAGAAATATAGAAGTATATTTTTATATCGACCTGTTCTCCCGTTCAAGATCAAGTACAACGATAGACCGTCTTATTGCCAATTATTGTCAAAACAAAGCTGTTTTTGCTTGACTGCCTTAGAAAAAAAGCAAAGAGCAGGCCAATACATTTTGTGTTCTGTTCAATGTGTTGGTATGTTTGAAGCTTTGGTTCCTCTTGTAGCCTGAAATGTTCAACAAATATACACATGTTATATGTCATTAGATTCGTTTTGGATTTGGAAACACCAATTATTGTATGAAAATACTTGGAATTGAAAATGGTGGCACAGTGGGGCCAAGAGTGCGATGGACGAAAAAGTGGGCCCAGACTGGAGATGTTATAAGAGCATGAGGATATAACGTTTGCTATTTGAAGACTAATATTACACAGAGTATATTCTTCAATGAACTATCTTCCTTAAATTCATTTAAATAAAGTGTTTGGAAAAATTTCATTTCAACGACGTGTTTCATTATTCTACACTTAATTAGGTCAACACTTCACCAGTGATCTATTCCGTTATGTGGCAATATCTGCCTGCATTTCGTTAATCACCCCTTCTCTGACCCAATTTTCTGCTTACTTTCCATCTTTCCTTTGTATGTGAGATGTAACACGTTATAAAAAGTTTATTTCAGGGAACACATTTTCATTTTACAAAGATATATGAGTTTAATCTTTAAAAAGAATTGGTTATTATTTTTTTACAAAATTGAAGAAAACAAAATGAACAAAATATTTTTGAGCAAAAAATTTTAGTATTTTGTAGAAAAAACTGCCAAAAAGTTTTTATTTAAATTTATTTAAGAAACTCCGATTCCAAGGTAAAAATCTCAGATCGCTTCACTATACAGAGATATAATGCAATATTTATTTCTAAGGTTACATACGCAAAATTTGGCATATGAATAAATAATAGGCTTAATTAACACACACACACAAACATATATATATATATATATATATATATATATACATATATAAATATATATATACATATATATATATATATATATATATAAATATATATATATATATATATATATATATATATATATATATATATATCAAATTCAAATTCATTTTACATTTACTTCTCGACCCAAATACGATGGACGGTATTCTCGTAGTAAGAGTTTTATTCATATTTCATCTATTTTTTCTGTATGTGAAATCGTTTGCTTTCTCATTTTTTCTAACGAGCCTGTCACAAAAGCTGCTTTAGGCAGTGAAACAATTTGCTGAAATATACGAAAGTTAAATGTAAAAAACTTTTTAGTTTTGGGCGAACTTACTCCTTGCTTCAAATTGTTTAAAATTTACGTACTATTCATTATATTTTTAATACACTAGACATTATAAAATATAAAATATTTCAAAAAACCTCCTTGAAAGTCTATTTAAGACCAGGTCCTGGTAATAATGTTTGCATATAACATTTAATTAAAATGTTTGCACCACAACATAAAAAATTAATTTCCTAAAAATTTTCTTTTTTTAATAATAAAGGCTAAGAAACTTAAGCCTGATTTACATTTGGTTTATCTCAATATTAAATCCTGACATGTTTGCTTAATTATTTCTGGAAATATATTTTCTTTGGTTAAATACGTCATGTAATACGTGAAACTTCCTTGTTAGATTAATGCATTATACTAAATTTATTTAACAGGCCCGCAAATTGATCTCAAAATAACATCTTAAAAACGATATTACTTCGAGGCATTGAATCAAGATTTGTATTCCAATGCGCATATGACGTAATCCCATGCATTTCCTTAACAGAGATCTATCAAAATTACTTTATCCATAGATTTAATTTCTTGTCTCTAGAGCTAATTAATGTTTGCAATAAATTTTAAGACACATTTTTGTATCTACAGGAAACGTTCACAACAATCATAAAACAAAATACTTGGAACATATTTCAAATAAATGAATAAATATTATTTGTCAATGAGTAGTGTCATTAATTGTTACTTTTTTAAATTTTACATGTTTATTCATACCCAACTCTCATTTCTTTATCTTTAAATTTAAATTTATAATTTTTTAACGATTTCTTCAATATGTTTATCTTTTAAAACTTACAATCTTATTCATGTGTCTAAAATACAAAGATATTGAAGAAATCTTAATGAAAATATAATGTCACATTTACCTTGCTTATAATAGGTTGTGTGAGAAGATAAATAATGAAAATATTTGAATATATATATATATACATATATATATATATATATGTATATATATATATATATTTATATATATATATATATATATATATATATATATATCTATATATATATATATATATATAAAGTATATAAATTCAGAATTTAATAATTGCTTATAGAAATATTCCATCACTATTTACATTTATTTAGGGAATAAAACGTACCAATTTTGAGATATTGGTTTTTCATCCACTTACAGATTTACTTAAAGAGGTACAGGTAACAAAGTAATAATTTTTCAAAAAAGGTGTAGTAATAAGACTGGATTTTATAGATAGCCATAATGTTGGAATTAAATTTTATAAAGAACTGAATATATAACAGTGCCCATAACCACTAAACCACCAATATTTACTTCTTATATAACCCTTGATAGAAATACATTTTCAAGCAGCGTCACTACCAACGTAGCCCCCCCCCCCCCATTTCAAAACACTTCGGATTAACGTAACACGAATGGCTTGGGATTTTCCCTGTTTATAAATGTGAACATAAGAATATGTTAACTTTACGAGAGTACAGAAAAAGAGGCGGTATTGTGTACTTTTTACTGAATAAAAAGGTACGAGATTTATGGAAGGGTCTAACGGACTACGAAAGGAATTGAATTACGTCTCATGTTTCCAATTTACCCGTAACCGAACCTTATGTATTGTATTTCTTACTAATATACATTTTCAAGTTTCTAGGTAATTTTGCTTTGAGTGGAATGTACAATACGAAAGTTTTTTTACCAACTTAGGTGTATTGAATTTAAAAGCATCTCAAAACAGCTTCAAAGCATTCAACTTTGAAAGAAAAGGTAAAAGTTTATGTCTATAGTCTCGAGCCTCAAAGCTACAAAATTAAGACCAAAAATAAATCTGGAGAGAAATTCCTTTATATATTCCATTTAACTTTATATTATATATATATATATATATATATATATATATATATATATACACATATTGAGATTTAGTTGATACTGACTGAAATATTTTTTAAATACGAACAAGTGTGTATTACTAACAGCAGTTCATTTTTAATTTTTGTATCCAAACGACAAACTCATGGAATGTACTGGGTATCTGTGCGACCTGTAGTTCATTAAAATATCGTAACATAATTTCTGAAATTCCATACGACGTAGAGGTAAACATTGACGTATTTTTTATGAATAACACAAACATAAAGTTAGCTATTTTACAAACGCAACTTCAGCTATTTCCCAAATCAGCATACGAAGAATCAAATAAAAATTTGTAAATTGGGGATTCTAAAAATATAATGTTCATTTATATATTTAACACTTACAACTAACAGCTGTTAAATTTTTCGATCCCAAAAATTAATACAAAGTAAAAACTTAAAGTTATGTTTACGTAGGTATTGGTTCCGAATAAATATCTTCACGTGTCAGTAACAATTATTATATTATTACAAGGTACACTGCAAATATTAATGTCTCATTTTTTTTGGCTGTTTTTACAAATTGTAAGAAATGATAGTTTTAAAATACGTTTCTATCGTGCTTCTAATAAAGCTTTTACTATCGTTATATCGATATGTGTTTAAACGGTCTAAAAACTTATTTCACCCTAAAAAAATATATCATTGCTCACAGCGAGAGTAATACTCAAACGCTCGACTTCTTCGTTTAATGTAAACGATCAGAAGTTGCATATACAATACACACTTCTCTCGGTTGCTCTTATCCGAATACTAGAACTCTTAAGTTGTTTAATTATTTGTAATCTAATTATGAAATATTCTAATTATGAAATATTCATCAAATAACAATCAAAGATTTTCAAAGAATTTTTTTGAATATCTTACTATTTTGTACGATAATATTTACAGCCAGTGAAAATTTGTTAAGGATTATATGATAGGGTGCATTTACTATGTCACATAATGCAGGCAACAGTAATAACTTACTAGTAAATTACAAATATACACTGTTTAGCCTAATTTAAAAACTAGATCTCGATAACTAAATATGAGAGTAAATTTATACGGAGCTTTCATAACAAATAATGCAATAAAATATAATTAAAGACATGGATAGCTAGGAACGTTTGGTGTATCAAATCCTAAAAACTATTTAGATGGACGCTAGGTAAAGACGGAAACACCTAATTATGTCACTGATGAGGTATATTTATAAGGAAAATTTGCTGAGCTTTTTCGCCTTTTCCTCGTAAGTCTTTAATTAAATTGTTGTGAATCAAATGTTAGAATATCGAAAAATGCACTTTGTACTAATACATATTTAGAAAGTGCTTCTGCGGTTCAAATTACATCAATTTGATATTATTAGAAATGTATTTTGTCCTCTATTACAATAAGAAAATTATATCTCAAGGCAATTAACTTTTAAAAGAAAAGGGAAAAAAAACAGTTATTAATGCCATTTCAAGACATTGTGGCCATTTTCTAGTAACGTACTCCTGTTCATTGTTTTTTTATAAACATTACTATATTTTCGGAATACAATACTAAATAATTCTTGAAAAATTCCTTTACAATTTTTGCTGGTAATTAGAACCCTTACACTTATAATGATTCTAAAATTACTGAAAAAAGTTCATTTCCTTGCTCCTCTTTTATTAGCATTAAAATTAAAAATTATCTAATTTTCTTAAATATATAAGCAGCCTAATCCAAACTAAGAAAATCTTGACCTAAGCAATTTATTAACTAAATGTACTCATGGGAAATGTACACGATCCGTCCAAAAATATATTAAGTTGTAATTACTCATTTATCCAACTTATAGAGCTAAAAAATAACATCTAGTTTAAATCTATTAAAAAGTGTAATATTTATATTAACATAATCAAGGAAATGTTCCAGCGATAGCGTATTACATTTATTTTATTGGTCATAAAATCTTTCTATTTTCAATATAAAAAATGTTGGCCGCGTTCTTATTTAGATTATTCCCATATAAATCATGTCAAAATAAAATGAAGATTTTTTTGGTTCGGCTGTTTCTCGATTCTATTTCTCTGCACTTTGTTACACTACAGAAATGAAATACCATTTGAGAATAAAGATTTTTATTTTGTAATGTTTCATTACATAGGTAAAAACAAAGTAGGATAAATGTTTGATAATACTTTCAGAGTTAGCGCAGCTGTAACATTTTGGCAATACACCAAAATCAAATTATATGTAAAATTAAATTATAGCGGAATTCTCATATGTTCCAAAATTATTTACTATTCAATACCTAATGATAATAAAAGGAAATAGTTATTACTACCAGAGTGTGATTTACTTGGGTTGAATGATAAAATATCTTTTAAAAAACCGACTTCAAAAAAGTAGGTACTAAAAACAAAAAAATACTGAAAAAACTTAGTTACTTATTTTAGAAGTCGGTACAAGTACTGTCGATGTACTCAAATAAATTTATAATTTGATTTAATTCATAATGTCAATTTGTAACTTCCCTTTGTAAAGTACTCACAATACGGAATAGTTTCGTAAAGAGTGTGTTTATATAAATATGTATAATATAAAATTGAATAATTTAAAATTTTACATTTGTTTAAGTTAATCGGCGGTGCTGACAACGAGTTAAAAAATTCAATTTAAGTTAATTTTTTTTACTTAGTCATTAATCATATTATTAATCACATTATAATTATTATTCTATTATTTTTTTCTTACTAAATAACAAAATGATTACAAGTCACGGGCAAAAGCAGGTATAAAGATAATTTCCTCTTTGTCTAAAGTTGGTTACCAACAACACACAGAAATAAAGAGATAATAGTAGCCGCCAGTGACTAGCCATTGAGGAGTTTCGTTCTTTATATGCGAAGCTATCCAACAACTGACTTTGCAAAATAATAACTAAAGTAACAAATGACTTTCAATATATTTGCTACTATATATTGGATCATAAGGTATTTATTATCATCGGCTAAGTAGTTACGTTATTCATCTTCAGAACTCATCATCAGAACCTAACTTTTTCGATTTTCGAAAGTACCCATTTTAAAATAAAAATAGTAATCATTGAAATCGGTCCACTTTGTAAAGAATTATCTCTGAATATACATAAAAAAAAGATTCTGACGAATTGAGAACCTCCTTTTTTGAATTCGGTTAAAAATTAATTTATATATTGTTAATGAATGAACATAAATGATATTAGTAAATGTTTTCCTGAAAAGTTCATTTATTCTGTGTGATACCTAATTCAAAAAGTTTGTCTCAACAATTGATGCTCAGACTTGTATTCAGATACTTATTATCTATATAGAAATAATACGTAAATTTTGAACCATAATTCTATCGTAGGAAAACAAACATGTATGAACAGATATTTAACTATGTGCTCTTGGGTATTATGATGTAAATAACAAATTTAATAAGCTCTAATGAATAATGATTACATTTATTCATAATTTTACTTCATTCAAAGTTACTGAATGTTTCGCTCAAAAATAATTCTCAAAATTAAGTTTCACGGCTTGACAAGTTTCAATAAGCCCTCAGAAAATTGTAATATAATATTTTTTAATTATATTATTAGGCTCCTACTTTTTTTTAGTCGAGAGCGGGTTGTCAAAAAACTTATTTAATCGTTTTTTCAATTAAAATAAATACATCCGTCGTGGGATTATTTAAAATTTGTAATTTTGATTTTTATTTTATGCGTTTTGGAGAAAAACGGGAAAATTCGTTTGCAACAAAATGTTGCAGCGCCTTCTAGTGAGCTAACAACATAACACCTAACTAAGAACCATCGCCGATTAGTCTTACTTTTGTACACTTTCATTAACAACAACCATTTCTGCGAGCTTTAGTCAAGCATCTTCTAATATTAATTTTCCAACTTTTCGAAAGATTTCCGGAGTGGTCGCTCGTCCAAGTCATGGGTAGTCATTAAGTGAGTCAAGACAGAGGTCTTGTTTAATGATACTGTGCCGTTTATAAATTATGATTTTAAGTGGACAGGAGTCCCCGTAAATAGATACCATCCATTTCAGTGACTTTCCTTGCTTGGTAAAGAATCTTGTAACAGCGCGGTACTCGATTTTCTCCATACTTTTCAATTTCTTCCCTATTAATCGACAATAATTCAAAGACTAATGGCGTGATTAAGATAAACCTTGGGATTTGTACTAACAAAGAGTCACTGATCTCAATATATGAAAATACCCTTACTATTGAAATAGTTACCAATTCCCCGAACTTTAAAACGAAGCATCATGATATTCCTATAGAATATTATCGTATGTTTACTATAGAATATTATCCCTATATATATATATTTCCTATAGAATATTATCGTAGTCGTATAGTATGCTCATCCTGGGTTTACTCTGGGTTAAGACTTGTCAAAATATTTTTTATTATTTATTTTTATTTATAATATTATTAATTTTCCATTCAAATTTTCAAATTTGTGTGACATATAAAACGAAAAAAAATAAATGGAATCCATTGCAGCATTAAAAATAGAAATAACTTCCACATATTCTTAAAACTAACTCTAACTTTTACAAGATGTGAAGTGGCTTAAAAGCAAAATATAATGCATAGAATTTGTACTAAAATTGAACGTTTGATTAATTTATATTGAATGAAAAAAAGTTACGAGAGAGTGAAAATTGGACGAGGAAACGTCCTGGACCGTTTGAAGATTTTTGGCTTTCATACCTTTTATCCCGTACTCCCAAATCGGAAAGTAGTTCCCATGGGATTTCATATAAGGTTTTTTCTTCTTTTTTAAAATTTTTCGTTATGTTATTATAAGGCGGGAAGGGAATTTGAGAAAATTGGAATGAATTTGAATTATAGCCCGGATTGATACATGGTTTCCATTACTGTAGTCTACGCCTGCTAAGTTGCGACAAGCAGCTAGTTAGAGGTATAATAAATCTGTCATGAAACGTTTCATGTCATAGCTAATCGTACTAATTATGTTTATATACAAACTAAATTCAAAAGTAGTTTTGCAGAGAAAATAAGTTTAATGTTGACTTTAAACTTGATTTCGCTCCTAAAATAGATTTCACTGAAAATTCATTTCATGAATATTGATTTTATAGAAATACTCTACACGTTTATACGTCTCTATTTGGATAAATATGCAGGGAACTATCGTAATAAGATTTTTACTCCCACTTGATCTTCTTTCCAAAATCGAAATTTTTTTTCTTTTTTTTATCCTCCCTTACTAGTCTATCACCTAAGCCTTATTTTGGGACGAAAATAATCTATTGAAGTAGAGTTGGAAAGGCCGCTTTTTCTTTCCAATTTATTTTAGTAACTAAATACATGAGTGTTGAAACTATCACTTTTGGTCCACATGTTGCATTCGAACTATTTAAGTATTGTGAAGTAGCTATTAAATTTCAGCACAACAGAAATTTTAGGTAAAAAATTTTGAAAAAATGTCCTTGAAAATCTAGTCAAAGGGTGATCTTGGTAACAAAATTTGCTGATAACATATAATTTAAAACTCAGAAGGAAATATAAAAATAAAATTTCACAAAAATGAGCTTGGTTTAAAAATAGATGTTGAACAATATTAAGAACATAAACAAGCTTTGCCTTTAGTTTATCTCTATATTAAATTCTGATAGCTTGGCTCAATTTATCCTTGAAATGTATTTACTTTGGCCAAAACATAAAAAGTTTTAACAAATATCCTTGAAAGTCTAGTCAAGGTTTGGTCCTGGAAACAATATTCGCTTATAATAGGTATTTTTAAAATTTGGAAGAAAACAGAAAAATTCAATTTCCTAAAAATGAACTTTGTTTAAAAATGGATGCTAAATAATATTATAAACTCAAACTATCTTGATTTTGGTTTATCTCAGTGTTCAATTCTAATTGTGTTCTTATTGACTCTAGTTTATTTATAACATTCTAATAGACTTTAGTTTATCTCACTATAAAATTAGGATAATTTATTCTCGAAATATATTTACTTTGGGTAAATACTTCATTTATTAAATTACCTAGTTAAATTATTTCCTTGTTTAATTGATCATCGTTCTCAAATTTGTATTCCTGTGGGTGTGGTAAGTAACCCCACGCCATTTTCCTCAACAGTACTGTCAAAACTACTTCGCATGTAAATTACATTTCTTCTCTCTAAAACTAAATAATGTTTAAACAAAATTATAACATCATCTTTGCGTCTATAGTTTACAGAAAACTTTCATGACAATAACCTGATCAATAAATCAGAATGAAATATTTGGAACGCATTTCAAATGAGACATCAGTAGATAACGCTGTCTCATTAATTTTTCTCTCGAATTTTTTACTTCATCTTGTGTCTAAAAGGAAAAACTAATGAAGAAATCGTGAAAAATATATATAGCGTTACATTTATCTTTATTGTATAAGGTAATTAGGGTGACAAATAAATTTGTTGATTTTTTTCTTCCGTCAATCTAGGTACTATAATTTATTTTTCTCAATTTTTCCCTATATCTAATACAATCTTAGAAGCTTGCGTCCAAGACTTAATAATTAGGCTTCGTCAAATTTTCGTAAACTCATTTGCATGAATAAACGTGAATCCGTTATTGTTTGATGATAAGAGCCTTATCAATGTGTTAATAATATAAATATTTTAAAAGCCTACTTGCTGTTTTAAGTTAGAATATGCATTAAAGCACAGACACGCCTACATAGCGTATATTGAAAAACCTATATCTTTACACTTCTTTCTACTATAATACTTCCGTACGTGTAATATGATACTCCATGCTAATTTTCAAATGCTCTAAATATAAAATCCAAGAGGTTTATTGCAAATTAAATCACCTGAATTACTGCTCTTGCAAGGGAGAGCAATAGGTACTTCTAGTACAGCATTATGTCTTGGCTTAATGAATGAATAGAAAATTTTATAAAATAACTAACTTTTTCTTTAAAATTGCATCAAATCCTGTTATATTTTCAACGTTATTTGTCCGTAAACTTATGACAGCCGCTCCTTTGGCCAAGCCGATCTCTAAAACTATTCAAGCTGTGAATTATCTTCGAGAAACGTGAAGTTATTAGACTTTACTTAATTATATAAATAGAAATAGGTAAACAAAAAACGGGGTATCGGGAAAAGTTTGAAAAAATCATTCCTTTATCCTAATTTAGACACAATAAAGTTAGAAAAATACGACTATTAATATTATTCATCTTTGTGATTTAAAATAACACCACAATGGGAGCCAAAATTTACGTATTGTTTGAGTAGGTTGAATATAAATGATTTAAGTATTTTATAATGAGACTATGAGACTACCGCCAAAGATGGATATCAAAATCATCAAGTTTTGGAAAAAATTACGTAAAACTTTAATGACCTTATATTAAATTATGCGTTGGTCTGTCTTTAGAGTCATATGATCAATTTATTTTGTAAGATGTTAGATTTTTTCCGTCAATTTAGTTGTTATTACTGTAAAGATATAGTATAGTAACAATGAGGTTGTTACATTAGTAATGTTACTAAAATTTATTTAAAATTTAATAGTAATTTTTACATTAAATCAATTTTGGAAGAACACATTTTTATAAGGCGTGTTTTCAATCAAGTAAAACAAGAATGCCGCTTTTCTTTTAAAATAAGGGATGCACTCATTTTACATACCTAGTCAAACAAAATGAAGTTCAATGAAATGCTACAGATTTTTAGATGTAATAATGAGTAAAGGAAGTGGGGATGCAACTATTTACCTAAGGGAATAATGCGCGAGTGTTGTTAATAAACCTTTTAACAAAATTGTCTTTATATAGATTTTTGGCAAATAAACTGATATTGAAAGATTTTCATAACATTCCTGGACTCAAATAGAAATTATCTTTTAATTTTTTAATCTTCTGTTCTGTGAAATTTTACTTACATCTCCACCAACATATTCGAAATTTGTGTTACAATAGTCTTTTATAACTTTTTAGCACATTTAAATGAAACGACGTGATGTAGTATTATTTCTACTATCTTTAAGTTCATCTTCAGTAAAGATGAATCTTTGCTAACAGCCCACCTGAAGATGTTGTAATACAACGAAACTTAAGTCGTGGTAAAGAACTTAAAGAAAGTGGAAATAATACTACATCACGTAGTTTCATTTAACTGTGAAAAATAAATTTCTACGAAATTAAGGCCAAATATATTCAACTTTTTAGCAAATAAAGGAAAAAATTCAAACATTTTACTGACTAAGCTTCGGAGTGTATTTGTGCAATAAATAGTTTTAGCTTAAATATTTTTCAATTTCCTGAACAAAATTGAGTTATTCTCAACAGAAATGGGATATTGAAAGGATACCAGTTTGAAATATTCTCTAAAATTTTAAACTATTGTTCTTGAAAGGGTATACATATTTTTTTTATAAATTCCACTCAAAATAATTGGTAAGACAAGAAATAAGTAAAATTTTATTATATGGATGGTTGTAAATAGTATTATTAACAAGATATAACGAGACGAGTAAAGCCAATAAAGCCTTCCAGACCTCGGGAAAATTAAATTTTGAGAAGGAAGGGGATACATTTTATGATTTCAATATTAAATCGTATGACTGATTTTGTTTTTGAAAATTAAATATTAGAACTAGAAAACTCGTTTGAGTTGTAACATTTAATGTTCAAAACAAATTCAGTCATTCGATCAATACTGGAATCAAAAGATGTATTCCGTTCAAATATTAGAACTCATTTCATAACTAACCATATTATCATTTGTTATTGTGGTTAGTTGTTTTAATTATTCATATTTATTTACATGCAACATAATACATTTAAAGTAATCATTACAGCCTCCCTCACCTCATTTTCCAATAATTTTTCTTTGAAAATTGTATTCATGCGGAAGACACTTAATACAAAAAAAAATTTGTATTTTTTTATAAACTATAGTGAATGGAGGCTAAATCAGAATATGTAGTAATTATTTAATGGTATACGGCAACCAAAGTACACCATCGCACATACGTTAAAAAATTGTTTATAGGTGAATAATTTTTTGTCATATAAAAAAAGAAAAATTGTGCAGTTTGCAAATCTTTTACTATACCTTCCGAATAATATTCATATATAATAGACAACTGTGATATATGAATATTATTACACATTGCATTATGTACAATGAGTCTTATTGTTAATTATTCCCTCATGATTTTCTTGAACTGCATCGTGGTAAGTCATAGATAAACTTTGAAAGTAAACTAATGTACATACAACCAAAGTAAATGTAATAATATCTTCAAATAAAGTATTCCATAATGTGAAGTTTACAGGAACTGAGTTTTTAGTAAAAAATTACGTTGATTTAATCCTTAATTCCAAATATGATAATTTCCCTATAGAAATATTCCATCACTATATGTATTAATCTATGGAATGAAATAGTCTAAGATATTGTGATATACTGGTTGTTTATTGGCCAATAAGTTCAATAAAAAATTATCTAAAAGTCATACCTTTGTTTCATTTGTCATTTCACTATTAACCTTATTCTGTTTTATTTATCCTACGTTTCCATCATCTCATTAATTTTTTTTTCTTTTATCTCTTATAAATTAACTACAAAAGTTAAAATTATTTCGCTTTATTAGACTAGGAGGAATCGCAGTTACGCGTTATTTATTTCTTTTCTACAAATCTTTTGACCAACTTACAAATTTAACTTAAAAATTGGACACGTGACAAAGTAATGATTCATTAATTTAAAAATGCTAGTTCAACAACACGTTAAGATGACATATAAAAAAGTTGTAATAATAAGTCTGTATTTAATAGATAGTTGTAAAAATTTGCTTTAAATTAAATAATTGCATATATAATAGTGTATACAACCATTAAGCATTGGTGGTTTTTTTATACTTCTTACATAACCTTTAACAAAAATAATTTCCTTGCTCAAAAATGTTTCGAAATAATGTACCATACCTTATCTGAATTTGTAAACATTTCCCTTTTTGCCTGAATAAAAAGGTACAAGATTGATGAAAGGGTTCGAGAAAAAAAACGAAAAAAATTGAATTACGTCTCAGGTGTCCAATTTTCCTGTCGCTTAACCTTATGTAATATAAATTTCCAAAAGTCTCCAAATAATATCCCTTTCAGTGGAATGGAATGCCATAGATATATTGAACTAAAACGTGTCTCAAAATACCTTCGATAAATTTTGTTTGAAAGGAAAATATCAGAATTTTTAGCATTGATTTCAAACCTCAACGCTCCGAAATGAAGACCAAGAAATAATCAAATAAAAAAAAGTGGAAATTACTGAAGCCCATTTGTTTTTAATATTCCATTTCAAAACAATAAACTTATGGAATATACTCTGTATCTGTGCGACCATTAATTCATTCGACTATCGTAATTTAATTTATGAAAGATCATAGGGATAGATCAGCGGACAAAGAGAAGGGAACTTAATCCTTAGGATTAACAAAAATATAAAATATAATTATACAAAAAATATTAACGCGCGAATTATAAAAAATTATAATTTGAAAGTGTGTTTTCTTCATTTCCATTTAAACTCTTTGAACGATTTGAACTATTTTATACAAATCGTTCGGCTCTTTTATAACCAGGCGACAGCGACGCTCAAATGCATCAACTTTAATTTCTTTGACTAATGTAAATAGATAAAAGTTGCGTATGTTCTTTGCACCATATACTATTCTCGGTTATACTAATGCAAATAATCAAAGATATTCAAATTATATCTTTGCATTTCTTACTGGTTTAATCAATAAACCTGTGCAAATAGTGTTTCCACCCAGTATAAATATGTTGCTTACCGCACAAAAACTGTTCATTTCTTATGTTACCCAAGGCAATTAAGTAAAAATTTGCTAGTAAATTCACTAAATTACAAATATATACTATTTAAGCGCAATTTCCAGACTAGTCCTATCTTTACTGAGTCAGATAAAGATTCGAACGACCAAATTAACTCGTAGCCATCTCTTATTTTATGTCGATAATGCACGAACAAACGCCGGTGTGAGTGCATCACTACGGCGGTTGTGCGATTTATGCAATAAAGAGATATTGACATTTGACATCCTTGCAAGTGCACATCCCCAGTTTCCGATCAGATGTAAAGAACAGGCTTCTTGAAATTTATGCACAGCAGACGGAAATTTATGCACAGCAGTAATGTTATTATCATTTTACTTTATTCATTGATTGTTCAAATTAGTTAAATAGAGTGCCATACATAAATAACTTGTAATCCATAATTGCAGATTTATTTAATTGATAAGTTAATAACAAGTGTTTTCTATATTAATTTTATGTCTTAATTCAAAAAAAAATGGTTTCACTTACTTCAATTAACATTGTCACATTTATGTATTATTGTATTTAATTGGATATATTATAAATGTATTTGTTTTTGTTAGTTCTTTGTGGAAATGTTAGAACACAAACTTATTTCGTATTTAGTGTTCATAGAATATTTCAAATAGTTTGTGTTTGTTTTTTTCCCTGTACATAAAATAAAATAAAAATAGACCAAAAACTAAATACAAAAGTAAATTTATACAGAGCTCTCATACTAGAGATATTTAGTCCATTAATTCCTAAAAACTATTTACTGGGACGCTAGATAAAGATGAAACAACCTAATTATATCACTAATTACATAAGTTGATATTTTTTACACCAATACGTGTTTCTTAACACAGGTATTCTCTTTCACCGTTTAACAAATATTTTTGTGAAAAAAAATTTTGAAACTAATGAATGTAAAGACTAGTAAACATTTAGAAAATACTTTCTAGGAACCAAACTGCAACAGATAGAAATTAATTTTTATTTTTTTCTGTTTTAAAACTCAAAACTTTATTTCTAGAATTCTGGCAGGACATTTGCAACTAAAGAAAAAGTGCGAAAAAAGGAATTGAACGAAAAACGCTAATTAACACTATTTAAGGGTATTGCGGCTATTTTCTAGTAACAATTATTATTCATTCCATTTATAATAGACTTATAACAAATTTTATAATAATAATAAAATATAATTTTCATTATATTCAAACTAGATCAACGATGTTTTAAAAGTTGTAAAAATATTTTTATGGTTATTATAGATCATTTATAAACATGACAGAAAAAAAAAGAATTCGCATCAGAATTGCAATCAGAAATAACCGTTACATATTCAGGCACAATCGGGAATTTTTAAAGCAAAATATAATGCATGGAGTTTACTAAATTTTTAGTGAATAATTTAAGTACTAATTTTCTTTACTTAATACATTATGAAGACGCTAACAAGATTATTTTTTAAGTAGATGACTTTCTTAGTGTTTACGAATGATTGTAAACTCAGCTCGGCTATTTCTTAAGTAAGTATAAAAACATTAACTTTTGTTAATAAGTGGTCCCAAAATGTATTTAAATAACATAGCCTTGCTATTAATTGGCTACTATAGATCATATTGAAAAAATACCTCACATTGTGCATTAATGCGAAAATATTCGTTATTAAATATCACACTAATGTAACAGAAATATGGCACTACACTTCAATTTACTATGGAATAATATTGTAACATCTATTTCTGAAGTCTTAACGGAGGAAAAGTTACATTTGTTTTAATTTTTTTTCATAATTTAAATGAATCGAATGTTTAAAAACCTCGCTTGCCTCTCTTTCAGTAGGACAGCTTTCTTTGGAGGAAGGATTTACCTCAAAAACTTCTAGATCTATTGATATGAACGCTGCACATGTTAAAGATACTAGAATTTATTTTTGTTTCATATCAGATAGGTTACACGGTTCAGAACTTACAACGATGAAAGTATCACGTAGAAAATAATAGTAGTGGAGTAGTTTAAAATGGTGGACTTTATGATGGGAATAAAAGGCAGATATATTAAATATACTTGTTACTCGTAGGATTATGAAACAACATAAACATAATAGACAAAATAATATAATCTCAAATAGATACCAAATGTAGAAACTGAAGAAGTGAGTATTCATCTATTACATATAAAATTAAGTCATAAAGTTTATGAAATAATTCCTAAAGGCTCTATGTCAAGAATTCGAAGATACTTAATATATAAAGAATGTGTTTACAAAGTTATACTTAGTCAAAGTTATATTTAGTGAAAAATACGAGAAATTACATACAACAAAGCACATTAGTTCTAAACTGTCTTGCATATTTTTTACAGCTAATTATTTAAACTGGTTTTTAATTAAATACATCTAAATTCATAACAATTTTTTTTTTATTTTTAAATAAATTAAACGTATTCAAATTTCTTTAAAGTGTGTAATTTTATTCTGATATCTAAAAAATAAAGTTTTTTCTGGTATAATCATTTTTTGTTTAAATCGTAATATGAAGGAAATAAAAATCAGTTATTCAGAACTAAAACTTAAAAGTATATTCATCAGTGTTATTTGTGTCTTAGAGTATACAAAATGAACATGCATTAAAAAACTCCGAACAAAATCATAATTTTAACTAAGATTTTCCATAAGTTATTGAATTGCTAAATCTTGATACAAATATATACATTTGTACGTATGTATATGAGCCACGGCGAATTTAATACTATAAAGCCTATCAAACACACTCGAGCCTTGCACTACAAGGTTTCTGTACATATTTAAGCACTTATAAAAAGTTAAGTGTACATAGCATTTATTTTATACTATTTACAAATGCTAAGATTTCGTGACGAAAATACGTTACCTACTACATTTTTCACAGGCGTAAAAATGAGATGCTTATATGAAAAATTACGGTAGCTTAGATCATCTTGTCTACAACTTTTGTGTAGATTTAAAAAATTTGTTTTTTCGTAATTTTAATATATTTCAGTATATCTCGGAAAATATAATATCTAAAGTTATGACAGAAAAATTGTTAGGATATTTACGAACGATAAGTCACAAGCGATATGAATTAGCTCTTTTAAACGATATCCCAAAGAGAAATGAAATTTTAAAAAATCAAGTACAATTTAGTTTTTACGTATTACATTACACAAAAATGTAGAATTGGCCTGCTTTTACATTGAAATTATTTATGAAAAAAATTATTTAATGGTAAATTTAATATAACCAAAAGGAATGGTTCTTTTAATTTTTGTCTGTGCATCTGTTTGTGAGTTCCTTCAACACGCATCCCTTGAACTCTACAGACTTAATTCAAACGGAGTTTTCTTTTTAAGCATAAAAGTTTACATAAATTAACATGCAATTTATATTTTATAGGAATACATTCATCCAATTAGAAGATTGATTCACATTGGATACTCCACGAGTAGTAAATCCTCAAATGTAGTACTTATCAATGTACAACAATAGATGGCACTACGTATATTGACTTTTTCCATCAAAATATGCACTGGTGAAGTGTGTCTGAATGGACACTGACTAAAAGTGGTGCATGATAGGTAAATAAGCAATTTGAGAGCAGACATCGTTGTTGGCCATATTTCGCACATAATATTGTCTTTTATTGTATTTTTTTTTAATACAAGCTTATTTTTTTAGGCAATTTGCTTTATATTTGAATCTGTTTTCATCCTTTGTAATTTTAATCCTTTTTTTCGGAATAACTTTACACTGTATAAATTTGAATGCTTCATACTTTTTTTCCTAAACATATAATAAAACTGTAAAATTAACCCGCCATTTAACAAAGATATTAAAACAAAAAAAATATTAACGCAAACATGAATCTAAACAGAATCTAAAAATTTAGTTTTGACATTTTTATCTTTTGGTGTAGTTTTTAGTAGTTTTTACCTGATACGTAAATAACGTAAAACTACTAACCAATTTAGATAACGCTTTTAGAATAATGTTATAATCTTTAAGAACAAATATTTACTTTTTCATTGACTCTATCAGAACACGTCCAATTAAAAAAAAATGTATTACGCAATTTTATTTAAAAGCATTGTTAAATTAAGAACAAATAAATGCTTAGTTACCCAATACAAATAAATAGTGTATTTACGTCAATATATTTATTTATGGCCACATATATTAAAGAATTGAAAGGAGAATGGTGCGAAAGGGTTATGCGCTTGAATAAGTAACCCAAATAAGGACAGACGCATGAGGGCAGACATAGCTTTGGGTCATCTTCCGTAGATAAAATTTTACCATTATGTATGTATTCATTATAAGTTTTCTTTTTATCCTCAATTGGTTCAAAATTTCCACCTGTTGTCAATATTTACTATACATATATTAAAATTAAAGGATTAGATTTTCTGCTCCTTGAATATATTTACACCAAAAATATTTATGGAAATAGAACAAAAGTAATAAAAGAGAAAAATAGGGTTTTTTGTTATCTATCTCTAAGTTTGTTGGTTTGTCTGCGGATCACACAAGAGGAGCTAAAATAATGTTTATGATATATACTAATGGATTCTGTATAGTCTGGGATAATGGTTATCGCAATCTATCATTAAAAAATAAACAATAACATAACGGTTTTTGAATGTGAAGCACACTTTCATACATTAAAATTTAATTTTATAATGTTTATAAAAAATTAGTTTTATAATAATTAAAACTATTTTCTGAAAAATTACATGAGAACAAAGTCGCGGGCATAGTTAGTAAAGCATAAAAACAAAAAAAAATTGCTTGCAATATTCATTCTTATATTACCATCGTCATTATTACCTACAGGTTATGATATTATATAGTAAACGATATTATTTAGTAAAACACGGAAAAGTTAATTCGACTCATTTACACACGCCACATGCTGCATGTATTGAGTGTGGCCCTTATTCAAATTTATTTTATATTTAAGTCATATTTCATTTCATTATCGCAGTTTATATTTAATTATCGCAGTTTATATGCATAAGTACATCTTAAAATATATACGTTTAAGACGTGTTTACATATTTATCTGGGAGCATCATAGCCTTAATTACAACGAAAATATATTTTTCAATCAACCACCAATGCAATGGTGCCGAAGGAAGGTAATGTATAAAAAAAGAGGGTGCCTCACAACTCTTCGCTCAATAACATGTTAAGGATTCATCTTGAATTTATCTTACTGACTTACGAACGCAAACTATAGATCAATTCAACAAGAAGTATCATTACTTTGTAGTTCATATAAACTAGCTCATATATTAAATATTTCAAGCAATATCTTTGCACTTGAGCTATATAACACAGGTATATTCAGAGTTGTTTACTCAATTTTTTTCACATAGGAAAAATTTCAGAAACAAATCAGTCTAATGATTTAATTATCTTTTGAAATACAAATAGACCTCAAGAAATGAAAAATCAAAACCAGTGTCTATTGACCTGACCATTTAGGGTTATCATAGTCAAAGGTTTTGATATCTAAAATTAAATTCTGTTTTAAAATGGACTGACGAAGTAAAACTAAATTCTTAAGCTAGATATAAAAGTATCTAAACAATTTAGTAAACTTAAGTTTATCTATTCGGAAACCATATTTTTTTATTTATAACCAGAATATGTTGGTATCTTAATATTAATTATAAACATTTGCAAATTAAAAATCGGCAAAATTCACCTTCTCGAATGATCATCATTTGTACATGCCATAATATGTGTCATCGAATAGGGTCCATAAAATTAAGAGAATAGTCTGTGTGTACGTATGTGTATGAGCTATCAACGGAAAATCATTTTGGCTAGCATGCATTAAAAAATTAAAGAAATAAATATGTTAAATTTTCTTGCAACTGTGTAGTTAAATATAGCAGGGAATACATACAATGTATATATATATATATATATATATATATATATATATATGTATATATGTATATATATATATATATATATATATATATATATATATACATACAGCAAATAATTAAAACGTATTTTAATATAAAACATAAGAAATAACTTTCGATAAAACATACTCAACATTTTTTTGGTTAGTATTTGTATAATAAACAAATAATACACTGAGTGTATAGAAAATATGACTTTGTATTTATAAACCAAGGAATTATAAATGTATAATTCTTCGTTTCGTTCGAAGTATTTTGTTATGGTTTTTTCATTGCAAATTTAAATTTAATTTTTTTGCAACAGTACGAAGTAGTCTTTTTTCACACTAAATTCGTAAAGATTCCATTGACCTTAACCTTTATAAAGTCATAAATATTTGTTATATTTGGATCGTGATATGACACAATTAAATCGTTCTCCATATTCTTACTTATAACGTACATGTGGAAGTCATTTGAGATTGAATATGAATATTTATTAGAATTTTTAATTATATTTTCTCACACTCTTTTGTATCAAGCATTTGGATTGCAAAATATTGACCCTATATTGCCTTATTTAAGTCGATGCAAAAATGACGTAATATTAATTCAAGCGATGGCTTATGTACACTGACGTAGAAACAATTTCTTTTTCACTTTATGTCGTAAATTATTCAAACTTATAACAAGCAAAAATTTCATCAATTATTGAGAAAACATCATCTTATTTGAGAAAACTTTTTTTTCAATTGAAACTAGGTGATGTAATATTATTTCTACTTTATTTAAGTTCTTTACCACGACCTAGGTTTCATTGTATTACAACATCTTCAGGTGGGCTATTATGATCATTTTTCTTATTACATTAGCAACCGTCGCAGGTTTGGCGGTGTTGTAACCAATTGTTTATTTTTTCAACATAATCAACATAAACATCGTATTTCACGTCACTTTAAATGTATCGATGTGAAGATGAGAACAAATATTTACTTTTGCTAACATTCCGATTTTCATTTCTGCATTTTTTAAATTAAGTACAATCGTTTCTATTTATGAATTTCTAATGATTTTTCATAATAGTGAAAGCTCTTCTTTTTCCTAAGTATTAATTGGTACATAATTTAGACCTAGCATACTCAGTATTAGCACCGGATTCCTTTTTCGTATGTAAATATGTATGTGCATGCGTAGCTGCATCTAATTAATTGATAATAATCTCAAAATTCCGATATTCCCATTCGTATTCGCGAATGTTTAAATATCTATATTCGTTACATATATACAAATGTATAATTGTATATATGTAACAAATATAGATCCTTAAACATTCGCGCATACGAATGGGAATGTCGGCATTTTAAATCTACGTTACAATAGTCATATTGGCATGCGTTTTCAAACTGCACATATATATATATATATATATATATATGTGTGTGTGTGTGTGTGTGTGTGTGTGTATATATATATATATATATATATATATATATATATATATATCTCAACTCAAATTTTCAATCGATCTCAACTTTTAAATGGATGCGCATTTAAGTATAACAAAATAAAAATTTTTCTCTCTATTTAATCTGGTGCTACTTGTTATTACAAAATTCCCTGTATACATACTACCTAACACATAATATTAGGTTGACAATTAATAAACCCGTCCATTATTTTATCTTTGAACTATCTTTATTTGGGTTTATAAAGAGCTCAACTTTCAATTTTCTAGCAATAACATTTAGGTGAGTAAAGAGCAAATAATAAAAGAGAAGATGAAAAATTGTAAATTTTACGTAGAGTACTTTTCCTTCAAGAATTGTGTTTAAAATCATAATCGAGCAAAACAGCGTAACATACGAAGTACCCAGTAATAATCAGAAGTAATAATCAGTAGTTATCAGTAATAACCAGTAGTTATCAGTAATAATCAGTAGTTATATCATAACAAAACCTATTTGTTTTTTGTATTCTATGTTGATATAAAAAAAATTCCCAATGAAAAATTTTGGAAATAACTCAATATTGGCAATTGAGACCATTATTTACTATTTCCATAACTATTTTTTCATTATTTATTATATCTGTTATATCAATAGCATCAATATTACAATACGACCTTTTAAAGATAAAGCTTTTAAAATATCAAACAACTCACACGACTATGGATCACCTGCTGTATTCAGACTATGCATTGTCAAAAGGATATTATATGATTGACGTGAGGAATACGAAAATCAAAAATGAAAACAAACACAAGAAATCATAAAGCCAGATCCAAAGCTTCATGGAAACAATATATTGTATAAAAATATTTTATTTATATCAAAGAATTCCAACAACTGACTCTGATCTGCCTGCTTTGTTCAGAATAAATCATTGCCAAAAGAATATTATATGATTAATGTGAGGAATATAAATAAGACAAATTAAAATATACACAAGCAAACATGGAAGTAAGAATCTGACTTTCATACAAGCAATGTATAAAGTTACATTTTGGTCAGGGGCCAAATTTTTAGGAGTGAATAATAATCGGCAACTAAATTACATAATTGCAAAATACAATCTTGTTTTAACTCTGGCTAACGTTCCCCGGCAAAAAAAAATTATACTCATAATACTATTTTGTATTAACTAGGCATCAGCGATAAATGAAAATCATCCCCTTATCGGGCCCTTGCACACACAAAACATAACAGAGAAGTAAATTAATTCAGTTAGCGCCGGGCGCTTAGAGAGTACGAGTGTTTTATGTCTGTCTAGTTCGCAAATAGTATCTCGCCGACCGCAATAATTTACAAGTAAATTTGTGAATTTAAAATTTTTTAGTGAAATATGGATGCAAAAGCTTACAAAATTTAAAAAAAAAGTGCAACTTTCAACATTGTATTAAGACAAATGAACGAATAAGGATAAAAATACATAAACAGAAGTTAATTAGGTTCATAAATTTTCCACTTTTTTTAATACTCCTTATGAAGTTGCTGGTTTAAAAAAAATACCATTCATTATAACGGTGCTAAGGCCGTATGAAGAAAAATGCAATTTTATTTTAAAAAGTACACTCGTTTCACAAAATAAACAGAAAATTCTGTTAGTGTATTGAAGCTCGCCTAAAATAAAAATCTTTTTGAAACGCATTATAAATAAGAACGATTAATAAATAGTAACAACAAAGGACGTATTTACAAAATCCCGCAGCTCGAAACGAATATTTTGTTACGATGAAATCACTAACACAAGCGTAGCGACACCGCTTGTTGTGTGCAACAAATTTATAGTGTTTTCACATTATCTTGATATGGAATAAAAATATGTGTTGAATATTTGTTTGGTACCAGTTTTATTTATGTTGTATTATTAAAATTATGTTGATGAAACGTTATTATAATACTAACTTGTATTATAAATACGAAAGTGCGTTTATTTGTCTGTCACATCATAACAGATCGACTTGATTTCTTGCACAGAAATATTTAGCGACTCGGGAAATTATATTGGCTACTTTTAACCTGAAAAATCTCATCCTTACTAACATTATAAACCTAATCAATATTATAAATGCAAAAGTATGTTTGTACTAACAGAAGTTTTTTTGCACGTAAATGATTGGCAGACCGGGATATGATATTTGCTACTTTTTTATTTCATTACTTTGAGAAAATTCTTATTTGAAACAAAAAAATATACAATGGGAATAACGAAGCAACGTTGCAACGGAATATCGAACAGACCTGATGTCTTGAAATTCTACATACTCTATATAAAGGAGTAATAGAATCACTCTCCTTAATCTCTAATTCAGAAGAAAATATTTTTGGAAGAAAATATTTTTGTTTGAAAGAAAGTACTTTTTTATTTTTCTAATACAGTTACGAGAATAAAGGCTTAGTATTTAATTTCTTTTAATCCTTGTATATGTTTCAATTGGAAATCAAAGCGAGTTATAATAAGACTAAGAAACAAAAAAAATGGATTTCTTGTCAAGTGAATATACAGTCTTCACCTTACACCATGCAATTTCTATTTATTTACAAGAAAAAATGCTAAGAATATGAGTCCCGGACGTTAAAGAAGCAGCAGTGGAAGAGACATCCAAGGAAGAGTGTACTAATTAAATCTCTCAGTGGTTCTGTTGAATAAAATTATGCATAGCACAACTTTTCCAAATTACAATTTAAAATATTTTTGTATGACTCATAATGCAAACGATATCCTTAAAATATATAACATTTTAAAAAATTAACGCCTTTATTAATATCGTCTTTTTCATTTGAAATTTATTAAAAGTTAGCACAAAATATATGGGCTAATAAGATGCATTGCGATGCCAATTTTAAGCTCTATGCTACATGGTTTCTGAGATAATCAGTTGAGAATGTAGAAAAATATTACTATATTGACTACTACGAGTTCATAGAGGTAAAAACACGGTTTTTATATAAAAATTAAGAATCATGGCCTTAGTTTTGTTATAGCCTTTGCAAGGTCTTCAAAAACTACTATTTTTCATCATTTTGTGTACCGTAGTCTTGGAATTTTCAATATATTTTTTTAGCAAAATCTCCAAAAATATGATATGATGTTAAAAATTATTTAAAAATAATTTACCCTTATACTTAGTCCTGCCAAATGATATCCCACACTATGTACGGAATTTAAAAAAAATCAAATATGTAGGTATTCTCCTCCCATCCCTGTATATGTACGTAATTTCGGTATGAATATTTTTAAACGTAAGCCATTGAAATATTTGCGGGTTTACTAGGTCTACCCATAGATATTTCAATGTTTTACATTCAAAAATATTCATTCAAAATTATCTAGTCCATCATGCCAAATTTTAAATTTTTACTTCAAGTGGTTTCTGAGTAAAAACGGCTGCAACAGACAAAAGCATATATACCTTAGCGAAATTATTAGGTTTCCGGTTTTCCTTTCAATATATTTTTAATTAGGTATCATAAAGTAATTTAACACACAAGCATACACACATACACACACATACCCACACACATGTATATATATATATATATATATATATATATATATATTATATCATTTATAATGTAAGCATCATTCAGCTGTCATACATAAAACTTAAAGTAATTCAATTATAAAAAAAATATTATAAAATGATAATTTTGTTTATCAAGAATTAAGTTGGTTAATTTGACTATTTTTACATCAATAATATAAAAATGTATAGCGTATATTTTTATTCAGAGCGGCCAGACACAACCCCTTTGGGGCGCATGAAAGCGCGGAATGTCAAGCTGATATTACAAAATTTATGCAATAAATTTTGATGACTAAAAAATGTTTTTTCTCTTTTATTAGTGCTTCAATTTAAATAATTTTTTATAAAAATAAAAAAGAGGAACTAGGCATTTTACTACTTTTTTCGCATTTCCAGTTAAGGTATAATTGTTTGGAGTGAATCCTCTAAACTTACCACTTTTTAGCGATTATGGAATGAGTTGCAAAAAGCCGATTTACATAAAATAAACATATGAAATCAATAAAATGTAATCTACTGGATCATGGATGGAGTTTGAAGGTTTTGATCTATTTGTCAAAATCTTTATACTACATATTCCCAGAGTTTAGAGTAAACTTGGAAAAATTTTATGTGTTTCGTCAAAAATGTAAACGCGCCCTTAAAACTTGTCACAAATTCTTCATTACAAACAAGAAACGTTCTAGGTCAACTGTAACATGTCAGGGGATGTCAAACGTTGACCTTGATTGCCGAAGCATAAATTGTCGAAACCAAATCTTGAATGGATCGTTAGTTAGGGCAAGCAATCATTTGATGTTTTTGAAAAACCGAAGGAGAATCCTTTGATTTTTATTGTAATTTTTTTATTGTTATTTTAATTTTTTTATTTTAATTGTAATTTTTTTCCAGTCTCTGTGGAATACTGACAAATATATTTTTAAATTTTTAGTCTAAGAATCAATCTTCAATTTTGATCACCAATTGAGAAATATTCTTGTAAAATAAAGACATTTTATTTTCAATTACTCGCATAACTTTGGTTCTCCTGCTTTGTCCTGAGTAAGTCATTATTAACAGAATATTAAGTGATTAATATAAGAAATATAAACATCGGAAATCAGAACTAACACAAGCTTTCACGGGAGTAAGAATCTAACTTCCATTCACGCAATATATGTTATGATATATTTGACTGATATGTAAAGTAATCAATAATTTATACGACACACTGTACTCATTACTAGTGTTATGTTTTTGAGGTTTGTTTTGAGTTAACATCTCAATTGTATTCTTTAAAGTCTATACTGTTTTGTAGGTCGTTTCAGATTATACAATAATAACTAAACTTTTTAATGACTAAATAAAAAATATTCTAAGGCGACATTTCAGTCATATTCTCAAAGTGAATTGCAAAAACATAATATCTTCATAAAAACAAAATTCACCACCGCTAATCTTGCAGTGAGCATACGACTTTTACGGTAACTTTATTTATCGTTTGGTGACTTTTTTCCAGGATTGATTCAAAAGATTGACATAGAAATTCTTGTCAGAATAAATAAAAATATAAAATTTTTCGTGTCATTGTAGCTACACCTTTATAAACAAGACACACATGACGAAAAGCAAAAAATCAAACCTAGAACTCTACGGCGTTCCGAGACGTCAAAGGTGTGAATCTGTAATCTAGGTAAAACACCGCGTCGTCGGTGAAATATTATTTTGTATAAAGAATATTACTCTTATTGAAAGACAATTCGCAGGCTCTCTTTTAACCTTACACTTAAAATAATATTTACAGGATATTTTGGCTTAATAATTATGTTATAAACAGAAGTTAGGCAATCGATATATCGTTTGGAAATTTTCATTACACAGAATCAAATATAAAAGCAAAAAGTTCTTACCAAGACAAAGAAATCCTTTCATTTATTTTTGTAATAAATATAATCATAAGAAACTCTATTAGGAATAGGTATTTCAAATATGAATGAAAACAAAACGATTAATATGTTTAATAAATTTGGTTCCTAAAATTGAAAATTAATATATTTTTTGTGTTATTTAATACTTGGCGTCTCATTTGACAATAAATATTTTGCTTCGAGTTGTAGCAATCATTACACTAGTAATAATATTTATACACATTCATATCTTCATGTTCTAACATTCATCGTAAGATATTTATAAAAGGAAAATAAAAGGTCTCAATCAGAATCGGTATCAAGGGCGTAAGTTAAGTAGTTATACGCCATTTGTCACAAGGCATACTACCTTTTCCACTGCGTGGATCCGGGTTCGATTCCCGGTCCCTTGAGGGAGGTTATATGAGTTGTTCTGGTTAGCTGTAAGAGATGGCTCTCGTAGCAATAAGTTCATCTTATGTGTCAACTCTATACATTAAAGTATGTTAATAAATAAAAATACATTTCGTGTTCACGCAACCTCTCTTGATTTAAATACCGCTAATACCGATCTCTCTTTATCGCCGTGAAGAAAAATGCATATCTCTTTGGAATTTAAGATATTAAACTTCGCCGTTTAATATCTTAAATGTGCAAGAGATATGTATTTATAAAAACATGTTCCGAATGGACTAACATATGTTATGGTTTTGTAAAAACATGTTCCGAATGTACTAAAAATTCGTTAATAGTGTTTACATAACACAATTTTTTCGTTCTAAGTCTTCGAAAATAGTAAAAATTTCGCTAATCTTCGTTTTTGGTAATAATGATTATATTAATTTATTTTAAAAGGAACCAAATTACGGCTAATATATTCATTACAAAAATTGTTGTCATTTTTGTAATGAATTAATATATAATTTATACCTAAGAACATATTAATAAGGTTATCTGCAATGTCCACATTCGTTGCAAAACAAGAATTTTCGTTTTCCTTCGAAAAACTTTAAAGTTAAAAAATCAAAATATTATCTTATGCAAATATGTCAATAATTATTAAAATATATTACGTTTATTGTTATCACACACAACACGCTGTGATTTTCCACAATATATTTTATTTCTCTTAAAATATAATAAAACACAACTGAATGAGCTTAGAACAGATAGGAATAAAGAAATTCACAATTAAATGAAACTACGTGATGTAGTATTATTTCTACTTTCTTTAATTTCTTTACCACGACCTAGGTTTCGTTGTATTACATCTTCAGGTGGGATATTAGCAAAGATATATTTGCTAATATGAGAATCGTTGCTAATAACCCACCTGAAGATGTTGTAATACAACGAAATCTAAGTCGTGGTAAAGAAATTAAAGAAAGTAGAAATAATACTACATCACGTAGTTTCATTTAATTGTGAATAATGAATTTCTACAAAATTAACACCAAATATATTCAATAAAGAAATGGCCCATGTTGCAATAAGTTTACGTAATGTTTGCATGAACGTTATAAAATAAACAAATAAAAAACTTTGTAAAAATCACCGAATTTAATATAATATTTAAGACATTATCTAAATATAAATTATTTATTGAATATATTTGGCGTTAATTTTGTAGAAATTCATTATTCACAATTAAATTAAATTATTAGCAAAGATAATATACTACATGTATATTATCTTTGCTAATAGCCCACCTGAATATGTCGTAATACAACGAAACCTACATCACCTAGTCTCATTTAATTGTAAATGATTTATCCCCAGGTTCCATATTTTTTTGATGACATTTTTCGGTACAGTATATTTATTATAAAAATGCTTTCGGTTCATAGTCATTACGAATGTTTTCTATTAATTTGTGAATAAACTCATATTTGATAAGGAGGTTAATCATTCATATATATATATACTATCTTCTTATTCAAACAGGAAAGATACTTTATTTAAAAGTTTCAGTTACAGTTTTTTCAGTTAAATTCGAGTGTTTAGTGGAGAACTCTACACAAAAAAAAACACATAATGCAAATTTTACAGAAATATAGACACAGATGATAGACGATCAGCTGCAATTCGGTCATTATAGTTATTATATCATTAAGCCATGTCACAAACTTGGAAAAATTCGAGTACAAATAATTTTAAAAATTTATTTTAGGCAACCCAACCTATAATATTCAATAAGGCTGAAGCGTTACAGTATAATCTCTCGTAAAATGACACATGTTATACTGATCTATGTGGATTTACATACGGGTGCGGGCGCGTTAAACTGTTTGACAACCAACTGCTGATGTGTAGATAAGGCTTTGCGAGAACACTTTAAAGGATTAGACGGGTACTTAGTGGTGAGTATTTCCAAATATTCCGTAAGTTTACAGGGAGGGAACAAGATTATTGTGTATCAGTCGGATTAGTAAAATTTTGCCTAATAAATGCCTATTTGATAAAAATGAAGAAAAATAAATTTCGAATATGAGTATGCGGGTTTATTTATATTTAGCGCCATTTAATTACTCTCCTAGTTCAATTTGCATAAATTGATATTACTCTGTTTAAAAAAAAAGAGAGATAAAAAAATACTCACATAATTATCGGTTTCGTTTGTACGTTTGTCTACGCATATGACTGCCACTTGCTTATAATATCAGCACCATTGGATATAACATTCGTAACACTGCCAAAGTTCGAAACGTTGCAACCGACACTAAGAAAAAAGAAAAGAAAATTAGGCAAGAGTGGCAGATTAGAACAATTTTTTTTTATAAAATGTAAGTCGAAATATATCTGGGAATAAATAATGGTACCAGATTGAAATCGTTTACATGTGAAAATGTTTACTATTCAACAGTAAATGTTTGTTAACCGTGTAAAAATATGTCATAATATTTATTAGTACCAAAGCATAAAACTCCAAATTAAAGATGGTTTCGTAAATATTTTTGGAGTTTTTATTATTTTTGGCTCTTATTTGCACTTACTTATTACATTAATAGTAATACTTACATTTTTTTCAACACGTTTCTAGCTTAGAGCATATTGTGGTAAAGTTAACCATGAAATTACCGTTAATCTACAAGATTTATTCGTACACTGAATGCCAGATGTAGTAAAATTAATTGGATTTATGTCAAACTGTAAATAACCATATAGATGGAATTCCTGGGAACTCATATATAACATAAATTATTACATGCCCACGTATTTGGTTTTTTATATCAATTTTAATTATTTTGGCTATGTCATAAAACTATAAATGTGTTCCATACGCATGTCAGGTGATAAAGTTAAAAAAATGGTAAAGTTAAATAAATATTATTGTAATTTTCTTGTTTTGGAAGTACGAAATTAAAATATGCCTAAGTTAAATTCAGTGTAATTTTACTTTGTAATACTATTACGAATTTTCAGCGAATAATAAGTGTTATGGACAAGAAATGTAAAAGAAGTATTATTTCTATTTTTATGCAGCTGGCTGCAATGAAGCGCAATCTGGAAACCCAATTCTAAATAAGTTTTTCGAGGAATAATTGATTCTGCAATCAGTTTAATTTTTTATTAAATGGCTATGTCAATAAACAAAATGTCGACAGCGCACAACAAACATTTACGGCGCTTCCGGTCATCTGTCAATTGGTAGAGCAAGAACTGTTTTTTGCATATTTATGTACGATTGATAAAGATCAAGATCAACGAATTGGGTTTCATACAGCATAAAATAATTTAATATAATGGATTTTTAATATGTATCAATTAGCAATAATAGTCATCTTTGGGTGGTTATCATTCATCGGTTATTAGAATATCTAAATAATTATCAGTTCGATATAGTCTGACAAAAATGTTCGAGGATTAATTGAGATTAACCTCTGTAATCCAATTTTTTTTAGCTAACGGATATTTATATATATATACATATATATATATGTGTGTGTGTGTGTGTGTGTATATATATATATACATATATATATATATATATATATATATATATATATATATATACATATATATGTATATATATATATATATATATATATATATATATATATATGTGTGTGTGTGTATATATATATATAATATTCACAATAAATAAATATATGTTTACCTATTGCACTCAATTTTTATCACAAATCTTAAGTAAAGTAGTGTTCACCTACCAGTGCACCAATAATATTTCCCCTGTCTGCGTATCAATGGATTATAATTACCTACATCTTATGAGCGGCGCTGGTTATATGTAGCATGGAGAATAAAGGAGAAATATATACAGAAATAAATACGGAGTTTGACACAGAGTCTGTGAAAGTTTACTGTGCAAATGATATTAAGACAATACCTATTGAATTTATTTAATTCGGAAGGCAAATCTCAATACAGTTATATTTTAATTTAACGGTATTATTTTTAATTATCCAGTCGCAAAATTTGAAGTTTATTCAGGATATTGTTGGAAATATTTAATACAGGAACTAGATTAGATCATCTCCAAAGTCTTTTTAGATTGAACTATATTTTACGTGTAAAAGTCAGTAAAACAAAATAAGCGGATTCTTGCAGTAATTCAGTCAGTGGTTACGAAAAAAAATTGTGGACTCAATTATAAACAATATAAAGTGGAAAAGATACTTTACGTCATTCCTGAACATAAGTGTGTTGGTTAATTTAACTCTCTATATTATTCATACGATTTTTGTTTATGTTAACAACAAGCAAATGGACAAACGTCAAGATGATTAAAAAAATGTCCAATGTTTACTATACGTTTGATTTATGCAAGAAACTAAAGGAAAAAAACTATTCTTTATTTTATTTATATTTATTATAAATTTATTACAGTATGTACCACAATAATATAAAGCAAATGATCCAAAATTATTCAAGATTCACATTCAAGAGACCCGACATTCATTCGCTTTCAATGTTGATATTCTCGTTTTACATGTAACGGGTATGTAGCATAAACGATTATGAATCATGTCATCAAGTGTGAGTACCTCGTAAAATACGAATACCGGGCTTATGTGGTCAATTAACACGCAGGTCATTAGCCGGGATTACCAAATAATCGTTTGAATAATGCATTAGGAGACGCAAAGTAGGATTCAACGTGTGATAATATGGTAGGAAGGTCGCAAGTCATTTTAATAAGATACGGGAGTGCGTGTAACATCCAATGAAAGAGAAGCGATTAAATTACATTATTTTAGTTCCTATTAGTTATTTTTAACTCATTTTTCTGAAAAATTTCGTTCGGATGATAATTTTGTATGCCTTTACATTGTAATATTTGAACAGTGGCTGTTACAATTTCTTAGGGAAATTACACAAATTTAATTTCGGAAAACAAGGAGTGAATTATGTAAGCACAATTTAAAAATAAAATCCCATGTAAATATATATATATATATAAATATATATATATATATATATATATATATAAATATATATATATATATATATATATATATATATTGTATATATATACACACACGCATATATACATGCTGAAATATTTGATACAATTACCTGAAATAGGAACTAATGTCGTTCTTGCTATGTTAATTTAATATGTACTGGCAAATTTTGAAGTAGGAAAAAGAAATATTCAAAAAAATATTGACCAGAAGGATATTCTTTCATACCAATCGTATAAAGCTAAATGTTGTTTTTTATATTAAGGTGTGCACGATGTTGAAATATATATGGTGTACATATTATTTTCACGTTGCAAGGACTTGTATTTTAAAATCGAACGGTACAGCTACACTGCATATAGCTTGTTCGCAAAAGTAAGCTTGTGTTTTATTTTTATAATGTCCCAGTATAATTTTATTTTTTTATTTTATTTTTGAGTTCAAGTATTGCTTTTGTTGAGTTCATACATCACTATTCTATAATATGGAGCTTCATTCATATTCGGACTTCATATAGACGCACACAAGTACATATATTTTTAATTGTGTGTTTTTACACCTTATTTAAACAATATAATAATTTTTCACAATTAAATGAAACTACGTGATGTAGTATTATTTCTACTATCTTTAATTTCTTTACCACGACCTAGGTTTCGTTGTATTACAACATGTTCAGGTGGGATATTAGAAAGATCTTTGCTAATATCCCACCTGAAGATGTTGTAATACAACGAAACCTAGGTCGTGGTAAAGAAATTAAAGATAGTAGAAATAATACTACATCACGTAGTTTCATTTAATTGTGAATAATGAATTTCTACAAAATTAACGCCAAATATATTCAATAATAATTTTTTATTAAAAACATGAATTCTAATCTTTGGACCGCTACTGTACTTCCTTTACGCTCCTATTTGCTCGTTGACAATATCTATTGAAATGTTCAGACAGACTTCATAAAAAGCATATTTTGAATCTAAGGCAGAAGTGAAGTTTTGAAAGTTTTAAAAATTGAAAATTTTAATTCGTGTATTTTGTTTAATTATTATATTACATTTGCTCATATAATCTACTATATATTTCATTATATCCGGAGGGAGTAGATAATGGTAACGTCATTTCCCGTAGCTGTAGTCAAAAAAAGCTTTAGTTTATACAAAAGCTTTTAGTTTATACAAAAATACTTACCTATATAAGCATTTATATAAACGGACATTACGTTAGACAAACAGTTGAAGTTTTAGGGAACCAATATTTTTGTCGAAATAAACTGCGAAATGTTAATTCATCAGGGTCAAAAAACTTTATAATATACAACTCATATAAAATGACAATTATGATATAGACGTATCAATAACACTAACATTACATTAGGTATGCGTTTAAAATATTAGAGAACCAATATATTTTTTGATGAAATATTGTACGAAAAAAACTTGCAAAGTGTTAGTATTTCATATTTTTAAGCACATAAAATTCATAATCATTTAGATTCGTTGCTATCTCCTTTACAAAAACGTTGACGTAGGAATTTTGCTTATTGGACATTTAGGTGTGTCGCGTTACTTTTTCGTGTTATTTGCGTGAGTATTTTGTGATATTTGATGATAACCAAGTACAACTGTTTAGTTATTGACCTGTATGCTAATTTACATGCTTTTGAATCGCTTTCTCACTGATATCAGATTCAATGTATATATTGATTTACTTCGGGCGTGCGTTCTTAATTAACAATTAATTTAATTAATCTACCTCGAGTATATTATTTTGTTTTGAATAAAGTATATTTTCGTTAAGCTTTTTTTGATTAGGTTAATTTCGATTGAAGAAGCAGGTCATGAAAATTTTCCATAGGTTTTCTTCATAATTTCATATTAAAATAACAATATTGCTGAAAATGTTCACCAAAAATATCATCAAATCATACATAAGCTTCAAAACGATGTAAAGTCAAAATTATTGAAAAGTTAGTTAATGTATGTTTATATATGCTTTTTCGAAAACTTTTAGTAATGATTCTAAATTTCACAGTTTTTGGGACATTAACTATGCATGAAAATTATGCTGATGCATATAAAAATACACTAGAGCATATATGTATTTTCATAGTGGAAAAAACATCAATACTTGTAAAAAGTTTAATGGAAAATATAATATACCCTAAAAAGTTTATATATGTCTAACTTTATATGGAACCTTCATAACGTGAGTTGTGCTCGGAAATAACGGACCTTATTTTCAGTTGCTATATTCAATATTACTCACTTTAAGCTATGGAAAAAATATTGCTCTTTTATCGAATAAACGTGTTTTGTATAAAGCAAAGAATAAAATATAATTTTTATGTCAGTTAGACATTTTAAATCTGTTCAACGTTTCTATCAAATAGTATTTCTTGTAGCTCTAAACCGTGACTATCCACCCGGTATCCATCTTATTTTATGCTCGTAATTCGCCATCTACAGATTTGTTCCTTTCCTTTGTTTACGATGTATTGGTCTATCATATCTTGTGTGAAGTATACGACGATGAAGTCAAAGGAGTGCCCGGATATAATTGGGTTTGGCTGCTTTTGGTTTCTAAAAATAAAATTAATTATTCGTTTTTTTAGTTTCCATTAAAGTTAGAAGACTAGATTAAAATAGATTTTAAAAATTACTTATCATTTTAAACGTTAACTATGAGTTTTTTTTAGATTAGTTTTAATTAAAATGGCAGGATAATAAAATAATTAGGGATAAAATGTTTTATGGATAAAAAAGGAAAGAAAAAGATTAAAATTGCTGCAGTCAGTCGTGCTGCGGGGTATTACCTAAATATACGTTTTCATAGAAAATTAAAAAAGCCATAAAAAGTATTCCAGAAATGAAGAGATGATCAATTTTTCATCAGATTCATGTTCTAGTGGACGCGGTTACGCAATGAGAATGTTCAATTACAAATTGTTTCTAGACACTGACGTGAAAAAGTTGGCGATACGGTTTTAATATGTTGCTTACGTCATAACGTTCTACACCACAAATCTCTCTTACATATTGCACACAATACTGTTGACTCATAAGAACTTAATACAGAACAGCAATAATGGGTGATTGTCACACTAAAAACAACGGTAACTATAGACGCGTATCTTAGTTTTAATCAACATAAAAGGTCTGCATAAAAAGAATAACGGTTTTGATGTTAAAGCTTTTTGTACACTGCAAAGATAAATTCAACATATCCGATGGTGAATCGGCTTCATAAGTATTTACTGTCACCAGATTTTGCGATACTCGTAGGTGAAAGTCGAGCAGGCTTCCGCATGTTTTTTCACCACTGAAAAATTACCTCGAACTGGAAAGCACTTTTATTAAGCTTTGCAAAACATTTCCAATTTAAAATTGTACGTATTATAAGTTGTTATACAATTTATAGGTATAGGGATATAAATACCTATATATTTCTTACAAATTATTTAATCGCGGGGTAGATACTTGAATTATTAATATTCGTACAGACTGGCAGTAGTAATTACATAAATTTAAGGCAAATACAAGAATACGGAAAAAAAGTCTTAATAATATTTTTATTGCAGTGTCTGATGTAATCATACTGGCTAATCGGGTTAGTTATATTGAAGATAAACAATCACCTATTTGGAAAATAAAAAATTTTTCAAACCGATGATATTTGTCTTATATATAAGTCGTCATCTATATAAAAATAAATTAAAATATGGCTCTATGCACGCTTTTTTCAATGCATATTTTAGTAAAAATGAATTAAGAATGTGCAAAGCGTTCATTCGCAATGAGACACTGTAGGTATATTTCCTTTAGAGATCCATGTCTTGGAATGAAAAAAGAACCCTTGCAAGGTCAATTTTTTGTCACATTATTTTTCTAGCTGTCAAATCATTTTGCTTAGAAACGACCAGAGACATCCAGCTGACATTTATAGCATGTACAAAACTTTATAGACCCATAATTGTTTGAAAACTGTTAACTAAAAATCTTAAAATTTTGGTACAAAACAGGGATAAAAATCTTTAATATTTTAACATTATGGGGAATTATTACCAGACCTATAATGGAATTGTAATCGTTGACTCTTACTTTAAGAGTGAGACCCATACATAGTCCATCGTCTTTTTCGACACATACACCTCATACATATACCTGTGTGTGCGTGTGTGTACAAATTTGATTTCAGGCAGAACTGCTGCCCTAATTTACTTTGACTTATAAATAAAATTCAAACCGCAGGTTAAAGCAGTATTGCCGAAGCGAAACTATCAAATAAAGAAGATAGTTAAGTTGGATTAGGTTATTTTAGGTTAGTATCATTGATTAGATTGTATTTTGTTGGAATAAATTCGTTGGGTTCGGTTATATTATGTTCCATTAGGTTAGGTTAGATTAGATTAAGTTTTGTGACATCTCTATTTTTGTCTACGCGATACTAGTATAGAATGAAGTGTGAATTTTATTATCAGGACAAACTGATATTTCCTAGGCAAAATTAATTTTATTCACTACTTATTTTCCAAAGTAGTTTCACCTAGGCAAAAGTATTTTTTTCAGGAAATCGAGTTTGTATATGCGTGTATATGTGTACATGTATGTATACTTATAAATACTAAGGGCTCTTTAATTTTCAAATATAAATTATGAAAACGTTTGTGCCTTCAACAAAAAAAATATACATGAAATTTTGGCGTAATCGCCAAAGTACCTTCTGATGTAATACTTCATAAACCACATATGACTGATTTAAAGAGTGTTCTTTTATTACTTGTGTAGAGCGGAAGTGCTTAATTATTTTTTTATTAACCTTGGGTTTAATAAATATTTAAAATTAACGTTCAAAGCCCTTTGAACTTTACTTCATGAAATTATTTCGTTCGAGAAAATGGAGGGCAGAACTGGGTGCTGCAACAAAGTGCGACAAAACTGAAGCCTATAATCCATTCGAAATATCAAACGACCCAAGAAAATTTAACAACGATACCAATAATGGAATTTTTGTTATTTGATCTCGGGGCTAAAAGCTTTAAAACAAATTATTTACGTTCAAGTCGAGTTAAAATTCAACAAATTTCACTCGATTAAGACCTTAAATGGCTGTGTTGATAAATACATTTTGACAAAATAGGCCATTTCTAAATTCATAACATCCGATTGTTTTTAATTTCACGTAAAATAATTTAAATTAAAGCCTTACTGAAATTTATCAAAGGTGTGCTTTCTGTAAATGATAAAAAAAACGCCCTCAAAATGTGCAAAAAATTTCAAAGATCCTGCTAAGATTCAAGATAGCCTTTCGTATTTCAGATACATTTTACTGCATTGTTTTTATCCTGCTGATATTTAAATTTTTTTCAAGTTTGCAGCCAAAAAATGCAGATTACCTATTATTCTTACCAAATATTTTCTACCAGGACAAGATTGTAATATTTCTTTTCGCCTACTTTTTAACTAACGTCGTAACGTAGTAACTCGCCTACTTTTACGTGCGGATTAATTTCTTTTTAACATTTGAATGATGCTGAAGCATTATTATTTACTATAATCAATAACATTTACATTTAACTTCTTGAAGTGGTTCTATTTGTTTTTAAATCACAGTGAATATTTTCAAATTCACTAATAAAACATCAAAATACTACAAGAGATCCGTCCTTTGGGTATTAATTCCTTGATGTTTTAGTAATTTTAACTAAAGTAACTTTATGTATACATGTATGGTATGTATGTAATCATATTCCTCGCTCTAATAAAATTTCACAGAACTAAATGCATTACTATTATTTATTTAAATATTTTTTTGGCTTAATATTATTATATTTTAAGCAATATTAAAATTAGGCTCCACATATTAGAGTTAAGAAGAGATGACTATAATATAAAATCTAAAAATGTAATGTTTAAGAAATACATATCAATACCCTATATTTGATTAAATAGATGCAATATTAAATTAATCCGTGAGTATGAGCGTGATATGAGCGCAAGCCTAGTTAGTGTTTTGATATATGTTTCGATCATGACTATTTGCAACCTAGAATAGGTACTCAAAAAACATAATATTATAAATACAATATTTACCTTAAAAATATTACCCATAAAACTGAACATATATATTTATAAGTACGTATAAATTTTCTTATATATACAATTTTTATTTTTTAACTATTCAGTAGCCGTGGTAAAATAGCCTGAAAGCAGTTTTAATATACTTGAACGTGATTCTGCATTTATTAAAACAATTAGTAGACTTTGATGCCATTAGTACGTAGTGAGACTGATATAGTTTCATAATATTATCGACCTGGTATATTTTTGTTAGTTTTTCTATGATATGACAGTTTTTTGAAAAATAGGTATAATTAAAGGAATTTACTGAAACAGAATTAAATTAATTTTTCCCGAATTAAATCTCAATAATTTGAGATAGAATATGAATAAATGAAATTTTTAAAAATGTTTTTCATCTATTCATGTATTTTTGATACATATTTATTATTTATTTTCATTGAACTTAAGTGAATCGTGTTCTGGTAAAACAATTGTATCAGAACCTCGTTTATTGTCATTAAGTTATAAGACAGTTATAAATACTGGAAAAATGTAAGATTCTAATATTATTCTGTCTTCAATGATAGTATTGCAAAACTATTATGGGTGCGCTGGCTCTAGAAGTATTTTGCTACGATTCACTAATTTTGCTTTTGTTTATACAATAAGACATTGCAAATTTAGAATCTTAGTTGTAGAATGTTCTTTAATTTTTTAGGCAAAACCAAGCATACAGAAAACAAATTGAAATTCAGTTGAACTGAGAAAATCGACATTGTTTTACAGGCAACCATAAATAGGAACAACTTTAATAACGATAATCGACAAACTAATCATTGCTTACCGATAAAATTAAATTAGTATTCAAGTATCTAAAAAATAACTAGGTTTTACTAAGTATAAAGCAACTCATTAAAGACGAAAAATTTGACCAAATATTTAATTTACGCTGTTTTACAGATTTTTAATACTTTCAGAATATTCAGAATATTTAAGTTTTTTAAAGAAAACTTCATTTTCAGTATCCTAAGGCAGAAAAATCACGTGCCTTTTAGCTGGACTGTGTTTATTTCTCATTAGCACGTTTAGTTAATCAATTGCTTAGTTTAATTTTATTAGAGTCTGGACGAGGCTATTTATATTTTTAACAAACTTGATTTTAGCCTCATAAAACTAGTCAAATTGTCCAGAAATTTCGAAGTTCTTAAGTAAATTTAGACTTAAGTGGCAACAGTTAAATTGACAGTACTTGGCATAGCAGACCTTTTTATGATTTTTTTGTGTTTTGTTATAAAATATGGTAAAATTTTTCACACACTATACAAAATTAAAAATAAGGTTAAAATTAAGGCAATACTCTTCCATAAGCTTAATAAACTATATTTTGCACTCTACCTTTAGCGCAGCAAAAGTTTTAAAGATATCATTTTGATATTAGATCGTTAATTTAAACATTGTTCACAGTTAGCTTTTCCAAACTAAGTTTTTGTGTAAAACACACAGCAACGAAGTTCCAGCTAATTCAATATTTCACTTTCTTTTTAAATTTCTTTTCACGAAATTTGCGTTTTAAATTTTCAGTACCATGTTCTTAATGTGCAATTGGGAATTTCCCACATTTTTTCACAACAATTATGGTTCAAGAAGAACAACTGCAGGTGGAACAGCTCAGAAAATATCTTTTTATTTAGGAGTAGTCACTAACATATGGAATAACTGTTTATACATTCAGATATATAATCAGACGCTTCCGTTTTTAAGCAACTATGCTTAAAAACGGAATTAATGGTTTAAACACCTCCAGTTGAGTGAAATCAACCATTGAAATGGTGATTGGTATCACGGGAGATATTTTTGACACATACCTTATAGAAGTATTAAATTAAAAAAATTATAAAATTCTATTATGTGAGAACGAATATTTACTAGTCGTAATATCACTAATACATGCGTAGCAACACCACTTGTGGTACGTAAAAAATTTATAATATATTAGCATTATCTTGACCGCTTAAATTATATTTAAAATAAAAATGTTATATTCAATGTTTGTTTGTGAATTTGCATGTGGTTTAGAAGTAAACAATGTAAGAAATATTTAATATAAATAATTAAAGTGGCCGATGATACGTCTAGTAATTTTGCGTTTAGCTTGTTGTAAACTAAATGTCTTAGAATATAACTATGTCCTTTTAACGAATCATGATAATTATCACAATAAACTGATTTTATAGGGGCGACAAAATATATTTAAATTTGTTATTTTTTAAAAAATACGGCACCCCATATCGATTGTTAAAAATATCGTTGTACTTTAGTAATTAGTCTTAAATAAGAAAAACTGCAATATAATATTTATATATTTTTGGATATCTCGTATTCCTTGTTTACAAATGCAATTGAAAGGGTCGCGAATCTATGAACTTAATAATCTGCAATTAAAACAAAGCGGCAAACGACTTATTTCTTACTAGCATTGCCGTTTTCAGAAAATGTTATTATATTAATTGCAAGTTTAATAAACGTAATTCACCTATCATAAAAATTAAAAAAGTATATTTTTAAATAATTTTAATTTGTATCTAAATATAAAATTGAGATATCTTCTCTTTGTTTGGTCGATTGCGATAAAATATAACCTGTATATGTATATATATATATATATATATATATATATATATATATATATATATATATATATATATGTTTGATAGCTTCGAATGCATTCAATTTATTTGTAAATCCACCAAAGAAACAAATTAAAGGCAAATGCTTAGAAGCTACCGTCAAAAAACCAAAATGAATTAAGTGAATTTTCCACGTTCATATCCACATATTTAATTTTCGTATATCGGACTCTTTACTAGAAATTATGTTAATTTATTTTTAAAATTGTTAATGTTTTTCATCTAGAGTTTGGAATCAATTAGTGCTTGCTAAGATTCAATTAGGTGTGCCTTAAAATAGTGCTTACAATCAGTACGTAGAAATATGGCACGATTATTTAAAAAGTTGAGTAGTGACCGCTTATAACTTTTAACAATATATTTTTCAGCATAATGAAGCCAGCATATAAATTTCCGCTAGTCTACTGTTATTCACATTGTGGAAAGTAAGGTCTCATTTTTTTTAAATTGCTCAACGCTTACAACAATATTTTTATACAACTTTTGTCAACTTACAGCCTCATAACTTTTTTCAGACCTTAAAACATCATCGCAAATTGCCGTCCTTGTTTAAACAGTTGACGAAAATTTACGATAAAAGGGGGTAAATATAATCGACTTATGTATTTCTGTCCTATATATTTTAAATTATTGTAGCGATCTGTAGGTTTATTAAACACCAGCTTATGAATAAAATGATGATGCGGTATGATTAATTGTCTATTATAACCGGGAAGGTTAAATGAAATCACATATTAGTGTCCTATTATTCTTTCCACTCCACTGTTGTTTTGAAGCTGCATGAAAGTAACCAATAAAAAGGTTAGCTTTCCAAATACGATATTTTTACCAACATATGTGGTCTTTGCGAAGGAAATATAAATTTATATATAAAGATGTGTAAACATTATCACTTTGAAACTGATACAATTTACGTAATAACCGCCTAAATTGAAAAGAGATAAATTAGTGGAAAACGCTATTTTTAACTAATGAGTTCTACTTTCGATCACCTGGGTTTTCTTAACGCAAATGCTGATTTTATATAAATGTGATATGACTTGAAAAAAGTTTTTTATGATTTTAGGTTAAGTTTGTGGGAAGATCTATTACATTGTAATTTTGTATTGTGTAAAATAATTTTTTCCAATTGCATGCCTCCATCCAAAATTTGATATAGACCTCTCAAATACATACGACATTCACACTAATGTTACATGATACGCTGTGCCATTATTCAAATGAAATAAGTTTCAAACGAAAAAGTTTTTAGTCAAGTAAAAAAAAAACACTTGAAGGGAGTGAAAAACACTTCTGTGGTTTGTTTTTATTCTTATTTTGTTATGAACTTTAACAAGCTTACAGATAATTTGCCTGTGTGTTCGTTCGTCAACAACAACTAGACTTTTCTAAAACTACTTTCGTTAAACTACTTGATAATCAACAATTACTATTCACAGGTCGTCAATAAGTGACTTAAACGAGATAAATTACTTACCTTTATGCTTTCTATATAGTTAAGAAACCTTCCAGATTTTTTTATTTTATTCAACAATTACCTGAAAAAAAATATTGCGCGTGGGGCATGACAGTGTTTTAGGGCGCCTTTAAAAGGAAAAAAATTAGTGGGGTAAAAACTTGCTCTTTAAATTTAGAATAACTTATAAGACCCGAGCTTCCCATAGTTTACAAGAGTCAATATAGAGCTATCCTTTTTGACTGAGTGCGTAAAAAGAAAATTACCTTAATCGAGAGAAAAGTAGTCTAATAATTTTCATTTGTGTCTGCGTACTCTCGATGTTTTGTCCCTACCTGTAGCTTGAACCGTTTGACATATTTTACATGAAAGACATCATTACATTCATCTTAGTTCACTAATAATAATGAATATATGAAGTATCTTGACATCAACTATAGGTAACGGATAGAAGCCCCGAGTGCAGTCAATCAAGGAAAAGACTTGCACAATGGCGAAATGAAGTAAGCACAGGAGTACTCGTACATGGGTTGGTAATTACAGTGAAGACTAATAATGTACAGAGTATATCATTCAATGAACTTTATTCCTCTACTGCATTTATATAATTTTTTTGTAGAATTGACTTCATTATAAAGTTTGAGATATAAAATATACATCTAAAGTACAAAAACACTATTACAAAATTATCAGAAACCTTATTTTATTGTCGGTTTTTCCCTTGCTTTAATTGTTTCCCTCTTTTCAGTTTTTGTTCTATCGAGTTTTCCTGATTTATTTCACGAGTACCACTTGTTTGTAACCGAAGATTTTGTACATAAAAATTTCTCAGTTATTTTTGTAAATTACAAATGAATAATTTATCAATTAACGTTAAAATTGTAAATAGATATTTACCTACCTTAGAGATATTAACCTTATTCTCTACCTTAAACTAATATATATATATATATACATATATATATATATATATATATATATATATATATATATACATATACATATATACATATATATATATATATACATATATATATATATATATATATATATATATATATATATATATGTATACATAAAATTACATTTAATTATTACACTAATGTATTTCATGAACGCAATAGCATGTTCCATTCTGCTACAGATCACCTACTGTCTCCTACCCCAGTCTTTTTCTTATTTATACATGAGATGTAATAATATGTCATAAAATGGTTGTCCTTAACAAAAATTGTGTCTAAAAAGAACAGTGAACTTTGCACCCCTTTATAAGCATATTGTGGGCATGGAGGAGGGTAATTAGAGTTGTTACAAATACATTAAAAGATTTATTGTTTATAATTATATTGTCAATGTCAAACTTAATAGTCTGTCTTCAACAGGGTAGAGATTGTCGCTAAAGAATTTTAAAATATCGAATTGACTACATTCGTTATTAAATTTGAAGGAAATTAAGGCAAACAACACGCGTTAATGACTCATTTGTATACGCACTAGGCTGAAATTATAGAACAAATTTAAAAAAAATTATAATCAATGATATTAGAAATGTACTCTTTGATAAGATAACCTCCATAACATTCATACCTAAAAAATTATTGAATGACGGTCGAATTTCGACCACTGGGCGACCACTAGTATATAAGTAAATGGGCATCAAAAAAACATTAAATAACAAAAAGGCGTTAAGCAGTTTCTGGTAAATATTTGGCATGTAATATATAAAACACTATTAAATAAGTTTTATTTGAATTCCCTTAGGGTGTTGAGTTTTAAGCGCGCCCCGTCCTATTTACAATTTGCAAAGTGGAAATAATATAAGCTTATGAATAAGTTTTAAAAATCCTAGCATATATTTTAAATATAAAAGTTTAGATGGATGGTATGCACGTTTGTTTGTCTATAACTGAGTAATAACCTATTCATATTAAATTTAACTTTTAACTGCGTTTAAACGTGTCTATAAGATATTTGGCTAAGGAATTGAATATGCAATGAGTTAAAATATAAAATACTGTGCAACGCAAAATCTGAAGTGATTTCTAAGGAATAGCATTCATATTTTGGGACGTTCCTTAATTTTATACTTATCACTTTCTATGAGAAAAGTTATGGAGTATGATTTAACATGTATTACTCAAAAAATTTAACCCAAATTCCCAAATTCGAACGTGGTTCCCGTGGGATATCTTACAATTTGTTTTTTTTACTTCCTTCATGATATTACTACCGAATGCGACGAATCAATTTTAACCTGGATTGAAACTCAAGCTTACAATGCTTTAATGCGGCTTGTTCAAGCGAACCAAGCCGTGGGAAGCAGCTAATTACTTACAAAATAAATAAACCTTAAACCTGATAAGTTCTACTCATATCAAAATAGAAAAACTTTTTGTTGTTTGTCCTCTTTTGAGAGCCTCTTACCAAGAGTACCCTTGGAATGGAAATAGTCTGCAAAAATATAGAAGATTTGAAATGACTGATTACTCTAACTACTTTTAACGTTAGAGAACTCTAATATAAAACCTGTCGGTTTTAGTCAAACTAACATCTTGCCATTTGAGTTACATATTAAATACAATTGTTTTAATATGTTTACCAACACGAAATATTTAAAAAATATAATTAAAATTTGGAGTCAAGATAATGATGAGATTTGGTTTTGATGCCAATGTGTGCTTATGACATATAATTTCGGAATTTGGAAGAAAATGTAAAAATTACATTACCTGAAATTTCCTATGTTTAAAAATATAGGCTGATCAATATTCAGAACTAAAAACAATGTTGAATTAGATTTATCACAGTATCAAACTCTAACATTTTTGCTTAAAAATTTTTTGTGATATATCTCCATATTGGTTAAACGTTTCCTTTAAATTATCTAATTTTATTTTCAGTACGATTAAAATTCCTAAATATTTATCAGAATAACAATCTTTTTATATTAGTTAATTATCCGTAGAAAGTATTCCCCGTAAATTTCTTCATTCAGAGATTACTTTCTTGATTCTAAGACTTATTGATATTTTAAATATATTGAAACTATTTTATTTCTGCTCATGACTTCACAGAATAATATTCGTTGGATAATTCTACTACGATCGAACTGGAAGGCATTTCAAATATTTTGAATATCAATCAATAGAGCAACCCCATTATTTTTTGAAACGTTGTTTTTTTGTTCGCTTTCTCTCTAAGCTGCAATATGTTTTGAAAGCAAAGTTATCCAAGAATCTTACTAACTATTTAGGCATGACAAATTGTCTTAAATTCACTTTTTGGGCTTTTTTTATGCTTTTCTTTTATGGTCGAAGCAATAAAATAGTGTACCGTTGAGCTGTTTTATAAAGTAAAGGCAAAAGCTAAAACATAATATTTTCGTACAACCCCGGTAAGTACTATAATATTAACATACGCATACCGAGTGAATAATTTTCTCTGTAACACGATAAAATGAAACTATACAGATAATAAGTAACTACTCTGAGGATCATATCTAGTAATAAACTAAATTGTAATAAGCCTTAATTTTTATTAACTAAATTGAGTAGATGTTGTTTAAAAGCAGTATTCACAAATTAAGCAACAAATATATTTGTCACGCTTAAAATGTCGGTTTATTGAAATAGTTATAGTTTATTTAGGTATTGTCATATTTATTATCAGTACTCCATTTAATAATTTATATTAAGCTGTTTACTTCCAGACACGCATTTTAGAAGGACAGAGGAAGCTAGCGTGTCAAGGCTTTATAGGAGTCACTTTTTAGTTTCAATTCATATCAACGTACAAATAGGGGATTTGGTAGTTTAGAGATGAATCACTTGTCACGAGTTATTGCTACCTCGATAAAGTCGGAGGAAAATGTGAGGAAAATAAATTCATTTTACACAGCCTTTCTTGTTAGCTAACCTAATCAATGGATGAAATACTAATTAATATGGTAATTTTGCTAGTAATGGTTATTGTTGTATTGACCTAATTTTAACAATACAAAAGAAATAAAACTGATTAATATTAAGCTAACGCGAATAAGCTATAAATTTTCTGCACAGCAAGCGGCGTCACTAGTGATTTTACGACTAGTAAATATACGTTGGGATTTGTAAATACGTCCATAATATATGTGTAAAAAACTTTTCTCCCATGCCAATGAACACTTCACTAGTATTTCTCTTCCTTGCTCTCTTTTTTGGTCTATGTTATTATTTTCAACTTTTTGTTTGATTATTTACGCAAGATTGCTGAATTTCTTTTACTTATTCAAACAGAAGTTGTGAATTTTATTTTAATAAAGGAAAATAATGACTTAAACTGATTTTTAAATTTGAGAAAAAATTATATTGTGTTTCGAAAAAGATACGTCTTTTATAATCCACTCATGACGCAATATTACGTACTACATATAATCTAAGTCGATAGGTGATTATTATTTTTTCAATATAATAAACTACATCCAGAAGATATGGTGTATAAGCCAAATTAAGAAAAACTGCGTACTACATTTAATTATATGCAATATTTAATTTAAGAAATCCTTGTAACCTTTTTCATTTCATTTTCTAAAGCCATATTTTAGGAAACTTCGCTCTAAAATCATTTTAATCTGAATTGGATGAATACCTATATTCGTGCTACCTCTATAAGGACAGTAGCATAAATATATGCAAATATACACATACAAATTCTGTTACTAAAAAAATGTAAGTATAGAAATTTTAAGTAAATCTACTACTATGAGAACCATAGATATTAAAAAACTAAAATACAATAAGTCTTAATTATTAGCAAATTTCTTAAGTTTTGCATAAAATAAATAGCGGTATATCAAAGATAACTAAGACTACAAAACTAGCGCATACGTATAATTAGAAGTAAATAAAATAAAGTCCTTCAAATGCGATAATGCAAAATCATAATACATAAACCTCACAAGAACAAATTATATATTCGACGAATCTCGATTGTTTAATAATTTTCGAAACATTCCTTGACCCAGTGCAGTAATCTATTATGTTATTAGTATTTCTTCGTCAGTACTCTCATTAATGTATGTATCAAGAAACATAATTACACTATTATCATTCTTCCTTACTGTCTTTTTTTGTCTGAAGTTTTTATTTTCATCCTTTCATTACGTTTTTCGAAATATTTTAATAATAGGTAAAGCCTAAATAAATTTATAAAATGATTTCGTTTTAAGTATGGGAAAATGCTGTTTGGCGTTATATATTTGTTTGTTTTTTTTTCAAATCTCACGGTCTATATATAGATTAACCTTATGTGTTAGTCATGTGTAAGTACCAAAAATAAATCATTTCTTATTTAAAAAAATTTAAAAAAGGAAGCGATGGAATCGTATTAAATAAAATTTTAATAATAAGTCTGGATACTATTAATAGCTATGTATGTTTGTAATAAAATTAATAATAGAAAATAAAGCCACTGTGCTACCAATATCACTCCTTACATGAGGTTTAATATAAATATAAAAAGACCTTAAGAAAGAGTCTTAAGAACGCTTCGAATTATTATTATTATTAAAAACGTAATGAAAGTATTACACACAACATCAGGAATTTCTTAGCATTTTTCATTATTAATAAATTAGAATACATGAATTTATTCCAAAAGCAAAGGACAATAGGCTGTTTTTGTCCTTTTTGTCTGAATAAAAAGGATGCGAAATTTTTGTAAGAGATCGAAATATCAAATGGAATTAAATCTGGCGTTTTTGCCCTGCAATTTAACTTTTTTTTGTATCTCTTACTAACACAAATTCTCAAATCTTTCTATTTAACATTTATTTTAGTGCAATATTATTACAAGTTCGATATATTAAGATTTTTCACAGGTTTAAGAATATTGATTTTAAAAACGTCTCAAATCAGGTTAAATGAATTCAATTTGACAGGAAACAGCACAAATTTGTTTCGTTAATTTCGAAGTTTCAAAATTATGACTAAAAGTATGTGTTTCTAAATAAAAAGATATTTGCTGAGCAGTTTTATCTACTCTTTTTTTCTTGAATAATAATTTTTGTGAAAATATGTAGAAAATCCTCGCAAAAAAATTTTTAAACGTATAACATTTAGAAGATCAGCGTAGAAATGAAAAAAACGGTTTCGTGTATGACATTGAATAACTAGGAATTTGTTGGATGTGTTTTGAATAAAAACTTTGTTTTAGAAAATCTAATAGTGTACAATTTTAATAATAAATATTTCTTCGTAAAATTATTTTCTCAAAAACTTTTGTAGCACTAGAAGCAAAATACCTGTGGATTAAGGCTATTAAACAATGTTGCTGTCATTTTCTCTAAATTTTTCATTCTGTTGCTTTATAGCAAATGTTAACGTATTTTTTTATAAAAAATACAAACATATTCATAAAAAAGTCTACCACGCGGGGTACTGATAATTTTTACTGCCGCCACTTAACTATAAAACTGCTTAAATTATTCGCTTTTCTGGGCAATTTTGACTAGCTTTATGAGGCTAAAGTCTGAAAGTTTGTTCAGAAAGCTTTATTCAGACTTTAGTAATATATTACTAATCAACTGATTAATGTAATCTGCTCCTGAATATGAACACATAGTAGCTAAAAGACGTTGCCTATGATTTTTCGATCTTAAAATACTAAAAATTTAAAGCTGATAAAAATCTGTGAACGGAGTGAAGTAAATGCTTCATAGAACAATTTTAATAAATTAATCTCTACTTAGTAAAAGCTAGAAAATTTCTAGTATGTATGTTTTCAGCGTAAGTAATGATCAGTTTAATCATAGTCGTTATTCAGATTTTATCCATTTAATTCATATCTGTAAAACAGTCCCCGTTTTATCGGTTCAACTGATTTGCAATTTGTTATTTCTATGCTTGGTTTTGCTTTAAAAAGATTATTTTCCTGTGGCAAATTATTCCTAGAGCCAGCGCAGCCATATTATTTTTGTAATACTATAGTCTAAAATCGAATCTCATCGGAATTCTCCAATTTTCCACAATTTTCAACTGCCTAGTCATCTGATAATAAATAGAATATGGATGTAAATATTTTACCACAGTGATCATGCTTACATAAGTTGAATAAAAATGAATAATAAATGAGCATCTAAAATATATAGATGACTTAAGTATATTTTTAAAAAATTATCTACAGAATTTGAAGTTTAATTAAGAATGTATGTTTAAGTAAATTCCGACAATTATACCTATATTTCTAAAATCATTATATTATAGAGAAACCAACAGATGTATACAAGGTCGGTAATATTTGACACTACATCACCACACGTACTAAAAGTGTCAAAGTCCATAAATTCGTTTGAATTAAGGTAAAATCACGTCCAAAGTATGCAAAACCACTTGTAAACTATCCTACTGTGTCCACTGTGTGGTTGAGATTGAAAATATATATTTACATATAAATATATTTATGAATTTAGTTATAGGTGTACAGATATGTATATATTATATTTTAAAAAGTATGTTGCATTACAAATAGTCATAAAGGAAGCTTACATCAAGATTCTAATTAGACTTGTTCTCATATTCCATAAGTGCTAACGGTTTAGTTGAATATTGTATCCACTCACTCATATATAGAGTATAAATATATATATTTTAAATATTTAATTTTTGTATTTTCAATAATACATCATAAAAAATTTTAAGGCTGAAGCCCTAAATTCTGAAAAAAAACTTCTGAGAAAATTAGGCCTAGAATCAAACACGTAGTCCAATCATCATAAAATCTTTTTACTAACGTAAAAAATTAAATTTTAGGAAAACTAAATTATTTACGAGACCATTATTTTAATGTCCTAATAAATTTCTGAAAAGTTCCCCAAATTGACATAGGAACTATTTTTAGTGGATGAAATAGGTTCATTTTTAGTTTTCCTTGCAAATATTTCCATGATTATTGATTTTTTTATTAAAATAGTGATACAAAAATTAAAAATCATAAAATTTTCTGCAAAAATATATCGGAAATAAAATAGTGATCATAAAATTCTCTACAGAAGAATCAATATTAAAATTTATTCCATATGTATGCTGCAATAATATAATTTACAACACAACGTGCATTAATATATATTTAAAGGATTTTTCTGTTGAAAAATGTTCAAAATAATTTAGAGAGGTACTGAACGACGAACATAGAAGTATTTGGATTGAACTCCCGTAGAACGCGGATGGTTGCAGACAGAGAAAGGACTTCCTCTACTTACGTTTTTGGGTATATTACATGAGTGTGTTATTGTCACCATCAGTGAATTTGTATAACGATAGTCTAAACAGTTTTTCACAAGTTGTTATAGTAGTTACGTCAAAAGTATTAAAAATCTTTTCTTGTTAACATATTTCACTGAAATTAACTGAAGTAGTATTAAAATAGAGGGAAATTTTTCATTCGTTTTAAAGCTTTTTTGGATATAAGATCGTCGTGGTTCAGCGTAGAATACAGACTTTAGGAGGCATGTGCGAAGAAAGAAATGGGGAGAAATAAAATGTACGCGGAATGTTACTTCCACTTAAGTTCGTATCGAGTGCCGCAAAAACCGTGTTCGGAAGACTAGCATTTTTGCTTTTATTTCAAAGAGGAAAATTGAAGCCCTCGGCCATAGTTTGTCTTCAGCTTCAATTCGATCACATACTAGGTAACTTTTAAATGAATCATAATTTAATTTTGCAAAAATATGTTCCCTCTGTGGCTTTTCTTTAATGAAAACGGGAAAAACCTGCAACTAGGCAGCATAAATGTTCATCATTTAACAGACGCCTTTAAAAATTATGTGTTTGCCGTTAAGAATCAAAACAGCTGGCAATGATCGCAGAAGCTAAAGTTATTTTAGATTTGGTTTCTAGGAAAGCCATTATAATTCGTTACAAAAATCCAACACCGAAAGGTTTCTGTGGTTCTAAAGAATGCACTCCGATGAATCGACCAATCGACCTTACAGTTGCCATGGAAAAGATATATGCATTCATCGAAGTTTGACTTAAATATATCAGATGTTTGCACAGAATATATTCAATTTGAGTTAACAATTAAAACAAAATTATTGGGTAAATATGCAAAATATACTTGTATATCAATTAAAGAGAGACCTTGAACTATCGTTTATGTTATTGACATAATTTATGAAGTCAATTTAAAGATAAGGTATACAAAATAGTAAAGAAGAATAGCAGCGTAAAATAATAAATCAGCTCAATTAATTACTTTCGAGGTAATTGTATTCTTAATAAAAGGCAGTAGCGAATATCTTCCATTGAAAGTTAACAGCGTTTTTTTTCTACTGAACGAATAGTTCTACGAAAAAAGAAAATCTTTTCATGCCCTTAGCTTTTTATAGTAAATTTATCATTAGAAAAAATCAGTGGCTTTCTATCTAGAAAACTACTGATTTTTTCTTAAAAAATTAAAATGAACCCTATTTCATTCCCTAAAAAAACTCTAGAGTAAAGTTTGAAACTATTTATGATCTCAACAGGAAAATAATGTAATGGTCTCCTCAAAAATTAGGGTTTTTCTCAAATTATTTTTTGTTAAACCCTACAATCCCGAATTTCGTTTTAACCACCAAACTGGCCTACAATTTTGGATTTCATTTCAAGCTCCAATTTAGTAATTGAGTTGTGTATTTTAAAATAAAATGGCACGTAATATTTGCATAAAATTTAATGATCGAATACTTTACAAGCGATAATTATTTACCAGAAGTATGTATTTGGTTTACGAAAGCAAACAAAACGTTATTCAGTATTAATTTATGTGACAGGCTTCCTTGTAAATTAAATGTATAATTTATAATAAGGAAAAATAATTATTATTATTTCGAAGATTACTCGTATATCTAAAAGTAACCTAATTCAATATTCATTACAGTTAAAGGAAAGACGGACTGAAAATGACTAAAATTTGCATGAAAGAGACGAGGGGCAAAAATGGAATATTATCACCAAAACAAAGTGAAAGAAAATTCATTTATTTATTGCTGGCCTGGTATATAACATGTATTATATTACGTTATATATTTAAGTGCTCGATTAACAACACTGTTTGCACAATATTTAACTATGTAGATCTGGATATTATTAAAAAATATGTTATTAAGGAAAATCTATTTACAGTGGAATTCAAAACGTCGTTGAATAAAACTTATCTGACCCGATAAGTTGTATGCATTATATATATATATATATATATATATATATATATATATTTGCATATATATATTTACATATTTTTTTTCTAAATAATACATGGGAAAATATTAGTAGTCATTTTTATTTTAATTTATTCATTGTAAAGTCACGTACAACTCTCAATCTTACTTAATCTAAGTGTAATTTGTTTACCTATGATATATTGAAAACAATATACGGTTGAATAATCTAATTTTAAAACTTACGCGTGGTGTCAGTAGATATTAATATGCCAATGAATTGTTCCAGAGGCAAAATATAGTACATAAATGTGAATTGTAACTCCCGATTAAATTTTGTTTTCATGTGAATGTAATATACCGATTGAGAATGAAACTAATTTTGGGTTTAGATTGACCATAAATTATAAAAATGATTCATTAATACCGTCCTTTTTGGGCAAATAAGGTGGTATCAACTGGTACACGAAATGTAGTCAAATGGAAAAAAATAATGCACAACTATAAATTTCACTACCTACGTACTTGCATATCCGAAACTTTGTTATATATTTGTACACATCCATATTTATACGAAGATATCTTTGCAACTTAACGCTGAGTAGTAAAATGGAAATTAAGACCTAAATGTTAAAGATATAACTAAACGTTACTAACGCCTTGAACATTTTCAAATACCGAATTACCATATTAAGCTCCGCTTTATTCTAACATTTAACAAACATCTGTTTTTGATAGCGATAACCTTAATTTGTTACTGGGACAATTATTAATCTTGATGATAATTATGGGAAAATAACAGATGATTTATTTTTTCCAAAAATACCTTCTAACTCACTTTGCAAAAACATTTGTTAAGAGTTTTTAGTAAAGCAATCACGAGTAAAACATTTCTTCTCTTATTCATTGCAAATGGCGCGATTAACTATTAAAAATTTGGTTAAAACACACTTTTTTATAATTATTCTAATCTTAGACTACCAAGAGTTATGTATTTTTAAATTATAAAATATCGAGTCAGTATTATTATTCATTGCTTTTTAAATAAATACGAATAACCAATGTCATTATTAAATAATATTTTTGTATTACGTTTACAGTAAAAATTAATATTACCAAAATATATCAAACGGATCTCTTGCAATTGTTTGGTGTTTTATAATTTAATTGGTAAAGAAACAACATGAATAAATAAAGAACCACCTCAAACAATTTAAAAGAAATGTTATTGAATAGGGTAAAGAATAATGCTTTAGTATTATCCAAATGACGAAAAGAAGTAAATTAAAAAATCACGCGAATGGCAAAAACAACCTAGGTGACTGTTAGTTTTTGTTTACGTACAAAATGTTAAGTGGATGCTTGGATGCCTTTCAAGAAAATAATTTTAGTCACACGCGTAAAGTTTAAATATATCATATTTGTTTTACATTAAAAAGAGGTAGCCCACTAGAAAGATGTTTATATAAAATTTCAATAACTTGCTAGAAAGAATAGATAACAATGGAAAAAGACTAGATATATAGAATAGCCTTTACTCGTCGAGAAGTCCTTAATAATTAAGTTTTCTTAACTATTTAACTAAGTAATAAGTTAATTAATTCTTAATATGAAACGGAACTCATTTAAATTCTACTTAAAAATAAAATATAAATTAACTTGTTTAGATCAGCATCTAGAACGAATTGTGTAGATATAAAATTATCCAGAAATAGATGGCTCAAAAAAATTTTTACACACTTTTGAATATTGCAAAATCACCATAAGGATGACGACAGTCTGTATATCTCGTTTTGAGTTTTGACTATTAATTCAACTGAAGACATCTTGTTCTGGAAATAGGTTATATTTCTTAATATTGTTAACAAACGATAGATAGTCTTGTTAACTTGTGCTCGTATAAAACATTTGGTAAGAAGAACAAATAATCTGCAATTTTGGGATAAAAACTTCAAAATGATCTAAATCCGAAAAAAATAAAATATGGGTATTTTAAACATTTAGTAAAAGGTAACTGTAATATCAAAAGCTATCTAGATTCTCAGCAGAATCTATTATATGTTTTATTCAATTTGAGAGCATTCTTCTGTACTTTTTCATAATTTACAGCAAGCACTTCATTGACAAATTAGAAAATGTTTAAGATAACAACAATAAGTTCGAAGCAAACCAACATGGTATTAAAGTTTTTTGCATCAGATTAAAAACTATCATATGACATCAATTTTGAATTGATATGTTTGCCAAAATGTATTTATCATCACAGCAATGTACGTTGCAAATTTGGGGGAAATTTAATTGATTTTATAAAATCAGTCACGAGGTGAAATATACTGAATTCCTGACTCAACGCGATCGAAAATATTTGGCTTTAAAGCTTCTTGCATCGAGGTACAACAACAAATATTCTCAAAATAAGAACCGCATCCTTAAACTTTTGTCCATTATTGACATCGTTGTTAAACTTTCTTCGCTCTTTTTGATTACACGCTTCATTTGAGCCGTGCTTTTTTGCAGCGCCCAGTCCGGCTATTCAAACGAGGAAATAATTTCGACTTGCACGAGATAATTTCGTAAAGTAATGTTTAATGGGCTCTGAATATTTAAACATTTATGAAGCGTAAACTTAGAACCAAAATCATTAAGCGTCTCGCTCCACACGAGTAATATAAGAATACTTTCGGAATAATTTGAAAAGTTTTATACCAGAAAGTACTTGAACGATTATAAATTTCATTGACATTTTTTATTTAGGGTAAAAATATTCTAATAATTTATATTATGAAGTTAGATAAAAACATTTCTGAAGCTCTTTTGTATTTATTAATAGACATACGCATGCATATGAACGATCCAACCCGATTTCTGGACTGAACTAGTTTTGGCTAGGCCAAAGTAATTTTTTAAAATGCGTGAAAATAGTTTGGCCCAGACAATAAGACAAAAGTTTATCATGATATAAAATTCTCAATCTAGGCTATACTAATATCGCCCAGGTAAAAATAAGGAAGCAGTCAAAAAACTCAATCTAACTTGATTTAACATCGCCTAACATAACTTTACCTAACGTAACTTAACCTCACCTAACCTAACTAATCACACGTAATATAAATTGACATAACCTAACCTACCCTGCCGTAACCAGGTCTGACATAACCTAACTTCAAACAGTCTGAGCTAACCTAATCATCTAATCGAACTAACTTGAAAATTTTGCCTCAGGAACACTAGTTTGACATAAAGCGAGAATTTTATCATTAGGACAAACTAATATCTCCTAGGATAAATTAATTATCACTGAAATTGGGTTTACACACAAACACACACGCACACACACACACACACACACACACACATATATATATATATATATATATGTGTGTGTGTGTGTGTGTGTATATATATATATATATATATATATATACATATAATGTCACCCAGTGTCTGGTAAAGTTTTAATTACTACACATTTGCGGTCCATTGATAAATATATTTTCAACCACCACATATTTTTTTAAATATGTTGCTATTTGACCAAATATTCTTTCTTTGACTTCAATAAAAAAAATCAACCAATTTATTTTATTTTTTAGGAATGTAAAATAGCAAAAATCCAGTTATTGCCATCATCGAGCATTCTTTTGGCTCCATTTTCATTTACTTCACATAAGATGTGATAAATTGTTATATCGTGGACAAAGAAAAGAATCGTATTTGTAGATGTTAAATTAGAAGTATTATAATTAAATGGATATCAGATAAATCTTTAAGATATATAAGAAATAACATTTCATAACAATTTGATCAACAGCTGTCTGTCGATACGTTAGAGACAAAAAAAGAATGGCCCTATTATCTCCGGCGTCTTGGACCATGCCAAGTTGAGACATATATATGCCTTTTCTACAGTGAACATAATGACCCTAATAACAGCTGTCACTTCTCTGCATGTCTCACCTTGGCAAGATCCTCAATGGATGATCACTCACGTGGCTCAGTCGTCACAAAATAGAAATCAACCTTTTTTATCTATGCATGCGGTCGATAATATTAATACGCCTGATTTTTTTTAGTTCATATATGAATGACGATTTACCTGTTAATAAGTTTTATTGCAATTTTCAAAACCAATAAAAGTTTTAAATAAAATTATCAACACACCAGGCTTATTTTTGTTTAAATTTAAAGGATGGCTTCTGTTAAATGAAAGTCTCTAGAAATAACCGAAATACAAATCAGAACGTATAAGCAAGAAAATAATAATTATGTACATATATGCATTTTTCTTCATAATAAGGTTTATAACGTGAAATGTTTCTCGAATTATTTTCGTTAAAAAGGAAAAATCATACAACTCTATTTTAGCCCTTTACAACTTCTTGTTGCCAAAAATCTTAAAGTGGTCGCTCTACTGTAATATTCGTATCTTTCATCAACCTCTTTTTTCTTGAAATGTAAGATTTTATTAACACTAATAATTATTTTTTCGTTTTAGATTCGTATTAATCACCTGTATTTTTTTCCTAAACCTCTTTAATCTCTCCTTTAACCTCTAATCCTTTTAACATTCCATAACTCTTTAATCACCCCTTTAACCCCTAATCCTTTTAATATTCCGTGTTTAACAGGTATTTTTTTAAAAAAGCTTGTAGTTATTTCATCATTACAATTCAGTCATTATTACTATTCAAATGTAAAAAAAATAAAACGAAAATTGAAAAACGATGACTAATTTTAAAAAAAAAAATAAGTCTTCCATGGCAAGTTGTGGAAAATAAGTCTTCAATGCAATTAGTGTTCGTAAAAACTTAAATTTTGAGTAATAAGGAAAACGTGTCTCAACAACGACCTCCAGACGATATTGCGTCGTAGAAAACTACAATAAGAGACGAAAGAGTTCAAGCATGATATTGATTTATAAACTAACTTTAATGCAACTAAATTAGATTTAATAAAAAAACCAAATATTTTCTTACGTAACTATATTTCAATATTTTTATACCTGGAAAAGACCTTACACGTAAAACATATAAAACCTAATTTTTGCTTTTTTCGGCATCAATATATATACATTAATTATTATCAATCATTTAACTATATTTTGAAGAAAAATAGAACATAATTCATAAACATAATCATTTTTTAAACTTTGCCATACACGGTGCACGTTTATTAGATAAAATAACAATATTTTCATGGCTTCAGAAACAAGATTTCTTACTCCATTCTCTGAAGATCCAATTGAAATATAATTGAATTAAATAGCTATATCTGGTCCTGTTACACAGAATAAAATTCACACCTCAAGGATCCGATAAATATTTAACTATAGAAAACGTTTAAACATTTAAGAGTACCTTATATATGTTTCTCTTAAGCCGTTTGGAAATATCAATTTTATTTCAAAAGCTTTAAAATTTAAAAACACTGCTATTATTCTTATACCAATAATTATTAACTACCTCTTTTATCATTTTGACTTAAAATAGTTTTGCAGCTTATGTACGGAGGGATTAAATTTTTTCTGAATATTTTCAACAATATTTATTGAATTGTTAAATAAAAAACTTTGAAGCAAATTTCTTTAAAATCCTTGTGACATGCTTTTTCAATTGAAATAAAAGTAATTTTTAAAAAAAGGACGTACATTAAATCTATTTACTTAATTAATTAACACAACCATAACAATTTAATTGAACAATTTACAGGATATGATATTACATTAAACAAAAATGTCGAAACTAATATTTTCAATTTTTTAAAACTTTCAAAATTTACCTCTGCTTCAGAATCAAAATATATTTTTTTCTGAAAAGCGCAACTATATTTAAATATGTTTTATTAACGCTCATATATTTTTATTCATTTTTGTAGAGCGTAGGAAGCAAAGAAAGTATAATAGTTGTCTAAAAATTAGAATTCATATTTTAAGTGAAAATTTATTGTATTGCTTTAACAGGGTATAAAAACGTAAAATTTAAAACATGTATGTATATGTGCGTTTATATGTATTTATGATACGGATAGCATAAAAGCTCGATATTACACAATAATTCTATATGAGCCCAAAAATAAAAAGAGCAATAAAATTATACTGGGACATAAAATAAAAATTATACAAAAATATAATTCAAATTTACATTTTGCGAAAAAGCCATATGTAGGGTAGCTGTATCGTTCAGTTCCGAAATATATGTCCAAGTAATCTGAAGCTAATGTATAATATACATTTGAACACAGTGTAAGCATTAATATAAATAATCACATTGAGCTCACCTTATACCACCATTGCGAAAAAAAATATCCTCGTCGTCCACAATTTTTTCATCATATTTTTTATTTCTTGAATATTTGCTAGTATTATTTCAAGACAATAAGAACTACATTAGTCCCCATCTCAGGGAAGTGCGTAAGAAATCGTGACAGTGACTATTAAAATGTTATAAAAATTACCATGAGCTAAACAATGAAAACGAAAATAATTTAACCGATCCCACTCCCGTTGAACCTTACATGTATTCCGGAAAATTATTAAAATGACTCGCGACCTTCCTACCGCATTATCACGCGTTGAATTCGGCATTCGCGTCTCCTAATGCATTATTCAAAAGATTATTTGGTAATCCCGGCTAATGGCTTACGTGTTAATTGATCACATAAGTTTGGTATCCTATATTACGAGGTACCCATTCTTTACGACATCGTTCACAATCATTAATGCTACATACCCGTCACCCGTGCAACGAGAATATTTACATTAAAAACGGATGAATGCCGTGTCTCTGAATGGGAATCTTGAATTATTTTGAATCATTTGCTTTACATTATTGCAGTACTTATTGGGATAAATTTAACATAAACATAAAGAATTTCTTGGTTACTTTATTTTTTTTTTGCCGTGCCCCGTAAATGCTGTGCCCCGTTATGACTGCAAATTAACAAAAAAATCCATTCAATAAGTTTTATGGCTGCTGTTGAAGAGAGATAAATGCTGTGTTAAGACTTGTTAAAATATTTTTAATTATTTTGGATCAATATATAATAAAGTTTAAACAAAAATTTTAATCGAAAATGAATAAGATCCGTTAGATATTAAGAGAGGGTAAGAAGTATTTAAAGCGAAATATAATGCATGGACTTAGCCAAATTTCCCCTGAAAATTTCTTATACAATGTACTATTTTGAATGTTAATTTTTTTTACTTAGAACATTATAGATCCACCAATAAAATTTGTCCGAGTTTGCTCAGATTAAATTCCTTTTTAGCATTTTTACGAATACGAAATACGAATTACTGTTTCTTAATTAAGTATGAAAACATTGTCTTTGACTAACAATTTGCTTCTAGTGAGTTTGCTTAATATAGCTTTACTATTATGGTTCTAGTTTCATAATTATATCGTGCCACTAAAAGGTTATCCTAGATCATATCGTATCCCTTGCTAGGTTTGGCACTAATATACAAAAAATATGAAATCATAACTTAATCTCCGATATGGGAAATTTGTTATGAAATAATATTATCAATTATATTTCTGAAGTAATCTTAAGTAAGGCAGATAATATATTTTATATTCAACTGTGTTTTCTAATAAATTCGAATTTGGACATAGTTTTAATGGATCCAAATCATAAGTGATATTTGTTTGCTAACAAAAACTCTTATTAAATAATTGTCATATTAAATATAAGAAACAATAGTTGTCATTAGTATTAAATAAATGTTATTAAGACTTTATATTTATTATTAACTTATTGCATTTATTATTTGTTTTCTCCGTGATATATCGGATTGATCACGTTTTACGATGCGGGGCATTGCGAGATTCAGGATTCGATTTTCAACCGATTGTCGAGCGAGGTTGGAATGATGTTTGTAATCGCGTACCTAAATTGCCACAAACCAGTGATAGGCAGCAGCATCACTGGTACAATGAGTTATATATTGTGAAATTTATATTATCTGCCCAGCGTGGTGATTACGGGCATTGCCTCCAATTATACATGCATTCAATGATCAGTTGTTCAGCTGTGTACACAAAGATAGTAATATTGACTTATCAAAACCTAATTCAAATATGTACATAGTTAAGTATATGAATCGCAACAAGCTTAATATTAATAATTACGGTAATTAGAAAAAAAATGTAGTAAATATATGTTATATTATTTTTTATTTTCGACAGAACCTTTGTGACATTTCATTTTTAATAAAAGTCATTCATCCTTTTACTATTTTCTTACGCGTGATAACTACGTATACGTGGACAAACTTTGTTAATTACAGTATACTATTTCATAAAACTTGAAGAAAAATAATATTAAATACTTATACATCCTATTTTGATTACAGTTAAAGAAAAATAAAAGCTGCCGAGTGCTATTTAAATTACCTGAAGTTATTGATGCAAATTTAGCGATACATTTTATATTTGAAAGTTCTTATAAAATATGCTTAGAATTTTTTAGATTTTTAATCATGGTTGAAAACTTAAGGGTTCGTAAGAAGTGAGTAATTGTACGTTAATTTCAAGTTTAATATTTTGAAAACGTAGTTTCAAAATGGAAAATGGTGAATAGAATACTTTGTATTTAGTATTTATTATAGAACCTGAATATAATTTTAAAAAAAGTTTACATATTAATCGCGATGTGTATATAAAGCATCTGTTGCAAAATTTTTGGCAGGTAGGAATTTAAAAAGTGGTTGGGACGGACAGACTTACAAGCGAATATGATATATATACATTATGAATTTTGGGAAACCCAAGAATTTAACGTATGAAGATCAAATAAAAATTTCAATTGGCACAATAAACGCCGATTGGATCTGATTGATAGGTAGTGAGAAATGTGAAAAGAATTACAATAAAGGAAAACTAATCAATCCTAAAACTAAAATTCTTTGTATTTGTTATTAGTTGCTTCAGTAACGTGGAAGTATTGCGTACCATTATATTATGTTTTAATAATGCGATCGATATAATTAATATCCCAATTAAACATGGAATTTAGGATTTCTCAAAGATGACTTGTTTATTAGAGATTCTATAATAAATTAAACTATTACAAGTATTTGTTTAAGACTACATGTAGATAGACAGGTAGTAAGGGTACTTTTGCAGTAGCGATATTGGGAGCGAAAAAAATTATTTATCTCTGCAAAGCCAAAAACTGATAGCCACACGTAAGTTGTTATATTTTTTCCTATCAAGAATAAGTTAATCGCTTCCAATAAGTCACAAAATTTTATCGCTAGCTAACTCGTATTATGAGTTTTGATTTAATTGTTGCAATTTCTATGCAAAGTAATTTAATATCTCAGAAATATTTTCGTTCATATTTATCTGAGTCTATCACACACTCTTGTCTATCACAACAAGAAGAACGATCATTAAAGATAGCAACTAATGCATCAAGAAAATAGTTGTTCAAGGGCTAATTATGGAAAGAACTCTAAACAATTGGGTTTCTGTCTACGTTATATGGACTGTTTCAATGAATATACGAGAATAATTCAAAATTTTATTTTAAATTTTACTTTCCTTTACTTTTACTCTAGCACTTCAGTCATCATTACGTTTTTTTAAATTTCCAAGCTTTAGATAATGCAGACGATATTATTTCATTCTGTAAAATACTGGGTAATATAAATAAATACAATTATCATTCCCACACTATTGTACATATGTGAGTTCACAATAGTTTTCATTGAACTCCTGTTGAGTATTCGTTGAGTTTTCGTTGAATTTAGTAGCCTTTCGCTGAATCACAGTTCAAGGATATTTGTGTTGCTCAAGGATGTTTCCTCGTTTTGTTTTTCTGACTTTTGCATGTAACAATTTAGTTCAATCCAAAAAGAAGTGTCATTATTTTTGAGCTGTCTCATTTAGTTCCTATGTTAAATATTTCCATAAATGTCCCAAATTAACTTCAAATTTTGCCATTGCATAATAATAATATAACTGTGCTGAGATTTGCTTGCCAACTAAAAATATATTTTTTTGTTACTTCGATACTTCTTTGCACAGTTAATTTTCAGAGGATATCGAATTCGGTAAACGTTATTATTTTTTAAATGTGACAAAATAGTTTTATACAGTAAAGTGTAAAGATTCGATTGACGGTAAACATTAGCAAGTTCTATCCGATTTGTTTTAATTTAATCCCGCTTCATTCAACCATCGCCGATCATTATATCTGGATGTTGTGTAAGCAATTATAATCCATTTATCTTGGTTAAGCTTTTAAACACATTTATCTTCGTGAAATATTGGTATTTACCAAAGTCGTGTAATATTTATATTTATATATATATATATATATATATATATATATATATATATATATATATATATATATATATATGTATATATATAGTACAAGTAATTGGCTTATAGTGGTTAAGCTTAATTATTCCCCTAATATTATAGTTATAGTTTATATATTCTATTAACTGATGAGTAGGTCCTAAAACAAAATATAGATTACCATTATTACTGTGAAATGATGACAATTATTGAAGGTAAATATTTACAAAAACATCTTACCTTAAATAAATTGACGCTGTATGAAACACAATCCACTAATCTTTGCCGTTATCAATCCTACATAAATATGGGCAGTAATAAAACAAGAAAATTACATTGACATAGCTCGAACCTATTAGTAAAAATTGGGGAAAACGGAAAGAAAAACACTTGTATTTTTTAATTTTATCACATAACTTATATACAAATCTAATAAACCTAACATTGTATAGTTTGAAAATGGGAAAAAATGGAAGAAAGAAAGTATTAAAGCTTGAAGGATTATTCTACATCTTTACAAAATTCATTAGACATCCACTTTTTTCAGTATACACGTTATTAAAAGTTTAAGAGTTTTTGTAATAATTACGATCATAATTTTTAGTATTTATTTTTTTTACTTTTCCAAAATTAGGTAAATAAATGATGAACCACAAAATAATAATATTTTAAAAATTTGTCAATAAAACAATTTCCTGCATAAAACAAAATATTCTTGATTTTAATCGCCATTAATTCGTGGAGATATATGCAAGTTAATTTCGCAGTTTGGGCTAAAATATAATTCCTAATTTTGGACGGACATAATGGAAATTTAAGATTATTTCGAAAGTTTGTTGATAACACCTTTTTTCTGAAGAAAATAATACATGACGTAATAAAAAATTATAAAAATATTGTAAATAATTTAATTTCAATTCTATGTTCCCTTGAAAAAGTTATGGGTTTAAGTGTATATTAACACAATATCTTCTAGTATTTAAGCTATTTTATTTTATTTTAATTAACTTTCTTTGACTTAAAATTATTAAACTGTTATGTATCGCAATCTTTTTAGGAATATAAAAGCTCAGTGAACAACTAAATACTAAATTCATTCATAATTAAACAACAGCATTTTTATTTCAGCATTTCCTATTTACTTTATAAATAAAAGGAAACTTATCTTGCAAGTTAAACCATATTAAAAGAGAGTTGATATTGGATGAATATTTTAAATTATACGAGTATTTATCTCTATTGTATAGTGGAAGATAAAACTTGTTATTTCCCTCGTGTTCCATTAGGGCATCACAACACAACATCAATTAAACACAAATCAAACTAGTGATGTCAGCCGAAATTGGCAGGGCAGGACATTAAAAATTAAAGTCATTAATTTAACAGCAAAGTAAGTGTAAGTAATAGCTAAAACGAATAAAGTGTTCAAAAATGTTTGAAAAATCTTTGAAGTTTACACGTTTTTGTACTAAAAATAACAAATATTAACACTTATTTTTACACGGTTTACAAATGCTTACTGCATTGAAAACTGAAAAAAAAATTCACTTGTGAGTGATTTGAATTTGGTACAATTGTAATATGTATTCACACAGATTATATTGATTTTTATTCTTTAATAAAAAAATGTTCTTATTTGCCACTCTTGGCTAACTTTCTCTTTTCTTTTCAGATTGTCGGTTGCAACGTTTCGGAATTTAGCATTGTTATGATCGTTATACCGACGATTCTGGCATTATATCCCAGTGGCAGCCATAGAGGTGGAAAAATATACAAATGAAGCGAATGATTTTTTGAACGTCCTTTTATGTATTTTCTTTCTTTTTAAACCAGAGAGAAGTAAAAATAAAGCAGTTGATATATGGTAGTAATTAAATTATGTTGAATATAAATAAACACGCATACTTCATTTCACATAATGGATATTCATAACGTAAAGTTTTGCTGTTCCAATGGATACGCAATAATCCTGTCCCCTCTTTGAAAACCTACGGGATATTTTACAACACTCACTAAGTTCCTGCCTAATCCTTTAAAACGTCTCGCAAAACCTTCTCCACACATTAGTAGAAGGATATCAAACAGTTTAATGCGCCCGCGCCCGAATGAATATAAATCCAAATAAACCAGTATAATATGTGTCATTTAAAAAAAAATATACTCTAATGCTTCAGGCTTATTGCATCTTATAGGTTTTGTTGCCTGAAATAAATAGATTTTCTCCAAGCTCGTGCGAGGACTAGGATAATAATATATAATAAGAGTTATAACGACGGAATTTTCGCAGATCAATTGTCACCCATGTCTATATTTCTGAAAATATTAAATATTGGAAATATGATTTTTGTGCAAAGTTCTCCACGAATAACTTTTAGGTAACTGACAAACTGCAACTAAAACTTTCAAATACAATTTTAAAAATGAAGTTTCCCTCTGATCTTAATAAGAAGATATGACACATTCCTATAATCAACCTTCTTATCAAATATAAATTTATTCAATTATTTAGAAACAACATACGCGGAAAAAATTGAAAAATATTGCATGGATTATAATAACAAATGAGCAAAAGAAATTTTCATAACAAATAAATTGCAGCAAAAAATCTCGTCAAAAATAACGTGGAGCCTAAAGAAAAATCATTCACATTTAGATTATGCCTTGAAAATTTTATTGATTTTGGTGATTATTTCGAAAATAATATTCAATTACTTATTTTATAACTTATTACGTAAATAAATTGCAACATGAGCATTTTTTGTGAGTCCAGCCTGATTTAAGCAAGCAATCAATAGTATTTGATTATATTTTGAAAGAAAAATATTATATATAAATTGCAGCATATTGTACGTGGAAGTAATAAAGATACCATATTTTAAAATTAATGATATATTCACACAGGATAAGAGCAATTCAAATTTTTACGTTTTAAAATTTATCGAAAGGAAACAAAAATTATTTTTTCACGACAAGTTTGGACATTGCCAAGAGCCCTGAGAATCTGCTCTTAGGTATATGTATATATATATATATATATATACATATATATAAGTTGTCCCATAAGGAGTGGACCGACAAAACGTTGGTGATAGGGGGGATTATTACACATATAGAACAATAAATTTAATCAGCCTAGCCTTAATAAATTTTGGGATCTCATATTTTTAAATTTTGTTCCTGCGCATGAACATTTTTTATTAGATATTATTACATTCGCCTTCCTAATTAAATTGTTATTCATTAGTTATTATTAACAACATAATAATTAAATGCTGAAAAATTTGCATCTTTTCAAGTACAAAACATGAAAAACATCTAAAATTCATACAGATTCCAAAAAAAGGTAACGTAGTTACAATCAAATCCAAACATTCAAAAAATATCTACTTTATTAAAAAACTCCGCATTCGCAGAAATACAACGCTATCAGATCAAAACAGTCAAAACAACTGCAACCAGAATTGTTTCGCTACATGTTTCCCCCTCGTATGATCTTTCTATTTCTCTCGGCCGTCATACAACCCTCTCTACTCCTTTCCTCAACAACTTCGCTTGTTAATGACTTGCTTATCGCTCGGAGCTTATAACGTGTTTTTTGGTCTTTTTTTCCTACCACTGTTTTTATTTGTTGACTTACACTGGAATTGGACCTGGATTGTACTTGTGATTTGAATATTATTTAATCAATGGTATTACAAAATGACTCAGACCGGCACTTCGTATTTCATTTGCGGGCTATGTGATGGGAATGTTCGGCAAGCCCCACCTACGTATTGCGAGCGCTACTCTAATCGCAAAAGCTATCCCGATCACAAAGCCTTTCTATATGTAAATAATGCATATTGAAAGGGTCAAATTCCTGGAAATGTAGTTCTTGAAGGAAGACCTAGAAATGTTCATAAGCGTCAATTTCTGGCCAAAGTGGTAGGATCTCTTTCTACTAATGTTCTCTCGACCTACTGGTATCGCATAAAGTACAGTACACCTCGTTTTCAGAAGAAATAATTTATACTCGTAGCATATACAACGATTACAAACACTGCTACCTGCTGACTATCAACGATGAATAGATTTCTGTCAGGAGATACTGCCTCGACGCAGGCAAGATACGCTTTCTTTTCAATTCAATCTTATGGAGCAATGAATCATGTTTTAAAAGAATGGAATTATTTAATATACACAATTTACAACCATAACCCGTCTAGAATCTCCGCATAATAAAGCAAGATAGTTTTCAACATCAATTCGGAGTCAATTTGTGGGCTGGAATCCTGGATGGCAAAATTATCGGTCCATTTAATCTCCCTACGAGACTTAATGGAGTTCGTTACCTACGGTTTTAAAAAGACGAACTTGGAAATCTATTGACAAAGTGTTCATGACAGGACGTGGCTACAGCACGATGGTGCACCGGCCCACTTTTCACGACAAGTAACTGAATACTTAAATGTAACTTAACCAAATAGGACGTGATGATATAATTCTGTGGCCATCACGTTCGCCAGACCTCAATCCATCGGACTATTTTCTATGGGGATATTTCAAAGAGGCGGTCTAGTAAGTACTAATGATAAAGACAAAAATTACACCATGCGTCTGAAGCGGGAAAATGATCAATGGTATGGGCTTAGGGATAAAAACAACATGTTATAAAATTACTTAGTACGAGAAAATTATATCTTTTTAAAATGTGTGGGAACTTTTGATATTTTTGAAATAAGGTTCCACAAGGTTGCCATAATTTTTTTGACACTAGCATTGTTCAAAAATTGCTTTTCATGTTTTTTAATTTAAAAAAATGCACATATTTCAGCATTTAATTTTTATGTTGTCAATATTAACGAATGAATAATATTTTAATTAGGAACATGAATGTTCTTTTAAAGAATTTGGATAATTAAAATGCAGAAATATTATTAATACCTAATTTCTTTTTTCGTGCGCAATAACAAAAATTAAAAATCATATTTCTAAAAATATTAGACTTAGGATAATAAAATTTTTTGTTTCGTATATGTTATCAACCCTTTTTTTATGGACATTTCGTTGTTCTATATATATATATATATATATATATATATATATATATATATATATATATATATATATATATATATATATGTGTGTGTGTGTGTGTGTGAGTGTGTGTGTGTGTGTGTGTGTGTATGTATATTAAACAGTTATGTTTTTATATAAATATGAAATGATTATTTATTACGTACGATGTATTTTAGTTCATTAAAATACTTTCTTATAAATAAGGTTTAAGTAAAAATTGCCAACATGTAAACTGATATATGAAATATTAAGAAAGGTTAAGGAAATAAATAAGATCGAACCAAATAAAGGAAAAAATCATACAGAAATCATAGAAATTGGTAGTAAATGTCATAACAAAAAATGGTTTTCTGTAAATATTTTATGAGAGCTTTATTGAGAAAGTGACATGGAACTATATATGTATTAGGCATTCTCTAATCCTCCTCCCGTTCATGAGGATTGTGACACACAAAGATAGGTGTCGTCTTGGAGTAAATACGCTAAGCGCTTATTCTCACGATTTACTATATATTACAGAAACTATGTCAATTTAATATTACTTAACCTTCCATATTTCAAGTTTAGACAAGCTAATTTCAAATGCGCCTAAAGACGTCACTTGAACGTTTACTGTGATGTGGGCTATATTTAAAATTTTCTGTATATTTCCAATCGAAATATGTAGAGATAGTAAAATAGGATCGACTTTTAAAATACATGAATATAAATTGGATTACAAAAGCTTGGGAATAGCGTAATTTTTATATATATAATATTTATTTCTAAAAGTCAGGCTATAAATTAAAGCGTATTACCTAAACATCCATTAACGAAGTATTAGTTCATTCAAAACATATCGTTCTTTAGATTAATATTTTTAATACTAATGCGATATATATTATGTTGCTGCGACATTAATGTGCTAGAAATTAGTAGTTCATATTCATGATTATAAAAACATATCATTAAAATTATAAGAGATTAGTTAAATATGATACACTCTTATGCATCACATGCATAATTCTATTCAAATGAGACAAATATTGCTATGTACGTAAATACAAGTACATCAGAATTATACCGATGAAGATTGAAACCTATTATTTTCCTTTCGCACATGTTTTACGTTTGATCTTCGGACACGTAGACTATGTGATTTTACATGAACATTAACACTAGAGTAGCGATTACCAAAAATCTTCCATGGACATTTATTTTCATATAAGACAGATAGTACCAATAATAACACAAAAAATATATTAATTTGAAATATTAGCAACAAAATTTACCAAAAATATTTTTTTAATTTCATTCACATTTGTAATATGTGCTATTACTAGAGTTACATACTCTCATATTTACTATAAGAGTAAATATATGGATTTCTATGCCCTGATAATATTTTTAATTTATGTATTGTCCCTATAAAGGGTAATTACTAATGTTAAAAATGAGGTTGAAAAAGAGTATTGCAATTGTTTTTAAAAATAGTAGAAAATAATGTAGTGTCTTTGGCGCCATGTTGCAATCACAGGTCTTTCATAGCGTCATGCATCGTGGAGTTCACGACAACTTATCATGTGGGCTGGAATGATGTTTGTAGCAGCGTAGTTAGTATATTACATACCACTGATGAACAGCAGCATCACTGAAGCGAAAAGCTATGCATTGCGATCGCCAATTAATCCGTCCAGCATGGCGATTATGGCCATTACCTCTCGTAATACGTGCAACGGGAAACAGCCATTGACTAAAATAGGGTGTTAATGTTGATAATGATAATATTTACCAGTTAATGGTAAACATTTGTGATGTTGTCGATAAATTGTATATTGTAATGTCTTGTCACGGCATATTTAATATATAAAGAAAAATAAGCAATTTCCAAATGTATGTATGCAATCACACTGAAATTGTATTGTTTTATTAATTAGTTAACAACAAAAATAATAATAACTTTAATATCAATAATAAGGTTTTTTATTTTCAGAAAGTAGCAAAGAAATTAACATTAATATTATATTCATTAATAAAAGAAAAAGGAATAACACTAACAAATTTTCAAAGAATAGTCTCAATGGTAGATGAAAAGAAATCATTTAACTACATTAAAAAAAAAAGAATAAAACAATTCACTTAAGTAAATATATTTTACTTGTAAATTAACATGCACGGTAAAAGACACAATTATTCTTAATAATAATCTTGTACCACAAACTTTGAAATGTAACTTTGTTTTACGATGATGGCCTCCTCCATATTTCGCAACTGATTTCTGTCGTCCGGGTGGATCCTGTATGGTAACGATACCATCTCTCCAGCGGCAACGCAGTCTTGCCGGAGATTAGCTAGTATCACACGAGTATCAGCGTGTGGCGTGCAAGACATCGACCAACTTTAAGGCCCACTACTTGCCACGTCCATCACTATTTTGAATGTATATTAATGTTGAACATCGTCGGGCTTGGTTCTTTCCCTCATATCACTATTTCAATAGTGGTCTTGCAGCTTACGTACGATAGCTCATTGAATACTTGAATTTTAGATTTATTTTCAATTTTTTAAAGAACAATTCTAGTAACCATGAAAGGAATTTAGTGATATAATAAAGTCTAACATTATTTTAAGTTCGATAGCTCATTGAATACTTGAATTTTAGATTTATTTTCAATTTTTGATGAACCAATTCCAGTAACCATGAAAGGAATTTAGTGATACTATAAAGTCTAGCATTTTTTCTTTAGTGAGAGAGGTAATTTAGCCTCGGAGATGTGTTTTAGCGGTTAATATTTATTTCACGCTTTTACGAGATGGTATGTCCAACATACGGATATTCCTCTATGTACTGTATTAGTCGACCTCTAAATGCAACTTGAATTTTGTTTTCCGTACGTCATTTTACACTTTTTTATAGCATTCATCTCTAGGATGCACTTGCTATTCTCTATATCGTGATTAATTGATCACGCGTGTTTTTATTCATGCTTTCAAAAGAATTTTTAATATAGTACTGAGTAGGCCAGCCAAGCATTAAACGAATTGCCAAAGGATAACAATACGGATAGGGATATCTTGCCATATTTTGTTTCTCAAACTGACAATCGTTTCTCCGAAAGCACAAATTAAATATTTACATATTCTAAAGAATGTTTTTATGTAAATTCTTTTCTCGATACAAATTAGTGAATTATTTTGAGAAAATATCATTTTTCCAATTAAATTGTTAATATCGTCACTACACCCAAACATTTTAAAAATTATCCTAATATGGGATACTTTTTTCCAAGCCAATTTTTTTTTAACAATAGTATAAATTTACATCCTTTATTTGTAGTCTCTAACAATATATCTAGTAAACTTTCACGAACTTTGTTAAAAAAAATTATGATTGGACGAGGAACATGATGATAGGAGGAGGGATGTTAATACGATATTTTTATTTGCTTTAAATTCCATACGAATCTTTGGATTGACATATAATATAAAGTAAATAAAAATATGCCTAACGGAAAATAAAGCCACTATAAAAGTGGCACGTTCACTACAAGATTAGCTGTCGTGTGTTTTATTAATACGCTTAGGAAGATGTTATTTTCTTTCAATTCGCATTGTAAAAATTGTTCTTATTATTGTAATGTTGCTGTGGAATATTTTATAAATTTAATTGAAGAAATTAGCTTTATTATTATTAAAAAAAATTCTGTCGTCCTTGCACTTTACGATAAACGCACTTAACAGTATAGACTCCAAAGAACAAAATTAAGGAGGTCGTCTAAAAATAACAAAGTTATAACATTAATTACGAGTAGAATAAAATAAAATATTTTTATATTGTGTGGGTGCTGTTTGCGTGAACGTTAAATTCTTGCCTCCGTAATTGCTTATGTATGTTTTAATTTGACATGTTTATATATCTTATTTCCGCAATATAATATTCTTTTGACAATGTTGGACAGAGTAGGCGGATCAAAGTCGTGTGAGTTGTTTTAATATTTTGAAAGCTTTACCGTTATTGAGTTGGATTCTAAGATTTAAATATTTAAGAATCCAAAAGACAGGAAGTTTCTTTGTGGTACAACTACTTTCAATATCATACTGAGTTCTATAGCAGTGTGGGTATTCTCTTTAGTTAGAAAATTCTTAACCAGTAAATGAGAATTATATTGAAGAAGAATATTCCGAAAATGCTAATATAAAATTGTAAAGTTCAGAACCACCTATATAATATAGAATGAGATGAAATAAATAAGGTATGTCTTTAAATAAACCGAACGAGAAGCTTAATGCTATGTATTTCATTTAAAGATATACAAGACAAATAATGAGCATAACATTGTGTTATTTTTTAATGAACTAAAATACTGTGAAACCTATATACTAAAGAAACGAGTTCTTAATATAAACTTGGTTATTAGAGAATTCGTACTAATGCTTCAACCTATGTAATTCATGACAATTCTTTGGAAACTTTAATATCAAACTTTAATATCACCTATTATTATGTCTTTATAAAAATCCTCATTTTCTGCCAAAACCTATATTTAAAAATTGACAATTATGCAAGCACACATTTATACAACCGTGTGTCAATTGAAGTTGCAAAGTCATTGTGAGAAAAAACGAAACCAACTAGATAGAACGTTAAATCAATATTTTGAATTTTTTAAGCTTTAAGAGGAAAATTCAAGCACCTATCTCATAAAAAAATTATAATAAGGACCTCAAAATTAGCTCTTTCTATTAAAAACAAATATAAAGCTCCGGTTACCTCACTGAAAAACTGAGAATCTGTCCTCTTGCTTTTTTCCTATTCTTACATATTAACATACATAATACACTTGCAATATGCGAGCATACACTAAAAGGCGCGCTGCACGCCGTCACCAGCCGCCGTCGGGTCGTCGGCCGCAATGTGATAGCTGAGAGCATCGGTATGTTAACAGGCGTTGCCAAAGCACATTATTCGTATATTACAAATGTTAATACATGTTATATTTTAAAACACAAACACTAGAATTCATAATAAATCCATTTTATATAATATCGCCAGTGCGAATAAATTCTGTCATTTAACTCTAACGCAATCCGTAAAACCGGCCAAGTGTATATCAGGACACACAAAAAGTAGGTTTTCTTAGTTGTACTTATTTATGGAAATCGTTTATGCAAGTTTTTATTTGAAAATAATAGTTAAACACTAATGTCATTCAGATTTGTATATCTCTGATAAAAACAATAAAGAGCAAACAATACATTTCATATCAATTTTGAAGCTCAATATACAGAATTTTAAAGCAAAAAGGAATAAAGGAAGCCTCACTTTTTACACGCAATTTAGCATTTATTATATAAAATAATACTAGATAATGTAAACGCCTTGCTATATCCTATGTTTATCTAAGTGGTCTTAATAATATTAATTCCAAATAATTAAAACTTAATTACTACTAAAAATACAGTCGATAAACAAGTCAAAATCCAATAAATAATTGCCTTCAACGAGAATCTTTTTTTAAAGCAACATTAGTAAAACTCCAAATTGTTTGAATATATTTGGTATTAGTTTTGTGGAAATTATTTATTCACAATTAAAGGAGACTACGTGATGTATATTATATCTACTTTCTTTAAGTTCTTTACCACGACCTAAGTTTCGTTGTATTACAATATCTTCAGGTGGGCTATTAGCAAAGATCTTTGCTAATGAAAATGTTGTAATACAACGAAACCTAGGTCGTGGTAAATAATTTAAAGAAAGGAGAAATAATACTACATTACGTAGTTTCATTTAATTGTCCACATTGTTTATTGCCTCCTTCATTATTTATCGAAAAGTATTTTCCGCGAAGAAAAGACGAGAATCGAAATCAACAATTCAGATTTAATGAGATATCGCACACCGAGTGAAACAAGTCGACTGAACAGAGGAAAAATTTAGATTACTTTTTTAGTTCCTCAAACTCATTTTCCCCAAACGTTAGAAATACGAAAGAAGCATATTTGAGGAATTGCCGAAATCAAATATTTTCGTTTTATGTCGGTAAAAACATATGCCTTATATTTGCTTATTTCGTATTATATTCGTTATTTATCTCAGGAAAGAGATAATTGGACATAATATTTCCGTGTTTTATGTTATTTATTGATACGTGACCATGATATATTGGTTATGAAAAAAAAATTTACATATATATTTTTTTTTAAATTTAGGCTAATATGTTTTAATGAAATATAAATGTGAATTGATAACATACTTCGTGTACTTTTTGGATTTGGGGAACATTATTTAGCAACGCATGTGATAATGAATTAAATGCAACCATAGCTTTAAATTTGACGGTTAGAGTAAAGAAATCTTCTTAACAAATTTTAATTTCAGGACAAAATGTTTTATAATATTCACTACAGGCATATAATGTAAACAATTAAATATAATATAATTAAAAAAAAAACTAAAAGATATATATATTATATTAATTATATTAGCTCTAATTCTGTTATACGCTGTATTTACGCAATTGTAAGTAGAATTTTATATATATGTATACATATATATATATATATATATATATATATATGAGTTACGTAAATTGTGTCAAAAACCATTTTACCTATTTCAATTGTTTGTAAGCTTTTGACCAAAAGACTCCCTAATAACAAGGAGACATTTTAAATACATATTGGATCCATTATGGATCTTATTTTTATTCATGTACGTAATGATAGAGTGTAAGGTATATAAGAAAATAACTTACTTGTGTGCATACTTTCCCTCACCGTGGTACGGCAAACACTGATGGTATAGCTACAAGTCCCACTTATATATCAACACCGTACACCATTGGTTAAAAAATCTTCAAAAAGATTTGGATTTAATAGTTTCATAATGAAACATGAAAATATAGAAGTTATAAATGTATTTTCTGAAAAATTCCTTTCAAATGCTAAGAACCTGCAGTGTGAGCAATCAGAATTATTTTAATTCTCGTTAGTATACCTCTAGATTTATGAGACTCCTGAGTATCAAATCCACCTTTTCTTTATCTTCGCACGGGAATATTTGGTAACAGTACTCACTTCAATATGGTGAAACTTTCTACCACTGAGTGCATAGAAGTAATAACTCTAGTATTCGACTTGATTAAATCTCCTTAAGAAATAAATTTCGAACTGTAATTTTATCCAAAAACCCACAAGTTTTCTAAAATATTTGTAAAATTAAAGTATAAAAATGCTAACAAACAATCTTTGATTCGTTTAACAACCAATAGGTCAACAATATTTTCTTACGATTCAATAAAATTAAGTAAATATTGCATGTTGATTACCACAAAGTGTTTCCATTTAATTTAATATTGCATAAGAATTAATTTTAATGAAATCCTCCTTTGACTAGATATAAACTAGCAATATTGCATTCCAATTTTTAAGTAGACCGTCTACTTAGTTACGAAATTTGCCTATACTTATTTTGACTGAGTTGAATCTAGTAATTTGAATTGATTTGTTAACCTCCCTTCTTTCGAAAAGTAAAACGTTTAATTAAAAGCGTTATTTCTGTCCTTTTCAATTATTGCTCGAACGACACTAAGTTCAAATGAAATGGTCGGTTTAAGGTTTGGAGTCGAAATGTAGTTTTCTCGTCAGTACTAATTCAAGTTAATAATTGTAGCATATATTTCAAAACGGAACTGTGAATTATTGTTTTCTATTTTAATACAAACATTTTTTTTATTGCACAATAAAAAAATTTTAGCGGGGTAAAATTAGATTACCTTACGTTCGTTACGTGAACTGAGTACGTCAAATAAATTAAAAATAGACGTTAGAGACGCCTATGTACCATCCTTTTCTTCACAGGATTCTTTTTCTATAGAAAGAGGAACAAAATAATTTTTAGAGATTTTGGGTGGACTAGTCAACGGAAAGTGTAAGTCATGTGGAGAGACTGACCCACGAACACCGAATAAATCTCGACTTATGAACTTCTCTCTCACCAGTTTGTAATGAAATTAACAATGTAGACATTAGTCACAATGCAAAGTCGAAAAAAATGGAATGGTGAAAATATTGGGGTTGTTTGAAAACATTGGACTTACAAATAAAAAGAGTTATAGAATAAGTTATATGTGAATGGGAAAGAAATAGTGGAAGAACCGTAATAGTGCAGTCTATCAAAGAACCATCTAAAACATAAAAGTAGCTCAAAAATAAAAGAGCCTTAATGAAAACATTATTAAGAAACATTTAACTTACACAACATAACAAGATAAGGAAGTACGAGGTTCCATCTTGGACGAAAATGTGCGCTTTATCATGGGTACTATGAACTAGTAAAACATAATTATTAAAAAAGTAACATAGGGTTCTTTCATTGAAAACATTTTGAAGACGGAGATTTATTTCCATCTTTACACAAAAATATGAAGATGGAAATTATTTCTATCTTAACACAAAAAATAAAATAAGTGGCACTATAAGACGTCACGATCAAAATGAGAGACAACCCACGAACACAAATATACATTACCTTTTTCCGGCAAATCGAATACATTTCTCCAGGGGAAAAAACACCTCAGAATATATGTCAAATGATCGCATTTTGTTTTTTTCTTTACAAATGTACAGCGAAATGAATGCTATCTAAAAAAGATTTCCATCTTTAAATTTTTGTGACTCTTGACATTGAGAGATCGAAAGAATTTCATAATGTTTCTACATATAATTAATAGTTGACTAAAGAAAAATAAGTTTATTTCAGTTTCACGTTTCATGAAAACTATACAGTATACTGTGGATATTTCACTTCATAACAGGAACGTTCCTAAAATATGACAGATACTACGTTCAAGAATAAGGGTGAGAATATTTTTAGAAAGATTTCGACATAGAATATAATAAAAAATGATGAGCATATAAAGCCGTAGACATATCGTTCCACAGGCTATAACGAATAAGACATACCGTTCTTAGGCTCAGTGCTTGAAGTTAATTGGCATCTTTTTATTCATAAACATTTTCGGTAGTTTCTTGAAAGTGCCAAAATTGCGGTGTTCTTTTTCACATTATAGTCTATTCTTTCCAAGAATAGCAAGCTGACAGGTGTAATTATACTTATTTGTACGGTCCATAGTATTATCATCAATTAAAATGTGCTCCGAGGTGTGGCCTTTGCAAATGATTTTTTTGGGCTTTTTTTCATATGCCGATATTCAGTAATGGATCATAGAACGCGTGTACCATGGTTGGAAATTGGGCAAATTCTTTGCAAATATGATGATATCATCGGAGCATATATGAGTAAGATATTCTTCAGTTTTACACCTATCAAAACCATTTGAAGGGTTTCAACATCCTTTTGAGCTTACTTAATGAGACTTTGCTTAAGTAATTCAAATTTCAGGTATATATTCAAAATTATCCTAATATTTAAAGTATAATAAGTCTTAAATAATCGAAATGCAATATGCACATATATATATATATATATATATATATATATATATATATATATATATATAACCGTATGAAAGAACTTTTAAAGTTTAGGAAAGTTTTCCTCTTTTTTTTCATATGTGGGAATTAGAATACTAGCCTTTCTCTAAAATTTATCAATTTTTCTAATATATTGGAAATACTGACAGGCCTAGTATTCAATAAATTTCAAAGAGAAAGACGAAAATATCAGTAGGGATTCTTCTTCTTATTTTACTCTGTCAGAATCGGATTCGACATCCAGTATGTGTTAATTTAATCGCTGATAATTGTGCCTGTATTTATAAGTTGAAAATTACAATAGAAATGATGTAAATTTCTCTTGTTCTTTACAAGATACATCACTTCCGAGCTATTAGGTAGTGTTTGTCACAGTCTCCAAAATAATATTAAATTTCGGAGAGGTTATTACCATATTTCATTTGTGAAAGTCATAAAATATTATTTCCCAATAATTGTAGAACGTTTTTCAATCAAATATCTGATATAATAATGATATGGAATTAAAAACGTTTAGTATAAAATAAAATTTCCAAGCAGTTCACATTAATTAATTACGACATTCTCTTGAAATTAATTTCATAAGGTGGAATCCGATTATTTAAATTGATTTGTCTGTCTCGATTGTTTCGAGAAGCAAATTGCTTCATTGAAAACCTGATTGCAGCCTTTCTGCGCTGTAATTAATAGTAAGCATAGTCTATATTTTGGGTTATTTCCTAGTATGCTGTTATACCCTATATTTACTAATGCAATTGTGACTAGAATTTTATATATATGTCAACCGTATATGATTATCTTGATGAGGGTGTATTAATATTGTATATGACATGAAAAATTAAAACTTGGAGAGAATTCACAATATATTTAGCGTAAATAAGAAACGCACCATACTTCCTGGTCGGAGAAATGTTTCACTTAAAATTCAATGAAATGAAGATTATATTAGTATTGACTAATTTTTGCTATGATTTTTTATGTATTCTGTATCCCTGAAAATCTTATTTCGTTTCTCATGTAGGCATAAAATCAGTAAACTTTGTTTGAACGTTTACATCGAATTGTGACAAGGAGTATATTAAGTTTAACATTATATATTAGATAGTAATTAGAAATTAATGTAACCAATTTTTACTAAATTCCTTTCACCCAGGTATTTTGATATTCTTATTGTATTTAAATACTCTATTCCTAGTGATAATTCAGATCAAATATATTAATACATAACGTAAAATTTAGAACTTAAAATATACACCACCATAATATTTGAAAGTCGAAACTTATACACTTAGTTACATAACAAGCCATATAAGTGATGAATGTGCGATAGATAAAAGTGACAATATATTAAATGGGTGAATAAAATTAGCAGAAGAATAGAATTTATTAATTTATATCGATAATTAAAACGTTATTCGATTTAATATTCACATAATTAAAAATATGTTTTTCCTTCGTTGTTCCTTCTTAATATCTGTAATCAAAAATTGATCTATATCTATCGCATCTAGGTAGCCTAGGCAGCCTATCTCCTGCTAATGGAAGATTTATATCTCATTTGTCAAGTTTAATAGTAATAGGTAAGTTGTTAGAACTACATAAGCTTTCATGACTTTCGTATATACAAAGCAAATTTGCGAAATGAAATCCCTTCAAGATGTAAAAACTACATCGACGTTAAATATTATGTCATTTTAACTTCGTTGTTTTCCTTCACTTGTTAGGAAATTGTATGAAATTGCAGCAATAGTTATATATAATAGTTTTAAATTGCTATTAGAAAAGTTACTAAAAAAAATTAATGATGAAGTACATTAAATATGTAAGATAATACAAAAAATATTAATTCTTAAAAAAATCCTACCGCATTAGAAGTAAAAGTAACGATAAAACAAAGCGATATGTTTAAAAATAATTACCAAATACGTAAAGAGAAATAAAAAGAAAATTATCAAAACCAATTTTATACAATTAATTTTTTTTTATTTGAAGTTTATTTTTAGTCTCCTTCAATGTCTCTTTTTTTTATTTTTAGTCTCCTTCGATGAGAGCAAACATTAATTATAAAAAATTACAATTATTAATTAACGAATCCAAAATTTTAAGAAACCTTTCATGCAAATAAAATGGCACAGGCTCAGAATAGAATCATTTGACCATTCAAAGTAATATCAGTAGTGAAACTGATACTGAGATACCTGATTCCGATTCGAACAATGATGAAGTATTATTCTCAGAGTTGCACTAATGTAGACCTTCAACACGTTCCGCAAATTTTTATAGTGTAACGCTTCAGTTTTCGTTTTAGGGATAAAAATATTGTTACCAGACTACCTGGTACAGAAATGGTTGTAAGAAATAATAAGATAACTTTTCGGTATTTTCAAATAATTCCTTTTAATGACATATTTAACAAAATTGTGAATTGTACTAATGAAAGTATTCGCTTGGATACTATTGATAACCATCAATCATCTAAAATGACAAAGGGAGGAATGAACCCAATTTATGAGTTGCTCGCTATATTAAGCTCAGCATATTTTAGTCGGTAAAAGACAATCAATATACAGGCCACTAATTGTAAAGGAATGGATATCTTTCCGGAAAAAGGGGACAGAAACAGATTTTCTTTTTTATTGAACGTCTTGAAATTTGACGATACATTGACAGGAAACAAGAGAATGAAAATAATTTGAATAGTTACATTCAAAAGCTTGTGAATAATTTTCTGGACTTTTACATTTCGTATGAAAAACTTATTTTGCATGGAGAAATGGTCGCTTTTAGGGAAGGTATGTTTTCCTTTCTTTCATACCATCGAGACTGCCTACATACCAATGACTGAGCATGGCTTACTTAGTCAATAAACGTTTTTTGCACTTTGTAGAGCTTGTAGCAAAAATTTATTGTAAGAAAAGAAAATAATGGGCAAAATTGCGATTTCTGTGAAAAAATTTAAATTATTTTACAGAAACACGCTTTATTTTACTCAGTTTAACGCAAATATACACCTGTTTTTATATTATACAAGTACTTTGTTGAACTTGACTTTTGTCAATAAATTTGGAACACTTTTGGAATACTTCAATATTTTTTTTACCCATTTTAATTTTTCTTAAAATGATTTTTCTTAAATGATGAATTTTTTTATTTTATTCAACAATTTTACAATATTATGGTGTTTTTTCTGTGGAAAAATTTACTAGTACTTTTTTATAAATTACAGATGGAATGTTTCGTTACCTGTAATCGCAGTGTGTCAATATCTTTCCTGTATATATATATATATATATATATATATATATATATATATATATATATACACACATATATATATATATATATATATATATATATATTAATTTTTATTAATCCTTCTTTAATTGAAAACATTTCTTTTCAATTTTACATTTCATTAGAGGTTCGAAATCCTGATGATGTTGATATGAACTTTCAGAAAAAATTATAATTGTTGTCCAGGAACTTCAACCTTATATACGTTATGATAATTTTATATAATTTATGTAATACGAGTATGAGTACGAGAAACGGAGAAAAGATGTTTATAATTTCTAATTTATATCACCTCGATTTTCACAATCTGGATAATGTATTTCAAATGATTTAAAATCTACACATGGCTAGAGGACATTTTTCTGTAACTTTGGAAAAAACTTTTACGGTAGTCTATTACATTATAACTTTACGCTATTCAAAATAAATCTTCTTCACGACCCACACTAATGGGATATGACGAGCCACATCACTATAAAAATCAACTAAATTTTAAACGAGAAAGCTTTTCGCTCGCAAATTTAAAAAATGAGTGTCTCGGAGAGCACTTCCCTAGTGAGTTTTCTTTTTTATTCCAAAGCTTTCAAATAGTTTTTCGATAAAAAGAGGTTGTTCTTTATCAACGACTAAACGTTTGTTAAATTACTTTCATAAGTAGCATGTGTTATTCAACAGGTCGTTCGAAATTGAGTAATATATAAAACATGTCGATTTATTACTTATCTATATTGGTTCTACTCAGACATGACACGTGGAATTTTTTATTTTATTCAACAATTTTAGAATATTATGGTGCTTTTCTGCGGAAAAATTTAGTAGTACTTTTTTATAAATTACATATGGAGTGTTTCGTTACCTGTAATCGTGAATGCATAAATGCGTAATATGGAGTGTGCTAATATATTTCCTTTAAATATATATATATATATATATATATATATATGTATATACATATACACACACATATACATATATATATATATATATATAACCCAGTATTTTTTTCTCATTTTCTTATAACTGTTGAAAATTTATAAGTACCTATAGAAAATTTTACAAGTATAGGAATATCCCACATTTTGATATTGGTTTGTAAATAAAAATATGACGAATAATTATATTTAAGTTTCTCATAATGAATAGGGCCTTGTTAAAATGTTGAATATAATAAGCTTTGAAGTGGAATTTAATATTCATTATTATGTTGATAGCATAATGTTTTCACTTATTTTATAGAATTCTAAAAATGTAAAAACTTACATTTTTAGAATTATGTAACTTATAGGATTTCATAGGTTTCTGTAATTAAATTTTTTGGAATTATAATTTCTTCATGTCCATCTATCCGTCACGAACACAGCTTTACAGTCTCTTTAGGTAATGCATGGTATGGACATCTCAATTAATATTTGCAATCTAATTTTTTTTAAATATGTATCCCATACGTGCACTTACTCTATAGGGATTTTCATCAAATCGAGTATTATATACAGGCAGATGCTTTAAAACGTATATAAGATTTCATTTACTGTTTCTTTAAGTTTTGTTTAGTAAATTTTAACCTTTTTTATCATTGATATGCAAATTCCGAGAAAGAAATTTAAATACTATTGTCAATTTATTAGAACTTTCAAATGAAATCATTTCAGTTAACTTGGACAAAAAATTTCAGTAAAGGTGTCGATACTATTAACGTTAAATGTCATATTTAATTTCTTTATACTTTTTTTTTAAATTCTGCACTTTATTGCATTTTCATATTGTGAAATATTTAGGAAACTGCTTTGCGCGTAAGCCGGTTTTTTCAATGATGTTAGAGTTATTTGATAAATTTCTCTTGCACTGCTGATAATATTTGTAAACAATTCAAACAATTTAAAATGTGGTATATGAACGTAATTATTGCATGTCTATTGAAATTAACCGGTATGGTTTTTTCCGAAACTAATTTTAAATTTGTTATGATTTTGTTCACGCGAATAAAGGACATGGGTTTATTAATAAATTTTATACTTTTGGCTTTTTTTATTTCTTTCAAACTTTTTTTCTAATTTTTTTGGGGTTACATTTTCATAATAAATGCTGTCTCGTGAAATCAAAAGGTGTTTTGGGTATTTTGGGATGCTCTTAACGCTAATCTAAAATTGAAAACAAATATTTGTCACTTTATTTTTTCGTTTAAGATACCTCCAAAAATGTTCGTGTATACGTATGTATATATATATATATATATATATATATATATATGTATATATATATATATATATATATATATATATATATATACGTATACATAAGTACAGGCGTTTTACTTAGGATTTTATCAGTTTAATCACTTTTTCCCTTACGTTAAATCGAATTTATTTATTTATTTCCTGCAAATTCTACGGTTAACTCACATATTAAGCATACGGAAAAATATAATAATAAATGATTCAAAACAAGTAAATAAGGATAACAAATAATAAGATAAAAATCTATTGACTAATCGTGAACAATGAAATAACTTCATAACCCCATCCCTGACGAAGTAAATTTATTCAAAGCCTCGGGCATACGAAAGAATATATTAATAAAAGATTCGATACAAGCAAATAAGAATAATAAATGATAAGATAAAAAAATAATAACAATAACTATTATGATAGGAACTCAGAAAATTTCGAATAAATATAATTTTATCAAATTATTAGTCGTGAATAACGAAGTAACTTCATTACCCCCATTCCTGACACAGTTAATTTATTCAAAGCCTTAGGCATACGGAAGAATATGATGATATATAATTCAGTACAAGCAAATAATAATAACAAATAATAAGATAAAAAAGTAAAAACAATTACCAAGTTAGGAACACAGAGTAATTCGATTAAATATAATTTTATCTATTGATTAGTTGTGAACAATGACGTAACTTTATAACCCCATTCCTGAAGCAGTTAATGGAGCAGACAAAATATCGTCACTAGGCAAAACTTGTAATACTGCATTAAACAATGCGAGTAGATGGAAAACAGGTGATATTTGTAGGATAGTTGAGCTCTAAGTACGTGAATTAAAATATGATATCGTCTGCGTGTGTGGGAGTCAATGTTACTAAACTCGACATAGAGGGGTTATAGATTTAATAATTAAAAAATACGGCTGATTAAATGCGATTCACGCTGGAGTTGAAGGGAATCATTTGAGGATATGTTCATTATAAATACGGAAAGGAATCAACAAGGATAATATCCACACATTTTGTATTAGAAAATTAATTGAACTTTTTAATATTTCTCCAACATGAGGACATACGTCTTTTTATAAGGATAAAAGATGACTGCATTATTTCTAATATAATAATATAATACTATGGACCAAAAAGTTAAATGAAACAACAATACATTCTACGTCATGAAAATCATGAGAATGCTGTATGACAAATCCGACATACTTGTAGGAATTGTAATAGTTATATATGATATGACTATGCAATATGAGATAATTATCTGCAATTACATCGAGATCCTCGATAGATTTAACTCCTTCAAGGGTAGTTTTGCATTTTTCATGCATCAAAATGTAGCTTAGATCTCATTGGAATACTGAGTCAATATCATGTTGGAACAAATCACTATCAGATCGGTTATAAAAGAAACATTTTAAATCATCGGCAAATAGAATACAACGAACAGTTCCGATAACTGAAGGCAAATTATTTGTCATAACGAGAGATAAAAGTGGAACTACATGACATCCTAGCCTGACACTAGATTGAGTAGCATAAGGTCAGAATTAGAAATTTTCAAACCGTACATATTGTACAGATAAGTAATTGGCGAAAAACTGTACCGAAACGGAAGACATTCCTGCTTCCAATAATTTTACTAGTAAAATATAATTGTCGACTCAATCAAATAACTTTACTAAATAAAAACAGCCTACATCTACTTGATCGCTTCAATCCTATTCTCGAGCCATATAATCTAAAAAATTATGAGATTAGTTAACGTGGGAAACTTTGGACGGAAACCATGTAGATAGTCACTTAGCTGGAATGATGATTGCAAATAGATACGGCGATGTAGAAAAGTATCGAATATGTTAGCTTATGACCATAACACTGGAATCATCTGAAAATTGGAATCATTTGGAAAATTTTACAAAATGAGGAATAAATTTTCGAACTGAAATTTATTGTAAATGTAAGTGGTTTGACAAATATATAGCAATATGGAGGTAAGCCGTCAGAACCTGGGGCTTGTTTTAACTGTAGTCGTTACAAAGCGAGTCCAACTTCAGCACAATCCATCCTACTGACATGTATTAGAGCTCAGCTATCCTTAACAGCAACCCATTTCGATGTCAAGCCTTGGTTCATTATTGAAAAAAAACTGAATGAATATATTTAGAAAAGGCGTTCGCAGTGGCCTTTTTGAGTACAGTTCCGTTGTGTGTCATAGCTGCAGATAGTGTCTATCGGATATCTTGCATCTTTTATGAATGATCAAAATGGTTGAACTATGTATGGTCAAACTACTAATGGTCAAACTTAAAGGTAACTTCGACATTCCGCACGAATGCCTTACGTAAGTGTCTCATATAATACTTCACTTGTTTGATCGAATAACCAAATATTTCACGATCACAACCTAAGCTGCGTATTGTATAGTATTTATGGTAAAATGATTTGGTCTGAGTGGCACTGCTAAGATTAGTGTTTAACCAAGTCAGGTAATGATATCAATGGCTCATGCTAATCAGCTTTTTATTAGAAACAGTCAGTAATAACATTGTTCATTGAAGTATATAAAATGTTAACAAGTTTGTTAGTGTTGTAAACTTTGCAAATATTGTCACACGATAATACATATGATTTTGAGAACACTTAAAAAAAAAATGTTCTTATGGAAATTCCACTCAATATCAGAAGCTGCCCAATATTTTGGAAAAGCAAGCTAATTCAATATAGCTAAGCTAATTCTGTACTTTTATTATGCAAGATAAACGAAAATAAAGCCTTTACGCATTAATTTTTCAACACATGTAGAGACCAAAAACCTTCACTGGTGAATGTTTGTTTCGTAAATTAAAAGTTTCACGTTTGTTTCAAATAATAAGACTTTTTTTACAGTTACCACATCTTATTTTACTTAATAAAAGTAATTTAAAGAATATGTAAATACGAGTATATTAATATATTTTTGAAACGTCCGACAAACGATTATAATTCCCATTCTTCTAAGAAGAGCATGTAAATCTAATCTTCTCTTTCCTATCGTAAATATTTATTTCTCAGCTTTATTTTTTCTCTTCTTTTTCAAGTAGATGCTCTAAATAAAGGCGAATAAAAAAAAGACAAATTTTGATTTGTTTCTATATGCGATTGTCTTAGAAGTTTCTTTTAATGTTCCATATTCCTGTCAGCATAACAACATAAATGAAAACTTGTGACGTTGATCTACTGCTAAGTATTAAATAATAATATTTATTCCTTTACGTAGTGTATATTTTAAATTGCACCTTTAAGTTTTCTATCCGGACATATATTGACCGTTTTATATCTTTACTATGTGACCTTTGAAATTATTAGTACGTAACAATAGAAATACTAGGAGTAATCGAAAAAAAACCGTACGATCTAAGGTTTTTTAAATAATGGCAATTTAAAATTATTACGCACGGATGTATTTTTGTATTTAACATTTTAATAGACACCAACCGACTTTAGTGTCCGTGGCCGCTTCGCGCACTAACATGAAATATGCTCGCTCTCTATTCTCATTTCCGTACGAAATGTCCGTATCCGTAAACGGTCCATACGACCGCCTGGGCTATATGCGCAGGCAGTCGTACGGATATGACGTGATATTGTAGAACTCATTTGAATATTTTATGTAATACTTTGTTGATTGTTCTATATTTTATATAATACTTTGTTGATTGTTTTATAGTTGGTTTTCCTTGGTTGGATGTTGGTATTTTTAGATATTGAACGATTTTCAAATTCCTTTTACTAAAACAAAAACCAACACGGCAGGAAAGTCTTTGGCGTATTCACCCAAAAATTTATTTTGTGCCGATTATTTAGTACTTTTCAATAATAATAAATAAAGAGAGGTAAGCCATAGGTTTAGGCAAAAGAAAGTTGAATTTTGAGCAATTAATATTTAAATACAAGGCTATGAAAATAAATATTTAAATAATGTCATGGAGGTGTCTGTTGAACTGATATATACTCATATGAACTGGGATCGGAGAAAATATAAAATTTAATAAATCATCGATAACTCGTCTCCCACATAAGTTTTGGTCTGTACAACCCAATATAAATTTTGCTTGATATGATATAATTCAACACATATTTTTAAATGGCAGCATTAAATTTGTGTTATGTAATAATTTTATAACAAAATATCCAAACCGTACACTTCCAAAACATTTAATTTTTCGTGGTTCTGTGCCTTTGGAAAAAACTGGAACCCATGCAGAATCATTTTATTGTTATTTTGTCTACATCTCTCAAGACTCCTTTTCTTAGAAAAAATCCATAAATTGTATTTTTACCTTCATATTAAATAGGCGGGTATATGTTTCCATAATACTGTAAAAATATTATTTAACGCAATAAAAAATACAACCTTTAAATACAACGTCTTTTGCTTGTAACTCACTGATCAAAACTAAATCTCAAAATTTGGCACGAAATTCTCAAAACGCCTATTAAGGAAAGAGTTCCTAACTCTTAATTTTATCGAAAAGTATTCCGCGACAAACGAAATTTTTTGGTTTTCCAATTATATTTTATTTTTGTATATTTGTAAATTACTTTAGCTAAAGATAATGGAAAATAACGGTACGTAACCCTCGTAATCGATCGCCTTATTATTAAATATTTTAACTGTGACAGATCTCAATTGGTTTCAATAACTGCAAGTTTCTTAACTGTAGCTTGTTAAAAACTATTGCTATTGGTATTTAAGGTTTTCAAATAATCGTTTTGAAGGGTCCACTGATTTTTAACTTATGTTGTTTCATACACACAAAAATACCAGCTTTAAAGTATAAGTGGTTACGGGCTAAAAAATGGGGAAAAACTTATGATATATCCTCCAATATTTCCATGATATCAATCAGTTAATCGTTCGTAGTGGCCGGTTTTCCTAATAACATTTTTCCTATTCCGCTCCGTATTCGATCTGATCCGAAATATATCCACTAAAACTGAAAATGACTTATCGAAATATTCAGTGGTCATACATATAAACACATACACACTATATTTACATGCACAACCGCGACTTTGTAAAATGAGCTCTAATATTTTCATTAAATATCAGTTATCAGGACTCATAATTAGACGAAATGAAAAAGTTTTTCTCAAAAAACTCAAGAAACAAAAAATATTTTTTTCGAATTCTATAACATACATTTTGAAAATGATTTTATCTTACAAGTTAAATATCGATGAAATATTAACGTAATCACTCAGATACTTTCTTATAAAAAATTTTACAAATCACACACCCGAATGATTCAGAAAATACTCTCACCTCCGAGCTAAATTGATTTTCTTATTAATTTTGCGCTTCATTAATTTTATTCTCCATTCAAATATTTAAAATAATTTTCAAAGCCCTTTGAACATTATTTTATGAAGTTATTTTGTTCTAGCGAAGGAACCGCCGGTCTGAGCGGTGCAACAAACATACGGCGCAACTGATGCGTGTAATACATTCGTAAAATGAAACAAGCACAGTAAGTTTACCAATATGTTAATAAAATACAAAGGCTGAACATTGCCATTTTAGTTTTGTGAACATTTGTTTTTTTATTTCGGTGCAGGAAGTCTTGAAAATAAATTATTTTCGTTCGGGTTGAATCAGAAATTACGTAAATTTACACAAATTTTTCCTCCAAATTTTCGATGTAAAAGTTTCTAATACATCATTGTAATATTAAATGGATTATGGTAAAATGTGATATCTCAAACTAGATAACAGACGATTGCTTTTAATTGCATTCAAAAGAACTGTCACGAACTGAACACGCCAATAATGAATAAACAAAGGAAAAATGCGCTCCAAATTGATAAAATGTAGAATAAATTCTGCCAAGATTCTGAATAGTATTTTATATTTCAGGCTTCTTCACAATAAATATTTTTTTGATCTTTTTATGTTATAAATATTTTTGGATGATTTCTATGTTACAGTATGTCACAATTTACATAAAAGGTGGTTTAAAATTGAGCTCAAAATGGAAACCCAACATAAAGTTTGTGGGTCATTTACACTTTGCAGTAAACGAAAGTATAAAAACTTAAATAAAATTTGTTGTTATTTTTGATCACACGCATAACGGTGTATAGCCAAAAATACTTTGTTAGATTTAAGAGGTAGCCGAGTATCCGTTTAAAAATGTTTACACAAAAAAAAAACTAATGGTCAGGCGGATGTCGCATTGCACTTGTCTTTACAATTTGCGTGACGCCATACTTTACCATGTTGAATAATATTCATATTTAACAATGTGAAGTTTTTTTTTTGCTTTTTTTCTTTTGATCATAGCAACCCGTTGCAAAAACAATAATAAAAAGGCAATACGTATTAAAATCGACTTGGTATTTTAAAACGGTCATAACATAAATTTTGGTGGCAAATTAGTGTTGATTATTTGTAAAAATTGTATTTAACCAGTTTTCTAGAAGTCAATTTTGCCAGCAGCAATGAATAAAAACGGAAAAATTTTGCTTATGTTTAGTTTATTTAAAATCATTAATAAATATCTATAAAAAATTATCACACAAAGTACGAAAAGTGGGTTAAAAGATATTTTTAGAAAGAATAATTTTAGTCCATTAAACGACTTAAAAATAGATTCTCAAGTCATCTGTACCCTTTATGTATATTAACTTATATATCAGATAAGATATATGTAGAAGTTATAACATGTTTAAATTACAATATTTCGGTGTTGGACTGAAAAATGTAAAAATATGGGAGCTCGGTTGAACTGTTTGCGGTACAAAATTGATTCCGAACATAAATTATTGAAATCATTTCGAAATAATAGACGGAAATTGATTTTAGATAATCTTTTATACATTTTAATTCAAAGTGAAATATAATTCCACACTTACGTAAAAAAGAAGAATTCTACATTAAATTTCATTAATAATTGTAGAGATACGAAAACAAAATATGATTATTGGTGTAGAATTTCAGTGAACTTAAATAATTACCTTAATTTCATACACAATGGTTTACGTATTGATTTAACTTTATTTATAATACATATATTAACAGTAAACTAAATAGTAACCATGTTTTATATAATCACGCTATAGGGAGAAGGATATATCACAAAAATATTTTAATGAAATCTCAAAAAATCAGAATTTCATTTATTGCCATTGGGTTACTGAAGTATTTCGTAACCACTCATTTACCATATTTCTTGTTTATCCATTAAAAGGTCGAAGAGAAGCAGCCGAATCGAGAACATCTTCATTGTTTTGCAGCTTTGAATTGAATAAGAAAAATCTAAATGAGAACAATGAACAAATGTATAAACATTTAGAGGATTTGAAGGTTTACAAAATTAATTTAATATCACATTAACGAAAATCATATTTAAAATTTAAAATTAAAATTTGTTAAATTTCTAAAAATAAATTAATTTATTAAAATTAATCGACAAAATATTAAATTCGCAACATTTTATAAATTCAGATTAACCATTAATTTTTCATCATCATAAGGCAAATAAGTGAGTAACTAGGAACTAGGTCTTTTGGCTGGACAGTATATATTTTTCGTCAGTCGATATATTCAATAGCTTGCTAAGTACACAATTTTTAATTGCCAATTAGCTAATGCAAAATTTTATTTTATAGAATTGGTTTATAAATTTGCTGTAAATACTCGTTTTATTTAGTATTTGAAAAAGTATATGGAAGACATCAGAGCGGCGCGAGGACGCTCAACCAAGAAGATGGTGCACACTGGTGAAGTGACGTATGCATAGCACTTAGTACTCACTGTGGATAATGATGAAATATGGAAAATGCCCTTCGATGAAATATATTTCTCAAATAGACATATGAAAAGATTTTAAAAATATATTTAAATACGAAATTTTAAAAAATAATTTTTGCTAACACAATCATTCGGAATTGAATTGGATTTTTATTGTCGGTTCTTTTCACTTATATAATTGTTTACTACTTTTCGGTTTTTTATATTTTATAGTATTTATTATTTTAACAATACATTACTTTGATTATTTTCCGAGATTATCTCTATGTAAAAATCTACTTAAATCAGTTACCGTTGTAAGCAAAAACTTTAATCACAAATTAATGTCACAAATGTAGCCTTATAAAAATGGCATTTAGGTTTGTTCTTGGTATACATGCATTTTTGAATACTAGTGATTGAATAAATTAACATAAAAGCATCAAAAATAAAAGAAATTCAGCAAAAATGACCCGTGTGGCAGAAATACTTTTTACGGTCCAATGTAACAGAAATTTAAGTTTGATATGAGACTTAAATAATATTAGTGTTACGTACACAAATTATGCACGTATGAATTATCTACAATCTTTAAGCTTTGAGCGCCAAATACGTAAGTCTCAACTTTATTTGGTTACACGGTCGTACCAACTACATCCATTTTTATCGGTTTATGTATTTGTTTGAATAAACATGGAATAAAAAATAATAAGTAAACTCAGAGAAAGAAAAAAATATAGGAATCCAATGGAAGTAGTTTGTTTCATTGAAACAGGCATATTCAATTAGAAATTACATGAATTTAATATTTTAAAAACTTACTAATACAAGTAAAACGATAATAAAAAAGCTTTTAGCTATTTGGAGTTTAGTAAATAAAGAAATGGAGTAATCTCAAGTTATACAATAATTTACAGAAAAAACTTACATCCAGTCCAATAAGTTTAATGTAGTCTTTATGACTGAAAATAAAAATTTTAATACCAGTTATATTTATATCATAAACAAAAATTCAAATGCAAATTCTCACATACTAATGGATCAAAATATCAAACAAATTTGATAAAAATGCATTAGCCAAAGTTTATAAGCATGAAATTTATAAGGGGTGGGAAAGAACTTTTGTTCTAGATGCTTTGGGTTGGTTAAAATTTCGTAATTTATATTATATACAAGATATCTAATTTATACATTACAAAATACCAAGTTTATAATTTACACAATAAATAAGATATATAAACCTTTGACCAATGTAGGTTTTATTGAACAATACCTAAATGCACTGGAGTAACCAAATTTTTGCGCCCCACTAAATAATGGAAAAATATACAAATTATGTGATAATGTCAAAAATATCCAGTGGCCGAGTATTGCGTAATTAGATAATGAACATTTTTGCACATTAGAGAAGTAGAAGGATACATGTGTACGATTATTCATATATAATACACATTCTTCCGAATGGCTCTTGGTAATAATTAACTTTATTCCTGTTATTTTCACTTGGCAAAAGAGATGATAGATATTCACAAAACTGTGTATTAACGAGATGTTGTTACTATTACTGGAAAATTTGAATTCCCTATAAGTTGATACAATACTTTATAATCTTGCTGAAGCGTGGCTTTGTGATATGGTTTTAAACCTTTTTACTATGGTTTCGATATTTACAATTTATATCAACTAACATTTAAAAACTTTCTATGACATTTAATCCCACATATGGCTTAATTGTGATGCTAAAATTTATGAATCCTGAGTTAGTAAATACTTTAAAATAAATGAATGGAATATATAGTTTCTGAATTTCTAGTTATAATAGAAATAATATATGTAAGTAATTCCAAAACGGTTTAAACTTAAATAAAATTGAAAAATATTTAAAGAGCGAAGCCATAAGTTTTTCTACAGTATTGAAATTTATTGAATTCCCAATTCCAATTGCCAAGAGATAAAATTCCCAAGTTAATTTTATCGAATCTAATTTAGATATTAAAATTTATCATTTCGTCCCGCTCGTTTTCGAAAACAAATTTTTTGTTAAATCAAAAACTTGATCAGTGTCATTTTCATTTAGCTCACAAGTGGGACTCCATTCAGGTTAAACTTTTTTTTATCAAGTCTGGAGATGAATTTGAAGTTCCGCTATTTACTCTATTTGAAATGGAAAGCAAAGGATGGACATTTGTTTGTTAATAATTTATCAGAAGTCCGTTGCTCGAAGATGGGCGACACAGACAATACGATCCGACCAGGTTAGTTGTTCGAATCAGGACGACACAGAGAGCACAATTTACAAAAAACTGATTCATGCTTATTAATATTTTATATTGAGATATTTATCTTTATGTTTTATATTTTTTTATTTATCTTCATATTTTTTTATTTATCTTTATGTTTTATATTTTTAATACCTATGTTATATACCTTTTAAAATAAAAATAAGACGCTACGTGTACGGCGTACAAACCTATCTAGGAGACGGGTTACGGAGAGAGGACTAAAGAGAGAGAGCGGGACAAAAGATACTAGAGTCAACGTTTATTTATAACTAGAGAGAACATTTATTTATTTATTATGAATGACATAAAGTACACCGCAAATTACAACAAGCTTTAAAACTTCCATGGAAAAATACTTAACTGTGTGTATTTGAATATTATTATATGCAAAATAAAAATTTATCATAACATCGTATATGTATAATGGTACTTTATTTAAAATTACTAAATACTTTTCTCAAAAGAAGCTCAACGTCTTAAGTGATAATATGCCGTCATAAAATCTATTTTTATGAAAATCTAAATATTTATGTGCCAAATCAATTTTTAAAATTCAAGTGACAACACCATACATAAGATATATCGTCGAGTAGGAGCCATATGAACCTCATGAATTATGTTCAAAATTATAAACACTTTTTTTTAAATACGTCGGAAAAAATTAATAGTGGACAATTTGTTTTGCATTTTAATTTATACATTATGAAGCGTATATTTCAAAACAATATGTGTCAACAAAGTATTCGCAAAATTTAATATTGTCGGTAAATAGTAACTAGTCAAGGAATTGTTCTATATACGAAATATGTGATAGTGGCTTTAAAAAAGCAAAAAAAAATTAAGTTCTACCTTTCCATTAATTTTTTTTGTGAATTCGAAATATGAAATATTGTAAAATAAATATTGATAATTAAATTTTGTCACAAATAATTTAATTTCATCGCAAACCAAAATCCTTTCTAGATATTTAAAAATTTATCTTAAACACCACCTCAGTGCGTAATGTATATGGAAGGACCAGCCAGCATAATGAATATTGTTTTGATACTATAATTTACACTACTTTTTTTGTACATATATTGATTTGTTGATATTGGGACATATTCACATTGGTACGAGCATATCCCTGTAACAGGGCGTGGAGAAGGATAATCTTAATTTTTGCTTAATGCACGATTATGTAAAAAGAGTTTTTTTATTTAAGAATAAAATTGTAATTGCGACTTAATAATTCATAATTATGTGACTAAACGTTACAATTTCCCGATGTACTTAACTCTCCCTTATACTGAACTATCCTATTAAGCGACATTTTATCCAAATATTGTGCAAACGTATTTTTTATGCTGACAAACATAATTTTTTCTGAAAATGTTTAGCCCACTTATCGTATCGCCTATTGGAATATGTATAATGATAATTATTAATAGTTTTAAATAAAAAAATCAAAATTAAAATATATACACACACTATTGTTCATTGCATCTGGAGCAAGTACCTACTAATAAATTGACTAAAACATACTTTGTTGGATGTTTATGTCATCACTTGGTCACCCAAATTCATATAATTTTATATAGTCAAATAACGAGTCCAAAATAATGTGTGTTCCCTTTTTAAAATAATGGGCGATAAATAATATCATTAATTAATGTTATTTATATTTAATTTACAATTACCTAACTTTAAAAAAAACATTAACATCAAAATATGAAGATACATAGTGCGGATTTCTTGCCTAGTGTAATAGTAATATTAGTAATGTAAGTGCTTTATTAAGTTAGTGATCATGCCATGACATGCAAATGGTACAAACCAAAGAATCAATAAACAAGGTTAATGCAACAAAATGTGATCATTACTTTTTGCTTACGTACAATGTGTTAAGTGTAATCTCTGGCAATCCTTTTTTATACTTAGGAAGATATTTTTATTACACATAAAACGATGAAACATGTTATATATCAGTATATACACTATCGAAAACTGCAATATATTCATATAAGGACGACAACTGCCTTCTTACCTAATATTGCTAAAAACTCAATCATAAACAGCCTTGTATTAAATTTGTAGTAATATAATATACGAGGAAAAAATATTCAATCTGGTGCTTGCATAAAATATTTGGTATGGGTGAACAAATTTATGATTTTTTATTAAAAATCCTCAAAACGCCTTTGGGCTTATGTCTGAAAATTTTTAAATTTAGGTAGGATGAATAAAACATTTAGTAAAAAGGATCTAAAACATAAACTTAGTAGAACTTGTCTAATTATTTGATAAATTTAAGAGCAATTATTCTTTCATTTTTCATCATTGGCAACACGCACACCATTGACAAATATGTTTTTGATTTCAACAGTAAATTCAGATACATGCTAGGATACAGTTAAAGTCTTTCAAATAAATAATAAAAGCCATTACGTGTTATGAACGTTGAGGTAACACGTTCCGCCTATTTATTTGTCAACATACGATATACTACAAATTTTTACATTGGTAATTTCGTGAAAAATTTACTTCATATTACTAAATTTGGCCATGACAAGGTAACATTTATTAAATTTTCGATTCAGCTCGAGCATAAATAATTTAAATCAAGCCTTCCTGCCCCAAGATCAAACAACAAATATTCACAAAATGAAAACGGCATCCTTCAACCTTTATCTATTATTGACGTCATTGTTAAACTTTCTCCGCTCGTTTGGTGTTTCGAAAGGATTACACGCTTCAATTGCACCGTGCGTTTGTTGCGCCGCCCAGTCTGGCCGTCCCTCTACTCGTGCGAAATAATTTGATAAAGTAATATTTAAAGGGCTTTGAACATTCATTTGAATCCTTTATGAAGCGCAAAATCAAGAACAAAATTGTTTAAGCGTTTTGCTCCATACAGAAAATGAAAGAAAAAATGTATAAAAAACATAAAAGCTTCATTGGTATTTCAATGGTTTTGCTTCACGAACTATTGAAGGGTACAATATTTGATCAAATTGTGACATGTGTCTCTTATGTACAGGGTACCATATAACTTTATGAAAGATATAAAGGGGTAACAAAAATTGAAGAGTACGGCCAGAGTGGCTTTCTTTTCCCGAAAAAGTATCAGTGTTATTTAAAAATTTGTTTGTATCCTTATTAAGTTTCTTATTTTGAATCGTATTTTTATCGTATATAGATGTGTCCTTTATTCTTTTAATATCACATTACATGTATGAGTAGTTTAGTTTAATAAATTGTAAAATACCGTGTTTCCATTTATTGAGCGGTATAAATTATTAAGTCATGTGCAAACTATTAGCAAACCTTTATTTGATTTATTATTTGACGGTTAGGCTAATATTACATCCGCTTTTAATATCATGATTTTCTCTAAAACTTTCAGAAAAGTGAGAGTTGTAAAATAATATGGGACCATCTTTTACCAACTAATACTAGCGAATAAAAACATTTAATATGTCTTAAAATTATACAGCAGTTTCTACTTCAACACAAATACCACTTTGTCTCGAAAGGCCGTCGATACACGTTGCAAAACCAAGTGCTAAAACCAAATTCATTCTGAAGAACATAAGGCTTCTGCTAAGATATGTTCTAGATTTTCAGTGAAGCGAAACTTAGTCAAAATCCGAGAAGCCAATCAGGATGCTAAAAAATTTAATGATTGGAAATGCAGTGAATGTAAGCAACAAAAGTGCTTAAATCAAAATCTTGTTACGCTCTTAATAATAAAAGTAGAGTATACTTATTGAGCATCAGATACTTCTATCATGTTATTGTCCAAGAAAGGCTAAGAAAACCTCTTTGTAGCAATATGAGTACGTAATGATAGTAATTAAGACGCGTGGTGAAATTAAATTTCAAGTTGTTTTAGATTAGAATTCCCACCATTTATTATGTGCGTAATGTGAAGTTATCACAGAATATTATTCTAATCGCAGTGAACACTCATCATGAACTTTAGTTAGCAAGTTTTTATTTTTATGGATACTATGTCCATAATACATGAAAACAAAAATTCACCAATATTTATGAAAATCTTGAATGTTAGTTCATTTTTTTATTTGTTTCATTTCAATTATGTAAAAAAATTAGTAACAAGGCTTGGCAGAACCCTCGTGCGTAAATAAATAAGTAACGTTGACGAATACAATTTTAATCGTTCAAAAAAGCATGAAAATATCATAAATATCCCAAAAAGCATTATTAGTAGTCTTAATGTTAGTTGAAAGATTATTATGGAGAGGATTCTTCTGAAGACAAACTTACTTATAACGAATAGTTACTGAGTTACGTGAGTGACTTGCAATAATCCAATAAAAAGTTTTAAAGTAATTTTTGAAAGAAATAAATTTATCTATGCATAAATTAGGCTAATTATTCTGAGTTTACCGTTATTACGCTAAGTTTAATCTTGTAATAATAAAAATAAATATTTATTTAGTATTAATAGTTTAATAAATATAAATATTTATTTTCGTGGCGACGATTATTTAAATATGTTATTTAAAAATAAATAAATGTGTGAAAATAAATTTCCTAATAAATGAATTTTAATTTTAAAATATGAAGGTTTTTAAAGATCCAAACATTTTGAATGAAAAAGAATTTCATATTTTAATTTGACTGAGACATTAGAAGCTTAATGCGAAATCACAAATAGATAAAAGATATGATAAAACACTGTGTATCAGTTAAAATTAATATTTTAATGCTAGTTTTTACACCATTGGAGAAAATTTAAGAATTATACGATTCGCGAAACAATTAGCTTTTAATGGTTACATGAGCTTTTCAAACACTAGTGTACTATCTACCTCTTGTATGGTACAAGCGATCTTATCATATTACCGTCCATTAATTTTATTACTTACCGTCCATAAATTAGGTTTATAAATGAAGAAAAATCAGAAAGCTTGCTTGTGTCAGAAAACAATACGCAAAATTCTGTGTTTTCTTACCTTATATTTTACATATGTTAGTGAAACATTACCAATTTATTTCAACTTACCATTATTTAAAGTAGTGACTACAGCCAAAATTGGTCGGGCAAAAATTGCTTATATACAATGAAGTTAATATATGTAGCTATTAAAAACAATTAACTAATAGAAATTTGGATGCCGCTCAGAAACAACCGGTTCAACGCTGACTAAAAATAAGTGTACCAACTAGTAGAGAGTATCTCCTTAGTATTTATGTAGGATAATTACAAGGTATTTAAATATTATAATACCTGAAAAATAAAATACTGAATTATTATGTAAACTGTACTTTATACAATCTTGTCCCGCTGTGTTGAGAGACAAACGAACGAAGTAAAAAATATTCATCCATTCGTGCTAATATTAATTTTAATATTATACCTACATTAATATGTATATGGTAATTTTAAATAAATTAGATATAACAAAGTTCTTTTAACTTTTTTTTAATGGTAAAATTTCAATTTGATTGAACAACATAATGCTTAAAACAAAAAAATGTTTATTTTAAAACTATAATTTTTTACTACGAATTGCATTTTGTCACACTTAATTAGAAACTTACTTGATTTTCCCTGAAATTCACATAAAAAGAAAACTTGATGCATAAATCAGGCATGTATACGAAAATACTCAAACTCTTTCAGAGTACGAAATTTAGAATCCTTCAATAATGGCGCGTAGAGAATGTTATATGTCTTAAAATAAAAAGAATCGTCAAGTCTATCGATAAATTTAGATGTACGGCAATAACTTTTTACTGCAGTATTTATTTGAAAAATTTCGTAGTCAAAATGTCATAGAATAATAATATATTGAGTAAATTAATTGTCTCAGAAAAGTATCGATTATTTTATAATAGAATTGCCTATGATAGAGTAGAGGCATCATAATAAAGGACAGTAAAAACTTAAACTTGAAATAAAATACTATTTCGAGTATATTTTGAATAGTCATTGTGCAATTGGTACCTCTGATTTTAGTGAATCTCGCCATAGCTACAAAGACTAATAAGACGCTGCGTATTATGCCAAGCGGAAGATATATCTCAGAATAAATAATTACAACCATAAAACTAAAAAAGAGAACTTTGAAAGTTACGAATATAGTTAAGTTCAGTGATAGACTAAATTATTAACCGCCAATAGTAATTAGCTTTAAAAAATGATACACTTTTTGTAAAAACTTAACCTATTTTTAAAATAATTAAAGCTTCAACAACATGAGTAAAAGAGAAAAAAATCCAATAAACAATTTATTGAAGGACATAATATATAAAGAATTAAAATAGTGAACCTCTCTAGATAAATAATATTTTACGAGAAAAAATTAAATAAACTGTGACACGTCCATATTATAGATGAAAATACAATAAATTTATCAGATAATTAGAATTAAGTATCAAGCTTAAAAAATTTAAATGAGAATTTTTCGGAAGAGTAAAATATGTAACTTCATCCTGAGATAACTTTTTATATAGATTGACATGCCAAGTTCCTTTATATGTCTACTCAAGTCGATGAATCGAGAGAAACGCGCAGAAAAATTTAAAGATTAGACAAAAATTAGTGATAAGCCTTGGTAAATACTTATTCGACGATGTTTCCGTTTCAGTAAAAGACGAACGTTTAGAATGGGCGGTAATATTACTTAACCGAGCACGAATATAATTGTCGAAATTCCCTTCCAAAAGTGATAGCAAAAGTTTCGGGGTTTCCAGATACAATACTCAATTTTTATATTGTTAACCTGAAAAAAATTAATTAACATGCGTGTGTAAGTGATTTACTTAAGTCCGTATTATGATTTACAATCAATTTGATGGATGAAGTACGAAAATAGGTTTTATTTGTTTCTCGAAACACGATAAACAATTAATTTCGCAAAAATGCTCTTTAAAGAGATGATAATAGTTTTTCAGCTTCTAACAGAAGATCGTTTTTGGATATTTTTTTTATTTGGGAAATTGTTATTCTTAATTTTTACAACTCGAGCGTTCCGAAATATTATGGAAAAATTGCCAAATTTTATCGGCCCCAATTTTCATTTATCATTTCAAATGATTTATAAAAATTTTGTGCGTGTAGCATATATTGCTAAGAAAAAAGGAAACGAAAAAAACATGAAAACGAATGCAATATAATTCCGTTTGTAGCTTTCTGTGAAATTGCCATGAAAAGCTTGGAGAAACCGACCATAGCAAAATACTATTAAAACTATTTTGATATGTGTGCCCAAAGTGATTGAATTTAGTTTTTAGCTTAAATTTGTTTACGGGTGAATAAAATTATAATTGGGAAAAAAGACTTCGTTCTTTACACAATAGTATATTTAGTAACTCGCAGCATCAAAACAATCTCAGTACTCACAAATATGCTGACAATAATTGACCTCGTGTACTCACGTAATTAACACTCACTTTAATTCGAGTCATAATGGAAGGGTTATGGCATCTGTAAATATTGGATGTGTAGTAGCTACTCAGCAGCAACTGCAAATACGCTATAATTAATTAATTCGAACGAAGGTTTTTGCTTACCTGTTTCACAATGAACTGACAAACATAAATGGAGAATAAATACAGTGATTTGTATGATACTGAAACGATGAATTCATTTCTCGTTTGGAACAGTTTCACTTTAAAATAGTGGTTAAATACCAAACGAGCCTCTTCATAGAACGTATATTTTTTTGTGCTATATAAATGGATATGACATGAACATACCAATGACATGAAGAATAAAGCAAATCAGTTTCTTTCATTTTATTTACTTAAAGTAACTGTTGCAGCTTAAAGTAATACGTAACTAAGTTCCATATCGACATAAATACAGTTTATGATGACGGAAAATATATCGCGTAAAAGAGATGCAGCGCAACATTTGCAAAAATTTCAAGAATTAAAGTTAAATAAATAAAAGTCGATACAAACTTAATGGCTCAGCAAATTTTCCTGGCAATACTTTTTTATTTCAACTACACTATGCATGCAAGAAATCCATATATTTTTATTTCAGTTTCCATTAGCCAACAAATGTATAAATTATTTGAAAAAGAAAAAAAAACTAAGTGATATTCACCATGCTATTGGATATGTAATAACGTATGAATTTAAGGAGTTCAAAAAAAATCTGTAGAAAAAAACCAATTTAGACTACAATGTTAAATATATTGTATATTGCAGAATAAAGGAGTCATATCAATTTTTTTTACAAAGTTTTTGATATGAACATTATGTCCGAAATACCTTTCAATACATAAAACAGTCTAAAATATGTGGAAAACTCTGAGTGTCTAATTGAAATATAATTAATTTATTTATTTTCCCGTATGCTAAGCGATACAGTTAGACAAATATTTAGTTGCATAAACGTACATACACACAAAATTACACGTGAGGCATTAAAATAGGTTGTTTATAAATTGAATAAAACATTTATTATAAGGTTATGGAAAACAATTTGAAAAATTGATAAATGGCAGAAATATTCTAAAATAAAAATGGAATAAACAAATAAATACAATGAGTAGGAAGCCAGTAATTATCTACCCAGTCAATAGCTACATTAATTTCAATCTTTAAATGCTGTTTTTAGACTTTATGTTCATTTGGCATGGCATATATTAAATAAAAATATCGTAAACACCATAAAAAATAATTTTTTGTTCACTCTTCCTGGGGTTTCACTATAATATAATAAAACAACAACTCTAATTTACATATTTAATAGAGGTAAAATATTTTGCTGTATCTTTAGCACGAAGCGCCTTCGTTCACTCCCAGAAAACATAAGGAAGAAAGATTCGTGGGACCATTTTAAGGATTAGGCAAGAATTATTAGCAAGTGTTGGCAAATATTTTCCCGGCAAAGTTTACTTTTCATTACGGGATGAAAGACTCGAACACGCGATAAGATTATATAACCTAAATGTAAAAACAATATCCGAGGCAACCAATGGATTTCTGTAGATTATTTGACAATATGGCAAAGAATTTCGTTTACGTATTTTAAGCGTCCTGTCATTTAGGAAAATACGTGAAAAATATGCAAGAACTTTTAAAATTAGGTAAAATATAATTAAATTGAAGTCGCGAAGAGTTATGTAAAATCTTTGTGTTCTAAATTGTATTTGTTCTTTAAAATTGTAAAATAAATAATATTGTGTATGGAATATTTTGCAGCATAACTTATATTTATATATATATATATATATATATATATATATATATATATATATATATATATGTATATATATATATATATATATATATATATATACATATATAATTAAAGTATAGATTTAGCCTGCCTATACATTGAAAATGTTTACACAAAAATAATTTTGAGGAGTAGAACAAAAGCATGAAAGCAATTCATATTAAATATAAAAACTTTATTTAAAAATTCTTAATTTGCACTATTTTCAATATAAGTCATTTATTTAGTTCCACATTTATAAAAATAATAGTTCAGAAGAGATAATTATTGCAGCGTAGCTCGATATTGACAGAATCCGGAGCTCTACATTAAATGCCTTTATATTCTTTAAGTGTTAATATAAAATATAATTCCTTAAATGTTTATTCTAATCAAATCATTTCAGTCAACATTTAATATTTAATGATAATAAATAATAAATTGTTTTCAAAAATCCAATAAATAAATATTATAATCGTCCGTAAATTTAATTAATTTTTAATTATAAACAAATTCATTGAAACGCTTAGAATCATTCTAGTATACAGAATATTCCATGTCACGAATATTTATTAACTTATTCATGACAAATCACCGAGAACAAACCATTGTTTAACCATCGTAGGCAGTAAAAAGAAATCAAAGATTTTTTTCTGATTTACAACAATAATCATATCTTATTATCAAGTTGTAAGTAAGGCAATGTAAAAACGGCATAGCGAGCAAAAGTTTAATTCTGATGAGGTACGTAATTCACGAGTTAGAACTTTATGAACCAAAAATAAATCTTTAAATAATAACTCATCAAATCCAGAGAAACCAACAATGAAAAGATTTTTAAAATAAAATCGAGAATTCAAGACGGTACATCACCATATTTTTACATATTTTATCTTAAATAACATTTCATTTTGACCTAATGAACGGCATTCTAATTTCTATTAAAAGCGACGAACTTTTTGGATGCTTATAAAATAATTTTTTTCTAATATTGTTTAAAATCGTGACCCTTTTTCACTATGCTAATTTTAGTACCGAATAGTAATGCGAAATATATCTGTAAAACTGTTGGCTAGATTGTACATTAAAAATAGTTTATAAAAAAATACAACGGTGATATATTCAAGAAAAAGCTTATTTTATTTTAGCAAAGGCGGAAATACTTTTAAAAGCTTTTCACCAATATCAAACCAAACCATTTCATTACAGAATTATCATAACATGAATCTTCATCATTTTATGAGCTGGGCATATATAGCTATGATATCATTAGTTAGTTTTAACGAAATTTATATCTCTACTGAAACATTATCAAGTCTCGTTACTGTTAACTTATTAATATTTTTTAATATAACCTAGTTTCATTCACAGAAGCAAGACAAATACAGTGCTTGAATGAATTGGTCTGAAAAGTTAGGCACGCAAGTGCACGTTAAGGAGGACGGCCTGTACGCAAGAAAAAATTTAAAGTACTTGTTTATATAAAGTACTGCCATAATTATGGTCCTTACCAAAACTATTAGGCTGTGAAGTTCATCCCCAAGCATAGGCTAGGGCATTACGACGTAGACTATTTTTTGTTGAAATTATTCGTTGGAATGGCCTATATTATTAAATATAATATTTTGAACGCGATTAAATAGGACGAACTTTTTTTTAATAAACCTGATAATTACGAATTGAGCTGAAATTACTAGCATTTTACATATAAATTATTATACATATAAATTTTTCGGGATATATAATATATATTTCTATTAAATATAATGTAAATATCAAACATTAACATTATTTTTACTATATAAATATGGTGTTTAATTTAATTCCCCCAGATGTAAAAGTATTACAAATTTTTCAAAAATGTTTTATTTCGTTTTGATTACTAAAACTTTTTTGATATTACATGTTTAAGCCATTTTTAATATTAAGTTGTCAACTTATAACCTGCCATCTCTACATAAACATTTCAACTTTTTATATGTATGTAAGATTGAGCTTAATTTTTAAAAGTAAAATCAAGATTAATGAGAAGATTAAAGAAAATTTAATTTAATATTACTTTACTCTTTCTTTAACCGACATCAGGGCTTACTATCGTCGATTTACTCCTCATTTTAATAAATACTAACAGCAATTTCATATTAATGATGTGAAACAATACGGAATATAAACCCTGCACTTTATCTAATAGCTCCATATAATATTCATTTTAAGCAATTAAACAACAGTCATCACTAAAAATACTGTTAGCAAAAAGATCAAACTGCAATTAATAATTGCCTTCAAAAAGAGTCTCCTTTTGGAGCAAGATGAATAAAACTCAACATTATTTATTACCTCTTATGATACTAATCGAGAAGCATTTTCCGCAAATAAAAGGCGAGAATCGAAATCAATAACTCAAACTAAACAGGATGTCCTATACTAAGTAAGAAGCAGATCGAAGGGAAGAAGAGAAAAATTTACTCCTTTCTTTTAATCCATAAAATTAATTTCCCTCTATGTTAGAATTAATTGAACGAAGCAAATTTGGTAAATATGTCCTAACTTAAAATTTTCCGTATTTGCCGATGGAAAATGTGGCTTCTTCACATATAGTAAACATGTTGAGACGACGTGTCTCTATTTTATGTCATAATCATTATTCACATCAAGAAAGAGATAAGAGCTCATAATATTTCCGCATTTTATGTTATTTGTTGATACATGATGGACAGATAATGTTAAAGAAAAATAATATATGTATTTTGCTTCGTTAGAAACTTAACGCATGCATGCAATGGTTTTTTTAACCAATCGGCAGAATATTTACTTACATTTTAATATTTGTGTAAATATACAATACACCTGACCACAAAAATTATTTTTAACTAGTATTTTATGTACTCATTTCTAGACATTTAGTTTTTTTCGTTTGAGGTACTTACGAGAAATGCACTTATTGCTGTGTTCTTGTTACATAAATATTAATATTATGGAATGAAAAACATTTTTTAAAAATAAGTTAAATAATGCCATTTAACGGACAATTACAAAGCTACACAAATAAAATTATTATTAATAAAACCGGCAGTTGTTACTTTTAATTTAATGTGAAATATTTTTTTAATTAATGGATTACATAAGAGATGAGTTATTTTAATTTTTTCTGTTAAAAACGTTAACCAAGTTTTTACAGCATAAAGTCGCAAATTTCATTAGAATCAGTCCAGAGGTTTATCTCTTACATGCGCTTGAGAAAGTCTGATATCGAATTAAATTTTTTTTAAAAATTAAAATTAAATTAAAAAATTCCATCATTAAGGTAGGTTTTGTGTAAAATGAAATTTTTGTGGCAATGAAATTCGCTGATTTTTTTATATTGATTTATGAAGGGGAGACTGAAAAGTTGGAACCCACTCTGTAGTAGCAAAGTCTCTGCTTGACACCACAGTACTAAGATAAAAACAAAAGATTCTCAATTCTCACAATTTAAGCAGGTAATTTTCTCACAGCGTCCAAACTGAGGAGTTAGAAAACGAAACTAAGTGGCAGAGTATGTGCTTGAGATACACACAACTAATTTTAAAACAACAGATCTTCAACTGTTTAGGCAAGCAGTTTTCCTGCAATATCAAGGCTGAAGAGTTGGAACCTGAAGTTCAATGTTTATGTTTAAGACCCATAATTTAAGTTTAAAAATGGCAGACACTCAAGTCATATATTTAGGTTGATAGTACAACTGCAGTATTGCAACTTGAGTCGAAACATTTAATTCAATAACATATACTGTTTAAGACCTAAAATACTAACTCAGCAACGGAAGAACCTCAATTTTGACGGTTTAGGTAGATACTACCCCACAGACTCAAGCCTGAGAAATTTGACTTCTAAGTTCTCTGTTTTATAATCACATAGTTAATTCAAAACAGTCAATTCTCGGCTTGAGAACCAATATAATATTTTAAAAAAACCGTACTTTTGCAGCATCAGGACTGAAGAGTTTGAAATCCAGAGTTCAATGAAAGTCTCTGAAACCCATAATTATTCAAATACAGTAGATACCCAAATCACACAATTTAGGAAAATAATATCTCTGCAACAATTGGACTTAGGAGTTGAAACCCAATGTTTAATAACAAGGTCTGTTTTAAACTCAACTTTAATTTTAAACTAGTATTTAGGGTATAAAGCAGAGACTCTGTCATTGAACTTCGGTATTTAGACCACAGATATTCAAATCTCACGGTACAGCTGCAGGTTCAGGATTTTTATGATATTTTTTGTACTCGTATATACTTTCCTACCTATTTACCCTATTATTTTCTTACTACGTCCATTTAAGTCAAGCTAGTCCAAGCGAGTCTAAACGTAGCCAGATGCTTGTAATTATTTAAGAAATCATACTGAAAGTATAACCTCCCAAATGAAATAAAAATCATGCCAGTTGGTTCAATTTATATTTACTGTTCTGTTTTGTTTGTAAAATTATATTCTTATCTTAATTTAATAGAGTCAAATGGAGTAATTGAAGCAATTTTCCCCATTATCAAAAATTAAATGACTAACTTAAAACTATATTCCTGTCTTATTATGTGATTTCTCCTTCATCTATCTTTTCATATGAACGAAACGCCATTCAGATTAAACGATACGTTTTAAAACCATAGATGAATATATAAATTATACCACTAACAGGGTTTTACCTTCTTTTTAAAAATGTATGGTAAATATCGTGTGCACCTTTAAATATGATTAAGTAATAGTATTAATTATTGTAAAACGAAACATTAAATTGCTGTTATCTATAATACAACCATTTATTTTACTTAAACTAACAACATAAGGGCTTTTGCTCCCTGCCCTTTATTATTATGCATAAAAGGAATATTTTTTCACATTTTAATAGCAATAATGCTTAGCATATGTAAGAAAAATACCTACGTCGAACAGAGAGGCAGATAGAATGATAGCGAAGTCTCGACCTAAGAATTCCTGTTTTATGATTTTGTAGGGAATCTTACAAATACAGATAATCATCACACTTCAGTGTCCAATAAATTGGATTGTGAAAAAAACTTGTAAATGAAGAAAGAGTGATAAGAAAGATAAAAGTCAATGAAAATTATAAAGTGAAGTGAACGAACCCATAAAAGTATTTTACTTCTTAGTTTGTACATTCTTGTAAGAGGGGGCGTGATCATGGTACGTAGTGTGTTGCAGATAAATTAGTGTAATTTAGACGCAGCAAGAATCATTCAAAATTAAACCCGAAATGGCAATTTCGGGTTTAATTTTTAATGATTCTTGCTGCGTCTAAATTACAATTTAAGTACAGACGGACCACAATACAATTTTAGAATTTTGCACAAATATTTCCTGATGCTTATTTCAAAACAATAACATATTCTAAAACAATAAACAGAAATGATATGCAGACGGAGCTGTAGATGTACACAAAATATTTTAACTCTAATTAAAAAGGGAAGGTGAAGAATATCTGCAGTTAAAATTATAACTTTCATCAAGAATATTTTAGACTGATCTGAGACAGATTACGAAATATGGCTACATTATCTTACAAAAGTATATGGTAAAATTGAGAATTTTCACTATTACGCTATTGAGCCTAGATCCCTCCTTTAGCACACTAACTTTGCCAAACTTCATTTCTTTCTATAGTTAGATCTTTCCCGCCACTTTCAGATCATCTTTCTGGTTGAGGACCAAAGCAATGGTTCTACCACCTCCATTTCAAAATACTTTTATGCCACTTCCCATAAATTCTATAGCTCACATGATCAGCCAAACGCCATTACACAAATATATAACGATGTGTCACATTTGTTGGTCTTCGAATTTCGATGTTCATATTCTGTCATGAATACATATTCTGTCATGAATTTACATCCGTTTCATCGACGATAATATCGTCGATGAAACGGATGTAAATAATTCTCGTTTCCTATTTATGTTTATGCATTTACTAGACTTGTCGAGGTGTTCAGATATCTCTTCCAGATGGCGGATAAAACGTTTTCAAGTAAGGGTAAAGCCTTGTATTGCCCCCTTTTTGCCTCAATCAACTCTGGGATACTGTGTAGGAATCAAAGAAGATCAGGTGAGTAATTCTAATGTTATTTAAATATTCAGTTTCACCTTTATATTTCAAACAAGTGTTTGTGATTTTAATTTTATGCTAGGAATCATACAAAAAGGTAAAAACAAAAATATTCTAACTCCAAAAATAATTCAAAACTATCAATAATCCCCCACGGTCCTTTAAATAACAAAATTTTATGAAAATGTACATATCCGTATATTTACAAAATTTAGGAAATATTTAAAAAAAGGAGACTGCGCTTTTCCACGATAGTAAAAGAATTTACTTGAAGCAAATCTTAGTCTACTTTACATTGAGTTGGCAACATCAACAATTTTTAAGAGATAAAATAGTTCAATTAATTAAATTAAATCTAATTCGATTATTCTAATTTATTTTTCTTTCCGCCCGTTTCCGGAAACAATTTTTGTGTTTTATTTAAATCTTTTTCTATGTCATTTCTAGTTATGCTCCGAGTGCAACTCCATTCTGGCACTCAGTAATTAAATATATCTGGAAATGAATTTTAAATTCCACCATTTGCCCTGTTATAAGCTAAAGGCAATAGATTTTATTCACTTGTATTATTGAATTTGTCACTGGCTCTAATGCTTCTAAAGCCGTATCCATCTCATCCTAGATAATATCTAGATTGACATTGGTTTTAATTGATTTAAAATCCGGCCCTCAATCAAATTTTATTTTTTCGGCTTTTCGAAAACCGGATAAAATACGGGCTAGCTTATTTATAATAATTTGTTATTTAAATATATTTATAAATTATAGTATTCGGATAGTTTCTGGGCTAGGATAATTTTATTTAACTAAATTGATTTTATATTCGAATTAGCATAATTAATATTTACATTTGGTTACGTGCTAATATAATTACATTTATTTTGATTGGGATAGATATCGGAGTATAATAAAATAATATTTACGATATTTGAGTACATGCTTATAAAGCATAATTTTATAACTTGTATAATATATTCTACAAATTCCTAAATAATTTTACTTTCGAACTGCGTAATTTAATAAATAATAATTTGAATTGGTTTTTGTATATTAATAACAAGTTTTATTCTCAAAATGAATAAACAATTTTTAACGTTGACACCAAAAAAAAAATTTGTTTGCACGTATTACGCATTTATATAATCAGTCGTCAGAGATAAGGTGCTTTGATTCGAGAAGCGATAAAACGTTCATCCAGCAATTAGACATGTTCGAAGAAATGCATAATGAATGTTGAACCGTGATGGATAGCATGGTTGACAGTAACAAAAAAAAGAATCCGAAGAATGCACCTAAATATAGCGCGCTAGATGCTTAGGATGACTTAAATTTGTGGGTAAAGCAAATCAAAATACGACTACGTCAAGCTTTTAAAACCATATCATCAAAGAAATAGGCAACTGGTGCTGATATTAAATGGTTAATTAAATTACCGCCGACAGAGTTTACATTCAATAGAAAGATAGAAATTTGACGTACATTTTATGAATCTTTCAAATCGAATATTCATGAGAATAACAGATTAACTTACTTGCAACATGTCCTGAATTAGGTGAGAAAACTTACGGAAGGCACTTTAAAAGTTATCAGTGATGTTGTATCTACAGGTGAAACGTATTCCATAATTTAGGATACCTTAGTTAAAAAATACGTAAAAGTATAAGCGTTCATCGGGGATGCTTTATTTGAATAATATTTTAGATTCTAGATTCGAGTACAAATATTTTTGAGAGTCTTGACTCTTTTATTTAGAAGTTTTTGGCATCCGTTTTGGCACTTAAGCATCTATTTGTGGATTTAACGGAATCCATTATATTGCATTGTGCCATGAGAAAAACAGACTCACAAACGGCACAGGCTTTTGAGTTGTTGCTACGCAATGATGATGTTCTTACATGTAAAAATTTAATTAAAATTTTGCAAGAGCAAGTAAAAATATTGAATGCGTCTAAACATTTAACTTTGGTTCAAACCATGAACTCTGCTACTATTAAATTTCCGTGTTCAAATAAGTCGCCTACTAATCGGTCATAGCATATGCAGTTAAGCAAATCTTTTGTGGTTGGTAGGCAAATTAAAATTATTTCAATATCATTGTCGTCTTACATCAATACTTGCTTGTTTTATAATAAATCGCACCATTTAATTTCTGTCTGTCCTGACTTTAAAAAGCTATATTCGCTACAAGTTCGCCATGAATTTTAAAAATAAAGAAACTTTATTCTGGGACTATATTCTAGCAAACAATGTAAATTTTTGCTTCGATGTAAACTATACGGATAGCGTCATCATAAATTATTACATTTCAATTAAGAAAACAGTAATATAAATTCTAAGGTGCCCTTACATACTTGGGAAATGAATTCGAAAAATGAATTATCATCGGAAATCGTATATTCTAAGAATTCACACGACCATAAAGTATCGAATAATTCAGTGTAGTTACGGGCTGAGATCAAACCGAATAATAATATCTTACTATTAATAGCACTAGTATATGCCAAATTGCTTAAAGATGTTTCTGAAATTATTTAATGTTTGTATTATTTTTTGACTCGAATTTATTAGAGAATTCGAAAGAGTTTGAGATATTGTTTGTTTGCTCTGTAATTAAATGGTTCATATTTAGATAGTTTCTGATTTAAGCTGAAATTAATTCTTAAACCTTTAGTCGTTTTATTCTGCGACATCCTCCGGTTTCTTACTTCTATTCGGAGAACGGTACAAATTTTGTGGGTGCTAAAGCACAGTTAGACGTACTTTACAATTATTCAATTAATTCTGAATTTCAATTTGAACTAAAGGGTGAATTTAACCATAGGCGTATCGAATGGAAAATGATTCCGCCAGGTGCACCCCAATGTGGGGGAATATGAGAATCAAATATAAAGAGTTAGAGACTAATACGTATCGGGTAGTTAGAACCCAAATTTTTGTGAAGAATTACGAACTGTATTATTACAGATCGCGTATTAAATTCAAGTTATAATATCTGCCCACTTTCTCATGTCGATTCCATTGAAATATTTTACTGCGTGAGATCTTTCTGAGGAGCGTTTTAATCCTAATCAGAATAAAAAATTATTAGATCAAACAGTCCAATCATTTTAAAAAAAAATTGTGCTTGGAATATTTGCATACGTTACAACTTGGACAGAGCTAGACGTCTTCTGATCGTGTTGATGATATTCTCAATGTAATGTAGTAATATTAGTAATGTATTCAAATTAGTCTAGATTGTTTGATGTTTTTGAAATTGCTACATTCACTTGTTTTAGATACTTTTGCAAGTGCAGCTTGTTTTAATACTAGTTTTTAGCTTCCTTTTCGTCTTCGAGTTTCTGCTGAAACAAGTCGTGGTGATAAATGTAATCCGACTAAATTAAAAATGAATGAAATACTGTATTTGGTCACCACAGTTTCTATTTACATAAGCTTGCTGCTAAATTGTCCATCTATATAGTGACATTTATGGCAAGTTTTTGAATTTAAAATGATCAAAAGTTATTAAAAATTACAATTAATTTAAACTCGTCTATTTTAATTTGAAATCAACTATCAACATATTTTTTGAATCATCCATTATTGTGTTGGATATAATCAGTGAGTCAAAGACTTGCTCATGTTGAGGAATAATTCATTTTGGAGTTCAAATACAATTAAAGAAGTAAGCCTTATCGACGCGTATGTCATCCTATTTGGAAACTTCATAGGAAGTTCCCGGCTCTTATCTATAGAGTTTCCGGCAGGGCAGAAATCAACCTCGTGCAGAAATCTTCAGGTCAGTGAATGATTATGAATTTGTGCATATCTGTTATTGTAATTCCAAGAAAAAACTAATGAATAAACTAATGATATAACGACTCCGTAATCAGACTTGAAAATACTACCTAATGGCAATGGAGTAAGGTAGACATATAATTTATATAAACGCTGACTCTTCTAGTCGGTGATTGTAATAAGTTTGAATCTGAACAAATATTTTTCAGATTAGTTTAAATATCCTTTTTGCGTTAGTACTAATTTGTTCGTGTGGCGTAATAAGGAAGTATAGCTAGGTTCTAGATAAAGTTTTTGCATGCTTTTCTCTATGTCCCTGACCAAACAATACTTAAAATTTAAAAAAAAAAATGTTTTTTATCCCTTATTATAATAAACCGTTCAAACCAGACAAATATTATGTATGTAATTAGTTTCTTTTTTTTGAGTAGGTACTTCATTTGACAATAACATTTCTACATTAGTATTTTCTAATGTTAACTATTGGGATATGTGCGGAATAATATATTTATTACTATGCCAAATTTAGAGTTTCCGTATCAACGGGTTTCTGAAAAAAAAACGGCTGTGATAGACAGACACATGTTTGATCTTATTAAAAATTTAAAAAAATAAGTTAGTGTTTTAAAAATGTAATTCATGGTATACTTTCAGTATCGTTCAAAAAATAATAAACGGACTAGAATTCTAAAAATATTTTTTATGATATTACATTGAAATTATTTTTTTGTTCATTTTTTTTTGTAACTTCGTAATCAGATTTGAAAACGCTACCTGGCTAATGGCATGCATATAGTTGTATAATGGAGTAGGGTAGGCACATAATAGATGTCAGTTTCGTTTCCATGGAATAGTAAGCCAAGAAAAATATGACTGCATTAATTTAATGTTAGAGTTGATATGATTATCAATATTGAATGCATTAATTTCAAAGTTAGAAATGACTGAGTGACCATACTCAGTCATTTCTAACTAAATACAAAAATTAATTAAACAGGGTTGATTAGCATGTTGTAAACAAACGTTTTACTCAAAAATATAAAATTTTACTATACATTTCAATAGAAGACCCACCCAAACTTTTCTTTGGGTTAACAACAATTTTTACTGACGGTGTGATATGGACTGCTGATATTATAATAATTTTCTTGAGAAATATAGATAAGCTCTTGAATATATTCGTAGTTTGCGTTTTAACAAGGGAAATAAACAATGACTTTAAATGAATTGTTCCTCTTACATGATATTGGGAGTAAAAGCATAACCAAATATACGACCTCAGAGTTATCGACACAATTAACAAGTAATTGGGAAAATAGCATTTTTGAAATAAATACCCGTTAGAGAAAATGGATTAAATCATGCTATTACAAATCGTAATGGTCAAATAACTGTAACCGTATATTATAGAATTTCAAAGTCGTTTAATTTTTAGGTTTCCGTTACTAAAATTATTCCGGTCTTATGAAATCACTCACCTATAAATCTGTTACAGTCGTTTTTATCTCAGGAACCGCTTGACATTAAAACTTGAAATTTGATTTAGTGATAAAACATATTGATGCACAATTACCTCAGCCACTAAAAAGTACGCAAATTTTAGGAAGGCAAATTAAATACTCGATATCTTTTGCTTTGATTCTATGTACAATGTGGGGAACTGACAGAAAGGGCTAGCAATGAAAGTATCAAAAATGTTTTCTTCATTTTATATGGTAAAATTATTGGATATGCATAATAATAAAATTATTGGGTTTATATCTAAAGCTAATTAAACTAAAATGTTCAAGGGACTCAAAGAAAGGTTTTCTGAACTCAAAGCAAATATTTTAAAAAAAACTGTAGCGATTAATGTGAAACTTATATATTTTCTTAAATATGCACCATTTATTGTTGCCAGTGAAAAATATAAGTATATTGTAATAGGTATAGTAGGCCTTATATATACTCTATGGAATTTTATATAATAAATATATTAACAGGAATACTATCGTCACCAAAAGGTTCTAAGTTTGAGGAATCGTTTGAGTTCTAGTTTTGTTTATTTTGAAATATTACCTCCAGCATGAGCATGTAGGTAAATTAGTAAATTTAGAGTGTTTTGATTTTTGCTAAAGTAAAAATGCATTAATTTCAAAATGACTATAGAGTAGAGAGTGCGATATACGTAGAAAACTCATTTTATTAAAATTGAGTGAAGTGACAGGATATATCGACACGATTCTCAAATACGATGTGATTATCAAATACGATGATCATCCAAAATCACAGGCATCAGACCTGTTAAGCCTACTTTGACTAATGATATACTGCGCATAAAGAGAATACGTAGAAATGAGAACGTTATTTTTGCATATTGGCTTTGATTTTAAAGGATCTTATTGGGCTTAAATTTAATGGATATTATTAAGCTATAGTTGGCAAGCTGAAAGAAATAGACTTTACTAGTAATAACCCCGTGTTATTCATCATTGTTTAAAATAAAACTAGACCTCAACTTTTTGTTAACTGACTTGAATGTGAAATACTTATGAATGGATTTGGAAATAACCAAAGTATATATATATACATTTCTTTCAAGTTTAAAAGTAACATCCCGGCCACCAATAAATTGACGGGGAATTAATTTTTCATCCTGTCCTCTTTAAAACCAAATTAGCCAGGTCAAATTTTTCATCCGCATGATCCACAAAATTAGTACGATTATTAATAGTGGAATATTTAGGGAGGAAACCACGCTGGCCATCGTTTGAATGGAATAAGAGTTGGATTAGATAGAACGAATTTAAATAAATTATGACTAAAGTGAAATAATTTTGTTTAACATTATTTTTTCTGCATTATTTTCCGGATATAGGAAACAACTCTTCACGTTTTACATAACGGTCGCAATTACTCTCATCTAAATAGATGTAAATAAAAGGTATTTCAATTAAAATGACATTCTTGTTTTAGTATATTATAATAAAATAAATATTTTATGTCATAATATCATGTAGTTAGGCCCTATTGGTTGAAAGTCAAACATATTTTCAATAACATTTAGATAAGACGTAAATTAAAATGTTTTTGGTATTTCAAATATTTCATGTTATATAATCGTTATTACCATAGTATGTGAGTGAGTTTAATCAAAATAAACTGACTAAAGCTATTTATATCTGTCAAACTCGGAGAAAAGGCTTAGAAAAAAAATTTCAAAATATAATTTTTGTACAATCATTTTTCCGTTATCGAATATTTCATCAGAAATAACACCTGATTTGTTTTCCTTTTACCCGTTTATTCAGAAATTGTTCCTTTTAAATAATTTTTTGAAATATATTTTTAATTTAACTAATTATACATTAGGAATTCACGCTACGAGGGTTCCTTACAATTTTAGGCAAGTTAATAATTTGAGGATATACAGTATTTCTATCAAAATATTTAAAACTTTAATATTTTTTTGCGAGAAACATAATATCTCTCATAAATTATATCGATTTTTTTTTAGATCTCTAGTAGAAGTTTTAAAAAACCTGTTGTTTTTTTAAAATTATTACTTTAGCAGTTCCGGAGATAAAGAGCGAGGGAAATGTTTTTTTGTAGACGTTTTCAATAATATCACTTTAAATAATATTCTAAAAATTAATTAACAATATTTATAACTTGTTATTTCAGTTTGTACTCCAAACGATTTTTAAAATTTTTAAAAGATTTAAGTGTGATTAAAAGGCAGTCTGCAACGAAAATTATAGTTTTATTTCTTTTTTTAACGTAATTCTCATTTATGATCAGAACAATGACGTGAATGTTATAAAAATAATCTTTCTTACAATATTAACTGGAAGCTGTAAAAATATATCAAGTCCAATAATACTAACAATATTCTCTGCCTTTTTTCACCTTCACAGAATTGTTTTTCGTTGAGGTATAACCAGTTTTCCAGCATTATTTTCTTTATCTACTCCGTAATCTGAAACAGCCACACTTTAGGCACGTTATGGACGTGCACAGAATAACATATTTTTAGAAGCATCTCTAGTATTTTAGTATAGTTTTTAACTTATGGAATAGCGCTTTCTTTTAATCCATAATATTCTTTCAAATATTAGCCTTATTACACACAATAAAGGTCCCTGTAAATTTATTTAATTTTTCTCTAGTTTCCTTTTAACGAAACCTATACTTTTTCTATAGCAAAGCCAAAATACTTAGCGATACGGACGTGTTATTTTCAAATTTTAATTGTTTTCACTTTAAAAGAGAGAAATTTTCCAATAAGATACATTTTCTTATGCGTACTATGTGAGATAATTAACAATTTCAGTAAATTTTTTTTTAATTTTTGAAAGGAAATTATTTCAAATAGGTACCACAGAGGTATGGTAAAGATGTTGTATAGACAACTGACATATCTTAAGGAACTCTAAACCAGTTTTGATAATTGGAGACCGAGTTTGAACTCATTTGATATTTCTTTACAAACAGCGAATCTGATAAAGGGTCCAGAACGTGATGAAAGGAACCCCTTAACTGTGAGGAACATATGCAGAGCATTTGGACTTGTTTAACAATCTTGGCAAGTCTTTTGTCCGCGAGTAATAGCTAGGGTCTGATAAAACAACCGAAAGGTGGTGACAAGAACTCCTCGTTGCAGGTATGTACAAAGGTATGGAAAACTAATCAATGTATAAAACACAGTGGTATTTAAAATATTTGCGGAGAAACAAAAACCTATGTAATTTTCCTGTAAAACTTTTTACTCTTTCATCCTTTGATATTTCTCAATTTATGTTCGTCGGTTAATTATAAATGATTAGAAATCATATTTAGCATCTTATCGTATTTACATGAATATTTTAGTTTTTTGAGCCTATAGTTTCAGTTCAAAGTCGTTTATGTGACAAGATTACGGAACCTCGAAATTTGTATCACTTAATGTCGATGTTTTAATAACCTGATTTTACCAAATCGTGAGAAAAGAAGATCATAAGAAAGTAAATTACAAAAATATATTACAAAGAAAATATGCATTACGTTAACTAAGAAGAGCTAAAAACGTATAACTTAACAGTAAATAAAATATAGGGTTATTCAACTGCAAGGTTACGAATAATAACAAGATGATTGGGTTTGTATTTTTAAGGGACTGAAATAAAAATTAAATATCATGTATTTTCATGATTCATAAATAAGTCTAAAATTTTAAAATTTCTATTAAACATATCTTTTATTAAGAAATAAAAGAATACGCTTCATTAGTTGTGACCCCAAGAATTCAGTGCAAATGAAAATAAAAGTTGATGAGAAGAAAGTATTTAAATGCTCGGAAGCCACCAAAGTTAAAATTGTTACAAGGCAACCAAATGCGATAGATGTAACTGTTTACAAAAAGCCAATAGGTACTACACTTTTTTCGGCCATTAAAAATAATGAATTTTACCGAAAAACTTGGTGTCTATAATTTTTAAACTATATATTAATGTAGTACTTTAAAATAGTTCACCATGCAAATGTCAAATTTTACGTAGACAGGTATTTAAAAAACACCTATATAATATAATATAAACATTTAATACAGTCTACCATGATTTAATTTTTGTTATTGAACTCAAAGAATGTGGTTCTTTGCAGAAGTGTAGTTTTAGAATGTGTGTTTTTTCAAACGGAATCATTAATAATATGTATTCACTCCTTGTTGTCCCAGATGTAATTTAACTAATTTATATAAGATATTGAATGTCAGTTTTAAAAAGTATGATTTAAAGGGCTAGAAAAAGATAGAAATACACTGATGATTAATTACTGAAAAACAAATTAAATATAAACTGAAGCTGAGCAGTAGAAACGAGAAAAATCCTAACGACTCGTGACTATCCTACCGCGTTATCTCGTATTGAATTCAACATTTGCGTCTCCTAATACATTATTCAAGAGATTATTTGGTAATCCCGGCTAATGGCCTGCGTGTTAATCGACCACTTAAGCCCGGTATTTCTATTTTAGGACATAATCATTCTTTGTGAAGTCATTCATAATCGCATCTTCCACATGTACACTACCTTTGTAACGAGAATATCAACATGAGAACCAGATATACTCTGCTTATCATAAATTTTAAATCATTTGCTTTAAGATATTATGATAATTCTGGGATAAATTTATATTAGATGTAAACAATTTTGCTTTTTTTTTTTCTTTTCGTGTTTCATATTAACATTGGTAAAACGAAACACTGGCATTATGTGAGTCATGAACAATGCCTCACACATTTTAGAAATTATAAGTAATAAGCTAATGGGACGGTATGATTTAGGGTCGTCAAGTTGGTTGTCAGGTTTTTGCGTCATTATTATCTTTGCTTTTTTCCATTGAGGTGGGAAGAAACTAATTTAAGCATGGCCTTATAAATGGATGTGAGTAATTTTATTCCGGAGGGTGGCAGTTCAGCCAGGATGGGGCTTGTTATGAGGTCATAGCTGGGAGATTTTTCATAGTGGATTTTTTAATTGCACCTATTATGAAGTAATAAGTGCTTTGTGAATTTGAATACATCTCTTTCCACCTAAGCGAAAGTGGATTCTTCTGCCAGAAGTCACAGACTTCTTTTTCACGGTCAGGTGGGCATTCTTTTGAATGAGGCTTGAATAATCATATTAAGTGTGTAGAGACGGTTAGCGCTTTTTCAGTTTCTGTACGAGCCCATATCCCTTCGGACATCCATAGGAATGTTGAAGCAGTTATAGACCGGCTTTTTAAAGTGTTCAATAGCAACTATAAGGTTGTGTTCTGATTTTAATCTCACCGGATCTGCAAATGCAGCATCAATAAGGTGCCAGTATAGAGTCCTGCAGTTATGCAAGATGCACTTAAGTTATTTTTGTATGAGGGTAGTGAACAAATTTATAATAATTGGTGAGTGGTCTGATGACATTTCGTGACAACTGCTGCAAGAGATATATTTATAGGAAATGAAATCAATTATCAGTGATATTTTTTATCACCATTTCTTAACGATATAAAAAAAAACAATAACCTAGTTCAATATAGCAATAGAATTTTTCTTGGGTGTCAACTGTGATTGTGCGTGCAGCCGCCCACGAAAATTGCGAACTATGACGGGAAATTTTTTTTTAAGTAGGATCTTTTATTTAATTATAACAATAAGTATTACAATTATAACGACTAATGACTAAGCATAATGATATAATTATGCGCCGTTGGCTCTTGATTTATAGCGGAGCCCTTATCGGTCTCGGAGTTCACAGCTTTCTGATCGCAATCTTATACTTCAGATTTACTAGTTACATTATCCGGTATAAGATTAGTGTTCTAATCAAGGGTACCTTGACTGCTTCCAACTCTATCATCAAAGTGACTTATTTGACATAGTTTTTACTGATTATCTTATTAGACCTGAGGTTGAGCGGTATCATCATGAGTACTTCGACGGATATCCTCTCGATTTATACATTAGGTTAACGAGGTAAAGACGGTCGCTGGACTTACTTAAACCAGGTTTGCGATTGACAGACTCCCAACATGAGTATCCAAATAATTAATTAATTATAATTAGGTTCGAAATCTTATTTGACATTTAATAATGATAGTGCTAATATTTAATCGATACTTTTTTAATGAATTCAACGCTTTCGATTTATTATTTTTTTAAAATATATATCGTACATAAAATAAAACATAACTGTTTAAATTTCTGTAATATTCGGAAACATGTCATATTTTTGTTATCATATTTTATTTAATAAAGCAGTCGAATTATTTAAAATTTATTTTAAATTATCTACATAAAATAGGATATATTAGATTTATTAATATATTGTTTTAGGAATACGACAAATTTTCATTAAATGAACAACTACTCCTAATCTTTAAATTTTTTTTTATTCATTACAAAATATATTCTTATTTTTTTCCATTAGAGATGGCATTTTAATACCACTATATATACACCACTACGTATATTGTCTTAAAAATTTAAATAAAAAGTAGAAGGCTATACTTAAAAATGTGACGTATGAAATCTAATTGGATAACACTTTGCTCGTAAATAATCTACATCACGCTGTGTAACATCGTAGTAAAACTGTAATCGTAACCTTAAATATTTAATAAAGCTAACCAACAAAACTATTTCAAAAGACGTTACATAATATTTCATGATAAACTCATTTTAAAAGATTAATAAGATTATTGGAAAATACATTGCAGAGCTCACTGCCTTTTCTGCTTTTTATTACACTTAAAAAATAATTATTAAACTTCTAAAAAGTTCATATAAGACGTAACTATAAGTACAAAGAGAAATAAGAAGTTATTCCTAGAAATGGTAAATAAAGTTGTTAAAACATATTTCATTAATATCAAGACGGTTTAAAAGAGGATAGCAAACTTAAATCACAATCACCATAGGAATAAGGAAAAAATGTGTACAAGCTAACAACATGCAGTCTATTGACGATAACAACTTTTCAGAGTAGAAACTTTTTTGTACTTTACGAATATTTCTGCATATTCCAAGATTAATTGTTTCATATTACGAGTGAATAATGTAACTTATTCGAAAATAATATCTTTAATTTACACAATATTATTCCCAAATTTTCTCTATTAGTTGTATTAATAAAAATCCTATCTGATCATGGCGGATAGCTTTCAGTACAAAACTATTCATTCAATTAAACTCAGGTTTTTGTGAAAACCAGATCAATACCTTGGAATTATTTGTTAACACTAGATGGCGCGTTTTCCGATCGCTGGTAAAATATATTATATCCATGTAGAGAGTAGATGTTTTAATATCATCGTGGATAAAATAATATTAGTACTTTGTGATTATTTATTTTGTTATTGATAACATTTATTTTGTTATTGTATCAAAAGTAAAGGAATATTCTATATATATATAAACATTATAATAATATATGCGTCAGTACGTCAAAGGTACATACCAAATAAACTGAGGCAGATAATTTTGAATAAATGGGTATTTATCCTTTCCACGAAGTGAAAATTATTTGAAATAATATTGTGATTATTTTTCAGGAGGTTACACAGAAAATAAACACAAAATTTGTATGCAAAGTCGCAGGTCGCCTTTTGTGACAGTTTAATTTATTGTAAAATTCTGAAATTCTGAAATAATCGAGATCGGTGTTTCGGATACTTTGGCAATCAGATCTTTGCAGAAGTCACATCTAATCCCAAATAAGTATTGCTAATTGTTTTATAGTCTCCATGGGAATATTATTAGAAGTTTCTTGGTTGATATTAATAGATTTATCCTTAGGAAGTATAAAATAATTTTGTAAGAAATTAAGTAATTCTCTCTGACATCAGCTTTTAAATTTCTCTTTCATTCTTACTTTCCATAGATACCAGGCAGGGTTCGCAGTGCCTTATAAGCAATGACACGTTGTTTACCTTGAATATTTATTATATATGCATCACATATTTATAAATATTTAAACGTCTTTAATTTATGGTATTCAAGTGAAATCCGCACTTCAATATATAATTTTTAGTACAAAGCGAACATTACAATCAATTTTATATAAAACGTATAAAGTAATTCCTATGAAATTACAAAATTGGGAATGGGAATCGGTTCATACTAAATTAAAAGTGATTACCTTACTTTAGACTGTCAGCTCATAGTCCTAATATAAGCTGGAATTGACAAGATTATTCCAGCCACAGAACAGATAGGTAATCCCGACTATATTCGAATTCTTGTTTTATTAAGCACTCAAGCAAATAATCATTGTACATTATAAAGTTGTCAATCTGTGTCTGCTATCATTCTCGTAATTGTCTCGTAATTATCTCGAGATATTTTTATTAAAAATTTATTAGTTTTCCGGTTTTTAAGTAATGTGTTTGACTGGAATTGACGAGATTATTCCGGCCACAGAAAAGATAGGTAATCCCGACTATATTCGAATTCCGTGTTTATTAAGCACACAAGCAAAGAATCATTGTACATTATAAAGTTGTCAATCGGTGTCTGCTATCATTTTCGTAATTCTCTCGAGATATTTTTATTACAAATTTAATAGTTTTCCGGTTTTTAAGTAATGTATTATATTTTGTCAGTGAAATACTTATTGTGTTTTAGTGTGCATAAAAATAAATGTTTTATTAATGTATTTTTTGAATGTGCATTTTCGTCGTTAGAGTAAACAATGGCGACTATCGAACATTGCTCTCTTTATTATATTATTAAGATATAATTTTTAAGTTTATCTTTAAGTGAAAACAATGTTATATTTGAGAATGCTAGATCGCAGCCAATTTTGAAACTAAGCGTTCATAATAAATCTAATATAGGGCATTTTTACGTATTTTTTATGATTAGTGTTGTTGGCTAAACGGAAATTGCATTACAATGAAATGTTTTTCTAGCCTTGTTTATCATTCGGAACTAAATTTTGGAAATGGAATAAAGGTGGTTTTGGTAAACTAGGAAATTTGACAAACGGATAAAAATAATAACAAGTTCAATTTAGCTAAAATGTGAATTTTTTTTTTGTTTTAAATCAAATAAAATAAATAGAAAACGAATTAATAACCAAAAATAAAGTACCGTCATGATTGTTTTGTTAAAAAAGTGATTCGAAAAAGTTTCCATATAAATGTGCACTTTGTCAAAGAAGAATAAATTATAACTTTTTGATATAATTTCCATTCTTAGTAACACGAAACAAAGAATTTGGAAATACAAAGAGAAATTGACATAAAAAAGAAACAAAAAGAAAAAATTAAAATATGAAAATGCGCAAGTAGATTGCATAAAGTAAGGTTATGAAATTTATGTTTGACAGATTATTGGAACCGTTTCTTCATAGAAAAAACATTTTTGAAATCATTTTTTTCATGCATGGTTTTTATGTTATTATTTCATTGAAAATAAAAAAAAACGGGATATTTACATTTTTGCAACATTGAACTTACACCAAAAATATATTATTTCAAAAGAAATATTTATCATGCATAGCAAAACTTGAAAATTTTGGCTCTTCGTGTATAGACATTTATATTGAGAGGTAACTAGCTATTGCGAATCGGGAACATAATAAAATGAGAGATAGAAATGCAATTAATTTAGAGGTTAATAGACCCTGTTATATTTTGAAGTAAATAATATCAGCTATTTTGAAGTAAATAATATTAGGTCACATTGAAAGTCGAGGTAATTAGTTTTAGAATTTATTATTTCTGAGTGCCTATAATTCTTTTATTAAGACGCATGTTCAATCTATTACACCTTTAATGATATTTTTGGAGCTATCATTGACGGTCTCGAACATTTCCATCCATGCGTATATATTTATAACATTTTTATATGTCACAACTTTTGCAGATTGCCCTTCCTACATAGCACTGCACACCACTGATTCCAGAATATATTGTGGATTCCTCATCTCCTTTGAACTTGAATACTGTGGATCAATCGACTGTGGAAGTATATCATTTTTACAAAAATTATTTTCAAACATTTCAACCACAATTTGTATTCTCAAAAACAATAAACTCGATCAGCAAATAAATTATACCAAATAATTTTGTCACCCGATTGTTGATACAATGTTTCATAACGCAACTTATTTCATTTTGCTGTGGTATTTTATGGACGGTATTTCCATCAATCGAGATCAAGCTTTATCGTGACTTACCTGATATCATAGTTAATAATAGCTAATTTGCATAAATCCTAATTTATAATATATATAGTGTCGTTTCTCTATTAACCCATGTATCCTTTGCATTTATAAAACGAGTAAATTCAGTTTGTTGTAACATTCAATTGTAAATATTCAAGAATAATTTCATAAAATCATTTCAGAAAATATTTATTAAATATTTGCAAAATATTAAATACTTACTATTAAAATATTTGCCAGTATTAATTATGATGAAATGTTTTGCCTAATATATCTTTTACAGGTGTAAAAATATGGTAAATATTTTCAGCAATTATGAGGTGTAGAAAATTACCGATTATGCATTTTTCTGTACTTTTCCATGACAAGGCTTTTTCAAATGGTACCCTACAATAAAATGGGCTAATAAAATGTATTATTGTAACAAATTTCAAGTTCCTACACCGCAGTTGGTTGGGACTGGTAAAATTGGTTCGGACAGATGGACGGGCAGCCAGACATGAGAGTGATCTTATAAGGATTCCATATTTCAGTTTGAAGTACGAATCGCTAAAAAACTGTCATATATGCACTGATTAAAAGAAAATAGAATTTAAATTGAAATAAATAATTTTTTTCCTTTATAAATGGATCCTGATTCTAGCAAAATATCTGGTTATTGTGATATATTTCAATAATACTGTACAAATTTTGGTTTTCTGACAGTAGTTTCGAACCCATATTATAAACCGAACGTTATTCCAGAGATAGAAATAATACAAGGTAAATTCAATATAGAATTGAAAATATGGATGAAAATAAATAACTGAAATAATAATAATTTAAATATTTAATAGCTGATATGATCGAAGTTGTTGTCGCCCGTAATGCATGTCACGCGAATACCACAATAAATATAAAATACAATATTTCAAGCATGGAATAAAGCGACGTAAGCCTATCCTATCAGGGACAGGTTTAACTCACCGATTCTCGTGGTTTCTGCGAAAAATTTAAAATACGAAAAGAATTTGGTTGTACGATTTATTTTTATTTCAATATATCCATAAACGTAAAACATGATTTTACAGTTGACTATATACATAAAAGACCAGCATAATTTCTTTGGTTGCCTCTTATACAATTTCATTATGCATTCTTTGTCAATGATTCGCCTAAAGAGACATTTTTTCCCAACTTTTATCAGCTTTTCTATAAATTGTATTACTTAAATTTTAATAAAGGAAAAACGAGTGTACAAATAAAAATAAATAAATTATCTGTCCAGAGTTATATACCAACATGAATGGAAATGAACAAAAAGCGGATCAATTTGCTGAATCCTTAAATAAATTTATATATGCAATCGGTATGCTGCAAAGTAAATTTTTCCTCAAACCGAACATGAATTTCTGTTGCTGCATTCTTATTCACATTGCATAAAAACATTTTAGTTTTTAAATTGATTGATTAAATATTTGCAAATTTATTCTGCACATTAATAATTCGCAGCGTCATAAAGCCCTATAGCATTCCTCATAAAAAAAGAAATAATTTGTAATTTTTTTCAAAAACTGCCGTCTCTGCTTATACCGTTTATAAAAACTTAGAATAAAAATGAGGACATCTGATCATTATATATATTACTGCCCTTCATATTTTGGATTTCAGCACAGTGAAGACCAGCCAATACCCACCATCTCGATTCAGTTTGATCTGCTATATATGATCCTAAATAACAGCCAAGTTTAAATGAAAAGACCTTTGGGGTCTCACTTTTTAAAACTCAAATAAGTTTGCATTTTATTCTACTTAATGCACTTTATTTCAGCTCTCTATTGGCCTCACTAAAGAAAATTAAATTTTTCGAATACATTTTAAAAAAATTATAATACTAGTCTCGCAACTGTACTTTACACAATAGGTGACAATGTTTATTGAAATTTTTAAATTTTATTAATATTTTACTTTTTGTTTAGCTACAATATAAAAAGAGGAATTGCGGGAAAACGTTCAGAAATTTGATATTTTTATTTCCATCATCTCAGTTTTCCCAACAATCTATATTTTATCTTATTTAATATCTACACATAGCCCGAAAAAAGTTTTTTATAACTTTTGGTAAAGTTTTTATGTCGGTCTATTACATCATTACTTTGTAAATACTCCTTGACATTTCACACTAACGTATTATGGAGAGCCACACCTCTATCCCAATGAAATACATTTTGCTGGAAAGTTTTCCCTGTAAGCATTGAAAACAAATGCTTAGATAGAGTGTTTCCCCTGTAAGTTTTTTATTGTTTTTTTTTAAAGTAGTTTGCCGAATACAGATTGTTTTTCATCAAACTTTATAAAACTGCTTTGATTAAATTACCTTGTTAACTGGCAATCCTAAAACATTTGAAAAGAATTAATTATTAAAATGTTTCTTTATGGATATAAATTGTTTATATTTTATTCAATAACTAATGAAAAAATTATTGCATGCCGAGTTTAAGAATATTTTAATGGTGCTTCCTTGTGGAAAAATATAGTACTATATATTTATTTATAAAATAAATTTCAACTTTCTCTCTCAAAGTAGAACAAATACCAACGACTGACTGTCTCATTGCTTATAACCGTCAATACATAGCTATATTTCTGCTTGACTTGATGTCGCAAAAATACGATAGTACAAGCAAAGAATATGCTAATATTTTTTAACACATTTTTGTAAACAGATTTTTATGACTCATCTTGGCTTACAAGTAACAATAAATATTAAATAATTACTTGAAATAAAAAATCGGAACACGGCGAAGCCGCACGGCTAACCAAATAAAAAGAGGACGCACATTGACACGCATATGCACACACACGCATACACAGGAATACACATGAACACTCACACACGCGCACTGGCACGCACACGCGCACACGCACATGCACAGCCCAAAAAACACCTTTTGGAATGTTTAATATTTGTTTTATTAATTGAGATGAATTTTCGCTGATTAGAAAGTAGCCCGTACAGTTTCCTGGCCCGTTCACTATCTCTGTGCAGAAAAACAAATCCATCTATTTTTTGACGTAAAAGAAGAACGAATAAAATTTAAGAATTTTTAGTATTTGTTAATATTGTTATACAATTTATGATAAAGTTTTCCTTGTTGAAAAGAAGCCTATGCCCTTTCCTGACCAACCAAACATTTTTGTACGGAAAACCACTCGATACATTGCTCTATTGTGAGGTGAAAAAACTACAAGCAAACACACTTTGGAATTTGTAATATTTACTTAGATAAATATATTAGTAACTACAACATTTACCGGGTTCATAAGTAGCCTATCTCGTTTCCTGCCCCACCAAATATCAGTGCCTAGAAAATCAAGTCAATATGTTGCTTTTGCAACGTAAAACAAGGACAAACAAACACACCTTTGAATTTTTAATATTTTTTGGGATTATTCTATTAGTTAGGATGAGATTTCGCGGGTTAAAATGTAGTCTATGATATTTCCTGACTCGCTAACCATCTCCGTGCTGTGTTATTTCTTGAATCTCTAACCATCTGTGTTACTCCATTGCGACGTGAAAGAATGACAACCAAATATACCGTCAAATTTGCAATTTTTGGGATTGCTGTATCAATTAACATTAGATTTCCTTGGTTATAAAGCAGCCATGTTATTTTCGGGTTATCCATTGCGATGTGAAAAAAGATAAACAGATATACTTTCAAACTTTTTATTTTTGGGATTACTATATTAATTAGTATGAAATTTCTAGGAATAGGCAGTAGCAGATGTTATTTCCTGAGCCACTACTTATCTCTGTGCAGATATTCTATTCTTATGTTACTCCATTGTAAGGTGAAAGAAGGACAAACCAACGAAGTAAAAATGAAATTTCCTGGGTTGAAAACTAGCCTATGTAATTTCCTGTCCCGCCAATTATCTTTTTGCAGAAATTAACATCAATCTTTTGCTTCATTGCCACGTAGAAGAAGGGTAAAGAACACACACTTTCCAATTTTTAATATTGGTCGGATTAGTTGTTTTAATTAGAATTAGATTTCTCAAATTAGAAGAAGCCTATGTTATTTCCTGATCCGCCAGTTATCTTTGTGCTGAAAATCACATCAACCTGTAGCTCAATTACCATGTGAAAAAAATACAAACAAACATTTATTATCATTAGTTAGAATTGTCATATTAGGTATTTCCCGCGTTTACAAATTACCTACATTATTTTCGCTTATTATCTCTATGCAGAAAGTCTTGTTGATATTTTCTCCATCACAACTTGAAAGAAGTACAAATGAACACACTTTTATATTCATGATATTAATTGGATTTATAATATTATTTAGAATGATATTTCTCGGGACGAAATAATGCCTAAGTTTTTCTCAGTGCCTCAACTGACAACCACACAAAAATGTAAAAAAATTCAACAAGTAGAAAAGACCGCGAAAAAAAATTGTGGTAGGTGCAAACCCGAATAGTTAATTGATAAAAAGACAATTCCAAAACATCCAAAAATTATAATGTTACATTTATTTATTTCATTAATACTTTTTCTAATGTACGAATAATCAGCTAACTGAAATAAATAAATCCGAATGAAATATTTTAATTTTTTTATATGTTTTCAATTTCACATTATTGATAATATTTTTTCATTTCTCTTAAATTGTTTCTAAAATGTCATTTAGAATTTCTGCTTTTATCAAAATAAAGCATTATATTTAATTGTTGATCTAGTTCAATTCGTTATCTAGACACGATATCAAAATTGAGTTTTTTAAATTTTATTTGAGAAAGTCTTTTATAAATTCATTTAATGAAGATCTGCATAATACAATTAAATTATAATTTGTGTTTTAAAGACGCATTGCTTGTAAATTATTTGATCATTAAATTTCATGCAAATGATAGGTGCCATTTTAGTTCGAAATATAGAACTCCATTTAAAATTGGGGGCTTGGAATCGAACACAGAATGAGATTTCGGCTTATAATTTTTTTTATGATTTGGTTTTAATCTTGTCCTAAAGTTTAAAACCAAATCATAAAAAAAATTATTAAATCTACAAATTTTTCCGCCTATTTTGAAAACTCAAAATCTTTTTCTAAAATCATACAAAAAACTCAAAGGCCCAGTTTAAGTCTACGCTGTAGATTTTTCGTGAAGATATAGAAATGAAATCGTAACTATTATTTGATATTAATATGTCATTTAATGACTAATAAGTAATAATATTTATTAGTCGTATAAAAATATTATAATGACTAATAAGTAATATGCGATCGTTAATATTGTAATTTTTATTATATTTCCAATTTAAAATTCATTAATATTCCCTATAAAAATCACCATAATTTCATACTACATATCTCCAACGCACTGGCAGGAAATGAATAGCGTATAATAAAATTAAAAAAGTACTAACTACTAATAAACTAACCTAGGTGGTATTCACTATCAAATTTTCTTCCCCGTAAGATATTGCTGATCGATCTAAACAAACAACAGAATCAGTGGCTGCAAGGTCCGAAAATATGGGGATCTGTGTGCAACCAATATGTAAAACTTTAAGTTCTGTTTGGCTACATGAGGACCGGGCTACGACTACTGCTGGTATGGGCTAAGTTCGTGTGGTACCCATGTACCGTTTTTCAAGCTTTTCCCAAGCAGTGTCAATGATTCTTTATAGTTCGGTGGGATCACCTGAGCTCAGTTGTTAGCCAGCGTATCGTTAATCGGCTATTTTCTTCAATTAAAAATTTTAATCTGAAGCTGTCCAATTCCACCGGTTGACCAGAGAGTGGAGCTGTGGAGTCGCTGCTACAAAACCCTGAAACCACCGTTTTGCAGTACCTTCAGATATTGCTTTAGAAACTACGCGTTGGCATATTATACGCGTAGCTTCGGGAGTAAAGTGACCAGATTGCTACTCGCAGAGTAGACAATGTCTCAATTGCGTCCTAATATCGACCATATTTTGTGCATTTTAACAGTGCATCGTCTTAGTTACAACTGAATCAGTGAGAGCGTGCCGCGCGATTTATGTACCTTTGATTATGGAAGCTTCTAGAGCGTTCTCATATTTTCTAGATGATTTTCAAAAAACGCTCATTACTTATTAGCCAACTCAATAAATTGTTAAATCCCTCCAAAATTATTAACTCTCAAACTATGAAATGCTGAGTCGATATTATTGATATGGATATTACAATTTTATAAGCACGAACGACATATGATGTTGGTAAATAATGTCCATGTATCAGTATAGAAGTTAACTTGTTAATAACAAAATATGTATATCATTAACTTCAAAAATTTAAGATTCATTAAGTGTATTTCATGCTCGTGGCTTGATTTATTTTACAAGTAAATTTGTTAAGAGTAACAGCCGTAAAAATTTGAGAATCACATTAAAAATTTAACACAAATGTAATTGAATATGGTAAAGAATTATGCCATGGCACCATGCAAAATTCAACCTGTTTGCTCTTTGTTTACATATAAAATATTAAGTGGGTACTCAAGGATCTAAGAAGATATTTCACCCATCCCCATAGTGGTGAAACACATTATAATGCAGTGTATACACTTTTGAAAACTTCAATATGAATATGAGGATAACAACTATCTACTATCCTTATCTTGAATTTCTACTGTTAGCTCAATCGTGAATCATATTTTTTTAGATTGTATGATTTACTGTTATATAATTAGAACAGCTTGTAAAGAAAAAGACTTCGTATCCGTTGAAGATACTTCGTATCACTAATAATTTTTTTTCTTCTGGAAGCTTCAAAATAACATGGTGTTGGTTCTTACATTTAGAACAAAAAACCTGTCAAACATGAATAGAACTCGCGCTACCACGATTCCGTATACATTAAAGATTTGATAAACATTTAACAAATATAATATTTCTATTTACCTATAGTAAAAATGTTTATTCAACTTTTCACAAAATTTTAAATTTTGAAAAAGTCGCATAGGCATAGAAATGTCGTATAGGCTTTGATCATCAGTGAGTAAGGCAATACTTGTGTAAAAATAAAGAAAAATACGCTATAAAAAGCTATACTTTTTTGTTGCCTGAACCAAAAACTTGAAATGTTTACAGCCGTATAAAGCTGTAGGCCTCTGTACATGATATTAATTTCAACTTGATCTCGCAAACCGTTTCTGAGAACAAGAGCTTTGACAAACATACGGGTAGACAGACGGAAAATTAATTTATCCTATATTGATTACGTTTTCGCATTTGCAAGATAGAACCTTAAAGTAGTTAGTAATAGAAACTAGAAATATAAAAGACTGGAGCGAGTACTAAGGTAATAGTTCGACCAGATTTAGGTTAAATAAAGTACGTTGCAAGCAAACGAAATAATTGAGTAATTGAGTCTGCCTCTTATTCGTAAACATTGTGATCTAAAATAGAGACAGCAAAAGAATCGAGACGAGGCCGAGGAGACAGGGATAAACAGTACTTGGTGAAGAAGACGGAGCATAAAGCGTCCGAGTCTGTGAATATGCTCGCACCAAACGAGCTCGCTCTTTTCTGCAGCTGACTGCCGTGGAGAATATACTTTACGGAGGTCCATACCTACGCTATCACTGAATGCGGCATGCTGCTTAATCGCGCCTCTCGGAAATAGGAATCGAGTAGCGCAGGCCAATATACCATGATTAAGGTAGGGAATTCATACGTCAATAACGTTTGGCTGCTTAAACTCGATATTAGCGCGACTTAGAGTAAAAAGCATAAACGCTCAATTATTTCGTTGCCCTGTAGATGATACGGTGTGATTCACGTTATTCCGCTGCCCAAGCAATTTGCGAGGTTGTCGAAAATGGGTTCTCGAATTAGCACCTTTGGTTGCCGTACATTATTTCGGGGTCGATATTCGATATAGAGATCAGGGTTGAGGTCGACATTCTAGAACAAATTTCGATATCCAATTTTCATTGAAAATCATTAGCACCGATTTGGCTGTAATATTATTCATAGGTACCACCTCGGAAATAATCGTCGTTTGGTGTAGCAAGTAGTGGCTCAATGATATCTATGTGGATATACTGGAATCAGTCATTTGGAAGGATACTTAAAATGCCGCTCATGCATCTTGTTTTTTGGTAGGGCATATATGCCTTGGTTAAATTTACAAAATTAGTGTTAACATACGGCCAAAAATATTCCTTTTTTATCATTATGCAAGTTGTTGGGATGAGTTATATCGTGGACGAATTGAATTGTTGAATACATTATTTTGAATGCATCAATACTCTTGGATTGTGTATGGGCGGATATGCTGATTTGATACCTCAAAATTTGGATTATAATAGGATAGATTATGTTCTTAAATTAATTTTCCATTAATTCGTACCAATATGACTTAATAGCATAGCTCGATAATGTATGAGTGGTCCGGCTGTTTCCATGACGTCTACTAAACCTTGATGCTTTTAATTATTGGAATGTTGGTTGTATGTAGCAGTGCATTGATAGTTACATAGCCGTAACTGTTAAATAGATCGATAATGGTGTCTGAGAAAGTTGGTTTCTTAAATGAGCTTGGTAACTGTGGTCATAATATATCGTAACTTATGTTGCCGATGAAGATACAGGTCAAGTTCTAGTGTTTTTTTTCGTTTTAGGAAGCTATGACAGTGTAAAAGGGCAGCGTTGGAGTTCCATTTTCTGTAACAAAACAAATATGTTGGTACTGAGGTTAAACTTTTACTTCTACTAGGAAATTAAACTTTCCCTTTTTGTCCATGACGAAGAGCTGGTGGGACGTCACATAAGCATTTAATTCAGCCGCAACCAACGTTCTATTTTGTTCAAATTGTTCTGATTTCTTGCACGAGCATGGCATTTTGCATTTTCTCACGGTGGTCCAAAATCGTCGGTAATAATAGCAGTGCAATGGGTTCATGGTCTTGACGGTAATCGGTAGCCGTAAGTGTGTTCTGACGAACTGCGTAAAGATGATCGTAGTTGTAGAATCAAAAAGTAGAATAAAGTTTGTGACAAAAATTAAAAACATGCAAAGACGTATTTTTATATTATATTTTTAAAATATCCAGAATGGTTGTCAAGAAAAAAAATAATAAAAAAAATCTAACAAATCACATAACTTTTTAGAAACGATTACACAAAACAATAACGATTGCAAAAATCAAAAATAAACTGTTAAATGACGTTGACATTTGTTTTGTGGTGAAATTATTTTCGCCCTTAACCGTCAAAAACGTCCCCGGATCCTATAGCGCATGAAAAGTTCAGAGATTTGAAAGTTACATTTTTCCTGAGAGAAATCGGCTCGGATAATTACGTAGAAATAGCATTTACAAATTGTTATTCAAAATAACTGACTTAGAAAAAAAATAAACTTCTCCTTTATTTGACTGACAGTTTAAATAAAAGGTTGAAAATTACTTTTTTATTTTTATCTACTTAGGACCACTTTTTCATTCATGTAACATACGGGCTCAGGGTTGTATGTACTTTTACTGGTCTACTTTCATACTATCACTTACTGCTAACTTATAAAATTGACAACAGATTTGCAATCCTCGTTCCGACAATGGTTTTTGTACTCGGTTACATAATGTAATCGCCCGATCGAGTCTTTCCCCGGTAATGAAACGTAAACCTTACCAGCGAAATATTTACCAAGACTTATCCTTAATTGTTTTCTCATTTTTGACATATCCTCGTAGATTCCTCTTGCCACGTTGGCTCTTAAAATGTGTCCTCTAAAAAAGTGATGTGTTTTACCATATGTTAAAATATTAAACTTTTTTTAATCGAAATTGTAATTTATTCCTATTTTAATTTAAATAATTGCACAATTAAATATAAACGTCTCCCTAGAGTTTTATTTTCAACATTTCTCGGCGACATTAAGTTATGGACGACATATAGATTTCCAGAAAGTATTATACGTTGGTTTTTATAAAACTTATGAAGACAAATTTTCAAGTAATTTATTAACAAAAATTTATGAAATCGTCGCAATTTATTTCGTTTATAAAGTACGTATATACAACTGAGAATAAAAATATTTTTCTACCATAATATTTAATATTACGAACATTAAATATCAGAAGAACAACAAAAAACGGACTTAGCCATAAATCTAGATCCACCCAATAATCATAGATATAAAGTCAATACATAAATCGGACTTGATTTTCTCAAGTCCGATTACAGATTTTCTTTTCTGTTCAAAAAATGTTCAAGAAGATATTAAAATCGTTAAAGAATAATTCATTTTTCTAAATATTAAAACATTTTTGAAAACTCATTTCAGTTCGCCGACTTTTACTTCAGCTCTTGTTTTTCTCACAGACTTGAAATATTCTACAGGACCTGCAACAAAATAAATTTCAATTTTAGTACTAATACAAATTGACATGTGCCAATTTCTCATCCAACGACATATTTCATTATTTTGTACGCTTCTACAATAATTGAATTATTAGGTTCATGAACAAAGGCGACATTAAAGCACATTGTGGGCCTAAAATATCATGTATATATTTAAAAGTGCTGAACCGGGCGCGTTCAATAACCTTACTTTACTGTTACAAGATCTGAATAGTGATTTCCAAAAGACGATCATGGCTTCAAAAACCGAAGGTTAGTAAGATGGATCAATTTTGACGGCGTTCAAAATTATTTAAATATGCGTTACTAAGATCAGAATAATAAATATCTCCAAAGTAAGTTAGTGGTAAGAGGAAGTGGAAAGTTTGACATGTGGATTTTCATTGTAGTTTCAAGGAAAAAAAAATTAAGATGCTTCAGAAAACATATCTTGCTGAAAACAAGACTACTAACATCACTTATATGAAGCTACTAACTAACTAAAGTTTGGTTCGATCAGTCTTTAAAATTATATTATATATATATACATATATACATATATATATATATATATATATATATATATATATATATATATATGTATGTATACTATTTGGCACTAATTAAAGTATGTTAGTAAATTTATTTTATGAAATTAGTCTTCGACAGCTACAATGATAGCTTATGACTTTTTTTTAAATTTTAAACTTATTTCCATAGCTGAGATAACGATTAAGAAAGTTGTCAATTTTTTTTATGAACTGAAAGTATAATTATGCAAAGATTGGCAGATCATAAGTATAATTGTTATCATTTTTACATATATTGTTTATATAATGGATAAATATTGAAAAGAGAACAGGAAAAAGAACTCGTCTATGAGACCCACTAAATGTAAGGTTGGTCCATTCAGAATGCATGCCTGAATCCTTAACAAATTGTCTGCACCTATGGAGATATAAGCTAGATGACTATAGTAAATATTGGAAAATATTAAACTATTTCAAACGATGAAAAATCAAATAAATTGAATGCGCTGCTTAAATCAAGAAACACGACCATGATGACTTGCGTGCTAGTAACAGCCAAGAATACATTATGAGCAAATGTAAAAATTCTGTGAATCTTAAATTAGAGGAGAAAAGTCTATACACGAAGTTCAAATAAGAATTAAGGTAAATATCAGTAATTGAATAACATCGTAAAAATTAAATATTTCATGTCCATATACTACAAAGACGGTAAATTACGACTGATGAAAGCGACCGCCAACAATATATTTGGACGGCAATTACAAAACTAACTATAGTAAAAAAGAAAGATAGAAATATATGTAGGGCTATTGCCCTACATACATTTCTATCTTTGTTTTTAGCGAAAAATAGAATTATTTTACATACACGTACGTATATGTTTCCTGAAAATGTGTCTATATAGTGTGACTTCAAAACATTTTTTCACTACTAAATTAGTGGATGAGTAAAAGAATAATGCGTAAGTGCTTATGTACAGTGATCGTTGAGTTTACAAAAACATTTGTTATGCGTACTTCCTTACTAGCTCTTACGCATTCTTATCAAACGCTGAACTAACTTTAACCTCGATTACTATCAGCTACGTCATTGTATTACCTAAATAAATATCTATAAGATGAGATTAGCGCAAACACCGCTCCACAAGTGATACGTTTTATCACTCGTTTTATCACGAAGTAGAAATACTCTCAGAACTGTGGGTTAATTCGAAAAACTATGTTATTTTTTTGATTAGTACACATCTTTCAGGTAACAAAAATTTAGCGTTAAGGTGAAGGAACACTCATATAATCGCATGCCATAGAGCGAAATATGTAATTTGATTTTGATGTAAAATATCTTACGTAAATCTATAGAGTAGGCGCCTTATATACGCCTTATATGCGCCTTTATAACTTCTTAGTTTATTCGAGCCGACGACCCGAGACAAACCGCGGGAATATTTCAAGTGTTAGACGAGAATTAGTGGTAAGTGTTGGTAAATGTGTGACTGGCAAAGTTTACGTTTCACCACTAGAGGAAAGACTCGACTGGGCAGTAAGATTATGTAACGGCGTGCGAATATAATTTTTGGAACGAGAAATTATGCTTCCAGAGTGAAATTTCCTTCTCACAGTAACCGCAAGTTATTCTATTTCGGCATTGTAATTGTTTCGGAATTTTCAAAATTATCATACACTACTATATCTTTTTTTTTGGTTTTATGCTTAAATGAAATAGAAATATATCGTAAACATATTGTGTACGTAAATGTTTACTTACGTCCAGATTAGGAGTCATGTTGTTTGATGTTTGCATTTTAAGGGTGATATTTAAATTGTTATATTTTACTCGAATAAAGATCATTAAAAAAAATTTTTGTTTCCAGAAATAAAAAAGATATTTAATTTGGCAAAATTGGTCTTAACAAATAAAATATAATTTTTTTTAGTCTTTGTGTATAGAGTAGCGCTTTTGATATTTTTGTTCGGAAAATTTTATTCTTGCCTGCTATGATTTTTTCTGTAAATAAATCATTATATGGATATTACTGTCATTGTAATATACGTTTTTAACCTAATAATAACAATAGAAGCACAAATGTACTACAAGATTGTCAATAACTTCCAAAATTTTAAAATTTGTCGTTAAATTTAGTTACGATTTTACTTGTTTTTAATTGTTATACAATCTTACCCCTTAAGTGAAAAAAGTTAGCTCATCTATGCCGAAGAACATTTCTGTATGTAGTTTTATAATATCATTATCATTTCGTGTAAAAATATTGTATAACACTTACTTCTGTTTCTAATCCTGACTATAGACTTAGCCAAATTGAAATGCGCCAAAATACCCAATATTATGAATGATCATTCATTTAGAACAAAAAAAATGTTTCAAAAATTCTTTTTTTCTTGAATTATTATATGGGTTTGAACAATATTTTAATTTCATTTTAGCGAATGAAGGGATTATTTTTACTCATTTTTAGATGAGACAAGAAAGATAGTTGTATAGATTATTTAATATTGTTTAACATGTCGGTGTATGCACGTCCGAAAACGAGTAATATTTGATGTTTTACTTGCAGAGCTCTTAAATATAATAGCACTATTAGTGATAAAAAAATAGAAATTTTCGAAACATGAAATGCGATGTACAAACTATTATATTTCGTTTCAAATGTTTTGCTATAACCCAGTGATATGTCAGCCAGAAAATTTGTAGTAGCAATTCACGCAATTATTAGAGAAATTAAATTATACATAAGGGAAAATTTAAAGTTAATTTTCTTTCTTCTTTTACATTGCTAAAAGATAGCATAAATTAGCTCCAAACTATAAAAGATTATATCATAAAAACCATAGAAAAAAATTCTTGCTTATTATAATTTACTTTCATATATGATGGTTGCTACGTAGACGTGAATCCAATAAAACTTAACAAAGCGACAGCGCTAATGTATAATGTATACCTTATTTTGAGACGAAACACTTTACATGAACCTTTGTCTATTGCCATTTTATCAAGCGCCTTCGTTCAGTCTCGGAGAAAATATAAGATAAGAATTCATGAGCCATTTTAAGGATTAAACAGGAATTAAAAATAAGTAATAATGAATATTCTATTTTCTTAGCAAAAATTACTTTTTATTTGGATCAAAGACAAGAACGAATGCGCGATAAGATTATATAACTTAAACGCAAAAACAATATATGAAGCCACCAACGAGTTCTTGTCGATTATTATTTGACTTCCACAATTAACCTTGGTACAGTTAAGGTAACGACGGGGTTAGTTTGGATGTCGCTAATCGCGTTTCCTCCGCCAGTGGCCATCCGCTGCTGCCTTTTCATTTCCAACTCTCTTCTCGGTTTGTCTTTTATATTAAGCCAATGTCAGCGTAGTGGACTTCCTTTTACCTGAAGAAACGAGGTACACGTTTCTTAAGCACATTATTTAAAAAAAGAAATTACATTCATGCAAACATATTAATTCTATATTCGTCAAACAAATTAAGTCCGACTTCATCTTGGATGAGTTTATAGATACTACGAAATCCAACCGCTGAGGATTGGAACTCGTCATCACTAGCTGCATAGAAAAAAAGCGCTGATCCGATCCTTTGAAAGTTTTGAAACTAAATATTTTTTAACAAATATCGTTAATGATAGCAAATATTATAAATGAATATATAACAGATTACACCGAAAATAATTTAAAAACTAAATTTTCAAGGTACCTCATACAATGCGGCTTATGAAAGCATGGTTTAGATATTTTTAGTTATGTATTTATTAATAAGATATTTTAATTAATTATATTGTAAATAACAAAATAGATAGTTATAAAAATAACAGCAATATCTAAAAAGCTACTGTAAAGTAGGTTTTCTAAAATTAGATACATAAAATTAGATACGTAACTAATTTTAGAAAAACAACTTTGTTTGTTTGTTACATGTATTATTTGTAAATTAAAAAAACGGTGTCATTTCTAAAATAATGTTTAAGGTAGTTTACTGAATCACATTTATACATATCTACACAAAAATATTTATGTAAAAAAAAATATTTTCCAAACGAGATTTACCTTGAATACAATAACGACTTTCTCGACCCTGAATACAGAATGATTACGTTGACCCATTTCTTGCCCTTTTGCAAAATTTGCACTCGTATACATGCGACACAAAACATCGATTTATTCTCTAATTGTTTGCACCATCTATTGAAAACGTGACTAATAACATCGGAAGGAAATATAAATCCTTCCTTGACATTATAAACGCCAGTACATTCTTAAACTAGTAGCTGCTTACGGACAAGGGTTCGTTTTGAATCGCTTCTATAATGATTCGCGATGGAACGAGTATTAATTACATGAGTCCGGAAGGAGTCGAAATGAATACAGCTTTGCCCCTTTGTCGGTTAAGAAGTTAATGATTTGAGGAATTATTGTACAATTTAAAGCTTTGCTGAACCTTGTTTTCATTCAAATTAGACTTTGCTAATGAATTAAATTCGTTACAGTAAAATAATAATTTTACGTAGTTGCTTTCTGATAATATCGTTTCAAATAAACGTTTGCTACAAAGATTTATTTACTATTAGGTTAATTTTTTTAAAATTTGTTTTGTGTATAGCCTTAACAAGGGATAAAATTAGAGTAGTACCTAGTTAAAATTATAGATTTATTCCCAATAACTCCCTTGAAATAAATCTCCCTTCAAATTAATACTTAATAGTTACAAGATAAATAGTTTGAGCATTGTTTAAAAAGTAGCTTAACCTTTAAATAGACAGTTCCTTATCCTTATTTTTTTAATGTTTTTTCTATTATTTGTTTTTTTAAAGATGGTTAAGCAAAGAACATAAGAATATTTTTCAAGATAATTTATTTTCATATATTTTAACCAGTCATTTATAAGTGAAATTGCCCACTAATCTACAAGGGCATCATATATATAACAGAGAATGTACAATGCCAATCCAATATATTCCGAGAATAATACAAGTAATAAAACTTTATTTCTTAAATAACAGATTTAAAACTCGACATGGAGTCCAGTTACAATTTGGGAACCATTACACATATTAAAGTTACTCATAGTTACAAAATAAAAGCTTCAAAACTGCAACAAAATCAAACTATTTTTAAAATAAAATATCAAAAACCGAAATAACTTTTTCTTACATATTAGCACATAACCATAGTCTTTCCATTTTAGCACACACGGCATCGACATTGCAAAATGTAAATGGAAAAATTATTATGACAATGAAGACGTGCCTCAGCCACGGGTAAGAAACACTTTGTGATTATAGCAAGTAGGGGATGAAGTTTTCCTCTTTAGATTTGAGATTTGTGTTTTGGCCAATGCAAGAGCACTCTGTATACGTAACTTTTTTAGCCACAGTTTATTTTCGTTTTAAGTCACACATCCGTATCTTGAACGAACGACTGGGCTTCTTGAGTGCTGCATTGCCTATGGGAGGCTATCCTTTTCATTATATACGTTTATCAATTGTTTGAGATATTGTAACGTCTAACTCAGTTTGCGCTCATCGTAAACATTATTGTTATATGAGTATTTCATTGTTTTCTTCTATTTTTATGTTTCATTTTTTTTGAATTATCATTGAGCGACTGCATACAGTAGTTTTTGGTCTTCAAGTAAACTTTTTTTTTCTATTCGAATAAAACTAGATGTCACTTGAAACGGATATTACCCATAAGTGCCAGAAAAGAGTGTTACTTATGTTTGTCATTTTTAAGACATTGCCAGTTAAAGAATAGTTGGATTGGAATAAATTCAATGTTATGGCGAGAAATACTTGAATACTGAAGAAAATTATTACTTAAGTACCACCTTCAAAATCTGAAGATCTAGAATTAGAAAAGGAAGAGGAAAAAGGGCATTAGCACGTGAATTCTTTAGGAATAACTCAAGTCATTCTTCACCCATTAGAAATGTTTCTTTTTTATGACTTAATTCAAGAACTTAGTGACTCTGATGAACTAGATAAAGAACAACCACAGTAAATGGTGTTAGCAATGTTTTCACACATAACTAGACCTATAAATCTATCTATGTTTTGCACCGGAAACACCATCAACAATTTCTGTAATATCGCCATTGATAACAGGAATTGCAACACGCCGTATTAATGGACAAGTCTCTGATTCATGAGCAGTTTCCAATGCCTCGTCTGGCAACAAAGTCTGCTTCTAAAATTCTGTATTTTTTATAAAATTCTGTATGTAAAAACGTAAACTGAAGCAATAATTACAGTTTTCATTCAAGATAACCAAATATACTGGAGCCGTAGAAGAAGACACAAGTAGCAGCAGCAAAGCGGTTGAATTTGAGTAAATCTCCGCTGCAATATTAAAAAAAAAATTTAACGACAGTCTGTTAGACTTCATTGTTGATATGACCAATATGTATACAGTACAACAAGGTAAATCTATGTGTAACAAGAAAAGAAATAGAAATTGTCACTGGTATTAAGATAATTATGGGAATTGCAACGATACCAGCAATCGAAGATTACTGGAATAATGATCTCAGATTCGAACCAATTGCGTCTTTTATGAGGTTAAAACGTTACAGATCTATCGAATGCCATTGATATTTTTTGATGGTACAAATGTAGGAAAAAATTACAGCTATCAAAAAGTTTCTGCCGTGATGGAACATGTACGTCAACAGTGTGTCAAATTGGAAGAAGAGACCTCATTTTCTGTTGATGAATTGATCATACCATACAAAGGCAAAAAGTAGATAATCGAAGCCCGTATAATCCTAAGAAACCTCATAAAAGGGGCTTTAAATTTCAAGTTTAAGCTGGTGCCTCAGGGATAGTTTATGATTTCTTTGCCCATGATGGTGCAAATACATTTACGAATGTTCAGTTCAGAGAATGAGAAGAAGATTATCTCGGCGTTGGTGGAAAGACAGTTAATATATAGTTAAAAGCTATATGTAATCTGATTCTGTGTAGAGTTTATTTTCATAACTATTTTACTTCATTAGAGTTCCTTTACTACTTACACTACGAGTTGGGGATATTGGCCGTGGGTACAATCAGAGAATACAGACTAAGAATTTGTTACGTGAGTAGTAACAAAAATATAAAGAAAAAAGGTCGAAGGGCATTTGAAGTTGTGTGTGATGACACCAAAAGATTGGCACTTATAAAGTGGCTAGACAATAAGTCCGTTGACATTGAAAGATCTTTCTGTGCACAGGATCCGATCACAATAGAAAGATATGATAAAAAAGAGAAAGGGAGAATTTAAGTGCCCTGTCCAAATGTCACAAAAGTATACAAGTCGCTGTTTTTGTATTGTATACTCGGGTGGAGTTAATTTTGCTAATATGTTGACTGCATTATATAGAACACGTACAAATATTGGGTGCTAGTATATGTTAATATTTGCCCACATGTTAGACATGGCACTCAATAATAGCTAGTTTTTGTATCGTTGTGATTGCCTGCTACTTAAAACCCGCCGTGTGTGCTTAAACGTAAATATTATGGTTATGTGCTTAAAATGTAAACATATACTTTGTTTTACACCAAAAACATATTTTCTTTTATTTCTCCAAAAACATGTTTTCGTTAAGCTACTTTTTAAACAATGCTCAAAATGTTATTCTTGTAACTATTAACTATTCATTTGAAAGGTTAGAAACAGGGATTAATTTAATAGGAATTATTGGGAAGAGATGTATGATTTTAACTAAGCACTACCCAAATTTTATGCCTTGTGAAGGCTACATACAAATAATAATTTCACAAAAATATTGATCGAATGGTAAATAAATCTTTGTATCAAACGTTAACTTGAAACGATGTTATCATAAAGCAACTACGTAAAATTATTATTTTACTGTAAAGAATTGAATTCATTAGCAACGTCAAATAAGAATCAAAGCGAGGTCCAGCAAAACTTTAAATTGTACAATAATTCCTCAAAACATTAACCTCTTAACCAACAAACGGGCAAAGCAGTATTCATATCGACTCTTTACGGACTCGTATAATTAATACTCGTTCCATGGCAAATGATTATGGAAGCGATTCAACACGAACCCTTCTCCGTAAGCCGCCATTAGTTGTCATTAGTGATGTCAAGGAAGGATTTATATTTTCTTCCGATGGCATTAGTCACGTTTTCAATAGATGGCGGAAACAATTAGAGAATAAAGTGATGTTTTGTGTCCCACGTGTACGAGTGCAAATTACGCAAAAGGGCAAGAAATGTCCTGTATTAATTTATAAGTATCCAATTTAAACAAAATTACCCAATTCATTTAATTACTGAAGTCCTTCTTGTAGCTACAGATACGCTTACTAAACTCTCAGCTTTCAAAAGTCGTGTTACCTATCGAAAGAGGCCATTCATAAGACAAGCAGCGTAATAACTCCAACATACAATGAAACATTCAGAGTAACCATTAAATTATGGAAAATAAATTAATATTAAGAGATGGATCGATGTAATATTAGAAATTATCTAAAATCGAAATGGAATGTACATACATATATTACCTCCGAAAATATCCGATATATAATCCGGCGTGTAAAATTGAACGGAACATATTCATGTAATATTTTACTGAAAAATGTTTCATTTAAATTCAAATTTCATTATGATACAACTTTCCTGCCCTTCTTTGATGGAGATGGCAAAAATTAAGTTTCAAACTTTCAAACACTGTAGAAAAAGTAATTATTTCTGTTATCCGTAATTATTCACTATAATTTTTATTCTGATATTGCCGTAATAAATCTATATATAGCCACAATACTGCTTGAAGCCTGTTCAGAGAAGGAAAAAAATCTTCTTTGTTCGCTTTTGTATGATATTGTTTATTAAACTGTAAAAAATATATAAAATATAGGCATAAATAACGAAGAGTCAAAAATGAAATATAAGTAATGACTATTACACGGCTATTTTGGCCGGATATAACTTACTCGCATGCTATCCACAGATGTGTAAACTTCACCGCAGCTGTAGCGACACTGAGAATAGGAGTTTAATTTACTCAAAGTGGTCAACAACTACTATTGTAGCTACTGAAAGCCGTAAATTACGATTTTTTTGTTTTAAAGTTTTTTCGGTTTTAAAAATTATCCGGTATTTAATAATCGGCCACAATGGCGTCGTGTTAAAAGAAATAGCGGACTTTTGCTGCGAATATGTTTCTTATATGTCATTAAAATGCAAGCAGTATAAAAAGTTACATTTTAGTATATTTCAAGTTATACACGAAGCGTAAGTAGTATAATAAAAAGTTAATTGGAATAGTAAGAATTTTTAATATTAAGTGATGCGAATATTATATCGCATGAAAAAACTCGTCATACGTTTACTATTGGCATGAAAAAAAAATTAAATGTCATTATGATTGAGTAAATGTTAGAAACAAAAAAATATTTTGTAATGGAAATGTGAAATATTTCCATTTATGGATATGGATTTCCAATTATGGATAAAAAACAGATACAAGTCATAGTGAAATACAAAATAAGAGTTTTTTGACAATAAGGTTAACTTATATCCTAACATTCCCACATGAAAGTAATATTCTACATACATATATCCTCAGTCTTTTCTAGATATTTCCATGAGACATTAAATATTCAGAAATTTTATAAAATATCAAATTAAATTTTAATAAAGTAATATTGTAAACAATCAAGCAATAACTATTGAAATTATTGAAATCAGCCTTTCATTTTAAGTTCACTGTAACAGTTATCAATAACAGAATTAATAGTAATCACTATCCCACTTATAATAATATCGATTAAATAAAAAGAAAAAAAAGAATATCAGGTCGATTTGAATAAATAAAAATGTAGTATCACTGCTTTCAAAGGACTAATGGTTGTATAATATCCGTTTAACTGACTGTTTGTATTGAAGTACTGAGCTGGCAAATATATCTAGAGAATGAAATTTTCCGTCGAAATCATCACAAAGCCTGCGTAGTGGGACATGAGCGATGCTACGGGTCGCTCTCCCTGGCACACGAAACTGCAACTGATTCACTATATCGGCGCAATCATAACGACTATGGCAAATATTATAAAGTACAATTGCTCCGAGTTCGATACGCCTTTCGTGGAGAGTACGGTATTTTAATGTATACAATGCATTATAATAGTCTATTTTGGGTCTATTGAAGCGATATTGCAATGTGCGTATAAATAGTTTTTGCACTTTTCGATCATATCAGAATATGTAAGATAGTAAGGATTCCAGATGGCAACAGCATATTCAAGTTGAGATCGCACAAGACTTGTGTAGATGATGCGATACGGTCTCATTTGCTTAAAGGGTTTGGTAGTTCGTAAGACAAAGCCTAGCAAAGCATAAGCTGACGATGTGATCTGCTTTACGTGAACATCAAAATGTAGCTTTTGATCAAACATTACACCAAGGTCACGTATGCAATTAACAGATTCCAAAGAATGACCATCTATGTCATAGGTATGAAAATAGATTGTCTTATTTTTAGAAAAGGTGATCGATGATTTACACTTACCGTGACTTAATTTCATCTTGTTTATTCTGCAATACGCATCTAGTCTTTTAAGATCTTCTTGTAACTTTGAATGATCAGAAGAATCTCTTATTTTGGAGAAAATCTTTAGGTCGTCAGCATATAACAGGAACTTGCTATGTTTAAAACAATTGCTGATGTCATTTATAAAGATGATAAACAAAAAGGGACTCAATATGGAACCTTGAGGTACCCCTGAAGTCATGGGAACATGAGGTGATATAAAACCGTTAATTTTTACTGCTCGTTGCCTGTTGCTGAGATAGGAGACGAACCAACGAAGTAAATTGCCCTTTATACCGTTAAAAGAGAGTTTTTTCAGCAATATGAGATGATCAACCCTGTCAAAAGCTTTTTTAAAATCTGTGTAGATGGAATCAACCTGTGTCCTGCAATCCATAGATTTAAAGAGATATTGCGTGTACAATAACAGGTTGGTTTGACCGGTTCCGTACGAATCCATGCTGCTCCTCAATAATATGCCGATGCAATGTCGGATAAATCATATTGTGAACCACTTTTTCAAATACCTTAGACACTGCTGACAAAATGGATATAGGCTGATAATTTTATACAGATTGTTTACTCCCAGATTTATATACTGGTATTATATGTGCATCTTTCCAGCACCAGGGAAACGTACCCTGCGCGATACACATGTTAAATATTATAGTGAATGGAGCAGAAATCGTATCGTGTATATTTTTAAGAAATATAGGTTCAATGTTGTCTGGATTGATATTGATTTTCTTGAGGGCATTAGTTATTTCATCTCTTTGGAAGCGGATGGAAGTGATATTAATATCCATCTGAAGTGCTAAATTGTGATGAGGAGGTAGGTTTTGTTCGAAGGATTCACAAATATTATTTGGATCTAGAGGTGGGTTCCATTCAAAGGTAGATTTGAAGAACTTGGAAAACATTTGGCATATCATTTGAATGTCATTCGATTAATAACCTTCAAAATTCATCGACGATAGGTATCCTTCTGACTTCTTTAGTGATGACACATATGACCAGAAACCTTTTACGTCGTTATTAATAAGTTTCTCAGTATTGTGGACGTAGTCACGAAAACAAGACGGGGATATTTTCTTAAATTGACTTCTTAATTTAGAGAAATTTAAGTAATCGGAGAAGTTACCGTATAATTTCCATTTTACCCAGAATTTTTGTTTACGTTTACTTACCTGTATCAATTTAGGAGTATACCAAGTTGGATATTTCCTGGATTTTTGTGGTTTCTTTGTAAGTAATTTATTGATAATATCAAAAATAATAATATAAAATCTATCCACAGCGCAGGTAGCTGAAAGCTGGTGGAACTCCTTTTCCCAGTTTAAGGATTCTAGCGCTTTATTGATTGCAGTATAGTCGCACTTGCGGAAATTTATTTTGAGTTGTCAGCCTTTTTCATCGCGACCTCTGGATAGCAATCAATTGTGAGGAGAAAAGTAGGATGATGGCGGTCCTCATGAATGGTTCCGCAGAAGAGAGTTTACATTTACAATTACTCAGTGCGAGATCGAGAGTCCTGTTATTACAATTTTTAGGGTAATTAAGCTGTTGCAATTTCATGAACGAGGTGACGCCAGTAACAAAGGCAACTAAGGGGTCAGAGCTGTAATTTATGATGCCATAGGGACAATTTTCCATAAACTGATAATTTAGGGTTGGAATATTGTAATCATCAACAATTAATATGTGGTTACTAAAATTATCAGTATATAAATTTTGTAAATTGCAGAAATGTTTTTTATAGATATTTCGCGAAAATTTCGGTGGAATATAAACAGCACATAATATAAGGGAGAAATTCTTCATTCGCAAAGAAATAAATAGTTCCTCCAAATCCTTGTTTTCCCATTGACGGCAACGCTTTGCAATAAGCTTTGTCATAACCGCAACAACAATTCCATTTCCATACGATTTAATACTACTGGATAGATTTCGATCACGTCGAAACACCGTGTATCGGTCGTCTATGAACTCGGCGTCAAATATGTTTTGGTGGAGCCAAGTTTCGACAAGTACGATTACGTCGTAGTCATTTGTTCGAATATTCATGCGCGGTTCATTAGTCTTGGTTTTAATTTCGCCACAATTTTGATAATAAACTGATAATTTTTTTAGCTCGTTCATATTTTACAAATGAATGATTAGTTTAACTTAGAATAAATGAAATAAAATGCAATGAAATACAAGATAGCTGAAACCTATCCAGCAGACAATTACAATACAAACATAACAGTAACAGATCGACAAAGAAACTATACAGGAGTTGAATACTATAACAATATTTAAATTTTCGACTTTGTTTGACTGTGTAATAATAATTCAAATTATTTCCAATCGTGAATAATATAGGAAAGTGATTAATATCAACACTAGAGAAGAAAGTGATTAATATTAACTTTTAATTTTTTTTTTTTTTATTTTAATTTTATAATGAAAGCTCAATTGAAAAATTGTAACAAATTATTTTCGTCTCGTATTAGCAAGGGAAAAACCAAAAAAAATTGTATCAATTAACCAACACCGGTAATATGTATATAATATATATATTTTAAAAACATCAGTAGCAAAAATAAAAAAAAAATTAAAAGGAAAATCATTTCTCTGTATATTTGTATCATGTTGATTCTATAGTTTACTTGCAATAACAGTGCACAATTCAATGTAGTAATCTTTTATATAGTGTCTGCACGATTAAAATACATTTAAAGGTAATAAACAAATTATTAATTTTTTTAATCTATATTGAAAATTGGATAGGTTCCAAAATTTATAAATAAAGTTAAATAGAAAATGATCTTTGTCTAAGTAATTTACGAAAACTATAAAATCGCTCTATCAGGTCTGTACAAACAATTTCTCTTCAGTTTCAAATGGACTCGAAATTCAACGACAATTGTTCAATTAAAACTCCTCTTATTCGATAAAATTGCATCCCTAAACGATGCCCTACTCCTCATAAAATGAAGTATTTAATACCCTCTCCAAATTATCCATTATATATATATAAACAGTATGGCGTGAACCCTCGTTAATTTGGGAATTCAGATCGTGACTTTGCTGTCATTAATTAGTTCCAACGAAGGATCTTTACCTTATTTTAAGTGGATGAGTCACGTTTCAAACCGTTTGCATAAATGAGCAAATAAAACGAAATAAAATAAGGGTGAAAATTTCGTACATGTACATGTCTTTGAGTTTCAAGAAGGGATGAGCATAGTCAACAAAGTTATTTAGGATTTACGTCTTTGAGAACCTACGTAATACTAAAGATAAATTTCGCTTTTTGATTTGTTATGGCATTACTGTAATGAAATCGAATGAGCATTGATTTCGAACTACGTTGAAAACGAATGAGTGAATATTTCTTGTGAAAATATAATCACATATTTATTTAATCAAGGAATCGTTATTATTACGAAATTTTAACATCTCACTTAATTACTCAATTATTGTTTATTAAATATAAAAAATTTTAGTTAGTAGAACTCTGATTACTCTGATTCCCTATTATAATTTTTTTTAAACCAATGTAGCTTCGTATTTTTTCTCAGACTTCATGTTCTTAAATTCATCTAGTTGCAATTTAGTGTCTCTTTTTGTTGTCTAATATGGTGCACCATTTAACCTCCTGAAAACCACAACATTTTTTTCAGGAATTTCAATAAAATCTATCTGGATCGATTTAATGGGTAACTAAATATTCCCAAAAAATATAAAAAAAATCGCTGTTTAAAAAATCTAGATTTTCGCAATGTAGTATATAAGACATAAGTTCTATACACCCAATGTGTAAAGTGAAATATATTAACAATAAAAAATATTTTTTCAGAATTTTATGAAGGTATTTTTTCTTTACATTTGCTTAATAAAAGGTCAATAATATGTTGTATAGTAAAACACCACTTTAATACCAAGTAATACAGCATTTATGTACTAGTTATAGTCTTAATAGTCTTTTACAAATCACCGTCGGTAGATTGGCTTAATTTTCTTACAAATATTTTTGTACTTTGAATCACAGTCAGCAGATTTGCTTTATCAACTTAAAAATTAGATAGTATTAATCCAAGTCTATCGTGACATAATCTTCACAAAAAGTAAATATAGATTTGACAAAGTTAAAAAATGTTTAATAATAATCTATCAAAAGTTTGATGTGTGAAATCCCACAAAACGAATTCATTTGCTTATGCTGCACAAAAATACGTTGCATTTGACACAATATGCGGTGGTACGTTTTTTGCAATTAGAATATCTACATTTCTTTTGTGTACCAGAATAAGCAACTAAATGTTCTGCTTTGTGGTAGCGACAATGTGTAGCTGGTATTGGTTGAATTAGAACCTTGTGTTTCTTATACTTTGGCCACAGTTCTTCGATATCATCACGGGATTCAAAATTTGAGGACAGTATGTTTTTAGTAGTCATAGATTCTCCGAGAGTTAACCTGAATACCCTAAGTTGCGAAACCGTTTTTGCCGGTGTATTACGCTGGGTTTTACGGTCTTTGAATTTGAACCAAGAGTTACACACTGCTAAACCCACCATATGTGTTTTAAAACGTAACGTCCACTTCATGGTTCGAGCACGTGCAGGACACATTGAAAACATTCTGTCGGCCAGATCAACACCGACCATAAACTGATTATAGTTCTTGATAACTTCCAGGCGGATTGCAATTTCATACTACATTTGAATCACCGTCTACAATGGTCTGAAGCAGAAGCGGCGTATTGTGTAGATGCAATTAAAATGGGCTTGTTATTCAAACATTGCGTCACAGCGATTGTTTCATCCCTGAAACAACATCTCCGAAGTACCTCTAGGTTTTTCCTTGGGCTCTTTTTCTGGAAAAGATGCGCAGTTTTTGGGAATTATGTTCCTTTCAATGGTTCCTGTTCCATGAAATCCTCTTTCTAGAAAAGTTTTGGAAAGTGGTATCGCCTTAGTAAATAACCATAGCACAAACAGGCCCGTTAGGATTTGCCAAAACGAAGACTTTAATTCCCACTTGATTTGGTGTTCCAGAAAAGTATTGACGGGTTCCACAATGACCGCTAAACGGTATTATAATCTCGTCAATGCTTATATTGTCTGCCTTTGGATTTTTATGATATCCATGCAGTACAGTATTCAAAACTGGGGCGACTTTCCAGATATTGTTGGTTTTCTCTTGATCAGTGACGTCGGCGTCATAAACAACTTTCAAAAATGCCTTGATACAAAAAATCGCCTTCGACTCATTGCAGCTTTGATGACAGGAATCTCGTATTTACCTGACCAACACATACTTACATTTGTCAAATTAATAGACCCCATCACTAACAGGATGCATATAAATGTTTTTAATTCCTTTAACGTCATCTTCAACTCTTTTCCTTTTTTCAGAAGATATGTTCTCTTTGTGGCGTCAAGCATCTGTTTAGGAATGTTATCAGATATCTATTGTTTGAAAAATTCTTCATCTGTCTAAGAATCCATATTCAGTAACGGTATCACCATACTATGTTTCTCTTTTCAAGGAAAGAAATTACCGGTCCAAGTATTGTTAGCAGTTGCCGATGATAGTAAAGATGTTTTGCTTTGCCCTCGGATACCTCTGGTCCTTACACGACCTCTGCATCGATCACCATGCTTTCGGGGCTCATTTCTGGTTCTGGCACGACTACTGCGGGTAGCAGCTATAGAAGAGCACAAAGAATGTTTGAATTCCGGACGGATTCTTTCTTCAGTATCCGAAGAATTCAGAACACCAGGGTCGGAGTCTCTGCTGTTATAATTTTGCACTGAATAGATGTATTCTGTTCGGTTTTCTTTATCCGAATAATATAAAGCATAAAAAAAGAAAGTAAAACATGTGTAAATATCTCATGTTGCACAGTTACTACACTGAGCATGGTTTGTACACACACGTCGTTGATGACTAATGAATTACTACTACAACATAAAACTTGTATTATTAATTTCTTATTTATGGTGAGTTAAAATACAAGAAAATTCTGTAAATATGTAATTACGATAAATGCATCAGAATAAACAAAGAACTACCAAAGTCTTTACAAAAAACATAGCTCACATCATTAAAAAATACAGATAAGCTTACCATGAAGTTGCGATAACAATGTCATTTTCCACTTGAAATGAACAATAAAAAAATCAAAGCCACTTCTACAGCCAATTACCGCTCAATATTGCGGACAGATATTTTGACTATCTAATTGAAGTAAAAGTTCCAGCGAATTCCATTAGAGGTCGGTGCAGGATTTTTTTCTTTCCGTCTTGTAAATGTAGTACAGTTTCACTCTGTTGGTTAAATATGGAGTCTTTTATTTATCAATAAAAACTTTCGTGGTTAAATAAAGCTATTTTAATGCAAGAAAATTTTACTTTACCATTAAGTGGCGTTCCTCGTTAAAATCAGTCACAAAGAATAATTCAATTAAAACAGCAAAGTCACTGCAGAGCTTTTCTTGAAAAATATTAATGATTAATTTAATACTTTTAACCTAGATTTGTTAAATATTATATTCAAACAATATTCAATTTCGCCTCAAAAAGTTTCCCTTTTTTATATTACGGTAACTGTAAAGTCAATAGAATTTTTCCTGTCCGTTGTGGTTGCTGAAGTAACAAATATCTGAAAGCTATCTACTGCAGTCAATTTTGTTATTTTAATAGATATAATATTCAACTAAAAAAATAACTCACATTCTAGCAAAGCTCTAGACAAAATTTGCTGCTTATATCTCATTACTTTTAACAACTCCCGCTTTTTTACAACTCACACTTTTTTCAAAGAGGAAATTGATACTTTTAAATACAATTCATTTGTAAGATTTGTTATTTTTCAATAAATTTAGAAACGTAAAATATTGCAAATATATTCGTTTCCATAAATATGTATGTATAATACAATAATAGCTCGAAAAAATATTTACATATATTTGAATATCTTTTGATAGATTGATCACATATTTTTAAATACCTGTGCAAAATTCAGAAATTCTTAATATATTTGTCACATCTTATCAAAGCGTTGCTCTTCTACTTTGTTAATACAAGTTCAATTATTGAATGCTATTTGATACCTTATTGGTCAATACGTTGAATTAATTTATAACCTTTTGCTCGTTTATAGGGCTTACATTAACTGTTGGCTTTGTACGAATAATAACTAATAATATATTCAATAAAATGATTTTTATATACGTTATTTTTTTCCTAACTCAAAAGTCAGATAAGAATAATCTCTGTCTTCAAAATTAAAAATAGTCGATATCTCGTTACGGATGCTAATTTTAAATGATATTACCTTGTCCCATCCATCGATTCGATATGAGTTTTATTGTATGCCGAACAGTACCTTATAAAAAATTTAACAGGTTGCATGTAAAGTTATGTGAATACCGTGGGGGCTCAACTTATCATTAACTAGTTGGCGATCAATTAAATGCACTACATGAATGTTGCATGAATTCATTTATTTTTTCATTAGCAACACATGTTAATAGATAATCGTACGTTCTTAAATTGTCGCACAACTAGTGCTTACTCGATCTATTAAGTTAGTGGTATTTACAGGTAGATTTTGGACTCTCAAGACATATGCGTAATAGATAAATATACACAAATATAACATTAGCTTAATTATTAACACATTTTACGACATAAAATTATTACAAGTTTCATCAAAATCCGTTTAGCCATTTAGACGTGATTAAGTAACAAACATAAAAAAAAAATATTTTTCATCCTATCAAAATAACAGTATTCCAAATAAAAGTTCAACAATTTATTTTGCAAATTTTATTTCTCTTCATTTGTGTTCATTAAATTTACTATATTATAAAGTCATCTTTTTATTCTCAAAGTCCATTATAAGACGTTCAATAGCTTTTAAGATATTTATCCTTGGGAAAACGAATGATTTATGAACACCTTAAAAAACTTTAAATTTATATGCGAAGGGTAGATTTCAATGAGTGAACAAGTTTTCACAATAACATGGGTATATGTTTTTATTCATAGCATAACGGTAAATTTATGAAAGCATTTAAGTAGAAATTCCGCAAACATGAATATAGGTAACGCACAAAACGTGTATAAAGGCCAAGGGCTTTGTTTATTAAGGTAATTAAACGTTATAATTTAATAGTACGTATAAAAAACAAATTTTATGATACATATAATTTTCCAGCGCTGTCGAAATTAAATTACTTCGCTTTTATAGCAATATCAAATGGTAAACAAGAGATTAATTTTAATATCTTATACAATTAACTTTTACTGACTTATTAATAATAACAGTAAACATCCCATCCTAATTTATGAAAAACACGTGTAAAGCGAATTAGCCATCCTATAGAGGTAGATGGGAGTAAAGTGAAAAACGCTCGCTCACTGATCGGAAAATGTAACCGTATTAATTTCAACCTGCTTCTTATTATAAGGTAAAGACACAGAATGTCGCTGTTAGTGCCACTGAATAAAAACAAAATTCAAATTTTGATTAGAAAAAATTTATTTCTTTCAAAATTTATATAGTGAAATTTATAAATATGCATTTAAAAACTTGTCTCAAGTAATTTTATTAATAAAAGAAATAGAATTCTTCTACGTGAACATTCAAAATTTAAAAAAATTAAGTACTTCTCATTTCTTGATAATTGAAATTTATTTTCTTGGAAAGAAAATATTACACGAATCTAGGAGATGATAAAGATAGTAACTGGCTATCTTTATCATCTCCTAGATTCGTGGCTGGTATTTCCAGTGTCATGTCAAAAGATAGAAGCTTTTCTTAAATCTAAAAAGATATTTTTCTAACATTAGAAATTCAAATGAATAAATTGGCGCTGAGTATTCTTCAAATATCCGAACAAATACACAAATATACATTCATGTATGTCGTGAACACGAATATCGCCCGGGAGAATTATATATATATATATATATATATATATATATATATATATATATATATGACGCACTATTAAAACAGAAATGAAATGTAACTAATACAATACTAGTCAAAGACATCTTGAAAGGTTTATTATAAGATTAATATTATCTAAGTTTTCTCGTAGACTCGACCATGTCAGGCCAGATACATGTCGAAATAAGAAGTTTTTAGACCAGGATTAAATTAAGTTTCAAAAGATTGAAATATTAAACGGTTTACTTGCTAACAAAAGACTTTTCACAAACTTTAAATTTTCCTGTTAATTTTTTAAATATAAATATCAACATCTAACAAAGTACTAAAATTTAAATTTATTTTCTTGGAAAGAGATATAAACTTTGTCAAAATTAAATGGTAAATAAATACTACCAAATTATAAGTCAGACACAGCCTATTACAGTTCATCAAACATTCAACGAAATCCTTACTTTAAAAAATTTTTCAAAATCTTAATGTTGTAATCTGTAGCTTACTAATTAATGGTGTGCAATAAGAAATAAAATGTATATATAAACAATGTAAAGTAAGGTTAATATAAATTTTATAGGATTAATTTAATGATCCGCAAAAGTGTAATGAACCAAATGGCACAACTCATAAACACCACGACTTTGCTCATAAAAATGATGTATTTTTATGTGCTTATAAACTAAGCAGCTTGTTGCAATGAGATCTTGAAAGAATGTCTCAAATTAGCTGTCGGTCATTTAGTCCTATTTTATACCTATTAGTTGTTAAATTAATTACTTATACTAAATAATGTAAATGTCTTAAAATTAATTATATTTTCTGAAGTTCCACGTGAATGAGTTCGAAGGCTCGGCTATTTATTAATAGCATACACAAAATAGAAAATAATTGTGTCTTATGATGGCTGGTTTATTAGTTTTTATCTGAATATCGCATTTATTGATATCTACGTAAAAACATAACAATTTCTATATATATTTAACAGATCATACTTAAAACGACAACTTTGCTTCTTTTCTAAATTTTTATTTTCTTATATTCACTTTGGGAATGCGATTATGAATTTGATGTTTCTAGAACAATAGTGGATTGGTCTTAATTAAAAATACCATGCAAATTTCTGTATTAATTAAAAGCATTTATTTCATATTCATTACCTTTTTGAGTATTTTAAATAATTAATCGGCAGTGATTGTATTTGAAAATGTATATTGTAATTTTCCTTTCCTTAACAGCAATAAAAAGACCATTAATCTACTTACTATTTAATGTAACCTGCCTACTACTTCGTAAAACTATCCAAGAATAACTTCGTCTATTCTTTATTTACCAATTTTTCCTAAATATTGACATGAACTTACCAATTCTCTAAAAGCATTATTGTTCCTAGATATATTCGATTACGGTTTAACGTTTACTATAATACTTCCTGAAATACTAAGTTTTGAAAAGTGCAAACATATTACCTTTGCATAAATTTTACGCTATAAATCTACAAGATCTTAACTTATGGCGTTCGTGAAGCTAAATAGGACATCAGGTTGAATGCAAATCGATCCCCGCTGTTTCAACAAAAAAACAGTAAAATATAAAGTGCATAATACGATTTTGCATAGGAAATCTGGATAACGTGTCTACTGTGTATTTGGTTTCTAAGTACATAGAAATGTTTTTTATTACAAAATATTTAAAATTAATGAAAAAAAAATTTGTGTTAACAATCAGTAAACAAAACAAGCTCGTAGTTAATTTTCTTTTATATTTAATGCGAAATATGATTTTGAAATATTTTATTTTTGCAAAAAATAATAAATAAATATATGTGTGTTATTGTTACTAAAATCTCCCGTTGAACAACTTTTTTAAATTATATATTAGAAATGAAATTTTCCCTAAATGCATCTTTAATCACTCTCCATTTAAAAAACATGAAGTAAGGCAAAGTCCTGCTAATGGAAATTACGATGGACGAGGGATGAAACACAATAATAGAGACAGTTTAATATAAAACATATTTTTGATATAGTTAAATATATTATAAGCTAGAGCGAGTTTGGTGATTTACTGATATTATCATGTATGGAAATTCGCTTTCTGAATTACACTTTTAAAATATGTATGACACAAATGCTAGACATAAGTTTTTTGGAATTTGATTCTGTATTTCGAGAATGATAGTAATATCGAGCAGGTTCCTTAATACACACAAATATATATATATATATATATATATATATATATATATATATATATATGTATATATATATGTGTGTATATATATATATATATATATATATCTTAAAAAGTCGGCTTAATTACACCATTTATAACTCAAGAACGGCTCGACCGATTTTCATGATTGTTAATTTGTTGCATTTATCCCAGCCTCAAATATCAGAATAACTATTAAAGCATCGAAACAATTATGAAGATATGAGAAATTAATTTTCCCATACATTTTGAAGAACAGATTGACTGGTTTTTATGAATATTTTTTTTCATCTAGGCTTCGAGAAGTTTCGCGCATTGAAACAGAGTAAAATAGCAATTAATTTAAATGAGGATAAAATGTAATATGTGATAAATGACCGAAAAAAAGAAAAAAGTTTGTCATAAATTTGACAGACAAGGACAAAAATTATAATTGATTTTCAACAATTTGTATTAAATTTTCGACCGTTATTGCATTTGAATTCTATTAAATTAATTCTCGTCAAACGATTTTTGTTAAATTCATCAGCGAAAAATAATTTCAATTAGTTAAGTTTGATGAAGTGCACATTGTGAAAGATTGTGACTTCGAAGGTGTTCACTTTATGAGATTATGACATTTGTGATTGTACGCGTATCGATAATTGTTTCATTGTGTAATTAATGTTAAAGTGTCATTTACAATGCTGCTAGCCATAAGATTTAATCTTTCATAACGAAGCCTTAATGCATTTCGACTTAGGAATATCGCGAATAAATCCACTGCAAATGAACAAGAAAAGAGTGCCAAGAGTGCCTCGTTGATATGGCTCGACTTTGTGTGTCACAAATACAAGAAAAAAGAGAGGCAGTACGTCAAACGGCTCAGTGGGCAATGGGAAATCGTCGAGCTTATCGCACAGACCAACAAAATGCTAATCTTCGACGCGCAAGAAGAAATGCTTCAAGTGTTGATTTGAATCGAGTAGCGTTTCAATACCATTACACAATTGACTACAGCTCGCATCCTTTTGTTTAAATTAGCCCAATGGAGGTTATGTGTGACCGTTGCGATGCATTGAAGTTCGCTGTAGAAACGCCTGGATTGTGCTGTCTCAGGGGCAAGGTAAAATTGCCATTATTGTCTCTGCCACCTGAGCCTTTGCATTCAATGCTTCGCGGTGAAATACTAGAATTACGACATTTTCTACAGAACGCTCAAAGATACAACGTGTATTTCCAAATGACTTCATTTGCAGAAGAGATTATCCAAGAACGCGGATTCAGTCCGTCATTCAAGGTAATTTCTGTTAGAGAGAGTAATGTCCATTTTCTTTTGGTGTTTACCATTAAGTAATTCTGACTTTGCCTTGGACTTTATAGACCCAAGGCCAAATTGACCATCGAATAGGATCATTGTAACTGCTTGAAGATGCACAGCATAAATTCATCCTAATTTATTTCAAGGGCAATATAGAAGAAAAACTACCGGTAAGGTTAGCTCGATGAATTGTTATGCATTTCGTTTGATGATTCGTCAAAATGGTAACAATTATTTTCCATGTTTTCGTCAATTACTTCAGCAATATTGCGTCAACGTGTACGTCAAAATCGAGACAGAGAGCCTCACTTTTGTTCTGTTAAATTAAGCCAAATTGCATTTGGAAGAGTATATTCATTCACGCGATGAAATCAGCACCGAAGGAGATGCAGCTAATTTTGGTTGACAGACTATTCTACTGGCGATATACATTGGCAGCCCGTGACATATACATGAATAGGCGTAAGATGCAATGACGTATGTTCATCATTACAGTCGTTCAGATCTATTCATCATCTTAAGGTGCATTCCAAAATAGATATAAATTGTGCAACTGCTGCTTCCCGGACAAACATCAAGTGACAGGCACGACATCACCGCACGGTTCTTCAAACAAAAAATCATCTTCAAACAAAAAATCAATATTGTTAAGCATTGAGTATTTGGGGATACTTGATGCTGGATATACTCGATTGAATGGCACAAAGGAGGCTTGCCGCATGGATGCATTCTCATTTGGTTAGTTGAAAGAATTCGACCAGACCAAATAGATGACATTATATATGCCGAGAGATTCTTGATCCCGAAACCGATCCAGACTTGCATGATGTTATAACTACGAATGTGATTCACGAATCATATAGCGCTGTCAACTTCCAATCACCGTGCATGGTCGACGACGAGTGTTTCAAGTGTTATCCACGAAAACTCGTGGAGACTATCACTGGCAATGATGGTTGTCCACTATGACGCATATACATGCGTCGATCACCCAATGATTACGGTAGAACTATCACGACGAAAGTGAAAGGGAACGATTCCCTGGTCGACAATAATTGAATTGTACCTCATTCGCCACTTTTTAAAAAAAAATCAAAGTGCATTGCAATTCAGTGCAGTTCATCAAATACATCTGCAAATATATCACGAAAGATAGCCATATGGTGGTTTTTGGCATTCCAACTCCCAATACCGACGATAAAATCACGCACTATCGGGTTGGCCAATATGAGAGCTGCTATGAAGTGATTTGACGTATATTTTAATTTCCCATTCATGAACGTCATCCCACTCTTGTACATTTGGCGGTACATCTGGAGAATCGTCAACGAGTTTATTTCACCGCATCAAATATTGTTCAACGTGCTGAAGCACCTCCAGCGGCAACATTGACCATTTCCTTTCGGTTTGCCAAGCGATTCGTTTTCACGAACGTTGGTCCACTCTGAGATGCCACGTTATTACACTTGGAACGCTTCAGCGAAGAAATTTCAAAGTCGGAAGCAAAACGATGCGGTTTCTAATCACCCGGATGTGCATTCTACTGATGCTCTTGGTTGCATTTACACAGTCCATCTGAAGAATGATGACTGCTTCTGTTTGCGGTTGTAGCTGGTGAATGTTTGTGAAGCGATATCATTTGAATCACTTCAATCAATCAATTCACTACGAAACCACATGTTGACACATGAATTAAATGGAAATTGTTTTAATAATATCAAATAATTTAATGTCAATATTCTATTTTTTTATTTTATTTCGTGAATTGATTTCATCGCTGTCTGCAACACATTATATTTATTAATTTCTAAACGGAATCAGTAAAAAAATTAAATTCTTTATATATATATATATATATATATATATATATATATATGTGTATATATGTATATATATATATACATATATATATATATATATATATATATATATATATATATATGTATACATATATGTATATATATATATATATATATATATATATATATATATATATATATATATATATATCTATATATAAATATATATATAACATTTTCCTTATCTGTCTATTTTATATTTATTCCCAATGATTCAATAACCTAAGACTGTCCAAGGGCAACATATTTATATTTTATTACTTTTCAGAATAATAATCCCAAAATTGTAGCAAATTATGTAAAATATATAAGTTTTCAAAAACGATAAAATTCCTCCATATATTTTTCCCCAAAATGGACAATGGAATGACCAATAACTAGAAAAATAAAATGAAACGTGGGCGAATTAGATATGTTCCTAAGAACATAAGACTTGGAAGTCACATGCTTTAAGTTGGATTACAAAGCTGTTTGTAAATATTACTTTCCTTAAAATTTCAGAAAACTTTCTAGATATTTTAGGAAGTGTATCAGAACAAAGTAGTTATTATCAAATGTGATATCCAAGGAAACATTACTTTATTTATCATCTTATTAAAAAAATATTCCATGGTCATGATAATTACATTTGCCTGGATATAATTTATATCTATTGTTGCCTAAAATACGTTTATCTAGTCTTTTATATTTATAACGTATTTCCACTGCATCTTTCACTAAGGTAGATAAACTTTTTAAATTTTGTACCTCGACAACAACTCGTCAAAATTATTAACCAGATTTTTTTAAATTAAGAAAGGAAAGAAGTGAAAAGCTCTGAAAATTATATACCAATTATAATTACAATTAACTGTTGAGTAAGGAATATGTATTATGAATATTAATTCAAATTTTCCAAGAAATATTTATGAGGATAATAATAAAATTATTAGTATATTTTTAAATAGCACCTAATTTTAGAAACGATTGAAAATATCATATTCAATTGTTTAAAAAAGTGAGTTGTGGAAAGTAAGTTTCGCAGTACTGAAATCTAGTTATATCCAAATATGTTCGTAGCATAACTAATAGAGATAAATAATAATATTTGGAGTAGAATAATTAAATGAATGTAATAATCCCAAATTTCATAAATACACATAAGAGATTCATTATCTGGAAAAATAGATTTGCTATGGACTCTTTGAAATTTTTGTGGCTGTCCCAACAATTTTCAGTGGCATAGCTCAGAAAAGGAAAATAATGACATAGAATCGTAACAGAATTAGAAAAAGAATCCGCTTAAATATAATCATAACGGAGATACAAAATAAATTTACACTAGTTTAGGCTACCACAGCGACATACGCAGATGATACCGCACTTCTTTCGTCACATGATAATCCCGATTCCGCATCTGAAAGCCTCCAATCCCATATCTCTCTCATCCAAGCATGGTGCCAGCAGTGGCGTATTAAAGTCAACACAGATAAGTCAGCCCAAGTAACTTTCACACTTAGAAGAAAAACCTGCCCACCTGTAAAACTTTTTGATACAGCGATCCCACAATCAGATGACGCCAAATACTTGGGTATGCACCTCGACCGTCGACTCACTTGGCGTAAACATATATGGACTAAAAGGAAGCAACTAGACAGCAAACTCCGCAGCATGTACTGGCTAATCGGCCGTAAATCACAATTGACAGATTCCAGTAAAATGGCTATCTATAAAACGATACTGAAGCCCATATGGACTTACGGCATTCAGCTTTGGGGCACAGCCAGCCATAGTAACATCGAAATACTTGAAAGGTTCCAAAGTAAAACAATGAGAGCCATGTTTAATATACCATCCCACATAAGCAACAAATATGTGAACCTAGATTTAAATCTGAGAACTGTGAAGGACGAAATTGAAATAAACAGCAAGAAATATCAACTCAGACTGGACCAACATATGAACGAACTAGCTGCTGAACTTCAAGGAGAGGGCAGTCTAAGATTCTCCCGCCTTAAGAGGAATAGCGTATCTGAACTTGCGACAAGATTCGCGGACAAAATATGAGGATTGCACCGTTGGGTGCATGTCTTTGCTAAGAATAATTTAGCTGATGAAAATCTGACAACACATTAGATTATTGTTTGAAACAAACAGATCGCTAAGTAGCAGGATATAAAAAAAAAAAAAAAAAAAAAAAAAAAAAAAAAAAGTTTAGGCCTGTCTCCTTCGCAAAATTCATTACTGAAATTTTATTAAAATTGAATATGATGTAATTTTTCGGGCCTAAACGCGATATTTTTTGTGCGTGTACGCAATTTGCATTAAAATATGTAATATATATATAACTAGTTAGCTATTCTAATGAAAATTATCGCGTGTGGGTCCGAAAAATTACATCATGTATTAATGAATAATTATTGATTCATTTGAGTTTAGCCTTTTCTCCCCTACACACTGTATTCATATTTGATAGCTGACAAATTGAATTATAAATTAATAAATTTAACCTATGACGATACAATAAAAAGTGGCTTCTTCTCATTAATAAATTAAAGACATAATCCAAAATTGTTTCTTTTTTAATTTGATTTTTTAAAATGTCCAGTACAATAAATCTTCACATGTAAACAGATAGAAAAACATTATGCAATACTTGCAGTATAATTTTTTTTTCTATTTTATGCAATGTCTTTTGCATCAATTTTATTTGACCCTCGTTTGAAAAGGTTCCTGTCAATTAAGCACATCAACCAAGAAGCCTACATATTGATTCAAAGGCTTAATTAAATTTAACTATATCAGAAGGTAATTTTGTAAATGTTTTAGTGTATTTGACATTTAATGAATTTTCCTTTGAGTGCTTACTTTCCCTGGCACTTATGATTAAATTAATATTAAAGAGAAAAGTTCGCTATTAGAGAAAAGCTTGTCAGAAATCAAGTATATACTATATTTAAATACGGTAAACATTTTGAAAGTTCATTAAATTATAACTTATGTAATTTAAGTAATTTAAATACCAATGTGGGTTACGGTGAACTTCAAACGGTTACCGTGAAACTTACTTTGGCTGACGGTGACGTAATTATCGATAATTCGGCGCGAAAAGTTAACTCGTTTATTAGAAGTTCTTTCAATTATTACGTACCCTTATCTGTGAATTAGTTAATAATTATTTTACATACAATATCCAACGCTTTACAAAGCGTAAATGAAATACATTCGTAGTCGCTCGGAGCACGGGAAGAAAGAAGAATTAAGCTTCAATTGATTCACGTAGAGTAGATTACTTTATTTACTTCAAACTTATTTTTATATATGCATTGGATCATGGGTATTTGTGATTATAGTCAAAATATGAAGAAAACTGAAAATAATTAAGATGAGATTCCTATGGAACATGACGAACAATTTACATGTCGAAGAAAAGGTGATCGTAAAGGTAAAGAAGAGAATATTAACGACTTTTGACCATGTCAAATTTATAAACACGAATCGACAAACATAAACGTATGTGGAAAATTAATACGGAAAACTAATTAAAATATGGGTGGATCAAATAAGAGAAAATATGGAAAATGATAAGTCAAGGAAAAAAGAAGATCAAAAAGCGTGTATAAAAACCACGAAAGAAACTAAATAGTTATGTCTCGATGGAGGAGTATGATGTTCCGTGATTTTCTCTATTTCTTCTTTTAAAAGATATGTTTTTTTTTTAAATTGTTGTTCTCGCTTCCATGAAATAATCTCCATTTAAGTAAATAGTATTTATATCGTTATACTGGCTGTTCATTTACATGTTGGGATGTCCATAAAAGAAAAAAAAACATTAATTTATTACCATATCAAAACAACTTCGCAGCTCGCTTTTAAAAATTTTACTATATATTTCAATATTATTGACAAAAACTAAATTTCTTCATAATTTACTTTTACTAACATAATTTTTTTTTAATTATGGACTTAACAGATTTCTTTCTTTCTCTTCTCTTACTACATTAAAACCTCTCCCGTACCCCTGACTCTTTTCCATAAAACTTATACAAAATATTTCTATAAACGCCTGCTGCTATGGTATTTCAGTTAGCAGCTCTTTTAAATAATTTTGACAGCAATATGTTCAACAGAATTAATTCCGTAGAGTCGAGTCTTTTGTTCAATTATATACCTCAACTAAAACTAAAATTAACCTACATTAAGCACCACTGTTAAATTTGTTTAATTATGGAGATACTAGTTCTATCTTAAGAGTGTTTAAATAAGTTAAAAAGTTTTCAAGATCATATAATTGGCCAAGATTTGACCTGAGGAATTTGATTATGGTTCTGATTATGGATCACATCTAATGCGTAACAGAAGCAATCTAATTATTACGCACAGAAGCAATCTAATTATTAAGTAATGTGGTAAAATATTCGCGTAGCCAAAATAAATTCCGACTTAGTTAATCAGCGTCAGGTGCCTAGAGGGATAGGATTAAATTTCAAAATTTTCATAAACATCAGTAGATTTTAATCTAAAATAATAGAACTCCTAATAGGGATACTTCTACATTTTATATGCTCCTAAACTGTTAAAAAAATTGTGCCATGATATTCGTTACGAATTACCAATTAGAGGAAGTTTTCCTCTTTTTATGTTCCTTTATATCGTTTTTCTTCCTAACTTATTCTTAATCTAGTATAGTTGTCTATATTAAACAACCTATTTTAATATTTAAAATTAAAAGAACTAGGTGCTTACATTTTCATTGAAAATTACCACTTCAAGTAATTATCGCAATTTAAACTTCTCTTCACTAAAATGGTACAGCTTTATCTACGCAATAGTTATCAACTGAAGAACGTAAAATATGACTGTGATTTCCTATGACCTTTGACTGTAGTGTCTACCGGGGGATATATTATATATTCTCGCATGATATCTGTTTACAACAAAATTTCATTTTTCTTTTTCTTATTACCCCCTTAATGTATCAAAATTCAAGCTCCGATATTTCCGATATTTATGTTACAGTTATACACTTTGAAATGACCATTTTTGTTACAGTTACACCCTATCAGCTAAACGTATCTTTTTTAATAATAAAAAGTATTCATAATAGTAGTATATACGATGAAATGTCTGTAAAATTCATAGGAATTTAATGCAATCTGCTATAAAAATAACTTCATATTTTGAAATATATATTTAATGTCCGAGAATAATTTGCCAGACAATATATTTATTTATTTCCAAGGTGGATAACAATAATATTTAAATATTCCTAAAGATGTAGTGGGCGATATATTCACTTTAAGAATTATTAACATTTTTGAATAGTTTAATAGAAATAATATGTACCCTTAAATGTTTGTGAGTGCCAAAACGTGTTTATAATACTTAAAGTTCAGATTCTATTCGTACTTGACAACTTTATTTGTTTGTTTTTTGATATTTAAAATTATATATCCGCGTTTTTAAAAAAAAAGTTTTTAAGTTAGAAATAAGTATTAAAAAAATCAAATTTGTTGTTCAATTAAGACAAGCTAGCGAAAGAGTAAGCTAGCAAATAAGACTGCAAGCAAAGGAAAAAAATCTACGTTGAAGTGTTAATCAGGAAGTTCAGGGCAGAAAAAAAAATCTTAAACATAAAATTTATTAATAGAGTATCATAAATAAAATATAAAAGAAATCATTGATTACTAACACAGATATATTAATTTTGTTTTATTAAGGTCCGTAAGCAGCGTCTGACGGCGTACCATACGTTAATAAACTCATGGCAATTTTATTAGCTTTTAGAGGTAAATATTTCCGTGTAATCAGTGCTGAACTGCTGATAATCAGTGCAAATAATTATGATATTTTTGTATCACTAAATCAATTGTTACTTTTAAAGAGAAAAACAATCAAATTAAATATTCTATTCATAGCCATTGCTCTAGTAAATTATAATTTAAATTGAAATTATTTCAAAATCACTATAACAATAAATAATATTTAACCAGAGGAAGTTAATTCCAAAGGATAAAAAAAATAAATAATAATTTCTTTATTACATGCAAAAAATATACTACATATTTTTTTAAACCCGTACTTTTTGGGATAAAGCGGTTTGAAGTTGACCAGTTTTGAGAATTTATGAATAATATCTCAAAAAGTCTAATTGTTAACAAAAAATTATGAGAATTTAAAAAATATAATGAAAGCAGAAATAATTCGATCCTTTTTTTATTTTAAAATGGTTTAATTTTCACTGAAATATGAGCATGTAAAACTGTTCCAGCTTCAACAGAAATGAAATATTTTAATTTCCTCTCAAAATAATAGATAAATTTTAAGTTATTCAGCAAAATTTCATAACATGTTATTTAAAGAGAGCAAAAATTATTTTAAAATAGTTATTAATTTTATTTAGGACGTAAAATAAATTAGTCAAAGGGAAAACTAATTCGAAATTCCATTTTTTAGGCTTAAGATGAGAATAAAATTACTTTCACGTTTTAGTAAATCGTATTAAAAACCTTATTAGATGTCGTTTATTTAACTTAAAACTAATATTCTCTAACATTGGTGAACTTTGAAGTACGTATTTTTGGAGAAAATTATTTTTTATTTTCCATGAACTTCTAAATTGTTGTAAAAACTAAGTAATATTTTAAAATAATAAAAAAAACATCTCAAGATAAACTCTATAAAATAGATAAAACGGTTAAAAAGCAATACCGATGCTATGCATTTTGTTTCATTAGAAAGTTGTAACAACATTTGATTCTCCTTTTACCGTTTGAACAGAAGAACCTCTTTCAGATTTTAGCTAAAGAACAATGAAATTTAATTGAACAATTTCTATTCTATTAATTCATTTTGATAATAGTGAATAAGAAGAATTTTCAACAAAATATCTTTTTATATTTTTTTATAGTTAAAAATAACGAAGGTATAATTTTTGAAAGCTGCCAAAAGGTCTTTTATAGTCTGTATAACAAACTATATAATAAGTCTGCGTTATACTAACATCTGAAATGGGACAAACATATTTAAATTACCTAAACAAAGCTTTGGGGATTTTGTTTCTTTTACGGCTCTCAGTATTAGAATAAAATTATTTAAACCTGAATAGATTCATAATTTTTTTTTCTACAAATAGCAAAAATATTGCACTCTATAAAACGCCTCTGTTTCTCTTTTCAACTTCTCGGTCAATTCTTTTATTCTACCTTTGTTATCAACTATGCGTCTATATAGAAAATAAACTTTAATTTTTCTTCTATTGTTGGTTAGAGCTACTTTCCTAACGCACGGTTAGGAACAAGTGACTTTGCAGACACAAATTGTAAATAACATATATCTATATAGAGAGAGCTTTATGTTCGATAAATTATTATAGATTGATATAATATCAATACAATCTTCTCCTACATTATCCATCTTCTTCTTCCTTATCATGCCAAACTAACACAACAAAAAATACTCCCCACGCACCAACCAACAAGCTAAGCACAGTTTGAATCTCCACGAATTTTTTAATTAACACTCACTCCAACGCAATTCACTATGGGATCAGTTCCACGCAAACCCTCGTCAGCCAGCAGTCGCTTGTTCACTACTATCCAGTCAATAATTAGTTGCAACGAAGACATTTTATTTCCGTACGATTATGCTGGTCACGCTTTCAAAGGGTTGTGTAAATAGCAAGTGAATAAAGGAGGTGTTTTGTGTGACATGTGGGTGTTGGGGCAAATTTCGTGGAAAGGAATAAAAAATTACCCCATCAGGGGGTACTATGGTAATAGTAGGAAATCGTACCCGGTAGGTATCGTAAACATTTTTTTGAATAATTTTATTTCTTAGTTTTGTGGGCATTACAATATATACATATACAATATATATATACATATATATATATATATATATATATATATATATATATATATATAAATATATATGTTACCGAAAATGTATTCAGTTCGGTACATTGTTAAGTTACAACGGGATAAACAGTGCGAGGGGGTGGTACAATTGCGTGATTCGCTTAAACATTCATTGCATATGCACGTCACAGTTTTTCATTATGGCGTGAGACTCACGCGTCACGCTCATGAAACATCGATTTTACAATTATTTAAAAAAAATTAGAAAATTTACTTGCCCTACGAATGTTTTTATCAATGATCAACGTTAAAAATTGTTGTAGAAACACGACATTACAGCAAAAACGATAACAAGAAAGACTACTCACGGTTATTGATTGTTACGGCAATATGATGTGCTTACTATAGAGCAAAAAAATAAATTTACTTTTCCTCTTAAAGATATTGGAAGCCAACATTCTATACTACGTCTGTGACAACGAGTTATTCGACTTATTGCATGAAGCGTATATAAGAATTGGCCACGGCGGAAGAGATCGTATGACGAAAGAGGCAGGAAGTCACTACAAAAATATAACACGTAAGGATGTAGAAACCTATATCCAACTCTGTGACCTATACTCAACCTGTCAGCAAAAGCAAAAATGCATTAAAAAAGGTAGTGTTTTGAAGCTTAATATAGCGTCTGAGTTCAACTCTAGATGCTAAGTGGATTTTTCATACTTGATAATGCTACAATTCATACTTGTTTATAAAGGCCAATTAACAAAATTTGTTGTTTTAAGACCACTCAAATCTAAAGCGATGGGTTAACAAAGTCGGATTGTGTTTACATATATTACGTGACATTGATTAGGTAGCACTATTTCTAATATATTTGATAAGAAATGACGACGCTTAAAATGAACTTGACTTACGTTACGTATGGGGTTTTGGACATTGTGTACAAAATTCAATAGCGTAGTCTCGTGTGTGGCTAATCTGCTTCGACGAATATGCATCGTATAACATCAGTTAGATCTTGATGATTAGCGTGATTGGTTTTATCAATGCTGGAAATTTTATAGCATTGATGCAATGATAAGAAATAACGTATAATAATATATTTTACGTTATATCGTATGGTATATGAAAAAAATCATTCCATGACAGTTAAGCGATGTTTTTGGCAAAATAAACATTGAAATATTTAGTCTTAATTATGTAGAAATTCATTATTACTTAATTTTTATTGCCAACTAAATGAAACTACATGATTTAATATTATATTTACTTTATTTAAAGATTTAACCATGATCTGGGATTCCTCGTACGACACCATCCTCATGTGGGCAATTTGAAAAGATTAGCTCGTAAGAACTTCCAACGGCATTTAAATATTATACAAAACAATAGCAGAATTGGGCTTTAAAATGTATACAATGTACTAGTATTTTGGTGTGAGTAATGAATTAAATTGATGTTATTCTATGAGTTTGTACAATGCAGTGTGTTCAGGCGTATGTAATCAATTAAATGGATATTATAGAGAAAAATATCCCCTTCAAATTACCCATTTGAAGATATTGTCATACAACGAAACCTACGTCGTGGTTAAGAATTTAAATAAATTATATATATTACAATATCACCTAGTTTCATTTAGTTGTGAATAAATAATAAGCAAAATAAACACATGTGATCAAAACAAATACAAATCAAATAATTTATTTTTCAAAATCATCCTCACCATGTTATATTGACTGATCAAGACGTGAAATACATGGTGAGTTGGAAAATATTTTTCTAATATTAAATGCATTTTTGATAGAATTTTTTTGCAAGTCAATAAAATTCAATACTTGCGTGTACGTATTTTTGTCTAATTCATTGAGAATTTTACTTCCGTTCGGTTCATTAACATCAGACAAAAAAATTTTAAAGCAATATGTTGCTAGCAATATTTACACTTAGGACCAGAACTAACACCAATCTTCGGTAAAACGTTAGGTGGCGTTATATTCTAAAAGCGTTGGCTCTTATCTAAAACTCGGTTTTTTTATATGTTCTTATTAGACAGGTTTTCAGTAAAAAGTCTTCATCAACAATAATTACAAATGGCACATATTTAAACCCAGATGCAATATATTCACATTCAACAGCGTGTGTGGGTTGTAATGTCACTTAATTTATTTCCAACTTTCATCTTTTCGGTTTAAACTTGGATGAATATATTACTTTTAATTGATGAATATATCATCGAATTTTGTTTATTTTATTTTAATTCGTGGGAAATTGATAACAACTTCTTTTCGTTGTATTTTGTTGGACTTTTAAAGTATATATTTAAAAAAAATATTTTAGCAAACATTTACCAGGTTTTTCTTCAAAATGTAACCAAAAAGAATATTAAAATTGTAGTTCGAAATTGGTCACTTTATCTTCAAATTTGTCTAAAAATTCTACGCATGAATTCACTCCAAATCATGATTGATGTTCCATCTCCATACTTCTCTGCTTACAAGGTAATTGAAAAATGTGTCAGTAATAATAAATAAATCCATCTCAGAATAAAATTTTAAAGAAAAATTGATATTTTTTGCCATTACTTCAGCAGCTTAGATGTGTTTATTCGAAGCATAATGGAAGAGAAACAAAGAAATTGGTGGTGAGCGTCTACAAATATTTAGTCAGCAAAGTTGACGAATGAAGGAAATTGGAAGATTTACATAAAATAGGTACTTAAATAATTTTTGAAACAAGAAGTATCCCATTTCTGTAGCTAATTACTTGAAAAGGTAACGAGAAAAAATATTAAATTTACAAATTTTTACCTTATATGTTTTAGTATAACACATTCAAAAAGAACGTTTTTTTGAGTTTTCATGTCTAAAAATAAAGTGCCTACCATTTTTCGACAATCATTGTTAAATAATAAATTGAACGTTATCATTTGAAGGCTGGTATTCTAGTTTTATTTGTAGTTTGTACTTTTAATGTTAACTGGGATAACTATTAATAATAAGTATTGGGAATCTAAATAAAAATAACTTTTATTTTCAAAAATTGCAATGCATAAAATGTTATCTACCTGATTTAAGAAAAATTCTATTAATTTTTCCACTTTTTAAAAGGTAAATTTTTTTGATATGGTTTTTAGAGGACTATATGGATCGTTAAGATTTTATTTGCCTTTTTGTGTGAAAAGTAGTATCCTGTAGTGAATATATTTGCACTTCTTAATACCATACCCCTTCAAGAGGTAACTGTATATTCTAATGCAGCAATGCAGGCATTAAAAGCACCAGCGATGTGTCTGTTTGAACCTTGCGTCAGGGTCTACCCTGAGTTAGAGTCCGATTTTTTGAACTTCTAGCAATCAGTCGTGGCATGCCTCTTGTTCCAAAATAATGGGTATTAACCCTTTTTAGAGAGAATTTGGGAGGGAATACATAAGGGAAGCAACGCAATAACAGTAATGTACGATAATGAGCCGAAACAAGCTCAGCATACACAAAATAAAATCATATGGACCCCAAAGTAACTGTGAACTAAAATTAATAATAATATAAAGAGAATTCCACATATGTATGAATGAATGAATAAACAAATCAAACTATATTTGTCATTTTTTTTTAAAGTTTACGTTTCATTCTTTGCTAAAAAATCTTTCGGATGTAAGGATTTTCATTTAAACGCAAAGTTAATTTTGTGGAAGGAAATAGAAAACTATAAACGGTTATTTGACAAATTTGAAAAGAATTTCATTTAGATGTAAGTATATTCGTATTTTTTTTACAAATATGGAGTAAGAATGCAAAATTAATAATTTGCCCAATTTTCGTTTATGAAATCTTTCGAAGTGTTTAATACTGAAAATTAAATGTGGTTACAAATGAAGCTTATTTATTGACGAATAACAAATATACGTTGCCAAAAATATTCTGCTTTTAAAAAATTAGTGGAGATAAAAATTATTCGTGTCTCATTTTTCAAGAGAAGATAATATACTGTCGATTATTATAAATGTCAAGACTTTTCTAAACCTCTTAAAAGTTATAACCTAAATAATTCAAGTAAAGGAATAAATTTACAAATTGAACTGTCAGCCCAGTACGAAATTCCTCGGTGTAAGAAACCAAATATTTGATTTTATTTGTCTAAGTATTAAAAAAGAAAACTAGAAAATCGCATAAAAACGTTTGTCTCAAGCGTAAAACTTTAGGTTATATGACCTGAATATACACACTCTTGCATAATTCAATGATTTTAATGGCTGAATAAAAATAAGACTTATGGCAAAGAACTCAAAACATTTGCCAAATAAACGTTTAGAATAAAATTAATTTTAAAGTATTCGACTAAAACTATTTAATTATAATAGTGATTTTAATTAATATATCAGCTACCTTAAAACAATTTATTCCTATATCAAAGGAACTCGAAGACGAACAAGAATTGCTCAGTTCATATTCCTTTTGGAGGTGCCTCGTCATTAACTAGTTCCGACGAAGACTTTTTTCATTTACGCGAGGTACGTTTTCAACCGATGGCATAAATTACGAAATTAAACGTGACGAGAAAAGAAGACTATGTTCCATAAGTCTACACGTCTCCATCAATTATAAGAGGTAAATGAGTGTATAAGGTCAACAAAATTGCTTAATGTTTTGTGAGAGTCGTTATAATGCTTAAAATAATTTTCCCTTATATATTTGGTATGATATTAATTCAGAATTCTGATAAAAAATCAAGAGTGAATATTTCTTATGAGAATATAAATCACTTAATTCATTATTTTAAGAAGCCTTATTTTAATATCTTGTATATTATGTATCAATTAGCTATAAAATACTAAAATTTTTAATTAGGGTAGAGAATTACAAATACGCACGCACAATTTCTTAAAGTAATGTAGCTGTATATAATTTCACAGACTACATCTTCTTAATTTTTCCTAATCACAATCCAATGACGCCGTGAATTCTTTAATAGCATACACTATGTAAGAAAAACAAAACGATATCTTATACAGCAATATCTTATCCTGCAGTAAAAAAAAATTCGTTATAAGCGACCGTTATTCCAATAAAATAAAAATTTGACATTACTGTTAAAACAGCCCAATTCCTTATAAAAAATTAGCCGTGAAAAATAGTAATTAAGTTCTACGAGAACTTCGCTTTGCTAGAAAAGTAGGAGTATCAATGAGTAAGTTAGACTTTATTGTCTAGCTTTACATTATAAATTAAATTAAATTATATATTTGTTTAAGTTGACCAACAGTGCTGGCACCGGCTTCAAAAATAGTAACTTAGTTATTTATTTCAAATGAGATTTCGAGTTTATTATTTTTGCTTTTTGGAACCTACTTTTTTTGAAGTAGGTTTTTTAAAATTATTTTGTTTTAGAATTTTTAAATAACAATATATTAATATTATTTATCACGATTTTTTTCTTTCTTAGAAAATTGGATATTTTCTAAGACACGGGCAAAAGTTTGTACATAAATAATTTCCTTTTTCTCTAAAATGGATTATCAATAATACGTAGAAATGAAACGATAGTAGTAGTCGTCAATGGTTACCTATTAGCTGTTAAGGAGTTCGGCCCTCCATATCCGAAGCCTAATACCAGATTTTGCAAATTAAGAACTACCACTTGTGTAATTTCGTTCTCCGTATCCAAAAACCAATATCAGATTTTGCAAAGTTATAACTAAAGTAATAACTGATCAGTAGCATATACATTGAATCACAATCAATTTACTGCCAACCGTTAAGGATTATTTACCTTCAGAACTGATTATCACACACTGACCTGCTCGGTGTTGCGGTTATTTTGCAAAGCAAAAATTACCCGTGGTAAATATTTTGAATTAGTTTTGACTTACCACCATCGGATAGAAAGTTTTATTGATCATCCCCAGGACGCATCATCAGACTCTGACATGATCGACAGCGTAGTTATTTTGCAAAGTAACAACTACCAGCAACAGAGATTTACTAATCCGTTAGGAGTTTCAGTGTTCATATTCAGAAAATGACCAGGTAAGTGGTGTGGTTATTTTGCAAAAAACAATTCCCCACAGCAAATATCTTTAATCATAATTGATTTACTGCCATTCGGTAAGTAGTTCCATCATTCGTTTCCAGCCCTCGACATCAAATCATCATCATATTTATATGGGACTACATCTATAGTAACCTCTTTTAAATAAAAGAAGAATCATCAAAGTCCGTTCACTAGATAAAGAATTATCGCTGAACATACATAAAAAAAATCAGATAAATTGAGAACCTCCTCCTTTTTTGATGTCGGTTAAAAAGGAGGTAATAACGGCAAAATAAATAATTTAAAGCAATGTATGAGACGGACCACAGCGGCAACGCGTACTTTTGAAGCCACTGTAAGATGTATTGTAAAAAATGCAAGAGTTACTGAATTTTTCACGGCTTTTCGAAATCCTGATAAAAACAAAAGGTTTACGCAAAAATTGATAGCAGGTGTAATTCGATAATTTCGTTAAATGTATCATTAGAAGGACTATACATAATTTTAATATAACGAAGAAAGAGCTACCTATTATAGTGAAACTACGAATAAATTACAAAATGATATAAATTTTCAAAATACTGAAGCCAGTCTTAGACGAATTATAAAAGATTTAGTTTTCCAGTGGAAAAATGACGAAAATAAACGACGATTTGTAATTGAAACAACAAATATTAGATTTCAAAGAAGTAAATATTTGCAAATACGTAAAAAATACAAAGAAGAAAGAAGACCTGTAATATATACTGACGATTGAAAAAAGTCATAGTTGTCACCATAGTCATATTGATGAAAAAAGTCATAGTTGTCACCATTGCTGGTCAACAAATTCGAACAAAAATGTTAAAAAACCTCTATCGAACGGTCAGCGCTTGGCGACTGTTTACGCTGGTGGTAAAACAAATTTTGTTCCGAATACCCTTCTTATCTTCAAAGCTCGTACAAATCTGGAGATTATTATGTTAATATGAGCGCTGGCTACAAACTAAATTAATACCCAACTTACCACCTAATTCAGTCGAAATCGTGGATGATGCCTCGTATCACAATATGCAATATCTCAAGGAATCTCAAGAATCTATGCAAACCTAGTTGATCGTTCGCAAACCAAATTATAATTATGGTGATAAAATGGTCACCACTAGTACGAATACTGCGGCTTCATCTATTTATCTCGTCCCCAAGACGATTTAATGGAAGGTGTTTCACCACTCTCCTACGTTTTGTCTATTTTGAAACTGTTTAAAAAACAGTATTTGCAAACATTTTTTTTTAATTTCAAGCAAATCTTTATTTTTAATATTTGTTTTATATATTCTTGAAGTATAATAAATTAGCGACCTTGTCCGCTTTATATTCGGTTTGTCACAGAAAATATTCACCACTATTTTTCTAGTAAATTAGTAGTTTTATCACAGAAAAGTTTTCGAGAAAATAAATATTGAGTTTTTTTCCAAATTACATGTTTTATGTAGGCAAATTTTAGTAGAAATTAATGGTAATGATCTGTTAAATCTTTCAAATTTACTTAATAAGTAGAGTACTTAGTTTATCAATGAAACACGATCTCTGTTTTCTGTACAATTAGTAATATCGTACTATAATTAACAGATACTAAAATTACTTCAAAGTCACTATCTATTATCACAGATCAATTTAAGTTTAAAGTTACATAAACTTCAACATTAACACTTTTGAGATAAATAATTTTGTGCATAAAAACAGACGGACATTGTTTTAAATATATGAATACCTAGATAAGATATCAAATTTGCTTAAAGAAAATCACATCAATAATAAAAAATTCCTAAATTTATTTGTTTAGCTAAAACAGCAAGTAATATTGTGGGCAACTGTACCGATGCTCAGATTTATCCCTTCCAATGTCTAGGCGCTCTTTATTCATGACGGCACCTGTAACATTGAACTTAGCCGCGATACAATTTTATCTCCTTATCGCTTTGCTAAAGGATCTATAAGACCATTAGAATTTACTCTGCGTTATCCTAGTCATTGAAGTCATAAATATCTTAAGTCTATCAAACACGGTCAATTTTATTATCATGCTACGAGTATATGTAATATTCATTCATGTTGTTCCATATGTTAAAAATTATGCTCTTCTTTATTAAAACAGGTTCAAATATTTAATAATATATATATATATATATATATATATATATTGTTTCCGAGATTCATTGGCCAATACTTTCAACCAATGACTATCAAGACATATTTATAGCTTTGATTTTGTTATTTTATAGCTAAAAATTAATTTAATATTCTGATTTTTACTTACCTTAAAAATTTTTCCGATGGCGAAAAATGGTCAAGTAGTAATCATTTTTTTAACCTCTTACCTTTAACTAATCACATCTGGTTCTATTTGTTAATTTAATTTATTTCGAACTATGCCTGATAATAAATTTACCAAGTGTTGCATGTAGCATCATTCATGTTGAAAGGAATGGGATACCATATTCTGTATAGGGAACTTCCTACAATTAAAAATCAATTAACGATCTTTTCAATGCAGCAATGCAAGCTTATTACAATAAAAGTTTCAAATCAACTTTTATTAATATAGTTATATGATGTTAATTTCTCCTTTCATTAAAAATATTTGTTTATTTTCAGTTGTTGTTTAACTAACTCCTGTTTGAGGTTTTCCACAAGTGAATTTTTATTGAAGGCGGTGTCATTTATGTGCTCATATATATTCCGCCTGTCATTGACATCTTGTAGAACTAGTTTTTTGATACTGAGTAAATATATCAATTTCAGCCAAAAGAGATTACACTATTTATTAGATTACAGAATAGTTCATATGTTAATTTGAATCAGGAAAACTTTTTGTAACGGTTTTCACCAAATCGATGGATCCCTTGAGGCATTATTGAGTAACAATCATCTAAATATTATTTTTATGGTATTATTATACCAGCACTCTGCGCAAATATTTCCAATTATTTTTCACTATTTTTGATATATTTCAAAATTATCGTATTCTCCTCAAAGTTCATCAAAATTCATTCAGTAACTCTTTAGATATTTAACATTGGCAAAGTAGATGATTATGAACACGGAAATAACCCCACTATCATCCTTTCTATATCAACGGTAAATTTCAAATTATTATAACGATCTTGAACTGCAATTAAAATAATTATTCTACACTCTTCTAATTATATTATATCCTTACATATGTTTTATAATTAAAGACAAAATGTCATTATGATGATCAAGTTTATTCAAAATACTGTTAGTTTATCAATAAATGTAAGACAATAAAAGTTTACATAACTGATACGACATAGCTTTTAAAGTATAATTCTTTACGATAGATGTCCATCTTCTTTAATGCGAATATTCCGGTATATATATATATATATATATATATATATATATATATATATATATATATATATATATATTACTGAGAATAACTACCATTTAATTTTATTACAACAATATTCCGGATATTCGCATTGAATAACCTCATAGAATAACATCAATTTAATTTATTAACCTCACTAAAATACTTGTACATCGTATAACTCTCGGAAATATAATAAACCCTACACTACTCCCCTATAATAAACTCACTAACATAAGTAGGAAAACCCACACAAACCCGGCTTCAGCTATTGTTTTAGAAACATATAAATGCTATCGGATGTTCCTAATACTTAATCTTTGCTCATAGCCCACCTGAAGATGTTGTAATACAACGAAACATAGAATCGTGGTAAAGAACTTAAAGAAAGTAGAAATAATACTTTACGTAGTTTCATTTAATTGCCCATACCTAATAATACGGACGGTGAAGAAATATTGACCAGGAATTTGACTAATTTTGACTTTAATGCTATGTAATCCAACATCATACTTTCGAAAGATAGAAGTTTTCTGAAATAAAAGAGGGTGTTTTCCAATAAATAAATTTAAATCACTTATCTGAAAGTACCCCAGATATCCTAACAAGTATATATGTATGTATATAATATACGTATGTATATAATATACGTATGTATATAATATACAAGTATGCATTAAAATAGGTCATTAATACAAACAAATGGGATTGGAATGAAATGAAACCAATACGATGCTAGCTAGAAATTAATTGGAACAGAATAAATTTAATTAGAGCTAAAGAATTTTGCAGTTATCAACATAAATAAGTTTGAAAAGGAAAGAGGAGTGAAAATTTGCTGGTCTTAACCAAAATAGTTTTAACAAAATTAAAGATTTTTTAAATATTTTAAGACGAATTTATTAATGGCCGATAAAGTAATAAAACTACTAAGTTGCTGTTATAGTAATGAAGATTAAAATTAAATTTAAAATTAACAGTACTAAATTGATAAATCAGACACGGCCTATTACAGCTCATTAAAACTTTCTACAAAATGTTCACATGCGATATATATATTTTCGAAATTCTTAAAATATCCTTCTATAGCCTACTAAGTAACGGCATTCAATGTGGAATAAAATCTTTATCCCCCATTGGGAAAGATCTACGATATAAATTTTATAGACCTAATGATTCGCAAAAATGTAAGACTCCTAATGACCCACAGTCATAAACACTACGACCAAGCCATAAACATTAGATAAGCTAATCTGCCTGTACACTAAGCGATTGGTAATGAGGGCTTAAAAGATATTTCAAGCTAGCAATTAGTGGTTTATTTTTATGTTATCTATGTTATTTTTCAATTGGTTTTACAATAGAAACGAGTAACGTGGTAAGTCGTTATAAACTCATATTTCATTCATTTTTAATAATAAATTTAAATTTTTTTCAGTAAAACAAACAGTAACTTAATTTTCTTTATTTATGCCGTGAAACTTGGATTTCAAAAATCCTAACATTTTGGGATCATTCAAATGTAAATGAAAATAACCCCAAATTTCAAATCTTATCAACTGATTATTTGAAAGAATAACTGTGCAGAGACGGCGGTTATAAATGTCGTTCGTTAGTTTTACCCTACAGTAAAAACAGATGCAAAATGTCTACATTACATGCCAATAATTATATAATAATTATCCTGATATTACGTTCGAATATAATTCTGTTGCATAAATTCTATTGCAGCTTAGTTTCGTTAAAAGAAAGGAATGGGTCGTTACGTCTGGCATATCGGAAGTAAATGCTAAGGATGTGTATGGTGAGAACGATAGTGATTTGCTTTGTGAACTACCAACATAAGAATTTAAAAAATGTTATGAGTCAGAATGTTGCAAAGTATGACTAGAGAATACAAAAAAATATGAACTCATCGACATCCGCTTTCAGAATTCGTGACTTTGTGTATAAAAAGAGGTACAATTAACATTTTAAACAAGAGTAGTTATTCGGGTTGTAACTACGCAATAAATTTATTTCTTAAAGTAAAATGAGATTATTACGGAGTTTCAATAAAATAAATTGATAAGTAAGAATACTTCAATTTATTATAATGCAGAAGAACCGAGTCATAACAAAAGCAATTGAGATTCACATAATAGACACGCTATTATTTCCAATATTTATCTACCGATTTCATTCTTAAAGACTGAAAACCCCAGAAGGGAACAGAATTAATTCGTTTGAGATGTGATTTTGTCACAGATGTTACAAATATTCTATAGGTTGTTACTAAATTAAGATATTAGTGTGGTAACCAATAACCTAATTCATAAGAATTTGCACCTCGAACATAAACGTAGATTATCTGCTCGTCAACTTAAAAACCGAAGTTACATATTCTTAAAAGCTGAGTAATATTCGCATGCTTCATTTCCGAGATGCAGTGAATTAATCTTCGTGGTGATATTTTATTTAAAATGCGCCAATATTTTTTATATTCGAAAACTTTTAATTCAAGGCAGCTTAACCTAAAAAAAATATTAGAAGTAAGATCATGGCTGCATGGCGGTGATACTATATCTCTGATCTCGTGAAGATTGTATTCGGGAACAATCCTTTTAGCAATCTATGGATATAGTTACGCAGTGACAAGTAACACTATCTGTTCTAATCTTAATTAGAAAATATGCATATACATAACGACAACTTGTCATTGCGTAATAAATAATATTTCTTATTCACATTCTTTCAAGATATGAAAAGCTGCCTCAGAATCTGATTATTTGTCACCGTGCGTCGTACAACTGCCTCTTATGGTCACCAAGAAGTGTAATCCAACAATGAGTCGTATGAAGATTGCAGTTAACATAAAATTTTTGGGTTCTAGAGAGGCTGCCAATGATTTCGTCAAAGATGGTTGGCGGATTTGAACCAACAATATTATGACCATTAAGATGCAAATTTGCCTTGTCTCTAAACAGAATTTTGAAAAAGTGGACAAAAAGTACGGACTTTAACATTCACAAAACTGAAACCAAGAAGAACGCCTTCGTGTTTAAATTTTTAAACACAATTAACACCTGTAACATTTGAATTACAAATTTAAAAAGAAAAAAAATACTTAAGGAAAAGGTGAATACATTAAGAATAAATAAATCCCGGTAGAATCTATAAAGTGGTATAAATCTCCATCACAGAGACCGATAATGTTTACAAAATCGTATATCAATTATATTAATTTTCTCATAAAAAAAGTGAACATATCACTTCTCACTTTCAACTTCATAAATCATCCAGGCATTTTTAAAATTCCTAAAAGTATTCCGTCCTAAATTTTCTAAGTGTAATCAGGCAACAATGTATGCTACAGTGACCTAAGTAGAATCATTACCCGCATTTGTAAGTTAATATTACCCAAGATTTCTGGCCAATAATGAGCTCTAGATATAGCCATTACGATTTTATTGCCGATATTCCAAAGTGGTTTGCCAATCAAATTTACGAGTGTCGGAAATGAGCCCTTCAATCAACGTAATACTTAGCAATTTTTATAAGAGTTTTTAGTTTTATATATTCCCTTTTATCTCTTATTATCGGTTAACTTAATATCTTAAAAACCACTTCACATCTTTTTCAATTCAAGTTGATTTTCTTTCTCCTGAAATTTGCAAGAAAATAATTTTTTTATTGCAATTTTCAAAATATCAATTAATATAATAATAAAAGTAATAAAGTCGTAATATTAGATGGAAAAACAATGATTTAAAGCAGAGATAAGAATAATAAATACGAATGAAATTTAAAAATGTGTCGGTGTGGAGCATTAAATTAATCACATAAGTTAAATTGGAAGTAGAGTAGCCATACACCATACCAAGATTATACGATGTCTCTTCCCAATCGAATTATAGAAGTGAGCTGTTTGAAATAACCCACGTTAATCGAATGTCATATATTTATGTAAATAACCCTATAAGTGTGCATCATAACTAATTAAATCAGGTTAGTCCGCACAAAAATATATTAATTAGACCGATTGACCAAAATAGGTTGGAGATTGTTTCTGTTAGTATTGACAGTAAGCATTACATTATTTTTACCAGCTAAGTGACACCCTATTCATTATGTATTTTCATTGCGATTTGTACAACATTACACATAAAGGACTTCACAATTTTTAACAAACTTTTCTCTTAACTTATTTCAATGTTACATGCATTTAACTTGAAAATAAAATACACCATACCACTCTTATATGAATCAGGGATTACTTTTATGAAAATATAAGTGCGCGTAAAAAAAGAAATATACCAAAATATACACACGTATCAAACGAAGAAAACCCATGATGATTAAAATCGAAATATAAATTTATGTTTATTTAAATGTTAGGCTTATAATGACAAGCCTTCACTTTCTTAAACAATTTCTGAAATAGTTATCAAACAATTTTTGTTACAGCATACAAAAACTGTGGCGTTCGATTTTCTGTTTAGTTAAACTTGAATTTCAGCCAGTAAAGAACAAACAAAATATGAAAATTCTATGAACAGAAACTAAAGTGTATTTTTCAGATAACTAGAGAGAAAAATGGGCAAAGTAAAAAGATGGGTGAAGGTGTGCTTTCTCATGAAACAGAAAGGATTGATTCCAAAGATTTAATGAAAGCAATCTCTCTGGTGACCTTAATCCAGAATCACTTTAAAATTAGAACGATTGATATACATATACATACATATATATATATATATATATATATATATATATATATATATATATATATATATATATATATATATATATATATAATCACACCTTACTATAATACAAAATTATGTTGGTCATGCTTGGAGGAAAAAGTGGAAATATTCTGTTTGGCTATTACATGAACTAACACCCCTTTAAATTCAAAAGATGGACAGGACTTTACATATGTAAAATGCTGTCACTTTGAAGATTATGCGTCTTAACCAACATGCCCTCTGAACATCTTGCTTTTTGATTATTATGTGTTTTGCTGGCCGTCAATTATTTGCAAGTTAAACAATTAAAGGACACTGTCTGTACTAAGATTGAAGTTACCCAATGCTTCAGTCAAAAACTTAAAAAAAATTTACGAGTAAGTAATTTTATCTTTGCATACTCGTTAGCAGAAAGTGATAGATGACGATATTGCTTACTGAATTGAAGACTACAAAAAAATTATAACTTTAAACTAGGAATTAGAAGTATTACCATAAAACAAAGCAAAAAATATAAAAGATAAATCGGAAAAAGTAGATGAGCAAATGTAATGAAAATGCATTGCAGATATGTGATTTATTTTAAAGTTTAATTACGTGGAAAATATAGATTTTACCGTGAAATTCTATTTTATGAAAAGGCGTATTTTATGAAAAATAATTTTCTCGGCCTTTGAAAATTATAGAATTTAAGTTCAATATGAGTTTTCGTTTCGTGGTGGAAGAATTTCCCCAATTGTTTCTATAAATATAATTTTGGACGAAAATTATTTTTGCTATCTTATATCTACGATTACCTATCACTTATTTTCCTTTAAATTTCTTCCGAAAACGCCATTCTTCAACAGTTCACTATTACGGTGTATCTTTAAAGAAAAATAAATCAAATAATTTAAAAAAAGACACTTTACTTGGAATTTTTAAAAACATTGATGCCAATAAGAAACACTATTTTAAATATCAATCAGTAAACAAGTGTTAACAGACCTCCAAAACTATAATCCTGGAGAATTTAATACTTAAAGGAAATAATAAATATAGATGTTGCTGTTAGCAAAATCTACCTTTTTCCGTAGTTAAACTAATAGCCCATTTGATAACATATCGATCTATAATCGCTACGGTAGCCATGTCGATGCTTTTTCTTGTCTTCTGATATAAGAAAAAAATAATATAGGATTATAATTCTTGGTCTGATATTTAACTTAAGTTCAGTTATATTTAATTTTATTCGTTCATAGAAATAGATAAATAATTCAGACGCAGTTCTATGTCTTCAAAAGTATTCTTATTGTTTATTCTATTTCCGGTAATCTCCTTCTAGAACTACTTTGAAGTCAGAAAAAAATTAAAGATTCGATTCCCGGTCTAACAAAGCTGCTTTTGTACTTTCACACTCTAATATAAAAATAATTTCATACTCTAATATAAAAATAATTTCGTCAATAGAATATTTCTACTTTGAGGAAAAGTAGAAATATTCTATTTGAAATATTATTTGCACTAATACCCCTTTAACTTCAAAAAAGGGAATTAGAATTTATATATAAAAAATGACGCGTGAAAAATGCTTTCACTTTGATAAATTATGTTTTCTCGCCTAACGTATCATCCGGGCTCTTTAATTATTATTTATTTTGCTCATCGTCAATTATTTACACGTTCAAAAATTAAATGAGTGACCATGCCAACATTAAACTTATCCAATATTTCAGCCAAAATTTAAAAAACTTCTATAATAGAGAAATTTTACCTCTTCATACTTGCTGGCAAAATGTATGAGCAACACTGCATATTCTACTAAAGATTGGTTTTATTTTAACATATACAAAAATTAATTGAGGGAGCGGGTTTATTAGTTGCCATCTTATACTTAATATTCCATCTGATTTCACCTTTTTATAACCATTAGATACGTGAATGCAATTATAAAATTAACCTATGCTGCAGAATCAATAATTAGTTATTCTCAATTCATGTAACTGTGTTTTTCTTGTATTATTATATAGCATTTATGACCATTCTTAATGTCTCTTATATTTTTATGCTAACCAAATGCTTTAGTAATCGATCAGTTAAGTGGGAATAAATGAACGGAGAAATAAATTTATACAGTCACGCATTTTAAATTTATGTTTCAATTAAAACTCCTTTTTTTCATTATATGAAAAGTGGATTACAAATGTAAACCGTATATACTGGAAATATAACCGTACGCCTGCATATGGTAACACAATTGGACTTATTTGCTTCAAGATTCGTTAGTTGAAAATGGTCTGGCTGTTTGGTTCAGACATATCAGCATTGCAACCATGTTGCTGCAGAAATGGAATCGCATCCCTAAAGCCTCTATCAAGGAAAAATACAACATTTTTTTCTGAAATATGATTATAATGGACTATTATCTCCAAAACAAACTGAGAATTATGTAGACTTTGAACTGTGTGGCAGGGTATCGACAAAGAATGTGAAGAATACTGCCATTGCGGCACAATAATAAAGGTGGTTAGACTACATTGCGATACTTGTATAATTGTATATTAATTTTATGTCTGCTTTGAAACATACAATTGCCACTTTGTTGCTCATGAATATATATGCCATCGCTTCTTACATTTTCTCTAGATGCAAGTCCAAATTCCCAAATAAGCCATTTAGTACGATCAAATTGTTTTGAGTAACACATTCTATGCACAAATTATTTGTCCCCAAATATATATATATATATATATATATATATATATATATATATATATATATGTATATATTTTTATATATATATATATATACATATATAAATTATATGTTCCACTTATACCTTAAAATCTCTATATGAACGATTCTTGCGCACAATATACATTTAGTCCAATTTGCAAATGGTTTTACTTCATATTTTTCAAAACTTTTATATTTAATTTTTCTTTCTCCGTATCATCCAAGGTAGACGATATGCTTTCCTACTAAATTGATAAATATCTTAAGTGTTTTTCTACAAACTTCTTTTGTTGACACATTTTTTTTATCGAGCCTTGTTAACATTTACGGTCACAGAGTTGCTTTACATTCACAATGAAATTAACTTCCTTTCAAGTTTTTTCTACGAAATTATTTCCTTTGTGTTTAGTATCGTAGCTAAATATTTTTCCCAAATATATAATGAAACAGAAATATTTACTGCAGTTAAATACCCCTAATATTTTCAATATATAATTTTTTTATTTCATTCAGAGTTTGGAGGATATAATTTTTCTGCAGAATAATAGTTAAATTGGTTAAAATATGTAAGGTGAATCTGGTTTTTATTCTAAAGCTGTCTCTTCCAATGAATCTAGAATTCACTGTGAAGTTTTCTCACATTTTTCATTATTCTAATTTTTCAAATATATAATGTTTATTGTTTTGATTTTTCTTGAAATTATTAGATATAACGAAAAAATATTCCGGAAAAGCAATTTAGTTGAAAGGCTGAATTACTCCAAATTTTCTTGTACCAAAATTGCGTTAGAAATAATTTCTGTTTAGTCCATGTATTTCCAATCAATTTTTCAGCAATTAGTAGCTTAAATTGGGCTCTCTTTTTAATAGAATTCAAATACTTTTCAACTTAAAAATAGTTAAACGATTAACAAATCTGTAATTCTTAACTTACAAACCTCGTATACTAGCATTATAACTTAATTCCTTATTAGAAGCCTCTGTCTACTAAACAGAATAAAAACTATGTGAAAAAGATAATATGGCTGCTAAACGGAATAAATGCTGTATGGCAAACCTAATATATAAATCATAACCGGACAGTGTGCTTAAAAATATATATTATTTCAAATAAATGTTAATAAAACATGTTTATTGCAATATTTTATATATGTATAACCACATATATTTGTATAACCACATGATAGTAGTACTCAAAGGTTTTGTACATTTGAACGTGACTGAAACTTTGTTGTTTATTTTATAAATTTTATTAGAATTGTACATGAAATTATACTTAATTTGATGTAAATGACTTGCATGTATTAATTTTAAACAATAAAATTTATTTTTCATATAATTCCTGAAGAACTGCACATAGGAGATGCTTCCGATGAAGAACCTGATGGTCTCATTTAAGATTTTCGTTTTTCAGAAGAGCCCAATTTTAATTCTCGAAACAACGATTCCTCTCTTGTAGTCTAGACAATGATCTTGTTGTCGACGAAGATGGTGCCGAGTACGAGTTAGCGCAAGACCCGGCATCAAGTAAAAAGATCACAATAAAGGTAATAAATACGCCTTTGGCTATATTTGGCAAATGGAAGAACAATTGATCAGGAATACCATCTTCACCATAGAGAATTCTTCGTCGTAACATATTATTTCACACACCTGGAAGTAAAAGTCCGGAGCGGAATGTGGCTAGAATGTGACTACAGAGGATTTTGAACTCTTTTTTACTGAAGAAATCATAAACAAAGTAGTAACATATTTTAATTCTGAAATACAAATGCAACGGGCAAAATATAAACAGCCTGAACGTGAGGAGGTGGAAGATGATGATTGATCACCAGAAACCGTTCGATCCTTATTTGCGCATGCTACTACGGTATCTGAAATTCGAGCAATGATAGATATACATTATCTGCTTGGGGTTTTCAGTATAAGTCGCCTATCCTCTGAAGAAATATTTCACATATATTTTGGAGTTACATTGTTCAGAGCCACTGTACCAAGAGCAAGATTCGAATATTTGACTAACTGCTTAAGATTCGATAACAAAGAAACAAGGGCGCTTCGTCGTGAAACTGACCGTTTTGCTCCATTGAGAAACTTATATGACTACATCGTCACAGTCAGTAAAGGTTTGTATACGACGTCAGATTGCGTGACAATTGATGAGCAACTAATTTGTTTTTATGGTTGTCTGTTCAAGATATTTATCCCGTCAAAACCTGATAAATATGGGTTGTAATATATTTTACTCTGTGACGTCAAGACCGTATATATGATAAATAGTACCACGTATCTAGGTAAGGACAGTACACCGAAGGGAATACCAGTAGCCGATTATTATATTATGGAATTGGTAAATCCTATTTACGGTATGAACCGAAATGTAATATGTTACAACTGGTTTACGGCCATACCAACTGTCAAAATATTGCTGGAAAAGGGAATTACTATGGTTGTTAGAAATAAATGAGCGTAAGATATCACAACTAACGTTAGAAACTAAAGAACGCGATGGAAACTCGTCTGTATTTACCTTTGACCAGCCGCTGACTTTACTACCATATTGTCCTCAACAATCAGCAAAACTTGAAATCATAGGGTTTAATATTAAAACAAAATGTGGTGTTGACAATTTCAGCCAAGTGAGCGAAAAGTATTCTAAATCAATAAAAATAGGAAGGTGACCTCTGTGTGTATTATATGTATTTCTAAATACGATGGGTGTCAATTCATGAATCCTTGACACTACGTCTGCCATGTCAGAGAAGAAACCGATCTATAAAAACGCCAATTTTGTAAAGAATTGGCAATGTCTCTTTTAACACCGCATATACGAGAGTTATCAAAATGGCCAAGATTTCCCCGGGATATCCGGGAATTTATAGTGTCCTAAAATTTGAGATTGGCCCGGTCGCCGCTGACAGAAGCTATTTCCGCACAAAAACCTAAAAATCGTGCTCCTATTATCAGCGTCATATTTGTGCGGAGCATCAAATAAAAATATGTCAAACGTGCAATGAAAAGTTAAATAAATAACAATTAAATGAAACTACGCGATGTAGTATTATTTCTACTATCTTTAATTTCTTTACCACGACCTAGGTTTCGTTGTATTACAACATCTTCAGGTGGGCTATTAGCAAAGATTGATCTTTGCTAATTTCCCACCTGAAGATGTTGTAATACAACGAAACCTAGGTCGTGGTAAAGAAATTAAAGATAGTAGAAATAATACTACATCACATAGTTTCATTTAATTGTGCACAATGAATTTCTACAAAATTAACGCCAAATATATTCAATATTAAATAAATTACTTAATTTCGTCTTTTTTATAACTTCTATTAATGGTTAATTATAGTAAATAAAACATTTCTATTATTATTTTGTTGTTTTTTTTATTTTTGTTCATAAAATACTTGAGGGTATTCCAGCACCTAACGGTAGTATTAGTATATATGAAATTGAGAGTAGTGTTCTAGAGTTAATTTTTTTTAAAAATGTAAAGAAATTAATTTGATTTAAAATTAAAAAAAAAACTACACGTTTGTGGTTTTAAAATAAATGCAAACTTTTAGAATCTAGTAAGGAAATCCTCATAATTAGAACCCGACTTTCAATTGATCTTTCAATGAATGATATTGAGTTTTTTACAAATCCTTAAAAATTAGAATTTAAGCGATGAAGTAAAAAATAATAGTCTTCATTAATTTGCTTACAAATTTAATTTACTTACAAATTCATTATTATTTTTAAGCTAAAAATCTTAGTTTTTGAATTGAGAAAAGAGGAGAATATGAAAAAGAAACAATAGACATCATTAAAAGGAATAATAAACATAAACATTATAATACCTCAAAATAAACTAAAGAGCGAGGAAAACTAAATTTCAATCAAACAAAATTTTCGATAATGAGCATCGATTATTAAAAGCCGAAGAGACATTTTCTTTTATTTTATTCTTTTTTGTTATTTTATTTTTTGTAAGAATGACTAAAAATCTAGGTGTAGGTTACTTCCAATATATCACATAGGAAGAGTATGTTAATAATCATATGGTGATTAGAGAAATGTTTTAATTTTGAATATAAGAGTCATGGAAACCATACTATGCGCTATATTTCAACATCAAGTTATCCAATAAAATTACAAGAAAATAAACTTTTAATGGTTTTCTTTCATAATTTAAAGAAATAGATTAAAATATGAAAAAATATATCTGAACATAGCAACTGAGTCATAAAACGTTGCTTAATTGAAGGGAAGAATTAAAATTCTACACATAATTATTAAAAAGAACAATAATGATAAAAATAGTTCTCGTCCTTGTTGAAGCAATTATATCCATATATTATTTCATTATTTATTAGATAAATGTTTTAACTTTGAGTGTAATAGTGATGGAAACTGAAAAAAAAACCCGTAAAAAATCCGTACGAATATACATAATTTTCAGAGGCATAGCTCTGAAAACTGAAATAAAATAAAATTATCTACAGCACCACAAAATCCGATACGGAAGACTAATGTCCATCTAAGTGACTAAATGTGTTATAAACATTTTTATTAATTAGAATGAAGTATATTTTTTCGACATACACGCAATTATATTGTGAAGCAACAACTACACATCTTTTGTTAAATTGGCAACTGGATAATTTATTAATAAACCTTCATTTAAGCGTAGTCTTTGCTTGCTTACACGCTGAGTTAAGATGCATTGTACTTCTAATTGGTATATGCAGATATCTCTTTCTTCGTATCCCAAAAATAAGTTATAAAACAATCCGGAAACTATAAATCTAAACTGTTATAATTCAAAAAAATTCCTTTTTCTTTAGATAAAAATTAAAGATATAATACGAAATTGCCTATTTTTTTGGAGTCAATATTTAAATATGTATGCACCAGACAAAATATTCTTACGAGTAAAAAATATATAGTGAAAAATTGAAGAATTTTTCACTATATATTTTTTACTCAATAACTTTTTATAAAAAAAATATTTGCAGATACTCCAAAAAGTTTCACTTTCAATTAAGCCTATCAACGAAAACAGCTTTCAAACAGATCTAAAGTTTTGATAAAATTAAACAATGTCAGAAATTCATTTCGAAAACACTTATTTATTATTAGTGTATTTGACGTTCAATCAATTTTCCGTTACGTGTTTTCTTCCACAGATACGCTTGTTCTGTTTAATATTAAACAGCTAGATTCACAATAATCTTGTCGAAGATCAAGAACATACTCTAAGCTTGTTACCTTACAGTAAGATAACTTACGGTAAGATTAATATGTTAAGGATCTATAAATTAGAACTGTTGTACTTAGAATAATTATTAAAAATAGTATTAAACAGGTTATTAGAAACTTCAACCAGTCGGTAGCTGACAATGACGTAATTCTAATTTCAATTACATTTATGGAGCAGATAATTGGGCCAAATTTTAATTTCCTTGAACCATTTATTAGAATACGTGTTTTATATTGCGGAGTCTTGTATGTTCATTAATTTCCATCCAGTTATTTTACGGAGTTCCATTTAAAAAATTGCGGCGGATGAAAAGAAAAGCGTAGTGAAGCAAACTTCCACAAATGGAAAATGTAATATAAGAAGCTTAAGTTTGCATTTACAGAAAGTATTGACAGTTTAATACTACCCACAATATTTAAGTCAAAAATAATTTATTAAAATATACTCTCAAGTTAGATGATGGTCGCGGTTAGAGTTACATTATCATACGTGAAAAATTTACCGACCTCCCCATTACATGTAAAACATATACAACATCTATGTATATACTGGATTTATATCGATAGATTTACTTATTTATATTAATTCCGAATAGGTTAATAGTTATATGATAATAGATGGTAAACTAGTTAAAAGAATAAGAGGAGTTTTCGTCAGTTTCATTATTCACAACGTTATGGAAAGTGTGGAAAAGCTGCCGCATTTTTTTTAGTTTTTCTACTTCGAAAATGAAAGAAGCGTCAAGCCAATTTCTTTGTGTGTAAGATGCATATACAAAGGCGCACGAGCTCGCGCATGCACACACACGAACATGCACGCACACGCACACATACGTACGCATTCATACACGCACACACATACACACACACACACACACACACACACACACACACACACATACCCATACACACACGCGCACGCGCACACACCCGCACACACACAAGCACACGCACACGTACGCACACACGCCCGCATACGTGCATACACCCGCGCACGCGCACCCGCACGCGGACGTGCACTTTTTTATTCCGTACCTCTGTTTGTTAACAGGTTTTCCTAATTTCAGTTACACCCTATTGACATTTATGTTTACAGAATTTGTTCATATTTATAATGGAGTTAATTTTCTTTCAAGTTTTTTTATGTCAAATATTCGATTTTGTGCTCAGATTGACACCAGATTACTTTTCTCCCTTACATAATGAACAAAAATTTAATGGAAATAATTGCTAGATTTTATCTCTTCCCTTTGAGTTATAGTGTTGATAATATAATATTTTTGTGCAAAGCAATAGTTGAGGGATAATGACTTAATCCGATAAAATTTGTATCCTAAAATTGCGTTCGAAATATTTTCTGTTCAGTCGATGAATTTCCAATGAATTTTCCTGTTATTATTTTAAACATTTTTAGTTGTCTTCTGGATAATCAAATAATCAATTATTTTTCCCTATGAAAGTATTTCATTTATTCAAATACAATATATATTTGAACATGAATTCTTTAATTATTATTAGGAATTATTTAAATAGAGTTTATATTTTTCATTAATTTATTCGTAAAGGGAATGACTAAAGTTAATATAGGTTTTATCCTTTCTAGAGGTTAAGATCATATTGACGATTTCCTCGTTCTTATCTAAATACACTTACCTGATCGTCGCCTGGTACTATTAAGATACCCCGTCACGTATTTCTATCTACATTTTACCAATGTTACTTGTACCAATGTAAGGTATCAAAAAATCATCATAGTCTGAGGCCGCTGGTACCTAAGCGGAAAAAATACTATTTAAAAACCTAAATATGAACTTGAATTCCACACAGCTTATTTATTGACCACAGTTGTAGAAAATGTATGTCCCTTTAAATAATGAAGAAAAGAAAACTACATAATACAATTCGCACTTGGTCAGGATTCGGATATTTTTAAGAAATACAATCGGAATGAAAATAACAGCCTTCACGAAGGGTGAAAAAGGGTTTCCTTGAAATACATTTTTAAACTGTGCTTTCCTTTGCCCATTTACGTTCTATATCCAGGGACATGTCTACAAACTAAATTATGAAATCATCGGAATAAAACAAACTTAAACTTTTATGACACAAAAAGTACTTCCCGTTACGCACAAATTAAAAACTTAATTCAAAAAGTCGTTGTTTCAAAATACCCAAGACATCATATTCTCACAGATAGATTAATGGAAAACCATCGTCGAAAAAATGCAGGATCACCTTTCTTTTTTATTTATGCAATATCCATAAGAAAAGAGTAATAGTAAAGTTAAAGTAATTTCGTTTCTATATGCGGTTAAAATTAATTTTCAATTAAGGGAATCATTCAATACAACCTTCATACAGGTCCAAAGGCTTGATAAAATTAGACTATTTATAAGTTAATTTCATGAACCCTTTAGTGTACTTGACGTTTAATGAATTTTCCCTTAGGTGTTTACTTTTACTGGTATACTTGATTTATTTAATATTTAAGAGAAAAGTTTTTGATGAGCTAATATTTAAATATGATCAACCGTTTTAAGGTTCAATTAAATTACAACTTATGTACTTAGATGTTACTTAAACTTCAAAGTGAGTTATCAGGAACTTCAAACGATTAGCGTCAAACTTTGGATTGGCTGACGGTTATGTAATTTCATTTTCAATTACGTTTATAGGGCAAATAATTCAATGAGTCAAGTTTATTTTGTTAATATAATTACGCCAAATTTTAACCCACTTGAACTATTTGTTAAAATATGTTTTTTTCTATTATGGAGCTTTTTTTGTTTACTAGTTAATACATATTACATACAAAAGTTTCCCTTCTTATAAAGGGGAGACGAAATATAGTCGTTGCTGTTAAAGTATGGGGACCGAATAAACTAGCTTTCCTCTTCGTGAAGGAATCACATCTTATTTTTATACGAAATCTATTTTTACATTGAGGGAAATTTACGTTGAGCTTCAAATCTAAAATTAGCATGCAACGAGTGCTATAATTTGTTAGTGATGACTATAATTTGTTAGTATATAAATACGGGCTACACAAGACGAATAAAAGGAAATTTAAAGTGGAGATTTCACCTTTATTGAATGTTGCGGAAAAAATTATTTCTCAGATACAAGGTGAACGTAAGTAAGGTAATATCGAGATGTTTTATCTATGTAAAATTTATATATATATATATATATATATATATATATATGTATATATATATATATATATATATATATATGTATACACACACACATATATATACATAAATCGAAAGATATAAGTGGAAAACGGGAATATTAAAAACTAAAAATAACATGAGTGAACCAACTTAAGGAATTTACGAATTGTAACAAAATGAAAATAAAAAATCGTGTGAGGGATGGATTAAACGAAAAAGGTTTGTTGTAATGTAAGAATTATGATATTTTGTATTTGCTGCTCTCCCTTGTTATAAAAAAATATATTTTAATGATTGTTTTTCGGCTTCCTTAAAATAATTTAAATTACATTACGTAACATTTGTATTCCAAGGCCATATTTATATTCTTAACGAAAAACCTCTATTTTAGCCAATTTTATATTAAATTCAGATCATATGAAAGACAGAGATTTTTCTATGAAAAAATAAATTAGATCTATATCATTTATAAACTATATTTTAAAAATTTTATACGTTTATTTAATGAAAATTTGTTTTTTCCATCTTATTTCCTGCTAGATCCGCTTTAAAGTGATAAGTATAGACAACTTCGAAAAATAATTTGAAATGCAAAAAAAGTGTCAAATTGATTATTTTTTTTTTAATTTGGTGAAATTTCAATTTTGGTTGATGCAATGGTAAAAGAAAAAAAAATTACTGATCAGTTGTGTTTTGGCCACTCTGAAAAAACATGCTATCTATATTATACTATTAGCGTGGTTATAATTTGATCGACTATTTTTTAAGCCAAGGCAAGAAATATTATTTAATTGAAGTAAAAATATTTTATTTTGTAATGTCTAGGACTATTTAATAATTAATGATATTACCTAATAGACTATGTTTGTGTATGTGTGTACATACACACAAGCATATATATATATATATATATATATATATATATATATATATATATATTTACCAATTTAAGAAATATAATAGGCAACGTTTGCAATATAACTCGTTAACTGTAGCTAAGGATCTCAAGGGTACACAATTTTTCAGAATTAATATTTTAAGAAAGAATATTTCAATATTTTCGTAAATTTTGTTAATTCAAAGCATAGTTCAAAATAATTATAAATAGTAAACATATCGAGGAAAAATAATTAAAAAAATTGTGTTTCAAAGGACGTTAACTGGCTACTTATTTTTATTTCCACGAATGGTTCTGAAGTTATTACCGTACAAAAGACTTTCAGGCTCTTTGCCAGTCTCCGCTTGAACGAAAATATTAAAAAAATACAATTTATGTCAATTTTTAACTTCAAAACACTAGCTCTCAAACGTGAAATACATTACACTGGTTTATTTTTTTTCTAGCATATGAAATTACGGAAATATAAGCAAACAACAAAAATATATTTTTTTAATAACTAAACAAATTATTACTTATAATTTACACTACAAAATATATAACGAGTATTATTGAATTTAAATTTGAAATAAAAAACGAACAGTTTAATGTGACAGATTGAAGTTTATTAGCAACGGTGGTGGTATGAGGTTTTAAATATGATAATTAGCAATTTTAAGACGAGTTGTAGTGCTGCATATAGATGTAAAAAAGCTGCATTGATTTTCTGCACCATATAGGTGCAGAAAATCAATGCACTTCTATACTTATTCACACTTATTTCAAAAACTCAAAATTATAAATAAAATTAGTTTTGCTTGCTCTGAATTCTTTTGATTATATTTTACGTTAGGACCATTTACCAAAATATGTTCATTGATTTTGCAAACACAAAGTGTTAAAATCAAAAGTTTTTATGCAGAAAATTTTATTTAAGAGGAAATATTATAGACAAATATAATCGAAGCTGAATATTATTTTCAATGTTATTATAAAATAGGATTAAGTTTTTGAAAAACACAACATTTTTATGATGTTTACAGACTACAAGTAACCATAGACAGTTATTATGTTTCAGTAACGAAATTGAATTATTCTCTAGGTCAAAACAATATTTAGGAGAGATTAATAACAATTCTTCAAATTGTACTCTTCTTAGTCAATAAAAAAACGGCATACAATTTGAATCCCCACGGACTTCAATATTTAACACATACTGCAATGCTATTCACTACAAATCCTCGTCAGTTGTTAGTTGTCAGTTCACGGCTATCGTGTCATTAATTACTTCCATCCAAGACATTTTAGTTCCATTTGATGGTTTTGGTAACTTTTTCAAAAGATTGCGTAAATAACTTAAGAACTAATGCTGTGATTTTTGTAATAGTTGTATGCTGGTACGAATTTCGGTGGAAACGGATAAAAGTAGACCAATAAAGCTAGTTTGGGTTCACAAGGAAAGAGCCATCCACGTACTGCAGACAAATTGCGCTGCATTAGTTTTTATTAAATGCACGTCGATAGTGTTGTATTAGAAATTAGAGGTGAGAAGAGATAAACTGTCTTATTCATTATATGGATTACAACACTCTTATTACAATAAATTTAAATTTGTATTAAAACAATCAAAGAACACTTGGAGAGCTTTTTATTGAGGACACATTAATCACCATGATACGAAAAATATTTTTTTTTGAGATTTTATTTTGTTTTCTAATTAGTGAAATGATATTAATTGCTAAAGAAGTTTGTTAATTATTACACACCTACGGCTTTTCGTCTAGACTATCATCATACCTTATTTTTTAAGACAATAAGTAAATCTCTAATTATACAGATTTGACGACAGCGATTTTTTTAATGTATGTTTTTTTTAAATGGTAAAAATCAATAATACGTTTTAAAGAATAGAACAAACTTAAAATTACCAAAAAAATGCTCATTGCATTCGTGCGACATAATTACTTTACTTCCATGGCAAATTTTATATGATTTTGTGAAATAGTTTTTGAACAAAAGTGATTTGCGAGACTGGAGTAAAGATTTTTCCACAAAGTAAAAAAAATATAATTTCTAAATCATTGATATAAAAAAATTAGACCACTGTAAATAGGCCACTGTTTATTGTCAGTTCAGCACACACCCTCGTGGGACCGTGATTTGTAAGATCATTCAGTCATTAATTAGTTCGAACGAAGGCATTTTACTTTTTTCGGGTGACACGAGTAAAATTTTCCACTGATTACATAAAGCAGATAATAAATACGGCTTTAAGAAAATTAATTGTATACAAAATTTTCTCCTTTACAGTATTGATTTTTTTAACTTCACTGTAAAGTACAGACTTTACTGCAAGTTGCAGACTCATTGCAAAAGGAGAAACATTTTTTAGTCAACAGTATAAAAAAATTAATAGACTGTTGGTAGTTTGCCAAAAATATTACAATATATTAAAATAATAATACACTAAACAAATTAAAAAAATTATAACACAAATATCCACATGAGTTAGAATATAAAAAGGAAAAGACGAGAGTGCAAAAGAAGTATAGTTTAGGAGAGGTAGTACTTTTTCACTAGATCCTTGGAAATATGTATCTAGGAAACTTTCTTAGTCAGGATCCAAAGATTTGTTACCAAAGTATTGCTGCTTGGACAGTAAAATATTTTTCATGAGAGATATATTTCAATATTATAATGGCATGAAAATAACATACGGCACACTGTTTCACTACTCATATTTAATAATGAGATTCGGCATTAGTAAAATCTGTGCAAGATATTGTAGTGCTCGTGGATAATCATCTTAAGGGTAAGACTGACGACCAGGAAATAGATGTTTATTTAATAGTTGTTTATTTAATAATCGTATACGTCGTATGAAAAATTGAAAAATTGGTCATTCCTTTTGGTAAAATAAACTTCTTGTAAACATAACCACATTGTCTCCTTATAAGGATATTTCTTTTTCATCTTGAAAAAAGTTAAGAAGATTTTTGCTTTCAAATTTTTGCATCTAGAAATATTTATTTACTGTCCCTCCATTTTTAGCCCTAATTTTATATTAGATACGATTGGCTCTAGCTCTTTACTTGTAAAGCGAGTGTTGCTCTTAACTACGTACTTCGAAAGGTTACTCAGAAATAACATCCATTAATCTTCGGTAATGGGATTGGTATTATTTTAAACACCCGCATTGGGTAAAATGGTATCAACCATCTAATGTCACTCAATAACGATTCAATATTCTACTGCGTTTACCGTCAATAAGATTATGGAATTTATAGATGATTCAGTATCAGTTTTGATATCTTTGTAATTTAACCGATGTTATCTATGTCCCACGACTGACTCTTTCAAGACATAGTTTTATTTTCCTAATGTTTTACTAATATGGTTTAAATTAAATTTTGGTTTGCAATTAATTTAATTAGTACTTGAATAAAAAGTGAGACAACATCATGTATCATAGTCTAAAGAAAAATAAAAACCGTTAGAAATCTAATTATTGACTTAGCTTATGGTAATTAAAAATTTAATGAAATACACTTGATGCAATAATATTGGATTGATAAAATTCGAATTCAAATTATTCAATAGGTATTTTTAATTAATATTATTATAATTTCATTTTAGATATTTCAAATAAAGCGATCAAAATATATTTGTTTATGTTTTTATGTAACTGATTATATTTTAAAAGCATATATGGACTATAAACATTTCAAAATTATAAGTCATCTCCAAATATTTTAAATTAAAATACAAACTAAATTGCAAATATTTAACTTACATGTACCTTACATATGTAAATTACGTTTTAAATTATTATTTCATAGGAATTTTTACTATAATACTTTGGTCTTACTTGGTATATTTAATATCATATTACGGCCAAATTGTTTGTCATAAAAATACAAATGTTTTAAAATTATTTATTGAATTAAAATAATTTATTGAACAATAATTTAGACTTTCTGACATAAAAAATAATCAACTACTCATTATCCGTATTTATTTCAAAAGGGAAATCATGTATATAATATTCTCAAAAATCCTGTACTCTTTTATATGCACGATATTAATATTGGACCATAAACGTAATTTTTTTTACGTAAACGTTGCAACATTAATAATTGTTTACGATTTTGTCACGAATGGAAGCTGAAAATAGGCGAAATATGAAAAATATATTTTTAAACCGAATGCGCCAATTAAAAATATCTCTTTCTTTCTTCAAATAAGTAAGAAGTAGCCTATTTACATTCGCAATTAAAAGGCGGCGTATCCCCAGTTTTATTTAATCTTATCTTGAGTAATAATATTAAATATCTTTGGCGTTAGTTTTGTAGAAATTGATTATTCACAATTAAATTAAACTACGTGATGTATTATTTCTACTTTCTTTAATCTCTCTAACATGACCTAGGTTATATTACAACGTTTTCGGGTGGGCTATTAGCAATATTTGCTAATAGTCCACCTGAAGATGTAATACAACAAAACCTAGGTCATGGTAAAGAACTTAAAGAAAGTAGAAATAATACTCATTCACATAGTTACATTTGATTGAGTAATAATAATTTGAGCTAACCAGAAAATCCTCTAATATTTTACAGAAGTTTTTAAAATTTCAACTTTATATTTTGAACAAGCTTACAATGTTCAAAAGTAGAAAAACTACGAAAACTCCTGATGATGGTGTTTCGCTAAATTCTGATGTGACCAATCATTTTTGACTAAGATAACGTTCCATAATAAAAACATTATATTATTTTTAAAAGAAAAATTTATTTCCATTGAGACTTTGCTTTGAATGTTTGGAAAATTACATGGCTTTATTCAGATTTATCATTTCTTCAAAATAAAGTGGTATAATAAGAAAGTATGTTGTCTAAATGAAATATTTTACATTCATATTTCTAATTTTGAAGTCGATTTGAACCTGTTTCGCGTAAAAGGTTATGGGTTTGCTTATGGTGGCAAGCATAAAACCCTTTAAAGAGATTCATAACGCTTTTAGTCGTCTTTTAACACTATGAGGTAACATAAGATAAGATTGATTTTAATATAAAATTACGTTGGCCGAGTGTAAAATAAACAAAAATTTAATGTAAGGTAAAATAAACTTTAAATTACTTTGCTCGATTTCCAAATCATTCACTGTCTACAACCAGATAATTGTAATAATAGCAGATACAAGGAACAATATATCTAACGTGAATAATTGGATCTAATATTAAAAACTTGGAGTTTAATTAAAGATAACCTTAAAGTGGTTTTAATATCAAAATATCGCTCTTTCTCGATATGAAGTTTAGTAAACAAGGAGTAAACAAAAATTTAAAAAGGAAAATTGGAAAATATTGGACAAAATCACCTTTTCGTATTCCGGCATATAAATCAATAAATTTTTATTTGCCGTTTTTCCATAAAATTGTTCTAGTAAATTTAATTAATTTCATGGAATTAACCTCATTAACGAACATTTGAATGTTTACGTCACAGAGACTCCCAAAGATTTGAAAGGAGTACATCATTAAGAAAGCAAGTTTCTTCAAGTTAGCACCTCCACATCAGTCACTTGAAGATAATATTAACTAAAAATATTTTTAAAGCCACAACTTCAAAATTCAAATCTATTTTTTACGTTAATATTATGTATAACATTCAGGAAATAATTAAAATTATAAACATCTGTCATTTTTGAATTTCATAATCTACTTGATTAATAGGTTCATTTGAGTAACTGAGCAAGGCTCAAAACAACTATAAAATATCTGCAATAAAATTTTATTTAACCCGTCGCGACGCAGAGTCGAAAGAGATAAAAGTTCGTTGATTGAATTTATATAAAAATAATATTTTCACAATGAATTATCACCATTTTAGGGGTTTATTGTTATTATACGAGCCAAATGTTTTTTTTAATTTTAATTATAAATTCGAAAAGTAAACCTAAAGTAATTAAAACTTAAAGTAAATTTTTAATTTCGTAGATCAATCCGTCGAAATGCCTATCCATCTCTGTGTTTAAAAATCGAAATATAATTTGGCATATATGGCTACAACTAATTCGTAGCTAAAGAATATTATCAAAGATCAGGAATAGGTTAGTTTAAATAGTACAATTTAACAATTCAGGTAACTTTTGCCGGCTATTTGAACAAAATTACTCTTTCTATATATATAAATCTATTTTCATAGAAACATGAAGTAAGGACAGGATTTGTTTTATTGTCATGTAAACTCTTACCGACTCAGAAATAATAACAAATAACACTTCACTAATATATTAATTTAAGGAAAAATATATGCGTACATACGTAGTTAAACCACAGCCGCCATTTCATAGCGTCTGAGGCGACTAAAGCAGAAAACGCTGACTTATCTATCAGTAAATATTACCTTATTAGACGTAATTCGACAGTATCTATATTTCACCTATGGCAAAATAGCTAAAACGTTACTTATAATTTATTGTCCCGCAGCAGCTTTTCTTATACCTACTCAATTAGCAAACCCAGGTTCATTAATTGGTTCAGTTAGTCATATAAGCGATCAATCAAATATGTAATTAAGAGTAGAATGAGGAAATTTAAAAAAAAATACGGCTAGAACAGAGTATCTCTGAAATATGTATTTTTTTCACAAATTTTTTGAAAAGAGAATAAAATTATGAAAATACCTAGCTTTTTCAAAATTTATGAAATAAAATAGACTGAAAGTGGCCAAATGTAAAATGAAGTAGTTAACTGTAATAATTTTCTTTAGAACACCTATCAACGGACCATTTCCATCCACCTCTTCCAATACGTGCATCATTCTAGGGAAATGGCTTGGCGATCGCAGTGGTTATGGAATTAATATAGAAGATATATTATTTAGATTTCTTAATAATATATACATATTGGATGACTTTAACAATAGCAGACAGGATTCTTGGGGAATATCATAAACCATTTCCATAAAATTAGAACCGTAAACAATTTTCTCGTCGTAAAGAAAGTATTTTCAAGAAATGAGAGGTTTTCTTCATTCTTTATAAAATAAAAATTAATAAATTATAATTAATAATACTAAATTAAGTTTCCCATGTATTTAATATATAATCCGTTTGAATTCTGCAGAAAAGTTTAAAATATCATCTACGTATTCCTAAATAAGTAAATACAGTCACGACTGTAGCATTCTGTTCGTTATAACACATTATCTTTGTACTCCTAACCAATTAACTGCGGCCAACCAAAAAGTTGCTCGCATCGATGATGTCATGTTGGCATAAATAGTACAAAGTACAGTACAGTTACAGACGTAAGTTAATGGTGCGCAAAAATTTAAGTCCCTAATGATCCGCAGTCATAAACACCACGATCTTACTCATAAACGCTATGAGTTGGTCTGCATGTAACTAGTAACTGGCGATAATGGGCTTCTCAGAGAAGGTACCAAACTAAATATCAGCTGTTTCGTTTTATATAGTCCCTGTTGCTTGTTGTTATTCGTGTTAACTTCGAGATTTTTTTAGTAGAAAAATATATTTATTTATTAATTATTTTTATTTTGAACAAAATGTTTCTTAATACAATTTTTATAAATAAATATCATGTCATTTTTCCAGAAAAATTTTTAAAAATTTTTATGTTTGAAATTTTCTGGAATAATAGAATAAAACTTTTCTTAACTTATATTCATTACTAAACATCTTTATATCTACATACAAATAACAATATTTCTATAATATTAACTTTGGTTACAGCTTCGTAAAAGGCGAAAAATAGTGGTAAAATTGAATAGCAATAAACAATATTGGATGTTAACATCGCCAATTGCTAAGTAGCTTGACATGCAAAATATCAAATGTAATATTTAAAAGATATGATAAAAGCATGAATACGAGCATGTTCTTATCCTTAAGGGGGTGATTTTTGAAACAAAGAAATATAAACTTATTCGAGAATGAAAATTATCCTGTATTCCTTTTGATGACAAAAGATACACGTTTGCAAAATTTCACTGCTTTCGATCAAATCATTGAGGCGTAAAAGCAAAGCAAAGAAACAAACGCACTTTTTCATTTATATTATGTGTTATTCAGAATTAAACATGAATGGATACTATATTGAACTTACATACATAAAATTTATTTTTCATACATTTACCATGATGGTGCTATAATGCATAAAAAATTCAATACCTTTAATTGACGATATTGCATCTATTCAAGATTTTTTCAATTACGATAATACTAAAATCTCAATTTTTGTTAGATGGATTATAAAATATCCATCACATTGTCTTTGGAAGATGTGAATAATATAGCATTGACAATTTTGAAATCAACAAGTATTTAATAGCACGAATGATGTTCAAATCGCAAACCTTGTTTTTTTTCTAATAACAACCAAAAGTATTGTATTCTAAGACAATGTGAAGCCACCGTATAAAAAGATCAAAACCATTATAGACTTTTCCCAACCAAAAATCATCGACGAACTTTGACGTTTTCTCGGGATAATCAATTAATGCTGACAAAAAGTTCTCCGACACCGATTTCTTTAATTTTTCTTGAGAACGTCGCAGACTTGTTTTGATATCTTACATTTAGTGTCGCGCGATGACCCTTTGAGCCAGTTGCACCAAAGTTTTGTTGGAGTCGCTGGTTATTGTTTCACAATAGCTGAACCATGGGCATGACATGTCTCTTTCAAATGGCGGTAGTTCCATAGCAGCGACTTTCAGTGCTGTTACCAGTGCCATTAGGTAGATTGACCTCAGGCAGATATTGTCCTCCAGATTGTGTTCTTGAACGCAGGTGCGTGGATGAGTCGCGATTTGTCCTGAAACAAGTACAAAGGCGAATACATGTCATGAAGTCAGATTTAGAATACGATATAAATGACAGAAATCCAGATAGTAAATGATGAATGAATTTGTTGTGCCGTAATACTCATAAATTTATACGCCGTTGTATACACAAAAAGAGTAGCCAAAACTAGAGACCACAGTATATCGAAAGATGATGGTTCCACTGCTTTTATCGCGCTTGAGCTAAAATATTGCGACACGCGGAGCTGCAGTTTATTAATAATAAGTTACATTAGAATGGGCTAGAGTATTTTTGGAAAGATTAAGTGTGCACATTTACAATACTTAATTTGCTGATTCATTTTATTTAAATTTTTCTTTAGTTTAAAATAATATTAATTACATATGGTAGTATTTTCATCGCACTTTTAATTTTTTTTAAGATTACTCAGTTGTCACCTGCTTTCTATTTAAAATTAGTGGCCGTAATATGTTTGAAACGAGAAAACTGTAGAAGATTAAAAAATATATATTTCTGTTATTTTTATAAATTTAAGCCTATTTCTACTCTATAATTATATAAAAATTAAAATCATTTAAAAACAATGTCATATAATGATAATAAACTAGTAATTTCTATATGAATATTAATTACACCCATAGAAAAGCATTTAAAGCAATTTACCATTCCGATACTAGTAAACGAAAAATGTGAAGTTTGACTATAATTTTTGTTAATGATAATGAAAAAAATGCACATAATTGAATGAAGGTCAGAATGGAAAATATTTTTTCTGTTTCATAATAGTATCATATTCAGCTGGAAATTTAGAAAAAAATTATGAGAGGAGAAATAAATGGGATATTTTGTCAATATCTCTGTGATAAAGCTTTTAGATCTTACTGAATTGAATTTAGTAGCTATTTAAATTTGCTGCAACTCGCATAGAAGATAAGAAAATCTAACATTAACTGTTCATAATAATGGTTACCAACAACCTAAAAGGTAGCGACAAAATTCACTCTAAAATTTTAACAATGTTAATTTTCTTTCGGCTCCCCATTTCATTTTTATTAAAACAACGTGACACTGCTTTAATATTCTAATGTAAAAAGCTATTTAAATATACATACGTTAATGTTAACAGAAAAACTAGAAAACTGTCGATGTTGACTTTAATCAATTAGAGTCGACACTATTTAAATTGAGTTATCCAATTGCGAAATCAAACAAAATTTCCCATGCTTGAAAACAATGGAAGAAGTTATTCTACAGTTTGACGTATTTATGTGTAAATCTCTGAAAAATGTATTACACATTATTCTTATAATACGATTCAATGACACCTATTTCTTATAATGCAACCCAATAATACTTATTTCTGACAATATTATCTAACAATACACGCCTGTAGTTAAACTTTCTGGACATTTTTGAGAGCTTACAAAAATCTCTTCATATGATTTTCAATTTTAACGTCAGGCAATTAGATTATGTTAGCAATAATTATATCTTTACCAGTAATTTTTAAATTATCCACTTTAAGTAAAATCGGCCGTCAAGCTGTAATGTCCGCAACATTGCCTAGCTAATGCTAAAATTAACTGAATTTCCTACTTTAGCAGCAACACATACGAATACACTGGTAAGTAACTCACAATCAGCCTCCACAAACATTGATAAAAATAAACACGATTTCGCTTCCCTTATTTATTTAGTGTAATTCTCCTTTTGTGTGGCTGTTTTCTTTGTAAATTTCGAGAAAAGTTGTATTAAATAACTTTACTAACAACTTTGAAACGTTTTTTTGCATATTCTAATGAATTATATGTATTGAATTAAATATTAACGGTAGTATATATATATATATATATATATATATATGTGTGTGTATATATATATGTATATATATATATATATATATATATATATATATGTATATATATATATATATATATTAATGAAAAAATTTACTTTTCATAAATTATGGTCATATTCGTATTTCATTTATATTTATTTATTTCAGGCTTCAACCTTTAATTAATAGTCAAAATGATTTATTGTGATCGAGAACCATTAGAAAACTCATTTAAAATGTCTTTTAAACTCCATTCATTTTGATCGATGGTTTATTCCCATCGATGACTCGTAAAAATTTATTTACTAAGAAAATGTGGGTGAGTAAAAATGCACATAGGAATGCATTAAAATGCACATGGAAATATATAGTTATACTCATACAAAACAGTAAATAATTATTTAAATATAAACCTTATTCAGACATATATATATATATATATATATATATATATATATATATATATATATATATATATATATATATATACTTCGACGTTCCAATATTATTATATGTTACAAACTTAAAATATAAATAAAATCAAAATTAAATCTCGTAAAGAAAATTATTAAATTTAAACTACTTTTTTTTATCTCTAAGTAGTAAGGTAGGTGCGATCTATTAGTTTCACTCTAAATCAGTTTGCCTTTTGTGTTTTCTTTAATAATGTTCCTCTTTGTAATGTGTTACTGGGTGCAGAATGTATGAGATTGCGAATTTTTTTATATTTTATGAAGTAATATAATATAAATGTACCATAATTATACGTTTACTTTAAATATACTATACATTATAATACTGCCATAAACATTTGAAGCCAGTTTACTGATTATATTGACGTATTGGTATTTTATTAGTTTTGCCACTAAGAAATCCGCTATCTCAGTTCTTCGGCTTTAGCTCGTATGATAGCCAAATACGATACTGTTCCACCTTATCCTAGCATAAAATAGTTTTAAGAGCATGAAAGTAGGTTTTCCGTATAATACAAACTTAACCTACAATATCTTTCATTTGTGCTTTTTTATAACGGATCAAAATATTCCTATTTTAAACTTTCGAAAATAGGTGAGACTACTTGTGGTAGAGTACTTGTCATCGTGCGTATATTGCATGTTACTTCGATCGATTTTTATCTTAAAAAAACTCATGAAACAAAAGTATTTTAAATTCTCTGCTTCAAATTTCTTCAATTTGTTTGTTCTTCACTCGCTGAAACCAAATTGGTGACTGAGCAGGAAATGAAATTCCGTACTCTTCATATACCCGGTAGAAATATTTGAAAAACTTTTAAAACATTCAAAACTAGCTCTAAAAAGTGACGAGTCAATGAATTATCATCGTAGTCAATTTTATATACAATATTGTGGTAGCTTCTATAATAGCTAGATAATACTCTCTTCAGTAACAAACTGATAAATAAAAGTGCGTAATAGAGTCCACAGAACTCATAAAACCACGAAGACGACTGCAAACCCTAATTTTGTTGGTTCTGACGGAAGAAGAAAAAGTAGCAGTTAGTTGTATTCAAGAATTAATGCAGTAAATTTACGGATAATTATAATTTGCTGACTTTCACCAACAGAGAAATGTTACAAAATAAATAATAATGAAAATGGTCTTTTTATTTTTTTTCAAGTTCTTTTTCTTTAACTTTAGATACTAAATTTTGCTGGTGTAAAGTCAAAAGTTACACAATATCTGTTGTTATTTTGAAAGCTATTAGTAACTGCTTAAAAAGTGATTAGAAAATCTTTAGATAAAAGTTCCAGAAATAGTTCTTCAGATGGTAAACTAATCATTAATTATATGAAATATAGACATCGAAAGTTATTTAATCCCCACAAAAACTTATTTAATAAACTTGTAAAGAAATTTTTGTCGAATTATACTAAGTTTTTAGGTAGATAAGGCTTCTCAAAATATTTGATCTATTTTCTGTGATTTATTACAAACTAGACTCACGACAATTATAACAAAGTAAATTATGTTAGCATAATTAATAAATAATTAGACAGATTGTATTATTTGCTGATTAATACATTTCAAAAATTTGCTTTGCTCCAGAAACAAACCTTTCTCTACAAAAAAAACTTTCATTTTCCTTAAGTTTTTGCGCAGCTGCATCAATGCAAGTTATAGAAATATCCATATAATATTACATATAAAAGCAAATCATGATCATATTTCTCTCCTTTAGTAATTAGATCACTAAGAAAAGCGTACGCAGTAAATTTTTTACATAAAAATTCACGTCTTTTGAATTGGTTTGAACGAATTCAAAATAAATTCATTTCTGAAAAAATGGTAAAATCTCATATTGTATGACAAAATAAATAAAAAAAACGCTAGGAAAGCTAACATTCATTTATTCAATATTTTAGACATAATGAATTAATGTTAGTTATCTTATCGTTTCTTGTACTAGCATTCTTCATACTTCTATGAATACGTTAACAAAAGAAATTGTAATAAAATAAATATTCTGAACACATTAATTACAATTAGAAAATTTAAGAGTAATATTTTGTTATCGTACTAGTCAATAAATGGATCAGGATTGTTTTGAAAGAACTACTGGCAAAAATTTAACTGCACGATCGAAATTAATGAATTTCTGTAAAGTCTTGTTCTGCAAATAGACGCAGAGCAAATAGACAAACGTAGGAGTATATACATACTTGCAAATTACAACCCATGTTTATTGCAAATCCAGTTTTCAAACTAAATATAATTTTTTTTGACGTGGAGTATCATTATGTTTAAGAAAATTCCCTCTTTAAAACAGTATACAGAATTAATTTAAAGATTTTCCTCTCAAAGACGAAAGTAATTTTTTGAAAACACCGCGATTTCTATGGATAGACCAGGCTCCGTAGTAAATATAACGGCTTCATACAAACTGTTCAAACAGACTTCGCTCGTTGAATTATCTGCTATATAAACATAATTAAAAATAAAGTCAAGTCATTGTCAATTAAACCAAAGTAACCTTTGGAAGTTCTCCGTAACCAAAGTTCATATCTTAGTAATGTCTAGGTACTTAAGTTAAAATTCTTGATGAGTTCGATGCAAACTTTCCCCTTAATTTTTAAATAAATCAAGGGCATCAGTGACATTGAATATATAAAGGAAAATTCATTAAACATCAAAAACGGTAAAGCCTTTATGAAATTAATTTCTAACGTAAGTCTAATTGAGTATTTCTAATCAAGTTTAATTTTATAGTGTTCGAAGCTCTTCGATTCTCTTGATTAAAAGGTATGTTTTTAAAATATATATAAATTAAACTAGTATCAAAGAATATTTAACAGAATTTAAAATTATATAACCTCAACGTTTAAGGAAGATGTAACTTTGAATTCACTTTTCGTTAATGCTTAAAGAAGAAATAAAGTTTGTTTGGGTTGTGGAATTCTAAATTCTTTGTTAACAACTAATTTTTTGACTTTTTGATATTTCAATGTAGAATAAAGATTCAGCGTGGAAACACACACAGTTATAAAGTATGAAATTAACTGTTCCTTGCCACTCTTTCAAAAGTTACTTTCGCGCTAAGTAATTACAATTTTACAACGTATTTATTAGTTAATTAATTAGGGAAACTACCCTACTTTCAAAGGAACTTAAACTTAATTTGTATCATAATCAAAGAAACTAAAACTTAATTTGTTTCATCGTTTAACGTGGTATGGCAGGCACATATAACATACAGATATACATATGAACCTAAAAAACTTACTTTAAAAATAAGGTTTAAATATCGAACTTCAAAAAATGTTAAAAACTTAAATCAATTTTCAAAACAGCCTTGTTTTTGCAAATCATCTTAGTTTCATTCTTTTAACAAAGAAACTCCTCGTGAGATAACGGTGTATGATATCAAACAACGAATCTAAAGAATTCATATAAAGAAAAAAAAATGTTAACTTTGCGAATCGAATTTTAATACAAGTAAGTGGAGACAACTGACAAGAAAACCAGGCCGATCCTTTAAAAAGTTCCTCTTCGTTAAAATACTCCAGTGCCCTGCGTCAAATGAATTTCAAATTCGTTAGACATGTGGACTCTTGTATTGATTACGTAATTTGAAAGCGATTTCGAATCATGTGCGTAGAATTGATTGTCTTGCATAGATTGAATAAATTATGCTATTTTAAGTAATCTCGATCATAGGCTCGATACTTATTCCTTGATACAAGTACGAGTATATTGGGAGAATTTAGAATGTCTTCAGATGGAATGATCACAGTTATTTAAAATATACACTTAACATATAAATTTACAGTTTTTCATCATTCAATACGACAAGTGTGATTACAATGGAGTTATTTCGGTGCTTATAACCGAAATTATCGTATCAAAAAACCACCCCCTTTGTGTGGCAAAATGGTTGGTTTTTTTATGGTGATATGTATGGTAAATAATTGGAGAGCGACTGAAGGAAATATTACCAAAGTTTGTTTATTACCTTTTTCAATACACTAAAATTGTTAATCCGAAAATAAAGAAGAAGTGTTGGAAAGAATATTGTGATTAGTTGAATACAAAGGTGAAGAAAAATATATTTGTATGTTTGTTATTTATCACGTGTAAACGGCTAAACAGAGTATAATAATATTATATGTAAATATAATTTATAACTCAAACTAACGTATAAGCTTTTACAAGCAAAATCTCAGTAGGATGAAACTAGTGCTTTTGTTTATTTATTTACAGGTTTTAATATGCAGAGTTGATACATTATTCCTATGAGACAATATTACAAAAGGCTGAAATATTGTGTGCAATTAACTAAAAGTTGAATTAAAAAAAAAACAAAAATATGAATACAAGCAGAGATACACAACAGCAAGTATGAAAGCAAACGTGCGCATGTAAAGGACATATGCATATTAAGGATGAAATTTCAAAGAATGATTGGAGACAACACAGAGCACAAATGTTTATTATATCATTCTTACTCTCTATCACGATAAAAGCTCTACGACGAAATATATACATATATATATATATATATATATATATATATATATATATATATATATGTACATATATATATGTGTATATATATATATATATATATATATATATATATATATATATATGTATATGTAGATATATATATTGATCAATACATGTTTCTATACGAAAATACCTAAATAAGCTGGACTTTTCCTTTTTTCCAACTGGATATATATAATTAGCTTGAATGGAGATGAACTATGGAGTATTGCGATAGAGATAGGTGTTTAAGTACATAATAAAATAAAAATTTTTCTATAATGTATGTATTCGACATATGCTTACTTTTTTCCTCATTTTCTTTAAAATATGAATATGTTGTCAATATTTTTAATTTAACTGCTTCGGCTATGTTTAGTATCATTAGGTGTGGAAATTGTCTTGTTACTTTGTTGTATATACTTAAAATATAATTATAAAAGTAACTAGCCTGTATATAAGTTATTTAAGAAAAAAGTTATTGGAAAACGTACCAAAAGAAATAAAATAAAATATTATTTTTGTCTGTCTACGTGCACACTCATCGCATAAAAATTACTAAACCAATTCGATTGTGTTCGAAGAAGTTACAGAAATCAACTGAAAGTAACTTCAAATATTTATTTCATCGTAATTGCCTTACTTCGTAAGAAGACATGCATTTCTAATATTTTTATAAATGCATTCATATTATATTAATGCAACAACTATAAAGACGTGCCTAGTCACCCGGGGCATAATAATTATAGAGATTTCTAGTGTACAGATGAACGTAAATAAATGGTTCTATTTGTATTTTAAATCACGCAATGAAGTTATCTACCCGGACATACGCCAATGACATGCTTACTCCAGCACCAACCTCTCCCGTATAGAGTAACGGTAGAAGGGTAGTTGCTTGAGTAAGCAACCGGAACGCGAGCAAATGCACGAAAGCAGACAGCATCGTCAGTCGTATTCCGCCGATATAATTTTTCGTCATGAGTTTACTATGTCCACCATTTGTTTAAAATTTCAATCCCTTGTCAATATTCATAATTTAATTATTAAATTTTGTTTTCGCCTTGGCAAACTTGAGTGTACGCAACACTCAAGTTTGCTTTATCGTCTATACATATAACTGTTGAATTTGTGTTTTTGTATATTGAAGTCATAAACAAAAAAATATTTAGGTAAGCATAATAAAATAATAGGACACAAAAATATCATTTTTTCAATGTCTGTTCATTTGTCTGTGAGCCTATTTGTTGATTCGCGCATCACGCATGAATTTTAAACATAGACTTTTACACGCAGTGTATCCAAATTGTCTAGATTTAAATATAATTTCGAATATGTATAATGATTCTTAAACTGCTGAGCTTTCATTATTCGTTTGTTCAATACGTCGCTTCTTTCCACATTCTCTTCCTTTACTTAATTTTATGTCACATGTTTAGTGTAGCTTAGTTTGCTTAATTGATATAAAAGGTCGTAGTTCTGAAGGTGGTAATTTTTTTTTGTTCTGTTAGAAATTAACTTTATTTAATAACTTGAAATTTAGCAACATATTTTCTCTGTATACTTGAATTTTTAAAAGTAAATAGAAAAATTGGGAAACTTACATTATTTAATTCGAATTAATGAAATATTAAAGTGTGTTTACCAATCCCCTAGTTTAATTAAAGTTTGTTATATCGTGTCTCATATTACCTAGATAGTAACAAATAAATGGAAAAACAGATATTGAATATGTTTGGCAATAGGATGACTAAACACAATTATAAATTTCTACAAAATTAACGCCAAATATATTCAACAAAGGATGAATAAAAATATTTAAGAAAATAGCTTGGACCGTTATTTTATGGTTCCAAAAAATAGTAAATTGATATGACATAAAGGAGTACAAAAAAATACTGTGTAATAAAATAACAATTCACCATATCTAGAAGAGACAAACAATTCTAGGGTTTCGAAAAATGAAATATATCCAAATACTTGAACAGAAATAATTGATTGTTATTCACAATCTTAAGCCTTTTTGTGCCACACGTAGTTTAATAAGAAAAATTTATAACCATATTTTGATTATTTGGGTTAAACGGTTTGACAGTCTTGGCCCAGTGATAAGCGAAGGAAGATCATGTACGTACATTACATTTTGTTTTAATTTTTCATATCTTCCTGATATCTTATAAAATACCAAAGTGCTTATTATATTAAATTCTTTGTATCTTCGCCAAATATTCTTTTATGAAATTTTGTTCTTTATTAAACACTTTTTTGATAAAAATAAATAAAAAGTTTTCGCTATTGCAAAAATTAAGACACATTTACAATATTAGGTTTTCCACATTAATCAGAAAAATTCACGTTCCGTGTTTCAAATATAAACATTAAATTTGAAATCCAATAATGGAAGGATGAAGGAAAAGTGCAAATGTTAATTTTCAACCCTCAAAGTATTCTTTCGTAGATGTACAATGTCCTAAATATACGGCAATATTTGAAAAATATAAGTAAGATATTTTATCTCACTGCTGTTTCAAAAACATTGCAGAAATATGAAATCTCATTCCGGATATTAGTTCCTTGTTTGGATTACATAAATCTTGTAACCCGTACGAGTCTTTCATTCAGTAATGGAACTTGAGCTTCACTAACCAAATATTTGTCAACGCTTACCACAAATTTCTCCTTAATCCTTATAATGTTCCAGCGAGTTTCTCTTTCTTCTTAGTTTGAATAAACATAGGCCGGTCCTTGATCTAATGACAAAAAATATCGATTCAGGTCACATGTTCTTTTCAAAGGTATTCTTTTATTATTAACTGTGATGGATGGGTAATAAGTTCTATTATTCACTTATCATATAAACATGGAAATAGAATGGCAGTCAAGATTGGGGTTAAAATTGACTCATGATTGAAGATAAATTTGTTTATTTAAAATGTTTTTTATTTGAGACATAAATCTACACAAAGCAGTATAAAGTAAAAATATTCAAAAATTGTAATCTTTTGCATAGAATCTCTTTTATTATATTAAACTAATATTGCAATAGGAAAATATTTTAATTTCCTCATGGGCAGTGCTTTAGTGCAAGTTTTAGGTAATGAAAATTCAAATTGACTATTTCCATATTAGTGTTTTACTGGTTGAGATGAACATATTTATTATAAGTAAACATATTAAAGCAATGCTGTGAATGCAATTGCTCATCGGGAGTGATGTTCCTTTTTTATTATTATGGTTGGCGTTTTCAACTGTAGTCCGCCAGTCTACCAAATCATTTCTATCGTATATTGTAATACACTCATATCTCAAGTATGAATATTTGGAATGAAAAAAAGACGTGGTTTATGGACAATTAGGTTTATCGACCCCAATTTTTAGTTTCACTTAAAATATTTACCAATTTACTATTCAGTTAATATTGTCTTGGCATTTAATAGCCTATCCAGAAAAAGCGATTATTCAACGAGACCAGAGATGAAATTGTCTTTGTTAAAGTATTGAAAATAAGTTCGATTTGATTTCTTGATACAAGATTTGATATTTGTAGTAATTGTCTCTGCCTTTAACTTTAATACCTATAAATTTAATATTTATAGTGGTTGTTTCCCATCCTGATATCACATACCCGTTTTGCTTTTACAATTAAATAAAATATTTATATCAAATATTAGGATTTGTCTGATATTATATTATGTTGTGATTTTAACTGTGTTTATGAAACGTTCATTGCTAATTAAACATATATATGTAGAAAGTTAGTGGAATCACGGTGACCAAGCTCATTTTTATTTGCTTGGTTTATTACGACTAATGAAAAAAAAAATATCTTTCAATATTTGTGCAAATTCCAAACTCTTGCAATAAAATGATTATATTCACCTTTCAATCAAAGAATCCGTCATAAAAATGAAAGCCATATTAGTGCTAAAGTACCTGAACTATAACTACTAAATTTCGGTTACACTTTGTAAAGTGGCAGATATTTTATAATTCGTATTAACTAACACAAACAAAAACTTCGTGATAAATATAACGACTCGTAATCATTTTTTGTCAAACTAATTAAAATATAACGCAATTACTTATAAATACATAATTGATGTTAACCACCTATTTGTTAGCTCTGTGTTTATGACTGAAAATAAAATTAAGTCACCGACAATCAAACCAATATTTGACGCTAACTGTTGGAAATAACTTCGAAGTACATAATTTGTAATTTAATAAAATTTCGAAATGTTAAGCATATTGAAATATAGTTTATTCTTGATGCTCGACAAGCTTATTAAAAACTTTTCCCCATAATAAAGTAGTCATGGACAACAGTGTAAAGTAACAATTAAATTAACACCAAAAGGAAAATCATTAAACGTTTATATCTTTAAAACATTTATGAAATTAAATTTTATATAGTTTTACTTTGTTAAATTTCCCGACCTGTTTGAAGAATCTCTTGATGGATTTGCTTAATTGGAAGAAAGTTGAATTAACATCGAAGAAAAATTTTAAAAAACCTGCATTTTTAAAAAGAAGGTCAAATTGAAAAACTTTTTTTTGTGTCAAAAAAAATATATTTTAACATTATGAAACTTTGATTATTGAATATATTTGGCGTTAATTTTGTGGAAATTCATTATTCACATTTAAATGAAATTACGTAATATAGTATTATTTCTACTTTCTTTAAGCTCTTTACCACGACCTAGGTTTCGTTGTGTTACAACATCTTCAGGTGGGATATTAGCAAAGATCTTTGCTATCTTCTTTGCTATAAAATCTTTGCTAATAGCCCACCTGAAGATGTTGTAATACAACGAAACCTAGGTCGTGGTAAAGAACTTAAAGAAAGTAGAAATAATACTACATCACGTAGTTTCATTGGATTTTGAAACTTTGTATTATTATTTGCAGACAAATTTTATAGTTTCCTTCGAAAGTAAAGAAATTCGTGTGTTATTCTATTAACAATTTTATTGAAAATTTTTAACTAAGATGCACCTACAAATATACACCAATTTACTTTGTATATGATCTCGACCTGATTAAGGATGATTGCTTTATTTTCATTACTATATTATTATTAAGTGGCATATGACCATATGAATTTGTGTTGCATATTTTTTTTAATCCAATTCCAAGGTTTCTTAGACCGTGTTGTGTCAGAAAAATATTTCCATTTAATCGCAATATGAAATAAGTACACTTATTGATGTTGGAGATTGTATTAAAATATTTGGTAAAACCAAAAATATAGACACATGTTTTTGAGATTTACTAAATAAACAATTGTAAAAAACAAAAAAATAAAAAAATTATAAAACAAAAAGGAAACAGAGAGAAGTGATAAAAAGATACAAATAAAACGTGAACCGATAACAATAGCTGAACATTAAAAAAAACATTGGTAGAAAATTATTTTTAAAATTGAGCTACTTCACGATTCATTATAAAAACGATACAACAGGTTTATTCTAATAGTTAACCAATTGAGAGAAAAAATTATCTCCAAATAGGGTCTAGAATTGGGACCTTCAGCGTGTCTCCATGCACACTTACACATCAACGGACGGAAACGTAAGTCCTGTAAAAATCCTGAAAATCTGCCGTTTATTTACTTACTTGAAATCGTTTGGTATTGCAAATAGCGTCTGATATCGATATTCTGATTTATTCATTGTTTTACGTATGCGTTTATGACGTTTGGCAGATTATGTTCGATTTTTATTTAATGTTCTCTTGATTTTGTGTTTATGAATGTTTCCTGTTTTATTTTGAAAGTTTAAATCATTAAACGAAAAGTAAGGTTTATAAGAATGAAATTAATAAATAAACGTGTTAATTAAATTAACTCTTTCCGGCTTTTAGTTTAAAACATCCAAAGTTTCGAAGCTTGTCAAATATAAGAGAATACACGTTGCGAGAATTATATACATGTTTACAAGTTTATAAATGTGTATTAATGGTATATACATAACATTTCTTTGAATCCGCTTACAAATGTTAATTTTTACAACTTTATTATACTACCTACAATATTTTTCAGCTTAAAAATATGGTGCATATTTAAACAAATATTACATCCAAAATTATCGCTATAATTTTCTTAAAATCTTTGCACAGACTTCAGAAGTGTGGGGCAAGAATTCATATATTTTTCACATTTTACAGTTTATCTCTAAAATATAATGATGAATATAATGATGAATTATATTAAATCAGCTTTAAATGGGGTATGGCTTGAATGGACTAATTATAAAATTTGAGAATCTTGTAATTAGTCCATTCAAGCCATACCCCATTTAAAGCTGATTTATTTTATCCCACAACTTTGTATTAAATGTTTATATACGAGATATTCGAAATAAACATAGAAATAAAATCGGTAACAATATAGCTCTAAAAATGCAACTCTGATACCCCCCATATCGTTACCTTCCTACGAAAAACATACATCTCTATTCATTTACAAACTAATAGTTTAATGAATCTTCAAATATTCAAACTTCTAGGCAGTTTTACACGCCTAGGCCCTTTTATTATGTAGGTGCTCCCTGAAACAAAATTTCTAACATAATTTCAAACACGAATTTTTATTTCGACTCAAAGGATTATACGACATTTATAAAATCCAGATATTCTTTAATACACAATACACATTAGGTTTAGGAACTAAAGACTTCTGACAGATAAAAAATATAGAAGAACCTTTCTCAAAGTATCTTTATATTATGATGTTTTCGTAGGAAGGTAACGATAAGGTCGATATCTTAGATGAGAATGGTGGTAAACTGTTTTTATAGCTTTAAATTTCAACCAGTAAACTTGCCAGAATACAGGAATTTTGTAATTTATAAAATAAAATAATTTAATTGGTTTTTATATTCAATATTTAAAAATAAATAGGTAACGATTTCATACTTCTTCTCACTTGCACTTCGACACTTCACCTATATTTTACGTAAATGTCATTTCTTCATTCAGTTATGGATTTTTCAAAGATGTCTGGATACGGCACTTCATGAAATATGTTGAAAGATTTTTTGAGAACGGAAAAGGAAATGAATATAGTAATAATAAATAGCTTTGTAACTCGACTTAAAAAGGATAAATTTAAAATAATGTATTTTTTGATAGTATCCATTTCGACTAAATATTTTTGAAGAAGAAAGCTGAGAATAAAACGGGATACCTATATTTACTTCGAATAAAGACACAAAGAGAGGTTTCTTTGTAATTAAAAGGGTTGATTATTTCGTTATTTAAGTAATTTATCTAGTTACACTTTCATAATTATTATTCCTAAAGATAGCATATCTGTAAAGGTTTAGTCATTGAGGAAAAACATTGGTAAAATATATTCAGAAATAAAAAAACTAATGGAGTTTGCCTTATGTGAGGTACATAAGGCAATCTCCGTTAAAAACGTTCTAATAAAACAAATGTCTTTTCGTATATGTATTCACATGGAAGATGGGCGTTTGCTAATTACCAAGCTTTTTATCTAACATGTCCTATTTTTAATGTCGGGCACAGAGCGTTAAAAAGAAGCGAATTTCAAAACTTCCCATGTTTCTGTTCACACGAGTGATTTAAAAGCGCTGGGGTTACTATTAAGGAGCCACGCCTTTTAACCGTACATTAGCGTCATTGTTACCCTACTCGCCTTTTCAACAAAATGATGTTTTCACAGATATGACAGGGTATGTATTCAGAAAAATGAATTATTGAGGATAAATCTAGATCTTCTTCGTAAAAGTCTCTAGCAAAGTGCTTAATTGTCTAAAAATTGTACTTAGGAGGAATTTACAAAAAAAATGTAGGTAATAGTGATAAACTTCTTAATATGGAGAAGACAAATAAATGTAACTATTACTTTTAATACATTTACAATTAATTTTACTTTCATATATGATTCATAACATTACATTTTTTTGGTGCTGGTCCGAGAGAATTCAAATATTGTGCAAAGTTCTTGAACATCAATCTTTCATACTTTTATCTGAACATCAATCTTCCATAGACCAACGGATTTAATATTTTGCAACTGATATCATTTAGTAATGTTTGAAATTGGAGTTAATATTTGATTTTATTAAAATTAAGCAAAACCCAATACGCTTTCAGGTATGACTCTTTCAGGTTATGTATCTGCGGATTTATTTAAAATATTTTATTTCTTTCAAAGTACTTGCGCGCGTCAGTTGATTTGAATTTATTTACTGTACACTAAAGTTATTGTTTTGGACATGGCCTTCAAATGTGTACTTACGAGTGAAAAAAAACGAGTGTGCTTTAGACCACACGACTGAAGTAAAACTTCCAATTCACAAAAATTAACTTTAAAATGAATTTACAACTTTATTCACTTTAAACGTAGAATATTTAATGTATTGAAAATAGTAATTTATAAAATTGTTCAAGAACGAAATGAAATTACAAAATAATTAAAAAATCACCGTTCGCGTAACGCTAGCAAACTCGCATATATATATATATATATATATATATATATATATATATATATATATATATATATATATATATATATATATATATATATATATATATATATATATATATATATATATATTTATATATATATATATATATATATATATTTCGTGCACTGGCTATGAGAGGAAGAGATAAAGAAAGTGTGCTCGCACCTCTCTCTCTTGTCCCTACAGTAATATACGAAACGTAACTCTCTCTCTTTCTGTCTTCACTAACTTATATCTCCCTCTCAACTTCCGTTCGCCACGCCCGATCACACTTTTCGTAACGCTCTCGTCACGCATTCACCAGCTTACTCCCTAAGTCAAGCATGCGTAAAGAAGTTTAACTTCAAAACAATATTTTAGTTAGAAAATTTCTTCGAGGAGACTACAGTGTTAGATTAGTCCTTAAACCGATAATTGTTTATCATTTTTACTCTAAATTTAATTTAAGTATTTATCATTGGTAGTATACTGCTTTCAGAAGAAAAAATCTCTTCGATTTTAGGATAAATAATTATTACTAATGCACATGAATGCAAAAGAAAACAGAACATATATTGAAAAGGCAGGTTTAACTTGGTCTAAAAATTTTCGACATCACTTTAAACTTTACCATTGGGGCACATAGAAAAGTAGTTTGACAAAATGGGTTGAAATAATTTTTAGAATAATACTGTGAACTCTTTTGCTATATTGTATACTAAAGATGTATTTGTTCTTTCAACTTGAGGACTAAATCAAGAGGTATATTTACTCATTCAAGAAAGTTAGAATTATTACTGAAAGCGAATTCAGAAAAAGATTTGCTTACTGAGCCCGAAATAATCTACAACATGGGCGAGAATATTATCTAATTATAAAATGACAGGTAAAAATTAGTTGCTACAAATAATAAAAGAGTGTACTAATCTGTCAATACAGGTAAACAATTGAGATGCAATATAGCCGTATGCTGTAATATCGTAGAAAAATGATATCTTCCGTAACCATCATCAGAGGAGTGAATAAAAAACCAGTATTATTTTGCATCTATGAAAATTTTAAAACTGACTATATCAACGGGAAATTTTGTCACCAGAAACTTGGAATTTCATGCCTATTAAACCTTAAGGAGCGGTAATTTTAATACTAAACAATTATTTTTCTAATTTTAAAAGTATTAATACCCTACACATTTTAGAACTCAATTATACTAGATAAAATAATATTATTCAGTAGACAATAATAGCACAAAAATTCTGCACTTTCTCTATAGCAATTTTTTAAGTAATTGCAAAACTCTTGAAACTGAATGTTTTCATGTACCTAGTAGTAGTAGACCTATTAATAACGTCATTTAATTGACGATTAATTTCAGTAGAAGTCACTTTTTCAGCAGTTAAAAATTCGATAACAGCACGCTATTTAACCCGCCTTGACACGACGTTTTACGAGAACACGTCTCCATACTTCCACTTCTTGAAATACACTGAATGAACGCTATGATCTCAAGCCGTATATATAGATTAACAAATACCTACAGAAAATTTTAAAATAAGAATCGGGTAAACCTAAAATTTCTCCTAACGTTCCTAATTACATTTCACTTACGAAATAATCTCTTATTCAAATTTCATTCCACTTTAATTAAGCTATAATATATTCAACGCTATCGTTAAAACGGAAATTGAATATTCTCAAATTTTCACTGGAATAGTCTAATATGGGTAAAGTATCGTTTCAATATATTAAAGTCAAGGAATTAAAACGAAAAAAAAACTTTTTAAAAGCCAATTAACTTCGTACATATGTTTTAAAAACAAAACTTCACAACTTTCAGTAAGAATTGAAAAATGTTTTAAAAAATATTTCACAAGACTTTCACTGTTTAATTATACTTTGCTAAAACAGAGGGAATTTTAAATCACCTATGTCAACTAACCGAAAAACGTAGCATCGTGTGTTTTATCCAGGATTGCGTTTTTTTTATTGATCTGCGTTAGCTGTTGTGGAATGAAGTATGTTAATACTTAAATCGACTTAAGAAAGTGCATCGGGTATATTAGATGATTCAAAAAGAATCAAATCAAATTGAAAGTTGCAAGAAAATTGATGCAAATAATGTTTTGAAGGCTAAGTTAAGGCAAAGTTAAGCAAGGATTTGATTCAATGCATTTATAATGGGTAGAAATAGATTAAATTAATATTTGAAAATTAATGGCAATTACTGCATTAATTGTGATTTTTCAGTTATTATAATTTTTGTTATGAATAAATAATTATTTCATAATTAAAGGTTTAGGTAAACCAAAAGTGCCTAACTACTCAATGCGTAATATTAACGCAAATGTATAGCGTATATACATAGATTAATAGATGGCTCTACATGTATTTTAAATTTCGTAATGGAATTTTCCACACTGGCAAACATTGGCGAAAAGGGCATAGCAGAAGTAAAACTCGGAGTTGTGCTGACGGGATAGGTGTTTAGGTAAGCAACACAAGAGGACAGACGTGTGGTTGGTCGTCATTCCTGGAATTTTTCCATTTTGTATCTCTTAAATATGAACCACCATTATTTTCTCAATTCATTTAAAATGTTAACCTCATGCCAATATTTGTAATTGAATTACTTTTATAGGTTTAGTATAAGGCTATAAAGATTTTATTCTTAAGTACTCTATTGTATACAGATATATTAAAAACTGGTAAATTTTTCTGCCTGAATTGAAGGTATTTACCAAAAATTATTTATCTAACCATATTTAATATTTCTCTATTTGCATATAAATTTGTCTTTTTGTTCGCATATCGCGCAATGTATTTAAATTGCGCATTCCAATTTTGAAAACTTCAGTAACCAATGTTATAGCAAATAATAACTACTGTCATTACATTAATACATCGTCACTGATTCTTATTGATGGATCTCCATTTGTCCACTTTAAGTATTAAAAGTTATAGATAAATTATTTAGAGATTTGCGTACGGATGAAACTAATAAAGTTAAACATTTTGAGGTAAAACTATATTTCATTTAGTAATTTTTGACCATTTCTTCCCATTGTACTACATGTATCAAACCTAACATTACTTGACAATTACGATACAAGATGGAAAGAGTTTTCTACAATTCATCATGTTAATTTAACTCGAAATATGAGAGATTTATCACGTGAGTTACAAAATAATGCATATTCCATAGTTCGGCGAAAATATTATTGAAATACCACAGCAATTTGTTGGCGGTTATAATAATACAATTAGTGATATTTAATATAGGAAATATTATAACTCAAAGCATTTTAAATTTAGTTTTTTTATCTTCAAGAACTAAAGACTACTCTTTTATTTATTACAACACACTCAATCGTGTGTCAGGTGAATAAAAAATTTACAAAAATGAATAAATCGATATTTATCCAGTAGAGTTTTAAAATTTGTTGCTGCAAATGATTGACATAAGTTAGAATTAGTATTTAATTGTACCGTTCTTCTCGTCAGAAATTTAAATGTGGAGGAAACGTTAGTTAACAAGGTAAGAATGTGTTCCATAGATTTATATAAACATACAACTGATTGGAAGGTTTTAACTGGAATCGCACGAAATTAGCGAATATTAATTATGCGTGTAAATTTAACTTATTTTATTACTATTTTATCATTCGAGTTTCAGGGAAAATAATTTCCAGTTATTTCTACATTTGCAATTACGGTTAATAAGTCACAGGATCAAACATTCGAAAAAGTTGAGATTTTATTAAGACAAGCAATTTTTACGCGTGGTCAGTTATATGTCGCATTAATTAAAATTAACTCTTTCGACGTTTGACGTTTTACATTCTTAAACATAGTAAACTAAGTCATTTAACGTACGATAACAAAGTATTTACAAAAAAATGTAATACATACTGAAAATATTAATCGTTAATTTGACATCATAATTATTCATTTCTTTGAAATGAAACTGTCATTTATCTTTATTTATTTGTTATAATATTTTGTCATTTATTAGTTGGATTATATACTTTTGAAGAATTTCACATGTTCATTGAATTTTTGTCATTAACTCCTTCATGCTTTCTTTTACCCTTTCCCACCCTTTTTTTTTGTAGCCTTAAGGTTAGAATTAAAAATATGCAGTAAAATTTATTTTAATTAATTGTGTTAAAAACTAGTTAAATTTTGTTACTTTACATACAAAATTTTTCGAATTTTGGCCACAGGCGATGGCAGTAATATATACAATTACAGAGTTCTTCTACCTAGTTTAAGCCGTAATTCACTATTGTTGAAATAGCACTGTTGAGTAAATTAAGTCATGGGACTAAATACAATCTTTATATTGCTCGACCATAAGAAGTTACATTATTACATTGACAGCTAATAAACCATCAATCCATCTTGGTTCATCGATATTAACTTATAGCTAGGATAACAAAATATCCCCACTTTAGACCCAGGGCCTAAAGATGCGTTACTGTTGCAAAGTAGCTCAGTCAGATAAAAGAATGTGACGGAGAATCTGTTCTATTAAGACTTTTCAATTTTTATAAATTTAATGTAAAAAGTCACCTTCCCAATCACCGTCACCAACACAAGTCACCGGCTTCGTTTTTACAATAATCCATAAATAACTGGAAAGTTAATTATTAATTGTCGGTTCAACACAATGTTGAAAAATTTATAAAATGCAAAATAAAACGTTATAAAGGTTTCTGATGAGCCCTTAAATTTAAAGACACAGAAGAAAATTTAATATTTAATACGAAAAAAGAAAATTAAGCGAATTTATTGTTTAAAATCTTCTACATTATTTTTAATTTATAAAATAAATTAATATCTCTCATATGCACAAAGAATATAGTTAAGTCGATTCATAGAATTGTCTGTTTATTTTACTGTAAATGACATTAGGGAAAATTAAGGCAGGAAAATAATTAATTTGAAGTTAAATGAAAAATTTTGTAATAATTGAAGAAAACAAGTTCATAAATATCACGACAAAGATTAATGCAACCACGCCTACTATTTATTTTTGTTTTTAGTTAAGTTCTCCGCAACTACAATTTCGGAGGTTATATTTTAAACGTTTTGCGTAAAAATAATTGTTGTACTGGTAATCTAGTATTTTATTTTCTAGTTATTTACAATGCAAATTCGGCTTTACATAAATTTTGAATCCTATATTGAATACTGAATATATATATATATATATATATATATATATATATATATATGTATATATATTTGTGTATATATATATATATATATTTGTATATATATATATATATGTATATATATATATATATATATATATCCCTTCGCCGAAACCGCTGCTTCCTGAAACATGAATTTTGTACAAAGGGCCCTTATATATCGTAACATATCCCTTAACGCGGATTCACAAGGTCTATAGTTTCTTTTAAACCAACCCCTCAGGAAGGAAAACAGGAATTCAAAATTTACATTTGAAAATAATATAAGAGAGTTACGTTAACTTTAAACTTCGTAAAACTATTCTCAAAAATAATTAGATATGTATTTTACATTTTTTTTAATTCAACCCCCAAGGGCGTAAAATAAGGCTTCAAAGTTTTATTTGACAAAAATCATATGGTTATATTTATTTGAAACTTTATAAAGGCACTCTAAAAATATATGATTAAATACGCGTTCTACAGTTTTTCGAAATTGAAAGGACAGGAAAATGATGACTTACAATTTTCATGTCGAAAATAAATTACATGGTACAACTCGAATCTTTGTGGAAATACTGTAAAAAATTAAAACGTGAACATATATTTTACAGTCTTTTTTTAGAAATCTACCTCTAAGAAGATGAAATGGGATTCAAAATTTGTCATGAAGTAAAATTATTCTTTTATAATGTAGGCATCAATTGTGGAGGTATTTTTTTTCAAAATTCAACCCCTAAAGTAATAAATATATTAAAAAGTGAAAATATTTTTCCTAAACTAAACTAAAAAAACGCCGTTTCAATTTTCACATGGTTTTTGTTCATACAAATTTAAACGGATAAATAATTTCTCAACTTAAAGTTTTTATTCTAGTATTATAAAAAATATTTTTTCTGTGACTATTTTTCCTTCCTGAATAATAGAAAACTCATTTTTCTATATTATGCCTTTCAATATCATAATCAAGCTACAATATGTTAATAATAAATTTAATGGGTAATTTAGATAAAGTGTAAAGAATCTTCAAATTAATAACTATTGTAATGAAGCATTAATGCAGGAAAGAAAAGAATAAAGTAAACGATTAATTTTACTAAAATTGCTAAGGTCATCCGTCTCTTTCGTAACTCTTACTTGAAGTTTTAAGATAATTGTCAGCGTTTACGTTATTGTCTAAGACTATGTCATCCCGATCTTTAGCTTTTCCTGTCATCATTACAAGTTACTATATATAAACTGTATATAATTTTTATTTAAATAATACATATTTCCTTTAAGACACAGATATCATTGAAAATTGTATCTATTTCGACCAATAGAAAAATTTTTCCAATTTCCTTCCCAAATAGTATTAGCCACTCCATCAGGTCCATTAGGCAATGTTCAATAGGCCACCAGCCGAGAGAATTTGCAATTATAATGATGTGCTTAAATCGAGATCCCATCTGCATAATCTTCCTATGCTAAAATTTACGTTGAAACAAGTCGGGTAATTGATTATAAGTCATCATCAATTACCCGACATGATCAGTCAAATTTCTGCAATTGAATTATTTTTTTACAATATTAACTTATTGTTTTAGGAAAGATCATGACAAATGTTTGAGATCTTTCACTATGATAAAGAAGTATATAGATATTAAAAAGTTTTAATTTTCTTCTTACTATACTTATAATTTACATATAAAGAAAAGATGAAACAAGATTGGAATTTTTTTCTACTATTATTTGAAATCGGTATACACAAGATGGTTTCACATACTCTCGATGGTTTTTCACTTCTTTGAGATTTGAAATTGGTTGAAGGAAATAAAATATTTGCTCTTCGAGCAGAAACAAATCCTTAATTACTCTTGTCGCATTAAATAAGACTGAGAAATAAACCTTTCCCTTTATCTATCACAAAATTTTAATACGTCAGTAAATGTTATTTCAGGTATAACCATAACTATTCGAGTATTCAAATATAAACATAAACAACCGGAAAATCGACCGCTTGGCTCGACAGAACAGATTGTCCAATAGTAACTCATGTCCGAATAAGAGCTTCACACTTCGTCTGGGAAAAATATTTTTGTTTTATTTCTGTGCCGAAAGTTTACAAAATCTGCAGAAATATACCCTGACTGAACTCAAGTATATAACTGGCCCACAAATTTCCGGTGACAGAGCCTGAGTGGGAAACGATGTCTTTCAGATGGATAATGTTGATTCATATCAAAGAAAACATTCAAAGACATTAAGTTGGTAATATTCGCCAACCGGTTTAAATTAACGCGGACATCACCTCAAGAATATCTTTTAATGATCCCTACTAATGATCTCTGTGACTACCTCTGAGAAGCCCTCGTAGCGTTCTTGCGCCATGTATGCGAATATAGGACCAGACGATATACAGAATGTGATAAATATCAGTTCGGTGATATTAAACGAGGCAGATGAATGTCATCGTCGTTTATACCGAAACGACTGGAAAAATATTATATGCAAAGGATTTTTATTAAATTTTATGGATAACAGGGCTGTAAGCTGATCATTTAAATTTAAATAAACCATGAAAGCGTAATTACAATCACTGCACCTTTATGTCTCTAGTTTACGATTAACTGAATGCGACATCGAATCTTAATGTGGTGTGATTCTTCCATTTCTATCAATTTCGCAAATTATTTTATTCGCATTTTATTAGTTCTTCGTATAATAAAAATTCAAAATGTTTCCTGTTGTACACTTATGGTTCTTCTTATTATAAAGTGTCAGTATTTATTCTTTAATATTATTTCTTCGTTACACTGTGTGCTGTGTGATATTCTATGAAAACTAAAAGTAACCCAGAATGGAAAAATCTAATTGATTTTATCTCACATTACATAAGCTTTAAACATTCTTATATTTACAAATTGACGCTATAATAGAAAGATTTTGGTTAACTGATAGCGATGAAAATTTTGAATGATTTTGATTGTTTATCCCAAGAGGGCCTAATTTTTTGAAATATAGCACGAAGACTAGCTATTTCGTATATGCGGTAAGCTATATATAATATATATATATATATATATATATATATATATATATATATATATATAGCTTACCGCATCATAGTACTTGTCTCACAAACTACAATATTTTAGAGAACCTTTATAATATAGAAATTTGGTGGCATGCATCAAATTTCTGGCAGGCTCATAATTTTAAAGCTACAGTGACCAGAGCAAACAGATAAATAGTTTCAGTTAAAATAGTTGCACATCAATATGACATACTGAGATCGTAAAGTTCAGCGCGTTATGATGAATTATTTGTACTTTAAATATGTTTAACTGTTTGTTATATAGTAAAGAGGATATTTTAATTGACCTTAAAATGTCATTCTTGTTATTTGTACTCAGAATCTTACCTCGCTCAAATTTTTGTGCCCAAACAAATGTACATTGAATGAAAATGTCTCTTGAAGTACAACATTACTGTGTCATAATCTAACAATATCGCCGACGTACCCATTTATTTCATTATATTTGATTTTATTAAATTTTATTCCTATTTTACGTTTATATTTAAAACCCATGTTCATTATTTCACAATTAATTAAGAAATTATTTCAGTATTCAATTACAATATTACAAATAAACATTGTTTTGTAGTGTTACAATTTTCAATTTCAATTTATTTAAAAAATATTTTCTTTTTGTGCAGTTTCTTACTTTTACTTTGGCACTTTGGGAAATAGGAGGTGTGAGGCATTCTTTCAAAATGACTTTTTATCAACTATTTTTAAAACATAAAATTTCCAAAAATTGGAATTTCTTTATAACCTTTCCTTCCATGGTTCCAAGTTATATAATTTCTCTAAAAAAATTGATAGGTCATCTACCCACGAGCACGTAAGTAATATTATAGGGGTTCCATTTCTCTTTTTAAATAATGGGCCATAGTAAATCGAATATCACCCAAGCACTATTGCAATACCAAAATATTTAACTGTACCTTTATAGGTTTACTGAAAATGCAGACACTTACATGCAGAAAAGCAAAGGTGAAGTACAAATCGAGTAACGCGCGATTTGTACTTCACCTTTAAATATGACCGCAATTAAAAATAAAATATAATTTCACTTCACAAATATGCCCGAAATGCCTTAACACAGTTTAATGATCCCATCATGTGACCTCCAGATGAACTTAATGAGCTCATCTCATGACCTCCACATGAGACAAATAGCCTCATCTCGGTATCATTTCATGACATTAATATGTTCCTTTTTTATCTTCGGTACAAATCGTTATGAAGACTTCATTTTACTAATTTCTGAAATGCTGACCTATAACCACATTGACTACTAGTTATTATATTAACAACAGTCCTTCGTGCACTTTTGAATCGAGACATTTTATAGTCATTTTTAAATGCATCTTTTTTACAATCTTACTTATATTGCTCAACCAAAGTCACTTGCATTCCTCCTCATAAACCTAACTAACTCTACGTTATCTCGATTATTACCACCAAAAATTATAAGATATTAGATATATTTTCTTCACTACTTTCTGAAATAATGACCAATAATTTCTTAGCTTAATCGTGTATAACCTATTAATTAATGTTATCGTATCAGTTCTCTCTGTATTTATAAATTGAGACATTTTATAAAATCATTTTTAAACGCAAACTTTTTTACAATCTTACTTATATTGCTCAACCAAAATCGCTTGTATTCATTCTCATAAACGTAACTGACTATACGTTATCTCGATTATTACAACTAAAAATCATAAAGTATTAGATATATTTTTTTTCACTACTTTCTGAATTAATGACCAATAATTTCTAAGCTTAATCGTGAATAACTTATTAATTAATGTCATCATATCAGTTCTCTTTGTATTCAAAAATAGAAATATTTTATAAAATCTTTTTTAAACACCTCTTATTTACAAGCTTTTCTATAATGCTTAACCGTAAGCACTTGTAGCACTAGCACCCTCGTAACAATTGCGTTATCTCGATAAAACAGACTCTCTTCATAACCACTCAAAACAGATTCTTGCAGTCACAACTAATGCCTCCAGCATACGCTCGAGTTTAATGTATAGTACTTGTGCCTGACTTGTAGAATCTCATTCAAATTTATTAAATATAGGTGGAGTAAAGACTAAAGTAGTTCACCTACAGAAATTAGTCGCATCATTAAATGACTAAAATTATGGTAAACGATTAAGTTTTAAATTCATAATTAAAAATTCAACAGAAATGCTTTTTGAGGTAATTTTAAAAGTTATTTTATTATTATTGGAGCCTTTGATTAAAACAATTAGTTATGAAAAAATTATATAACTTTTAATTTAATAATTTATTGAAAATTTTGTGGAAGTATAATGTTACATTTTAAAAATCGTATTTTAGATTGACTCTTCAATTACATAAGAGGTTGTGAACCTTGAATAACTTTTCAGATACACCTACACCAAAGGAAGTCTCAACACTGTTCAAATTATTCGATTCTATTTTCTGCTGCCCACTCTCTATAACTAAATATTTCAAATTCGTGACAATCAATCCTTCACAAACCTCAAGTTTTTCCTCGATTATATTTTGGACCAAATTGATATTATAAAGCAAGTGTTTGCTTCTTTCGACCACAAGGAACATTTCAATCAGCCGATGACGACATTGAACTGAATCACTCTGCAAAGATTATCCATTTTACACATACTGCTCTTACTCCATGTCTTATATGTGGAAGATAATATGTATAAGAGGAAAACTTTTCGTCTGACCTTTACACGAGCCGTATTAATCCAAGGTTCTAGTCTCGATTCTTTATTATTCACTACTTTAATAAATAATATTGCTGAGTTATCAGAAATGTATTTTGTTTTCAAAAAGGCTGAAATTTCGTGATCAATGATCACAAAATTTCATGTTTTTAATTTTTATAAAGAGCTAGGTTTGTGGTATATATCTATAAATCTATTTAAATTTAATAATAAGGTTTTATACTCTACTTACACTTCGTTAATGTAAAATAAACTAAGAAATAACTTCATTCTCTTTGGCACACACAAGGATCAGGGATTTGTATATTATGATGTGATTCATGTACACGTCTATCTAACCATCTGTCACAATCGTTTTTCTCAAAAACGGTTGGACATTGAAACTTGAAATTTGAGATAAAAATAGTGCATATTATTCGGCATATATCTCAATGTAACGACTCAAAATATTGGTATATATGTATATATATATATATATATATATATATATATATATATATATATATATATCAGAGCAAATAAATAAAATGCTCGAAATGTTTTTAAATATTTTATAACATGAAGGTTATCAACGGAAAGAGCAATTTATTAGGATTCCAAAACTTGACCTTTATCACAGTGGTGAGTATATTAATCTTATATGGGTTAATATACTTACCATTATGGAGGTAAAGTTAATATCAAAAAATTTAAAAAAATGTTCATAGGAATATTTTAGAGAGATAAATAATTTACAACATTTTTTTAATGTTATTAATTGTATGGGATATCATTTGAAAACGATTCCCGCCATAGCTATTTGTAAGGCAGGTCTAGAAATATTCTTGAAAATATCCGCAAAAATGTCTTTCTTTGCGTTGTCTCCAAAACTGCTAAAGAAAAAAAAATTACATTAAGTTTACGTTTACACGAAAACTATAGTGATAATTCTCAAATTCATAGGTTCACGTTCTCGTTTTCAATCCCTTCCAAAAATTATATATTCAAGCACAAAATAAACTTCCGTTAAAAATCCACAAGCACAAAAATAAGAAATTGCAGAGCGATAACAAAAAACAACTTATGTTCAGGAGAAAATTACGACCGAGATAAAGAGATGGCCTGACCGAAACTATCGTCCTTAACGGGCAATACAATTGTCCAGATAACAGGCCAATCACAGGTAACAGAAAATTTTGCAAGACATCCACAAAGTGTAAAGAGACAAAATGAAACTTTTGATATTTAAATAAGAATAAATGCTTTCATTCGAACTTTTCTCTTGCAACGGTAATTTTGAACATCTTCTATTCAAAATTATCTCGAGTAATACCACAATATATGTCCGCATAGAAATATTATACGGTAAGTTTATTTTCTCTATGATAAAACTGACTACAATGTTTTAATTTGAGAAAGAAATTGGCCGTAATAGACAATTTGTAATAATACAAAATAGTTATCGATATAAAAAGGCATCATATTTTCCATGTATGTAAAGATTTCATGTCGACCTGAAAAGCTGCTTTTAATTCAAACTCTAAAAACTAACCAAACATTCACCTTAAAGGAGACTGTATTGAAAATATGATATTTCGGGATTTTATTCCTCGCTAAAATTTACAAAACTTAATATTCATGTCAACATTGATAGTTTATTTATATGTACAAGTTTCACACCTAAACAAAAAACATAAGTCATGTACCATTCAAAATAAATACGTAAGATTTAAAAAAGAATTAAATGAAAAAAACAAATATTTTGGCCTTAGTAAGTAATTTAAATAGAAAACTAGGAAGATTTAGATTTTTAAAATATCACGTATAGCAAATTAAAAAAATTGGGAACGTGCGTCATGGATTCGAGCTACTTAGTTTAGATACCTTAACTGGACATTACGGTTAATATAATATTGACAATAAATTTTAAATTAGTTTTAATACGGTTAATGGTTACTAATAATTTATTTTGTCTTTCGGTTCAATACGAGTGTACCGCATTCTAACTGCTAAAATATATAAGCACAGTCAAAAGTTAAATAAATAGAAAATAGTTACATTAATTAATTTTCTTTCCCAAATCGTATATCATCGACAGCTTGTCTCAGTCGATTGTTGAATATAAGCCACTACAATGTGCCTATCATTGGAGCTACTAGGGACATCACAGTAGACAAAAAAACACTAAATACATAAGAAAACTCATGCGTTGAAGAAGACTCCAGAACTCCGAAACACAATGAATAAAATGCTACCAAAATATTCGTTGACCTCTTTCTAGTTAACAGAAGCCAGATTTAACAAAAAAATACAGACATTCATAGAGGAAATCTTCCAATTTCCTTCCTAAATCGTATCAGCAACTCCATCAGATCCATTACGCAATGTTCAATTAAATGGTTTTAGTTTTAAGATCGGTCAAATTTTTGCAACGGAATTATTTTTTCACATTATTAACTTATTATTTTAGGAAATATCATGACAAATGTTAGGTACATTTGTCAATACAATAAAGAAGCATATAGAATTCGAAGAGTTTTAATTTTCTTGTTACTATACTTAAAAATGTATATATTATGAACTGATGAAATAAGATTACAATTTGTTTCTACTAATATTTAGAAGCAGTAAACACTATGATCCTGGAGGCAGATTAAATGATAAAATAAACAAAACAAAATGAATAACAAAACCCTTAATTGCTCTTGGGAAATTAAATAAAACTTAGAATTAAATATGGTCTTTTATTGAATATATTTGGCGTTAATTTTGTAGAAATTCATCATTCACAATTAAATGAAACTACGTGATGTAGTATTATTTCTACTTTCTTTAATTTGTTTACCACGACCTAGGTTTCGTTGTATTACAACATCTTCAGGTGGGATATTAGAAAAAAATGCATCTTTGCTAACATCCTACCTGAATATGTTGTAATACAACGAAACCTAGGTCGTGGTAAAGAAATTAAAGAAAGTAGAAATAATACTACATCACGTAGTTTCATTTAAATATTCATTTATCTAAAATAAAATTTTACTTCGTCAGTATTTATTTAAAGTATAACCATAACTATTTAGTTATTCTTTAAAAACCTTCCAACTCACCAACTAAGCTGTGTTCGACAATCGGAAGAATAAACAACCAGAAAATTGACTGCCTAGCTCTCCAGAACCCGTTGTCTATTAGTAATTCATGTCTGAGCAAGAGTTTCACACTTCCGTTGAACAAAATATTTTTGTTTTATTTCTGTGGTGAAAGTTTATGAAATCTGCTGAATTTTACGCTAACTACAATAGTTTTGTCATCAATATCCACCTCGAATTCTACATTCATTACTAGTCTAATATTAAAATTACAAATTTGTCAGGCTCTTGTCTATTTCATACAAAAATCTACCTGAGAAATCCACGTGACGAATACTTCTAATATCTCAGCTCTTATACTATATATTTAATAAAACATGCTATTTGACATATTACCTTAATTTTATTTCTGTTTCCTTTTTTACTGACATGTGTTGTCTCTAAATACGTCACGCGTTTGCCATTTTACCAAGGGGCCCATAAAAATGTACATGTATAAATGTATCAACAATACGTATTTTTCTATTGTTTACGATTCCCATTTAAAACACGGCCTATGTTGCAGGTGGAAAATTAAAAGCTTGTGAAAGAACTTTTTAACGAATTGAAACCGTATTGTTACCGGCTCGCAAACTGACGAAAGTTCTCATTGTACCACTTTCGAAATGATTAATGTTCGATGTAATTTTACAAACTTTTTGGATAGTTATACCTAGTGGTCATTAAACAAAATGTTTCTACATGCATAGTTGTTGTGCAAAAATATAAAATAAAGTAAAAATGTTTCTAATATTTCGACACTCAAATGATAAGTATAAAATTAACTAATAAGATTGCATAATATTTCAGTACATAACTTTAATTTCGATTTTTAATTCTTGAGTGTACTTTTATATTTAATACTTCGAGACATAACAACTTGTGTCCTGAGGTGAAGCAAGAACTTTAAATAGTTTAACGAAAATACAGTCTTCAATTATTCACTTTCAAATTTGTCTGTGACTTATTGTAGGATCCTATTAGGGCAAGAAATTTTATTCAAAGATTGATAAAATTAGAGATTATTGCCACCTCAATTAATCTTTTGCAAGCAGACTCAGCCCTCCGTGTAATTATTTTATAACAAAAACAATTAATGCCACCCTCCTGATATTTTTGGTTCTATTTGCATAATCACCTGTTGATTTATATAAAATTAGAATAACTATAATATTCATTTTTAAAATTTCTATTGATTACAATTTTGATATTTGTATCATGGTGAGGTGGTTATCTGGCTAACAAGTGAAGTGTTTTTGCTACAGGGTATTTTATTTAATAAACAAGCACGGATCGTTTTGTGGGGTGGAGGTAAGCCCATAAGGTTTTCTTAACAATAATGTCTAAACGTTGTATTTGCGAAACTTAATTTTACAGACAATATATTTGCGAACTGCGAGCTCTATAATTTCTGTCTTCAAAATCCAGCAAATTGGGACAATACGTGTTATAAATAGTATTTCTACAGACGTTTAAACGATTAAATAGTAATTACTGCGCTAGAAATAATTACTGTGCTAGAATACTTGTTAAAACTCTTAATACCTGTAATATCCTTCCTAAACATAAAAATGAGTTAACTTTTTTCGTTTAAATAATTAAACCTTTCGAATCTAAACTTCTTTATTTTAAATAATTTATTTGAAAGCAATTTATTTGAAAATAAGCTAATCAAAACTAAGAAATGTTTAGTTTTTAAAGTTTTTAAAAACTTTTCAGATTTAGAAATTTTTTTATTTTGTTCGATAATATTGGCAGTATAGACTACTTTCTCTAAAATTTTCTGATCATAGAATTTAGGCGCTTACATCTTTTTATTTACATTGAAAAAGTTTTTTGTTGTATTTATTCGTAAAATATGAAGTAATATTTGTATTAATGATATTTTTTTGTACCAGAATAATGTTACATAGTCTAAAATATTTCACATTGGGTGAAAAGCCAAAAGAATATTTTGTTGGAAAAAAATAGAAATTCAATATTCGTGGCAAAACGTATCTTTAAATGTCTCGATTATTTGATATAATAAAAATTTTCCCATGAAATGGAAAAGCTGCTAAAAGTCTTAAAAATGCCCCAGGTATATTCCTTAAAATTATTGATGTAAAATAATTATATAATTCATTATCTTGTAAATAAATATTGGCACAAGAATTAAAAATTAAGAAGTTATAGCAAAAAAATTTATACGGGCTGTATTATAAATAAGTATAAAATTGACTGCTGAATATCAACTAAATTTTTCATTTATTTCTGACTTAAATAATAATAGTAGGTTTTTATTTCTCTGACGCCAATAAATGTACTACACCAAATTAAAACAGTTCAACCAAAAAATAACAAAATGCTAAACAAAGTAATATAAAAGCTACGTATGAACTATAAAGCTGAAAATCTAATCACACGATTACATGCTGAAGCCTGTAAAAATAATAAAATTACAAATAATTAGAATTTTCATATGTTTACACGTGGTGGAGAAAATGTCCTTTCGCTAGCACCAAACATTCTAAAGAAAAGTATCCACACTGGAACGGGTATAAAGAAAATACATTTGTCTTCTAAATTTGATTTGGAAATATTTAAATCAAAGATATAAAACATATATACTTGTCAATCAATTCGCATTCACTCCCTAAATACTTCAAATCAGCGTTCAAAGCTGTCATATTGCGACTTGTTAATATTATCTAAACTGGATAATATGATCAATGGTGATTTTAGTCACGACAAATACATGGAATAAAATGAGTTGTCTATTAATAAATTTGGGTACGGGATTTTTAATAAAAATCTATGTATGAAGTTTATTCAACCATTTTCGAAAGAAATTATTTTGTACTGCGTAAATTTAATTATGATCTGTTTACAGGGATAAATAGGAAATAATTTATAAACAATATTTTTATATATATTATTATCTCTAAATAGGAAATAATTTTTAAACAATATTTTTTTAATTTTCATCTGACATATAATGTTAAACACTCCATATTTATATCTACTCGCATGAAGAAAATAATTTCTACCGGTTCGATATTTATTAAAACTATCAACTACCACCGGAAACCGGCGCAAAACTATAAATTTCATAATTTCTTTTTTTTTTGTAAGTCTCAGGTCATTCAAAGAATATCTTACAGATTAAGTTTTAGGAAAAAAATGATTGACTTTTGCTCCAGTACACTTGTGCTGAAGCCGTTTGCGTGATTATGTATAAACCAAATCTTAAATTTAAAACTATGTAAATACACAGATCTAATATTATACAAATACAAGATTTCATTTCTTTTCTAAAATCATCTGAATTTAATTTCTAAAAGGATCTGAACCTCAAGATTATTTCTCAACTTCATACTAAAATAACTATTCTATCTCAGTGATTCCTTTATTACATTCAATTTTCCATTTTAGTACCATGACGGTAATATGTATTACCATTACTATATAAGCAATTGACAATTAGAAACAAAAATATTAAAAACGTTCAAAACTGAAAAAGCAAAATCCGAGAAATATAGTACATAATAATTATGTTTTCTAGTATTTGAAAACAGTTGTATCTGAAGCAAATGGAATCGCTTACTCCATATAATACAATCCAATCAGCATTGTATTAAAAAACATATTGAGTAATAATTAATATTACTTGTCGTCACCACAAGGAAAATCGATGCTTACGATTTGAAAGCGTATTTTTACACGCATTTTGTTTTTGATTTAATGAACGAAATTTATTTCTAACTGAAACGTATGTTTAGAAAACTTTCAGATTTTTCTTCCGTTATCTATCTTATACGCTTAATGCATTAATTAATGTAAATATAATCATTAAGCGTCTAATGCTTATGATGTAATGAACACAATCATCAAATATCTAAAATACTTTTTTGAAGTATTTCATTCCATAACAAAGAAATATGCAACTCATTTTTAGTTGTCGTTTCGAAAACTGTCATATAGTTAATAACTTTTTAATGTAAAAAACCTGAAGGGCAATAAATCGTTACAAAATGCACTGAAGGTTTCGTTTTCTATACCATAAATAATAGTTGTTACACAAAACTCGGGGCCCCATGCCGACATGCAAATCTCTATTAGAACAACATTTTTAACCGTTGTAAATTATAAATATCTATATTTAGAGACCTCGATATTTTGTAGTAGATCTTAATCTATTGACGGTATAGGTGAAAATGTCTTATTGACTATTGGTGCATTGAAAACAAAATTATACATTTCTCTGCTATCTGCACCTAATTTACGTTGATTTCGGAAATTTTTCATTTCAAATAAGGCGAAAGAAAAGACCTGAGATTTAACTAATGTGTAGATATTTTGATTATTCGATCATAAGTATCAGAAGCTTAATGATTATAATTATCTGAAAGCTTCAATAGGAAACATTAACTTACTTTTATAGTTACATTTACAGGATATCATAGCAACTGAACAACTAATATTGACATGGTGATTTTGTATTACTTGCTTTTATATTAGTGAATTCGTCCAACAAGACGTGACATTGGTTGGTATTCGATATAATAATTAGAGAAAAGAGATCTACAAATGTCTGAACGTTGCTTGACTTAGGTGTTATAAGAATAAAAATGACATTTAAATACGGAAAATGAAAAAATTAACCCCTAGAACATTTCTAAAAAATATTCTCGTCTGTCTGGTGAGAAAAACACAATTTTTCTAACCAGACAAATGGGGAAAATGTTATTTTTCAAAAGAAGCTGGGTTATTTTTTTGCCATAATTTGCAAAAAAATAACCCAAAAAAAACCCCTTCTGAAATGCTATTCTCTGGAACTCTTAGGGTAACCAACATAAAGCAGGTTTTCGAAAAAGTAACGCAAAGAATAGAAAATAGCGGATAACAAGTTAATTCTGCATAAATTTCTTAAACGATTGTCATTGTAAGTTAGCAACCAATTTTAATTGGTTTAGATAATGGCCATGTTTAAGAGCGATTGTAAAAATGGCCATATTGAAGAAGCGTTCAAAATTGATTATTTTTTGTTATCGATTCTAAAAACTTGTCATAAATATTATAAGGTTTTATCGTTATTTTTATTTCTTATTAACAATTCTTAATATATTAAAGATGTAATGTATAAGCATTTAAAAAGATAATTTTGCTCTTTTGGGTTATGATCACAAATTATATTTAATTTTCCATTATTGTGGAAAAGGAAGTTTCTTAAAATTACGTTTTATTTCCGTAACGCTCTATTTGAAGTTTTCCTTTTGCTTGTTTCACATAAACAAAAGCTACATTTTATTGGATTTGGTGATATAAACCTAAATTTTTTTTCTATCGATCTACCAGCTTTATAGCTCTAATTATGATGAAATAAAATTGTCACTTATATTTAAAAGATTAAGGTGAGTGAAGATGATTAATTATGGTTATGTTATTTATGAGATTACAATCAAATTAAATTAATCGTATTTTGTCATTTAAAAAATACTTTACGTTATTAAAGAAAGGAAATGACATGAATTAATTTACCTTATCAATACCCACTTCCGCTTTATAATTTTAGCGAGAAAACTCATTTCATCTCTCCCACCGTCTATGGCATGCAAATTATATTAATTTAATCTCCATTGTTCAGCATGCTGTTTGAAGATTGAATCACCTGTCGTACATTTCATTATCGATTTTAAAACTGATTATATATAGAAATGTTTACCAGACAGATGTACCAATATTTCTTCCTTTTTTTTAGTTCTCATAACTCCATTGAGAATTTAAATGTTTGAAGACAACAAAATATGTAAATTGGTAAGATTATTTTTTAACGAATTGTTTCATATTTTCAACTTGGTGAAAATATGAAAGAATTCCTTTTGTTTCATTTTGCAAATTTGAAATTTCTAATTTAATTATTTTGTACAAGCACCTATGTAAACCTATCTCTTTTTCAAATTTTTTACAATTCGTGAACATTTTTCGGTTTGCTACCCGTTTTTTTTCTAAGCACTGTAAACTATTAAAATGATCGTAAACACAAATATATAAGAATTCATTGGCACATTTACAACCTCGGCTCCGGTTTTGACTTTTTTAGCATTTTTAAATAAATGTCTATCATATTTTAATATTACTCCTGAAGTAAATTTCTGGAGGATTCTGATCAGCCAGTATTACCATGCAACTGGCGTAGACCGTCGATCTTCTCAATTTTTTTTATGTGCATTTATTATATATTCTAATTTATATTTCAATTTCTCCACACTGAAGAATGTACCTATCAAAACGTTGAATTCACTTACGACGATCCTCGAAAAATTTACGTCAGTTCATATACTTAATGTCATTTTTGAAAATTCCGTAGTAAATTTCTTCAAGTTGTCTAGTTTTAACAAATTTGAATCTCTTTCACGTTGAAATATAAAAAAAAATCCGTAAACTTTGTGAATGCGTAACAGCCATTATTCTCTGTTTTTCTCAAGAATAACACCATATGTAAAACAGTTGCTAGCGTGCGTCTGATTCAAAATGTAATAGGCTCTAGGTTTCATTTAATGGCCAAAAATCTATAGACATTTCTACTATTACTTTTCTACACAATTCATATTTACGTTTAACAATAATATCATCTTAAATAGGAATATGATTTATGTGGATACCAGATATTGAAGAAAATCTTATCATGAACACACATTGAAGACCGTCCTATCATTAAATTGTCAACAAAATCTTCCAAACTCATTTCAACGAAATTAAAAACATATAACAGAAATATCAAATTTGTTAAATGACGCTAGTCAGCAGCATCGTAATGTCACTTAAATTAAAGGAAAATTACCATTTATTCTTATTTAGCTAGGAAATTATTGACGGAACTTTAATTACTACAAATAATTGTTAGGCGTCATAGAAGTTTCACCTTTTACTGATTCTTAATTCTTATGAAATTCCAGATATGTGTGAAAAAATTTAGATAATACTGACTAGTACATATTATTATAATAAAATATACTGACTAGTACATATTATTTTGAAAACATACTTTTCCTATGAAAATATTGACGTAAGATTTGGACATATGTGACTAGGTTGAATTTAATTTTATTTTATATCAGCGCATGTAAATGCAAAATGGTGAATGTATTGATATGATGAAAATTATACAATATCAGTGGAAATATATTTAATTCGTAGATACTTTAACTTTTCTTAATTTACACTCTTTTCAAGGAAAGTCTTACTTTCTCATAAGGTTGCACACATTTTTCTAAATTTCTTTTAATTACGTTTTGACACATTTTAATGTCAAAAAACAAAAAAAAATTATTCGACGTATTCGTCACTATCTGACGATGCTATAAAAATTGTATGTTACGTATAAAATTTAGACATAGTTATCTTAAAAACTTATTATTTAATATTTATTTGACTCAAAACTGATTTACTTTAAAAGATGTAAAATACATAAAAGAAAAAAAATTGACACTGAACAAACAAAACGCCCTTATGAAAAAAGTCTTACTCTCAAAAAATGTTATTACAAATTTTTATTTCCGACTTTCTAAATATTCTATGTAGAAATAGGGAGAATTACACACTAACATGGAAAAAGAATATTACGCACAAAACGGAGAACGAAAAATAAAATGGACTGAAAAGGTCTACTGCACGAAACAACTTTTTCTTTTTCAAGTTTGTTAAAATATAGACTGTAAATATGTTAATTCTAAATGTTCGTTCAAACTGCCTTTTCATCTTCATTATTCTTTAAATTTATTATATTTAGAATTCCGTAATTAAAGAAAGAACCTTTGTAATTTCGCCACGTGTGTCCTTTTGACGGTCACTAATACGCAGTCTTTGCTATTAAATTTTTAAATATGTGCGTTTTGTATGGAGACCACAATTAATATGAAGCAAATTACAGATTTAATTATATGTACAAATATCTCTAAATTTATATATATATATATATATATATATACATATATATATATATATACATATATATATATATATATATATATACAAATATCTCTAAATTTATGTAAAGTGGCGAACAAAATTTTGTTCCAAATTCTTTCCTGTGGGAATCATCAAACGAGTCTTTTAAAAGTAAAGTGGAGTTCATTTTACCATTTTGTATTTTAAGGCCCATATACAAATCGTTTACTATCGTAAACGATGTCTGTTTTAAAACTTTTTCAATTGGAGTTTGGAAAATTTTAGAAAAATTCTAGATTGTATAGATAAGAACTATCAAACAAAATTGTTTTAATTAATTTCCGTCACCAACTTCTGGAGACACAAAAAACTCAAGTACCTTGCTTTGTGCAAATTATTAGACGCATTTGACCAGTTTAGTTTTGTATATTCTTCAATTTTAGTCACTCATATCTTTATTATTTTTCTAAATTTTAGTTCACTCTTCATTTGAACGTTTATTTCTTCCAATTTACTCTAATAAATTCAACCTTAAATAAATACGACTTGACCAAAATACTTGTATATTTCTTTTTTTACTTCCCCAATCACCTTTTCTAACATATAAAATGTTTGTGCAATATCTCATAATTTTCAAATACACTCAATTTGATTTTATTCTGCTTTTACATTATCCAACCTCATTTCCGCACATAGTTTTTGCCACTAATATACCTGTCCACAGTAGCTCTAGCTTTTTTATATGAACATGCAGTTATAGTCGATCTTTACTATTTTTTAAATGTGTCTATTATAAATGGTTTATAATAAAATGCGAATCGATAAATAAAAATAGAATGAACATGTATTAATACTCGTCGCAGTTGCCGTAAGTATTGTAAATATATAACTCGTACAAGGGCGATTGTTAATATTTTAATTATAAACTGTGTCCATTTGCAGTTGAAACAATCTTTTGTTCAGACGAAATGAATGGTGTAAATATCACTAAATTTAAATTTAATTGTCTTCAGTAATGTGGGATCCTTTAGAGTTCATGTGTATTAACTAATTATTGTATATTATCTATTTACATTATTTTGTGTCTCCTTTTAATGGAGGTACACTTTTCGTCTTACAAATTTAAACTTATTAATAACAAAAAAAAAATTATCAATTGGTATTTAGGAAGTTATCACATATCTTTCGTATCCAAAAATACATTAGAATTATATGCGAGTTAATTGAGAAGTTATATGTTACAAAACTTTTAAGCTACTTTTTTCCTTTTTCAAAGTTTCTTTACCGTCTTTAGACCTTACTTCAATACTTCTTTATATAATTATAAACCCCTTGTGAACTTATAAAATTTCACCAATTTCACCCTTCTTTCTGTCACCGATACAGTTTCTACAATATTAAATTTATCTTTATAAACATTTGCAGATTTACTTTTTAAATAATTATTTTGTAATGTATTTTTCCCTCAATGTAAAGTAGCAATATTCTTTGATTGGCTAACTGAACATGTCTTGATATTAAACCTAATTTGAATTTTTTTTTATTTTGGACGTAAAAATTTTAACAATTTTGACATTTTACTATAGGAAATATTAAGGTTCAAAATTATATTTACTTCCGCTTAGCTCTAATTTTAGAACCAACTTATAACAAGTTTAAAAAACATTGAACATCTTGCTTAGTGAACGCATTAATTAAATATTATTTAAGATATATTTTATTAATGAGTTTATTTTCCAGAATAATTGCGGAATTCTACTTTTGCGACATCCGATGTATACTTTACCACTTTCTTTTCATTGGAAAATAAGTTCAATTAATATCCAAATATATGATGATAAAAACAAAAAGGTTGAAGATATTCTTAAAAAAAATTTAATTCTTGAAAAATAAATTATAAGATATAACACTAAAACAACAAAAAACACGGAATTTTACCTGCGATTATTTCTTTCCCTCACTTATTGTTTAAGATTTTTATATTTGAAGATGTAGTTTTGTTTCTCTTTTGATATTTTTAATACAAATACCTTTTATATGTTTTTAATTTTATTAAAACAGGCTAAGTAAAAATTGTTACCTAGTATGTGCTTAAGATAAATTGTTTGTAATCAATTTCTTTAAATGAACCCCAAATAAAAGTTACGATACAAACAAGGTTTAAATCTGACTTAGTGGCATCTGTGATACTTATATCTATGAACAATTAAGTTAAATATTTTTTCTTGCGGATGTAAGCTAGTAAAAGCATATGAATTTTAGATACCGATGTCTAGTAATCCACAAAAAGCATGAACTGAAAAAACTAAAAACAACTGAAATAAAGAATAAAAAACTGATTTTTAGGTTCCATAAATTTAGTCATAGTGTTTAAAGATTTCAGGAATAGTTCACCTTAAACTTTGGAAAGAATTAAAAATAAAATAAATTAAATAATTATATAATTTAAATACATTTTATTTTTCATTTGGTTAGAGAACATTACTCAAAAGAATGCAGCGTCATGCGAATTCATACATCCTAAATGATAAGAAACGATCTAAGATACATAGCTTTTAAAACAAAATTTCAAAAATAATTAACATAATGATATTACTCACGACGTTTAAACTATGAGATCGATCTAAATAAATTTTGGTAAAATTATGTTCTCTACAACGGCGTAAAGAGCGAAACAAAGTAGATAAAGCCGTTAATAATTATGATATTCAACATACCAACAAACTATAACATATGCTTAAGGTTTTTTCCAGTTTTGAACCTAAAAATAAACTTCCATCAATGTAGAAGTAGCTTTATTTTATGTACAAGAATCTCCCCTTTAACCCAATGTATAGTTTAGTATATGACCTAATTAAATGATTTTCTCTTAAACAGAAGTATCATTTTTTTCGGAAATACCACAGTATCTATGCCCTAATAATAAATAAGGCCTGTACTTCGGACGTTTTACAAAGCACAGATATGATTGATGCACAGAAAGGCCAAGCTCCGTAATTAAATATAACGGCTTCTAATAAACTGCTTAAACTAATTTTCTGGTCTGTAAACGTGATTTATTAAAATAATACATCAACGTCAGTTAAACCAAAGTAAACTTTGTAAGTTCCCATAGAACAATTTAACATTGAAGTTATTTCTACTTACTTAACATATAATTTAATAAAACATCAATATATTTATATTATTAAAATATAATATATACTGGTTCCTTGACAAGTTCATTGCAAACTTTCCTTTTGAATCTCAAATAAATTAAATTAACAGCTGAAGGAAAATTCATTGAAAATTGAAAACACTGAATCGTTTATGAAATTAACTCCGAATATTGTCGAATTTTATTGAATTTCCAAACTTCGGTGTAGCCTGTCTTAATTAATGAATTTATTGTTGGATGAGGTTTACCCACCATTTACCCACCTATCATTGAGAATATATTCTTTAAAATATAGACGTTTAAAGAAGGTACAATTTTGGTTTCAGTTTTTGCTTAAACAATCACTTTTATTTAAAAGAGAAATGTGAATAAAAACTAGCTTTGTAACCCTTGTGCGGATAAATTTTGGCACTTAAATCCTTTGAATCATTCGATTTTAGTCTCCTAGTTATTATTCATTGCTCTAAAGAGAAAAAAAATTAAAATAAAACGTGATTCCCTAATTTATTTCGAGGAAGGTGTTTCATTTTAATAATAATTTTTTCTTGTATAAAGACTAGGTTAATAATAAAAGTCAAGTAAACGCACAAATATTTGTATCATAATCGAAAAGTAGTGTCCTATTTATTTCTAAAGGAATTTGGCAGTTACGACAACAGTTTTGGCGTTATGCATTAACAACGTTTAATAACCTGTTTATAGTTGTAATTCTGATACATAATTGAGATTTAAACTAATTTCTTTTTTTTTATTTACAAATCCAAAATTTTTAATAAAAAAATACTACTAAAATTACCTCTACGTTTTACTCTAAGCATTAGATAATATAGTCAAATAAGGGTAAATATTTTCTCAAAAAATACACTCGCTGAAACAATTCGGAATATTCTATAATCTAATAATAAGAAACTCTCATCCCAAACTAAAATTACGAATTATACAAGAAAACGGTTCACGTATAATGAAATTCCTCAAGTACTTATGCAATTAGACAATAAAATAATTCAGTCTTGTTACGCATAAACTTCAATATTTAAAAGACTCTTATGTCCTGGCGACTAACATCCTAATTATATGTTCTTTCCGACTTGTTGGTTATTTTCCTGATTCTGCTGTATCGTATATTTATTAGCTTTGTGGTATTATAGAAATTCTGACTTATCCTTGTAATCATATATACCGTTATTTCCATTTTTTCTTCTAAATTTGTTTTCCTCAACTGATCAAGTTTGTTTATTTTTTATTAGGCTTTATTTTAGTTTATATTTTATGTCAATAACAGTGCTTTCGGTAAATAAAATATTATTTAAAAAAGGATTACAAATTCTATGAAAATAAATGATAATGGTAAGAAAAAAACATCTAATCGAGATCATACATCTGCAGTGAAATCGAGACAACAAATATTTGTATTTGTTGTTTACTTTCCACAATTAATTATTTAACAATTTAATTATTTTTGCTTTGCATACTTTTGAGTCATAATTCATGACACATACAGTCACAACACGTACATGTTAATAAGTGAGTCATACATGAATATATAATTGCCTCTATGTTTGCATCGTCCTAATTTTTATGTCATAGAGTTTTCTACGGAAGCTACTCTCATTAAATTATATACAGCCCTAATTTGAAAAATACATAATGCCTTTTAGAATAATGTATGCTGAAAATTTGTTCCTAAGTTATATTATTCACTCCGGCAATTCCATTTTGCAATATTCCACTGAATTCAACACCAACCGAAACATAATTTACAACTCTAATGCTGCTCATGAAATTGAGATCTCATCTGCATAATCGTATTATGCACTTCCCATATTTCGACTCATGTTGAAACAAGCACGATCCATACGGGTACGACCTGAGGATTTATTTATATTCCTGAATATTGTGAACGGTAAGCTTTTGGCTTCACCTTGAGTAAAATGTTTAGCCATTTTAGGGAGAAATTATGAGAAACGTTTCAACGTAATTAGATGTGAAAGTGCGGATGTAAAAATGGGATAGTGATTTTCGTACACCGATTACAAAAATGCAAATATATCTTCTACAATACCATACAAAAGTTAATTTGAATAATGGTTTTATTTCCAATTTTAAGTTTACTTTAAAACTACAACATTGCTTTGAATAACCAAATCATTTCAAAGAATATAATACTTGCAATTCAAATAGTATTTTAAATTAAACAAACTTTCTTTTTGCTGTAGTGAAATCAAATAGATCAGCTTATTAAAATTCTTACTGCCTTTACTTACTTCATTACATGAGTGTGTCACACTCCAATGCTTCTATGCTTCTGCTTCATTACTTCTACTATAGAACTGCCGAAAGCTTTGTGTCTCTTGAGTTTTCTGATTTTCATTAACCTCGGAGCAGTAAATATAACTTGTTTATTTGTAATTTGGCATCCCTTGTTTTGCAATCAAATTACTTTAAAATTCCAAAAAATGAGTGCGCTAATTAGAAATAATTATAACGAATACGTAGCTATTCTTGTAACTAGTTAGTTAATGAGATCCGGCCCTTCGTTAGAAAAATTTCAAAATTTTAAAATATGTGATGATTGAAATAAATTTATATCATTAATTTAGTGGAATTCTCATAAGAAAATTTCAAGCAATTCAGTTCATAACAACATACCACACTTACAAGCTTCTGCGGCAAAATATAATATTATATCTAATAATAATAGGTAATGGAGATGACATAAAACTCAACAATTGATCGCAATCAATTTAAATATTTGAAAAGTTTGTAATATTTTCTGATGAGTTCATTACCACCAGTTACTTAAATAACCGACAAAGAAACTCTTGATATATATATAAGCAAGGTCATGATATTTATGACTGCGGGTCATGGTGGGCTTAAATTTTGGTTCATAATTAACTTAAACCTATAAAATGACATCACAGATATTTTACATTACGTACATAAACATGTATCACTTGTTTCATATCGTACTTAGTGTGGTGTGCAGGAAGATCATTTGACGTTAACTTGGCCATACTATATATATTTAAGTTCATTCGACATTATCTCAGAAAACTTAGATAATGTTTTTTTTACCATAAATCTTCGAAGATTTCTAATTAATGTCAGATGATTTTCATATCATTTCTATCTCAATTGTTTCAAATGTCATATTTTCATTAATAACGACATGTCTGTTAACAATTATAGCCTATTTAAATATTGATACCGGTATTTATTTGGGTATTCAAAGATTTTTAATGATATTTATGAAATTCAAATACTAGAAAAGCATATTCTTAAGAGAAGTTTTTATATTTTAATATGATTATGTTAAATTACATAATTGTTGTTGCATTCGCAACAAAAAGTCACCGAGTACAATATTTCTTCGCCGATAATATTACATGACATGAGTTTTAATTAGTCTGTCCATGAGCTGTGATTAACATTTGTTTCGATTTATTTAATTCATTCTCTCCCCGAGACTCATTTATATTTTTAAGCAATAATCGGAAGTGGAACATGCTCATTTAATTTTTTTAAGTAAATATAAAAAAACTGGTGTGCAGATGGAATAATTCTAATTGTATTATCAACGAAAATTGAGTTGATTTTTTCGATACTCCACAAATTTTTTAAATAATTTGCGCTTTTTTTCAATTAATAATTTATCAAACTCCTAATTTCTTCATAAATATAGAGAAGAAAGTTAGAAATGAAACTTAAAATTGACCTCTTCTGTTTCATTCAAGTGGAATAACTAGAAATATATATATATATATATATATATATATATAAATGTGTATATATATATATATTTATTTATATATATATACATATATATATATATATATATATATATATATATATATGTATATTTCGTGTTCGTCGTTTCAAAAGTCCTATGAAGGTTAAGAAATTTAATAGAGCGTAATGGGATATTTATTATTCGAAAACTTATTTACATACTTAGTTGAAATAAATCTTACATCCGTATAAATCTTTCATTCAGTAATGGAATGTAAACTTCGCTGACCAAATATTTGCTAACGCTTACCGCTAATTCCTATCCGCAAGTTTATCTAATGTTCCCACAAGTTTCTCTTCCTACTCAATTTGAATAAATATTTATACGCAAGCCCTTGATGTAATTGTAATAAGTATCACATTAAATGGTTTATTAAGAGATGTAGCTGTATACGAACAGCGATATGTTACTCACTAATCATAGATGTGAAGATAGAATTACGGTCATTATTGAGATTAAAATTTGCCCATGCTTGAAAATAAACCTATTGATTTAAACATAGGTTCATATTGTATACTTATACGATCACGCAGAAATATTATATTCAATTTATAGTAAGACAACACTCGAGGCATAAAATTAAACAAATCAGGATAAAATCGGTGTATAGCTTGAATCGTTATACTTTACTTCAAATATCTTAAAATGTTGAATTATTATTCAAACTAAGATGACATTTTTATTTTCTATTATATCTGATGTTAAGTACTGAAGTTTTAAATATAGTACTTGACTGTTAGCGTCATATTTGTCGAAGTTTACGTGGAATTTATTGTAAGTTAATATGTTATTAAAGTAACATTACCAATATACATAAAATTTGTTGTCAGGAGCGAATCAACTTTATTAATATTACCACTGGAGTCTCGAATTATATTTGATAAGTCTGCCAAATCATTCCTCTAGTATATTGTAGTACGTTTATCGTTTGCACATGAATCTACTCTCTTTTTATTTTCATAACCTATTTAACATTCACTCATTACTGCACTGGGCATTTAATAGCCGACTTAGCTAAAGCTATTATTTAATGACGGTTAGGATGAATTTGTTTGTGTTAAAATATTTTTAAAATAACTTAAAATTCGTTTATTGTTACTTGAATAATGCCTTTTAATGTAATATTAATAATAGTTGCTTCTTTTTTTTAATATCACATATTTGCATCCTATATTTCGAATTAATTTTACTCATGTAAAATATAAGGACTTACCTAACATTACTAGCACTTAATTATGTATCCCTACTAAGGAACGTTCAGTGTAAATTGAATACATACGTGGAAAGTTAACGAAATTATTGTCACTGAATTCATTCTTAGTTGCTTAACTGATGATCAGTTCTATTCGGTCCATATCCGAAGCAGCATCACCTGAAAAGAAATACAGTTTTGAATCAAAAAACTCTTTCATAAAGAAGAAAACCATTGTTCGAGTGACCTGAGCTGTAACGACTGTTTCCGCTACGCTTTGCAAAACGGGAAATATGGTAAAAATTTTATTAACTAATTCACAAACAACTGTCAATTTCCATACCCCTATGTTCTATGTTTTGTTTATAAATTTTCTTTCGGCCATTTTTCCGACTTTATTATTCGTCTTATCATTATTATTTTTGTTTTCGTTTGCCGCCCCATAGTTTCCATTTGGTTGTTTTTCTGGTCTGATTGATCCCATTTAGATATATATTTGTCTATTCTAGCAGCATGACCTGCCAATCTTCGCTTTCTTATTTATACCTTGCATCCTTGTCCTTATCTTTGCCTATGTTTGTGTGGTATGGTAATATGACCGGAACTACACAATATTTTATAATCCATATTTTAATGTGAATCGTTTATTTGTATTTCTGAATAAATTATTAAATTTCTCGAGTGTACTGCATTTCTTATTTTCGTATTTAGTTTCCTGCATGTTTCTATTGATTCTTTATTCCTAGTTAACGTATATGTTCTATTTCCATGCTATAGTCACTCTTCTTACCGTATCATCGACTTGGAATTTTATATGTTGATTTGATCTGCATGTTATTTTTATGTTACTCTTTTTATTATGAATACAAATTCTTCTAATTTTGTTTCAGTTCTATGAGCGTAACCTGTAGTTTTGGCAGACATTGAGTTATAATCACCTAAATCGTTTTTATATTGCAAATTGCTCAATTGGTCTCCGCTTATGTTCAAGCCTTTTTTCACACAGTAAGTTTTTGGAAATATCCTCCATATTTAGAGTAAATAACTTGAGGGATATTGTGTCTCCTTGTCTTATGAATCCTGGCAATATTATTTTATTTGAAACGAATATAACGGATTCTGATTAAGTGTTGGAACTAGCTAAACATAAGATAAATTATATTTACAAAATTAATTTTACCCATCAAATTATTTTCTTCGCAAAAGTGATTATATATAAAAATACCTCTCTGCCAGTCGAACTGAAAGTCTAGCACTAACCCTTGCTAGGTTAGTACCAGACTTACGGTTAACTAAATAAAAATAATATGCAAATCAAATTCCCCAATTGGGAAATGCCACTTGGATATTTAAATACTTTCTAAGGACATATATTGTAATTTAATACGCTATCAAAATGTTTGCCATGTTAAAAAAAAGTTTGATGCTTGGCAGTGTATTGTAAACGTCTTTCTTCGATAATAAATAATTCAAGTGTACTGGAGAAAGTTGACCACATCCGAAGGAAAATCGTTAAATGTTGAAATCATTAAAGCATTTACAAAATTAACTTCTAGTATTATTTTATTTTATCAAATTCCCATACCTTTCTTAAGACTGTTGGTTGATTCAATTAATTAAAAAGTAATTTTTTTGAAATTATTAGAAATTAAGTTGATGTAAAAGAACGTTGAAAAATATTAAATAAATTCATCCTTCTTTTATCTTAGGATGATTACCCGCTTGTTCATAAGAATGTGGTATTTTTGAGGCATTTTCAGTTTTTGGAACATCGACTTTAAAAAAGTCTTACGAAAACATTTTAATTGAAGAAAGGGTCAGTACATGTTATTAATATGTACGACTTATCCAATAGCCATTAAAATAAGCTAGTAACAATTTAGGTATAAAAAGAGTCACTTTGATGGTCCCCTACATAGTTAACTTTCTACAAAAAAAAAATGTTTATATAATTAAAAAATCCTTCTTAATTTTTCGCGGTCGTAAATAGATTTGTTTACTGTATGGACGCCTCCTTGAAATATGATTTCTTATATAATTTTCAGTACAATATTTCGTTTTGAGTTATAATATTATATTACGTAGTATAAATTAAGTTTATACCTAATCTGTTATACATCACCTACTCCATTTAATAGTTAGAAATCCCGATAGAGCGTTATTAGAACAATGCACACCTTCATTTTTTTATAATTAAAATAGGAATTTTTGTAAAATCATTTAAATATAGTTTTATTATACAATTGGAGATAAAAATATATAACTCCGAATATTATAGAGATGGTGAATATCCATTTGTTTCAATAATTTAATTAATATTGGATATAATTTGTTTAATGTTTTGGAATGACTTAATCAGTATTACTAAAAAAAAAGCATATATTTGGGGTAAAAGATCTAGTTATCACAATATTCGTAAATGTCAATGCCCTTGGGAACATATAAGCAATGAGTAATTTTCCTGAAGCAATTGTGTTGTATGAATCAGTTTGGTTTCATGAATGCATTTTTAAGGTGGGACATCTGCGGCGTACTCTGAAAAAAAATAATAAAAAATATTTCAAACAAGGGAGATACCTCCCTCCTAGTTAATAATTTTTTTTTGGGAATGTTAAGATGTTAGATTAGAATTTAGGTAAATAATTTTTTGGTAATTTTGAAATAGTAGTAGACTTACTAGCTTATAGAGGCGTTAAATTAGAAACAAAATACAACCATATTATTTATAATGAAAAACGTTATCCCTCGACACTAAAAGTATACTAAATGTGGGGCCATTGTTCCTTAAATTCTTTAGGGCTGTGAAACATTAATATTGTAAAAAATACTATTATCCTACATTCAAATCTACTATATATCCTAGATTAGCAATTTACTAAATGTGTGATTAGAGTTCAGTAGAAATTACACACGTATACACGCATGCACATACACCCAAACACGTATATTTTATTTTTCCAACAGGAACACATGTCTTGCTTGCTTGTCTATTATTAATCCATAATTGTTATCAATAAGTTTTTACTAAACTGCTTTTCTTTATATGAACATATGGGCACTGTTACTGCTATCCTCAAATGCGGGCCGTTATGGTTGTACATCGCATTTCCAATTGGAATTATTATTTTTTTTCATTTTCTTTGTCAATTCAGCCGCTGCAGATTTTTTCAGCAGAGCATAAAGAGAACACCTCCTACAAGCTTAATGATATGGATAACCGCTAGTAGCCCTTGTCGTCCTAAAAAAGATAAAACTTTATATAAACTAAATTAGGAACATAGACATCACTTCGGAATTGCTTCACCAGGAGCCCCACCATAATACTCCAGTATTAATTCATATAGTAGCTAATTAGAATAATTCGACTTTTTTCTTGGACCGCCAAATTCTATTTTTTTCAAAGTAGCTCTGCGAAATAACGAGAACTTAACATAAAATCTATTTCATTATGGCTTCCTATTTTATTTAGGAAGCAAGAGCACTGCAAGTTCAGTCCGTGACATTTTCCCTTTCTACGAGTAAATAACTCGTTCAAACTTAATAGCGAACTGAACAAAAGTTCGAACGCCACGTTCTTTGCATACCTTAAGAGAAATATACGAGAAGTTTCAATATTATTCCAAAAATCGCTGGCAAAGTAGCCTGTTTATTGGTGAAAACTAATATATAAGTCAAAAAGTATTTATAATGAAAAATAAGAATTAATAAAGATTTGATTATATATTTTTAGTTAGAGGAAAAGAGTTCTAGTTTAGAGAAAAAAAATATGAATTAATTTCTATGAAAAAAATCAGTCATACCCAATATTAAGAAGTTCCCCAATATTGTTATTGTTAACTAAATTAACATCGCCGATATGCACACATCATAGAAAATTGTTTGTCTTACAAATTAAGACAAACCTTTTTAAAAAATTAATTCCAAGTTTTACTTTAAAAATAAATTTAGGGAAAATTAGGACCAAAGAATAATAAAGTAGAAGATAAATATAAATTTTCTAATTCTCTGATTGAAGTATAGCGATTGGCAAAAGAAACAATGAATAACCGAGAAATTTACCGACTGAATCGCCAGAAATACAAGAGTAATGCATATCCGTTGAGTAATGTGTCATAATGAAATTATTGTTGTCAGAGGGCGTAAAAGCAAAAACTTTATGTCGACTACGAGCACAGTTGGCCCAAAAACGCTTTTCAGAAGCTGCAGAAAGTGCGGTATGGTAATTTTAAGTAGAAACATCGTTTTATTAAGCCGGAGGCTAAAATTATCAAGAATTAAGTTTTATATTCATACAATTATATAAATATAAAGGTCGAACAGTAAGCTGACCATTTTAATTCAAACAAAACCATGAAAGCGTAATTTCAATCAATGCATTCGTATGGCTCTTGCTTATTACACTACTCAACAAATTATAATTTGGAAGAGCTATTATGCATCCAAAATAGGTTTTTTTTTAATTTTATCACGCTGAATATTAAAATAAAACAACATCAAAAAAAATTTCTGTTTTTGAAAAAATAATTTGATTACAAAAATAATAGAAAACATATTTCTGTCCACTCTATTAATGAATTCCACTTTATTTTTTCTTTACCTGCTTACATTCTAATTTTGAAAGATTTCTAGTAATAGATAAGCAATAATATGTTAAAATTGAAACATTCTCCTTGCCCTGATAATATTTTCTCATTTTTGCAATGTCCTGATGGAAGCGCCCCCATATTCATCACTTAATGCTCCATAGTTGTTTGGGTAGAAATCCAACTTTTTACCATTTCACAAAGTCATGTTAACCCTTTTATTCTATTATGGAAATAAGTTATAATTACACCACATTCCAAACGTTTCTACTATTGTAATCTCCGACCTAAATGTTTTGATTTGTCCTTTGGTGATTCGAATCCCTTACAAGATTATTTAATTCAGCTTACGTTATTTTATGTTGTTTAGGCTGTTACGATAGTACACTATGTAAATACTCTCACATTGATGCAGTTAATGGTGGATCGTGTGTCATAACATATTCACTAACAACAATTGTATATCGATAAAACATACTGAGGCAGTAAACCGCGGAGCGTTGTGATGGAATATATGTATATTGCATACCCTTTAAAATTGTCAATATAATACTTCAAATTACTATAAAAGGTTATACGACAGAAAATGGTAATTATTTTAATTTATTGTGGCATTTCTGTCGTTATTTATACTCGGAGATTTATTCGCTTTAGATTTTTTGTTTAAATAGATACACATTTACAAAGGAACTCAAATTAATTTTACGGCTTATCCTTATTATGTAATATGAAATGGCTTTCCGACGTACGAATTTATTTATTTATATCATCGTATAATTTTATTAAAAATTGTGGGATATCGCAATAATATATGCTCTTTATTACAGTGTAACAAATAGAAAATAATTTTGTAATACGCTACAATTTTTAATTTGTATGTGTTTAAGTATAATATACACAATTATTGTAGCCTTCAAGCAACAGTTTAAAATGCAATAAAATTTTTCTCACTTTACTAAATTTTAAAATGTTATGTTAATTTCTAGTAAAGTTGATATTTTAGTAAGTTTTGCTAAAGCCGTTAAAATTTTTTTATTAGGTATTATTATTATTCGTGTTTTTTCTTTGTCCTAGATCTTTAAGAAAACATTGGTTTTCCTAATTAAAATGTTATTCATTCATTTCAAAAACATCTACTATTTACATAGATTCCAAAATCTGGTGCTATTTTCTGGTGCTAATTATTTTTTAATATGTTTTTTATTCCTAAATCCATGCCATTGATCACTTTTTCGGTTCTGGTAAAATGAAACAACTGCATTTATTATTTCATTACAATAAATGCTCAAAATGCTTCCCCTAGCTCTAATGTATAACTAGCATTTTCTTACAAAATGTAGTAAACTAGCATTTTCTACCACTTAAGACCCATGATGTAATTTTTTCCTAATTGTTGTTAATTATCTTTAGTAGTCTCATAGACCGCCTCCTTGAAATATTCCCATAGAAAATAGTCTGACTATCATATAATGGACTGAGATCTAGCGAACGTGGTTGGCATGCATTTGTACCGCCACGTCCTATCCATTAATTTGGATAAGTTGCATTTAAGTATTCAGTTGCTTGTCGCGAAAAGTGGGCCGGTGCACCATAGTGCTTTGGCCACATGCCGTTATGCACATATTGTGGTATTTAATTCAACAGATTTCCAAGTTTATCTTTTAAAAACTGTAAATAACGAACTCCATTAAGCCTCGGTGGGAGTTCAAATGGACCGATAATTTTGCCATTCAGGGTTCCAGCCCACAAATTGACACCGAATTAATGTTGAAATCTGTCTCACCTTACTGTGCGGGGATTCTCGACGGCTCATTGATGTAAATTGCGCAAATTAAATACTCACATTCTTTTAGAACGTGATTCATCGCTCTATAAAATTAAATTTAAAAAAGCAGATCTTGCCTGCATCGACGCAGCATCTCTAGACGGAAATCTATTCGTCGTCGATAGTCAACAGGTAGTAATGTTTGCACTCGTGGTATAGGTACAAATTATTTCTTCTTAAAATGCGGTGTACTGTACTTATCGAACGTCAAGAAATCCGCCGAACACTAGTAGAAGGAACTTCTTCCACTTCGGCTAACACTTGATGCTCCTCAGTATTTCTAAGTCTCCCTTCAGAAACTACATTTCCATGAATTCGACCCTCTAAACATACATTATTTACATGAAGAAAGACTTTTGATCAGGATAGCGTTCGCGATTAGGGTGGCGCTCAAAATATATTTGTTCGTTCCCATCACATAGCCCATAAATTAAATACATTTCTGCATATTTACGAGCAGTGTAAGTCTGATGCATTTTGCAATTCAGTTGGTCAACGAATATCTAAATCACAAGTACAAACAAGGTTGAATTCAAGCGTAGGTCAACAAATGAAAACAGTGATAGGGAAAAAACAACAAAAAACACGTTGTTAACTCCGAGCAATAATCAAGTCACTAAATAAGCGAAGTTCTTGAGGGAAGGGGAGAAGAGATCGCTTGACGGCCGATAACAATAAAAAGACCATACGAGTAGAAAAGAGATAAGGAAACAATCCTGATAAGCGGTTGTTTGATCGTAAGCAGTTCTGCGAATGCGAAGTTATTTCAATAAAGCAGGTATTTTTCGAATGTTTACAGAATTAATTATGACAATGTTACCTTTTAGAATCTGTGTGAATTTTAGATGTTTTCAAAATTAAGTTCCACCAGGTTGCTGTATATTTTTTTATTTGTGATTTTTGAACAATGCTAGTCATTGTTCAAAAATCACTTTTCATGTTTTGTAATTTAAAAAATGCCTATGTTACAGCGCTTAATTTTTATGTTGCCAATAATTGCGAGTGAACAACTTTAATTAGGAAGACGAATGTTTTCTTAAAGATCTTGGAAAATAAAAAAGAAGAAATAGTAATAATACCTATTAAATTTTTTTTTCATGCGCAGTTACGAAAATTAAAAAAAAATTAAAAAATCATATCTCTAAAACTATTAGGCCAAAGGAAATAAATAACTAAATAACTCTATCGCCGACATTTCGTTGGTTCACTCTTTACGGGACAGCCTACATATTATTAAACTAACTGCGATATTAATACACGTGAAAAAATTAGTGCCAACAATTTTAAAAGTAAACTTATTTTAAAAAAAAACATATTTTCTATTCAACAGTTAAATTGCCACATCTTCTTTTCAATTGGTCAGATGCGATAAGATATATATGCCCGCACTAAGATATAGGCATATATATGCGAGAAGACATATTAGCCCAGACCCAACCAAATGCACAAATAAAACCTTCATAGAAATTATTTTAGTTGTTCTTGCTTTATGCGCGAACTAATAAACGAGCTCACAAACAAAGAAGTAAACATTTAAATAACAAGATTTTTATGTTTTAGTAGGTATAATACTAATTCCTATAAATTGTATTTGTTATGCATTTTATTGTTTATATATGTATATATATATATATATATATATATATATATATATATATATATATATATATATAAGAAAATAGATTTGGCCTATTCGTTCGTCAAAGGTATTTAAGAAAAAATTATTTAGAAAAAAATTATAATAACTGGCAGTTAATCTTAATTGATTCGACAGCTTTTACTGATGCATCTTCAAACAATTATAAAACAGATAAACGGACAAGCAGAAAAACAACTAAACATATAAACAGAGGAATATTCTAGAGGCCATATTTTGGTATTCTATTACTATTATTATATTAATTTAAATCATTTTATTTTACAATTCGACAAATCTACCGTTTTAATATATGTACAATAATATATATTTTACTTTATTTTTTCTATTTTTTTTAGATATTTACAATAAAATATATTTTACTTTAGGTCCATCCTATATTAAATTAATGTCTAATAAATGCATTAACATAATTATTTAATGCATTAATATAATTTATTTTTTTATTATTAGAAACACACTCAAAAACCACTACATTAACAAAATTAGATCCTAAATGTTCCATTTTATCAAATTTAAAATTAACTAATTAATTCAATGATTGTAGACGTAGAGTTTTCAATTTTAGTTTCGATCTATAAAATTCAGAAAAGTTTCTTTAAATTATGAGGACGGATTTTATATACGAGACTTAACATAGAAAAAAAAACATTTTGAGGTTACAAACTTATTTTCTGAGGTTACAAACTTATTTACTAATCAATCAAATAAAGAAGAGTTGCGCAAAAGTTGACATATTTGGGTTGGCTGTCTCTTACAACAAAACGTCATGAAAAATTTTACAGAAAGATTTTTGGCAGAATAATTTGAATACCGAAGACGCCAGTTTGGGAATTCAGACTTATTTTATAAGCTTACTGATCGATGAAATTGAGAACACTTGTGTGACAGTTGACGTGTATGAGTTGGCTGTATCATTGAGCGGGAGATGTGAAAAATTATTCGGACGTATTTTTAAATATTGGAACTTCAGGTATATCGACCAATTTGATGGAAGACGTTTATAATGGTTTTTAGTAAACAAATAATACAAAGTTGTAAAATGTTAACATGAAGCTGGCAAAGGTATATATTTATTTACTACTTAACATGAAGCTGGCAAAGGTATGAAAGAGAACAAAATAAAAAACATTTTAATGGGAATCGTCATTGATTGTATAAAATACCAAATTGGCGGTATAAATAGCATGAGATAAAGTTATTTACATAAAAGCAGCAACGTAGAAAATATGAGGTAATTTATTTTCAAATTGTATAGTCTTATAATATTGCATTTTCAGTAACTAGTTGCCTATCCCAACTTGGCTTAAGCAAAAAAAGACTGCCACTTTACCCTTTTTAAATATTTTTTATGTTATATTTATTTTAGAGTAGAGAACCTTATGATCCATTCTTGTAACATAGAAACGCTTTTAAAAATAATACGTAATAATTACCATATACATTCAGAAATATTTTTATGGATTTCATTACCAAGAATAATTATTTAAGTTTTATTATAACATTGCATTGACATAACAATCATGTGTTAGCTTACTTCATTCAAAAATGTTCACATAGTTATTTAATAAATCGTCTATAGTTTTGTGTGTATGTCAGAAAGTAGGGCACAATATACAATATCTTTAATGTCTCATATAGTGTATTGTTAAAAAATTTTAATAAGAAGTGCAATATCGGTCGTTCCCGTCATATCATCAAAAAGACTAGATGCATTCTTTATATTATGCTCTACGTCTATTTAAATCTATATCCTTCACGATATTGAGATTTCCCATCAATCAGATAAGCTCGTCTTGGGTCCAAACTTAAACATAAAAGAACTAAATTTTCTATTTATAAAATTGGATAGATGAATATTTCCAATTTCTTTTTTGACAAATACGAGGTATACAATACACAAGAAAATAGCAAAGCATGGAGGTAAGAAAATAAAAAAAGTTTTGACATAAAAATATAAATACCTGAACTAAACTAACATTCTCTACCTTTTAAACAAATAATACATTAAATAACAGTAATTATAACAGAAGTTATACGTCGTTTAAATTTTAATCCATTTATTCCCAGAATATAGTATTCGAGCATACAAATGTACAATTTCGTACGATGATATTGGACTTCATGTTATTTAGGAAATTAAAAAATTATCATTGGAAATTAATTCTATATAAATGTATAATTAAACAATTAAAAACGTAAGAAAAAGAAATTCGAGTATATTTAAACATGACTTCAAGCTAACTATATCTGAACGTGATTATTGTTTATAATTTAATACGTCATCTGAATTTAAAACTAACTATATGATACACATTATACCTTAAAACTCATCAACTCAACTCTCACTAAATGTGAATATAAAGAATTTGTATTTCTAATTAATGTTATTCGGGTATCTTTTTTCGAGTAAAGGTCTTCTCCATCATCCTCCAGCAAGGTCCGTCTGTCGAGAGTCCGGTCCGGGTCGATCCGGCGATGGCGTACACCTCGCCGCTCAAGTGAGCGCGTGAACGCTCTCGGAACCTACAATAGGTTACGGAAAGCGTGGTCAGCGCGGAAGTTAACTAAATTTCAGGTAATTTTTCATTTAATAAAAGTAGCTTGACCAATAGACGATAAACCAAAGAAAGCAGATACTATTAATTGATATTTAAGTATCGTTAACTTTCTCCACATAAGTTCAGCTGAAACTAAATACCAACATATAAATTACAAATATATTTACTTTTTTTAGTGGCTATAGGATTCAACGGAGTTTTTTTTTGGAACACAACGTCCCGGATCGTAAGATTAAGAAATCACTTTTAAACCCAGCCTTTGTATATGGCATTTATGTAATTAAATAACAATTGATTACAACTGATACAGGGATACACGCATACACGCACGTATATAGGTTCACGTACATTTATTTATATGTATATATATATATATAAATATGCGCGTGCGTGCGTGCGGGCGTGCGAACGCGCGCGCACGTTCGTACCTGCGGGGGAGTGCGTGCGCGCATTCGTAAATACGAGCAGGCGTGCGCGCGTTTGTGTGCGTGTAGCTTTTTGCCTTGAAAATATTATAAAAACTTTTTCCCATATTTCACTCGAAAACAACATAAAGGTTAAAATTAACAAACGATAAAAAGTATATTTTAATTAACGAACACTTTTTGTTTTTTTCATTTACTAGACATTCGTGAAATGAAGAAAATTATTTATTGAATAAATAAAATGTACTATAACGGACTTGTTAAACTGAAATAAAGTTTATTTTATTACTAAACCCAACATAGAAATAATTAAGTAAATGTTGTATATTGTTGAATGACAATACTTAAATAATAATATTCTGTCCTGAAATCATTTTAAATTTCGTTTTGTCTGGCAATTGAATTAGCCATTTTAGTTGCATATGCGATAAAAAGAAATGCCTGAACTGCCTCCGTTTATCTTGCTTTACTTGCTTTTTATGTGAATGAAAGTAACTAGCCTTTTGCAAAGCCTTGATAATATTAATACGAGTGTATAAAATATTAGACGTAACAAATAAAGTTTCACATCGATCGATTTATATGTATGTGTAGTACAATTTTCTTGTACCTCTTTGCCCTTAGGTTTCCACGTTTAACATTGTATGGCACAAAAATAACCGATAATATTGCAATTTGTGCACTCACTGCTGCCTAGTTTAATTTTTCGAATAATATGTGGAATATAAACCATCACCCTACAATGTCAATAATCTGACTTGTAGAATAAATTATTTAAGATTCAGCAAACGTGAACGAAATATATTAGCAGTAGTGTGCTCGCAAAGTAGGAAGTCATACAACAATTATTTGTGACTTCCTAGTTTTTGAAGTCTTCAACTCGAATCTAAAAGATAAATTATAAGTTTAGGTCATAGTAGAAAAAATACTTCCAAATGACAATTATTTTCGCCTTTATCGTACTTACGATATATTTATCTTCATATACATATTATTGTAATTATTTACAGGCAATCTGTTATATTCCCAATTGTCTTAGTTCATCGTCATTCGAATTTGTAACAAATTGTTTACAAGTACGAAAATCTAACCTGTTCTATATTCATGGCATCCAACAAACAAACAACGCCGACGAAATACAATTGGGTCCATCTCTCGCATAATTTATCGTCTTGCAATTGATGACAAAAGTGGTGCGGCGTGAACTTGTGCCGCAAGTTAATGCGCCTGCTTGCGATATCGCTAATTAATTCCAACCTAATTTTCTTACTTCCTTCCAGTAACGAAAGTCACGTTATAAATTGATTAGATTTTAGGCTTAATATTGTACTCTTTTGGGTTCGTGCAAACATTTGCTTCTGTGCAAACATATTTTAAGGCTCGCTATGGCACAACGATAAAAGGACAAAAATTTCATTTACAACGCTTATATACTATCTATTTATCGTGATTTTTAAAAAAATATTTAAAATGACTAAGTTAGTACAAATGTGAATTTTAGCAATTAATTTTATAAAACAGAAATACGATTTGTCTAAAAGTATTTTTAATTTCTTTACATTACTTTATTTGTTAACACAAAACGTTTATTAACTTAATACACAACGTTTATTGTTTAAATACTTCATAGAAATTAATCTATTCACGTAGCATGAAAACTGATGCACTCTTTTATTTTACTTTCGTTGTTTTCCTTTTATTCCTATATATTCTCTTTATCTTAACTAATTTATAGTGTATTATTTTATAACTTTACATGCACTAATCTAGTTTAAGAATTTTCATGTTCTTTTTTCTTTTCTTTCTTAAATATATTACAAGATCTTTTAATTTATAATACTTCATTAAATTGAAGAGAGCTGTCTCGTAACAATTAGTTCACAAAATTTATTTGTACCTCGTACAGTCCAAATAAACATTATATTTTATCCAGCACTGACACCCATATAATTTTAACCTTTAGATGATTTTGTAAGGTGTAAAAGATTCCGGATATAGGTAACATTTTATTCACGACTTTCATTTTGAGCGATCTCTTCACGTCGCGTCTCACGGTGTGTACTCACGGTACGTAGATTCAGAAGCGCAACAGCTCTTTGGATGAAGGTATGCCTTCGCTCTATACTGAAATAACTATATCTTTCAAAGTTTAATAATAATGTGTTACAGTTTAGTAGTAATGTTTTTATTGTCTACGACTCACTACGTTTTAGCTTTTTTCAGTTTTATTACGGAAAATGGCTTGCTTTTCAAGTGAATAGTTAGTATCAAAAAAATAATAAGATTAAGAAATTATATATTTTTAAAATTTTTTTCGTGATTTTTATAAAGCTTAAGTCAGTTTGCATATTTAATATCTCTTATACTGTATATATATAAATATGCATAAAAATATATATACATACATATATACATATATATATACATATATATATGTATATACATACATATATATATACATATATATATGTATATATATATATATATATATATATATATATACGTATCCATAAGTTTAAAAAATGTATTGTGTTCTCCCTCCAGCACTTCTTAATCACACGATACTTTTAATTGGTTTTAGAACAAAATCTATTTCTCGCTTACAAAGTACAAAAAAAATGTGATGACAGCCTATATAAAGCAATTTTTTATAAGTCGTGATAAAACACAAAAACGTACGATTTGCATACCCATTAATTGTTTAAATTGTCAAAACATTAGTTTGTATAATCCAAAAACGAATGAGTTTTTGAGGATTTCAAACAACAAAGAGTCAACAAGCCATTATGCGCAGAAACACACAGATGGCGCATTAAAATAAATGTCTACGAGAATATCTGTAAGAAAAATAAACATTAAAAATAATGAAAAGTAAAATTAGTAGGTGCTTGATATATTGAACATATAATGTACTGGATATTATATGTTTTATTTAATTATTATATCGTTCTATATTCTAGCAGGGAAACTTTTGCTAGCTAAATAATGATTCAAAACTTAATTATTTTAATTTTTTTTTCTAATGCATCATGCAAATGAAACAAAAATTTTAATTATTGCGACAGTATGGATGTATGTCCAATAAAGGAGTCTATCTCTTTAATACCGTTTCAAGAAAACATTTTGGTAAAGGATTTTTCTTTTTTATTTTAGCGCAAAAGCTTGCCAAATTCGATGTCACAGAGTATACGAGAAAAATCAAAAATATTCTATAAAATATCTAAAGCACTTTGTTTTCTGCATCATACATTATCAAACTTGCCGACTAAACTCGCTCCCGTGACTCACAATCGGGTTGGGCGGCTTACTTTCTTCTTCCCATGTGAACTAATCATCGCGCTGCGTTCATTACCATAATCGAAATTAATCACGCCCGCGCGAAACTCGACCCGGCACTCGTCCCACAGCCGGCGGTGCCTACTTTTCGACTCTAGCTTTCTTTTGTGCCGGTCCGACCGGATCGATCGCCTCGTTCGGCAAAATGCTAATACGTCTTCGCGCCGCTCAACGAGTTTGCCTAACGAAAAAAATTGATGTGAAACTGTTTGTTTTGTTTATTTTTAGATAAAACGTTTCGTCGATTCATTCATTTTAGCAATGCCTGTGATTTCGTTTAATTGATAATATAAATTATGACACCCTAATTTTTAATACCGCCTGAGCTTTTGAACTTTGCTGTAACAAATAAATAATCTCATAAATATACCGGATGTGATGTCGTTCAATTGATATTAATATAAATTAGGACAATTGCCAATTTTTAATACAGCCTAAGCTTTTAACTCACCTTCTTGTTACATTCACTTAATTATAAATTTCATATCTCATGTATTAAATGCTAAGTATTTCCCTTTAACTTTTATTTAAGTTGTCACTGCTATATTAATATTTTCTAATTAGGGATTTATTTTCTAATATTATCAACGTCAAAATATGTAACATAGGAAACTCGATCAAATGATATACAAGTGACTATTACTGGGAAAAAATGAGAAAATTCGCCTTTGGCCTATTATGGAAATAATAAAACATAGCTAATTAAATCACTCGATTCTCTCGTACCCAAATAAGAGTTGAGAGGTAATTCACCCAAACAAAACAATCACTCTAAACAGTTAAAGTTTAATAAAAATTATATTCTGTTGGCACGTTTCTGTTTCGTAATATTATTTTGCACCAAAATATTGTGAAAATCTTTGCATGATTTGAACAAAATGCGTACAAAATGAGTGTTAAAGGGTGGAAAAGAATATTTATTTTTTCATATTTCTGTTCTTAAATAAAAAATAAACTGGCTATTTGAAAGAAAGATTCATTGTACACAGTAGCCATGAAGTTGAAAATTTTGATTTTCAACCTAATGGCTCTAGCTTCCAGGCTTCGAATTTGATTAAAGTTATCAGTGTCAAAGTAACCGTAAAATTATAAAACGTTATCTAATTAATAAAATTAAGATGGACGCAAACAATACTTGCAAGGGTCACTGCACGAGAACACCACACAATTAGCTTCATTTAGAGAAATTGATTTGTGGACAGGACGAGCCACTATCTACAGACCACAAAATCTAGTTTTTGAACGCGAAGACCCACTAAAGCTTAATTTGTGGCATCATAAAACAGAAACGTATAAGAGAATGCACAACAAATGGATGTAAGTAAAGAGACACAAATTTAAACACAACAATGACAAACAATCAATTCCATTGCCACATCGCTATATATTCAACTTACAACATTAATCTTGAATACTGAATTCAATGCTTCCAGCAATATTAAAATTAAGTATCCAGTAAGATAATGCCTTTCTTTATCTGGAAAATTATTCTAGAAACCAAATTAACGAATACTTGGAATATCTCAACTGTTGTTTCCAAGAAATATATTATTTGTACTATTACCATAAATTTACTGCTGTTACCTTTTTTAATGGCATGGTGGTACAAATGGTTTTAGCGGTGTCAAAGACACACTTCATCGTTCCGAACGTGATTAGTCAATCCTGAAATATAGCCATTTCCATATTAATTTTTTTTATGTTGAAATAAAAAAACACTATAAAATTTTTTTGAAATGGAGATTCGTTGAATAATAATAAAACTATATAATGAGGTAGTGTCGTGATACATTTCAACAGTAGATATATTATACTGGAGGGTATAGATAATTACAACCTAAATTAAATCATTCTGGAGAGCATCAGCACATTCTTTTGAAGAACTTACTAAAAGACGTCACTGTAAATTTTTTATTTAGATTTTCGGTATGCGTGATTGATAATTTCAGCGTGATAAATACACTTCAGAGAACTGTATCTTGCGATGGAAACGTGACAAAAAATATTACTGGTCATTTTTGATCTGGTTTTAAATAACATTTTTAATGGTATTCCATTTCAAGCAGTGATTTTCTCAAAACTTAAAGATATCGTGACCTCTTATAGTTATAAAATCAGTGTGAATGCATAATATTATGCTCAAAACGCCGCGTTAATTATTAATATTATAATTAAGAATCGTTATGGGTTTTATGACAAGAATACTGAAAATGTAGAGTGTGGCTTTTGATTACTCTCATTAAATATGGGTCGGGTAATTACTGTAAACAGAGATCAAAAAATGCAAAAAGTCTAGCATTAATATTTTTCATTATTAAACGCTAATCATTTAATAATGTAAACAATTATTTAAGGGATTTAATTAGGAAGTTGTTTACGAGAACCTGTAATTTTCTAAATTTGCATTAATTTTTAAATAACATTTCTTGCACTAAAACTTTTCCATCCAAATATAGGGAAATAAAATTATGATTTAAAATAGCGTTTCTATAAAACTGCGAATATTTTCGATTCTCACTTTACCCTGAGAAACACACTGTGACCGCTAGATAAATTTGTTTAAGATAATAAATATTTAAAAACAGTCATGAAGTCAAAATCTAAAATAAACTTATGATTGCAATGCATCACAACACGGCCTCATCATATAGCTTTACAATCATGATGGGAATCTCTTTTTCAAAATATTTTTATTATGTTTTATACTTCTGTTTAAAAAAATAAATATGAAAATCATTTTATTTTAGGATTGAGCTAATTCTGTTGGAATGATAAATAATGTGTTTGACATTGTAAAAAACTATTAGCCCCACCATCCAGAGATACCCACTCAGTCCGTCTAACTGACCATACAATTTTTATAACTACATCAAATATTATTCATTTTGACAGCCATACAATGAGAAGCATCGATGAATTATTCTTTTTTTTCAAAAAAATGCATTTGAAACAAAGTTTTTAATTAGTGCGGTAGTACGAAGGTATGTCAAATAAAGGAATCAATCTCTTTACTATTGCTCTCAAGCAAATATTTTGGTAAAGAACTTTTATTTTTTTTTCATTTTACCACAAAATCTTGCCAGATTTAGTGGCACTGGGTGTAGGAATGTCAAAAAATATAATAATGTCTCATATATTAAACGCTCAATACTTTGTTTCATGTTGTATTTTACTGACATTACTAACTGCTATATTAATACTTTTCAATTAGTAACCAATTTTGTAATATTGCCGACTACAAAATTTTTAAAATTGAAAACAAAACTAAATAATACACAAGTCAATTTTATTCGAAAAAACTTGCAAAATTCTATTTCGGCCTGCAATAATGAAATAACAGAACATGGCTAATTATCATATTTGATTCTATCGTACCCATAAAAGGGTAGAGAGTTTATCCACTCGAAGAAGACAATCAACCCAATCAGATAAAGTTCAATATCCCATATATTCACTGAAGGAAACTTTCTGTCTTGTAATATTACTTTATACAATAAAATCATTAAAAGCTTTTGCATAACGTAGAATGGTTATAAAACGAAAATTGAATGGGCTGAAAAAATATTTACTTTTGCGATTCGAATACTAAAGTTCAAAAACTTCTACTTTGGTTAAGTTGGCTAAGCAAATTGCATATAATAAACAAAGTGAACTGTATGGTATTCATTTTCCTGTATTTTACGGTATACAAAAACAGAACACTTAATCAACAAATAATCTTTGACACTAACCGTGTCAAAGATTATTTGTACGCAATATCCATGAAGTGGAAAATCAAGCTAAGTCTCAAATTTCATCACGGTTATTAGTTTAGTAGTTACCTTATTTCTAAAATCATAAAATATAATTAAATTAAGTTAGACACAGAAAATACTGGGAAGAATAACCACACGGAAATACTTCACGATTAGGTTTATTTAAAGAAATGGGTTGCTGTGGCTCGTCAAAACCATAATCCACATACCAAGGAAACTAGTTTGTGGAACACGATGACCCACTACCTCGTCATTTGTAGTATCATAAAACCGAAATGTATAAGAGAGGGCATATACGTGAGAAAGACACAATGCTCCAGTAATGCTAAAATGAATTATTCACTAAAACCTGTTGATAGGGAAATCTACGGCTCGTTTAAGAAAGAAGTACGTTGCATATAGAAAATTTAAAGCTTCTGCGGGAACTTTTTCACGAATTTGAAACGTATTTTAGCGGCTCAAAAATCGACGAAGCTTCTCATTGTACGGCTGTCACAATGAATAATATTCCGTGAAATTATAAATATTTTATGGTCATTTAGACTGAATGGATGTCTTTGATACAGTGGTGCTAATTGTTTTAACAATGTCAGAGACATAATTCATCTCTCTAAAAGCCTTTAGTCAATCCTAAAATGAAATTATTTTCATATTTATTTTTTTATATGGAAAAATAAAAAATAATAAAAATGTTTTCAAAAAGAAATTGTTATCATGATAATAAAGCTATATAATGAGACTGTGTTGTGATGCACTGCAATCGCAACTTTATTTTTGATTTTGAGTTCATGACTTTTTTTATATATTTATCATCGTTAACAAATTTATCTAACGACCGTACTTTGGTTCTCAATGTAAAGTGAGAATTGCAAATATTCGTAGTTACATAAAAAAAATACTACTTTAGGCAATAATTTACCTTCAAAATTTTACAAACATGTATGGAAAACTTGTAGCGCAAGAAATTTTATTTAAAAATTATTACAAATTAAGAAAATTACAGGTGTAATTGAATCCTTTAATTGTTTAGATTATTAATAATACAAAATATTCATGCATACAGCATTTTGCATTTATTTTTCTCTTTGTAAAGTACCTAACCTATATTTAATGAGAGTAATCAAAAGCCACACTCCTCATATTCAGTGTTCTTCTTATAAAATACATACCTTTTTTTTTATAATATTAACAATTAATGCAGCGTTCTGAGCATACAATTTTGAATTCACATTGATTTTAAATACACACACATTTATATATAAATGTATGTATATATATGTGTCTGTGTATGTGTGTGTGTGTGTGTGTTTGTGTGTGTGTTTTTGTGTGTGTATGTATATACATGTATATATAGAACGTCTTTTGAAAATTAAGATCGAATATTTCTTTGAAAAAAAAATATTTGCCAAACAAATTGAAGAACTTTTACACAACAATAAAATCCCAAGTTTATATGATTTTTATTTTCGTTCAGCTTTATTTTGAGCTCAATTTTTTGGATCTTTATGAGATAGCATTCTAAATTCAAAAGGTTTGTTTATTTAAAGGCAATTATTAGCAATTTAGCTATATTTTGTGTTTAAGCAAGATGATACTGGTGCAGAAGAGTTGAAGATTAACAAAATTCTAATGCAGTAAATACTGCACAACGATTCCGAACGAAATGTTTCGATTAAATTCTTTATTTTATTGTAAGTCAGTGCTAATCCAAATTATGTAATGATTCGAAATTTGTAAATTATTTGGTAAAAAATTTTTGTTAAAATGGATACTTTACTTACAAATGCCAGCATTTATCAGAGCTTCAGTTTATTTAAGTATCAAAATCTTACTGAATAGTCTCACTGACCCTTAATGACAGGTAGTGTTTGGTCTATAAAGTGCAAATAACTAAATATATTGCAAAATGTGGTAAATATTTTTTTATTTCATATTCTGCTTCCGATTGTTGACCAGTTTTATAAAAGAGAAACACCGTAGTTCTTAAAATTATAGGTAATTTGAATTTCCTATGCATCGACCGTAGTAAAATGTATGTGCTACTTACTTTTAGGAAAGTTTATTAAACAAATACTCACGGAATACTTAACTATTATCAAGTAAATTTTATTTAACATTAATTTTAAATTACGTAAAATGACAATTGAACTCACAGAGTTTTATGAAAGTTTAATTTAATAATATTTTTCCAATCTTATTAAGTGATTCCAAGCTCTAAAAGAACTTTCGAGTTCTAGAAGAAAAATTTATATACTAATTCAATTTCAGTTTTGGTTCAAAAAAGTGGTTGGATTAAAGCTAACAAATTTAGGTTTAAGATTTATTACAAAGCAAGTCGTCATACGCTTGCCCACTGTCATCTTGAATTGTTCTTTCCAATGCACGTAAACTTATTTTGTTACCGTGTATGTTTAACATCCAATTCATAAGTTAAATTAAGATAAAAATTCATATTTTTTGAGTTTTAATCCTTGGGTTAGCTGAGTTTTCTTACCTGGCAAAAAGAATAATAAATAAATATATAAACATACCACTAACTTACTATGACTACAAGATTAAAAAGCGCATAACAATCTTTTGTAATTAGCAAAACCAAATAATACCATAACGAATCAATAAACCTTCTAAAACCAATTATTTCATACATTTAAATATTATTATAAGCCAAGTTATACAATAATGATTTATTGCATGTAGTAACTAATTTAACAAAGTCTCATATGAGATCTTAGCCATCTTATATTTGAATTGACCCTAAATGTTTCAGATACAACATTTAGAAGGAAATATTTTAAGATAATTGTCATTAACTCTTATAGTAATTCAACGTTTTCACAAAAATATTCAGTTTATTGCAGCCAACAAATATCAAATATATAAATAACCCACCTTGGTTATATAAAAAATTCTTTCAATAGAGAATCCAAGGGCTGCCTTAGAAATTAAAGCAGACAGGATAGAGGAAGTTTCACGTTCGTTCCATTGCAATGTTGCCAAAGTCGTTTGCGTGATTCAGAAACTTCTAAATATGATTATTAATTGGACATTTCTGAATCTCATTCAAATTCTCAAGTAAATTTAATATTGGAAGCAAATGCAAATGGAAGTAAATCATAATATGCTAGTAAACAATACTTCATCTAACGACAAATTTTAATTTTTTCCCTTTAAGATGTATCTGAAGGAAACTGGTACTTTTTCATATAACACAAACCTCTCTTATTTTCAGCTTTTTTCCTTTATTTTTTATTTTTTAAAAAATACTGTCGATTGCAAGTATAATAATTTATTTCATTATGGTTTTTCCATTCAACTTCTACCGTGACTGTAATTTGTCATGACATGCAGCCAAAAACGCGTTTTAAAAACGTAATCAATTATTTTCCTTACATTGGAGATGACATTTAATACTTCAATGTAAGAACCCCTCGGAGCTACAAACGTCAAATATACAAATGATACGAAAGAACTTCTACGTCACAAGTAAATTTTTTTGCGGACTACTCGTGTCGCCACGCCGATATGTAAATTTCAACTAAAACAAATCATTTGAAGGGAGAGGAATATAACTTGAATCGTAAATTATGACCGCTCCACGCTGTATGCAAACTCCCGTAGTTATCGCTGATTTATCGACCTTTTGCTGAAATCAAAATATTTCTATAACTATTTTTGCAACTTTTCCGTTTACAGGCTGCGTGTTGTGATTAAACCTAAGCTGTTTATAATAAAACAATTTAGAGTTCTGTATTCTAGGTATTGGAACCCGAATTAATAATATGTTGTATAATGATATATAATAATAAGAATAACGAATTAATGACATACAATTAAGATTTCAAATTTTTCCTTTTCTTAGTTTTGTATCATTTTAATTTTTCTTCTGGTCTCTTTTTAAGTTACAAGCCACTATTTAATAAATCGAACACTGAAGTTACTACCAAGCTCTTGGGAATTTCGTTCCATCACATCACTAATTGCGGGTATCCTAAGAAATATAAATGTCAAGTTTCATGACGTTAGCAAGATTACGCTTTCAGTAACGGAACCATAAACGTCACCATGTCCGAGTCATCTGCACTTAGCACAAAATTGGAGTACAGAGCTGTCATAAGGTTCCTTACAAAGCAGAACAAAACGCCCACGGAAATATTTGAAGAGATGTCGACAGTTTATGGAAAGTCTGCACCTTCATTTGCGACCGTAAAACATTGGAGTTAAGAGTTCAAACACGGCAGGGAGTCGCTCGAAAATGATCCCAGGATCCTCGGAACTGCCAAACACCGCCGTTACCAAAGAAAACATTGAAAAAATGAAAAAGCTTATTCTTGAAGATCGGCGAATCAAATTGTGGCAGATAGCCGAAGCCACGGGCATTAGCAAGTAACGAATGGGCGTCATTTTGCATTATCATGTGCACATGAAAAAGGTGTGCGCGCAATGGGTGCAAGCAGCATCGAGTCACAACTTCGCAGGAGTTTTTGGACATCTGTGGTGATAATCCTGACAACGTTTTTTCTCGTATTGTCACTCTTGATGAAACATAGATTCGACAGTATGATCCGGAATTAAATTCGGAATTAAATATTATTCATGTATTCATAAACTTGCATTTACGACGATTGACAAATCTCTCTCTCATTTATACCATTCATGTACCACAAAAAGCATTACATGTATTCTCCAATTATTTAAACCATACGTTGAAAACGTGACCAATACAATCAAAAGCGTGACCAATACACGTTGAAAACGTGACCAATACAATCAAAGTTTGTAGAAACAAATATTTGTGTCACTTTTAAGATTAAAAATACGGTTTTTTTTATTAATGCACTAATGTATCATTAATTGTCATATTATATCGCTATTCGCGTTAATCTCATATTTAAAACATTCGAATTTTATATTTAAAGTAATCGACGAGTGCAAAAATTTGAAATCCAATAATGAACGAATAAAGGAAAAGTGTCTAAATTTAGTCTAACGTAACGTTGTGTTTAATTTTAAAACCTAAAATTGTTTCTTACATAGGTGCGCAGCGTCCTAAAAATTAATAAATGTTAACACACATATATCAAATGGATATTTTGTGTCGCTACTATTTCGTGAAATTTACTATGGAGATGGGTTTTTGTCGAGTCTAAAATAAGTTACTTGCCTGGAATGCGTCAATCTTGCATACCGTACGAGTCAGAAACAGAAAGTAAATTTTAGTGTCCAAATATTTTTTGCCAACGCGTGGTAAATGTTGCCTTCTGTTTAATCCTTAAAAGATTATGGGGAGATTTCTTTTTCTCTTCATAAGTATATACAAACAAAATAACAATATTGATTGATTAAGGATGAATTGATTTATTTAAATACATGTTCATATGGTTTGTCCTAAATATAATGGAGGAAAAGGATTTTCAAGTATCGAGACATAAATTGAAACAAATCGGGACTGAGTTAAAAAATCGCTCTAGTTACAATATTTTACAGGGAATTTCTTTAATGATATTAAAGTGTTATTCGCACTGCGAAGACATTTTAATTTTCTTTTAGCCAAGGCTGTTACGCTTCTTTTAGGTAATAACTTTCAAATAGAGTAATTGCATTATAATATTTTATTGCTTGAGGCTATTTTATTGTTTTTGTGTACCCAGTGAGAGCGTGAATTTGTGGCATGAGAGAAAATATAATTTACAGATAATATATCCATAATGGCCCACAGATAACTATTTTTATTTTTTTTACATATTTACTTATTTATTATTTAGCTAATATTTTATATGGCATTTGATAATATATATACAAAAAACAAGTTTTATCTAGAATTTATTATAAGGCGTTTTCATTAAAGTACTTTGAAAATGAAGTTGACTTTTTTTGTTACGGAAGTACAATGCTTTTAAACTTTATTTTAATGGTTGAGCACATACTCGTTTTTTGCTTTTAAAATGTAATAATTTATATTATTATATACATACATATTAATTTCTCACACAGATTATGAGATGTTTAATGCTAGGTAATTGTAAACCGCATACCTGGAAATTTAGTGCCATCACAGTTATCGAACAAGTTCCTCTGAAGTTGCATATTGTTCATATTAGATTTATTTGCTTTACATCACCAGCAGCTTCTCCGTTGATATCAAAATATTTATAATCTGTATTAAATTAAATAATCCTTCATAAATATGAAGACGAAGTTACGGCAGTTCCAGTGCCCAGATCCCTAATGATCATATTTCGGCTTCACTTTGCAAAGCGGTGGATTAGATATAATACGTATGTACCGATAAACAAACAAAACTCCATGATAAATATAACGGCATCTAATGAACTGTTGAAACAAAACATGAGGCAGTCACGTATGTTTATAATATTAATTTTACCATTCGATTTATCGGCTCTATATACGTGATTGAAAGTAAAATTAGGTAACCACTAGTCAAAACGAAAGTTTGACGATAACTGTCCAAAGTTCTTCATAACTCAGTTTGATATTTAAATAACTTCCAAGTACATAAGTCGTAATTTAATAAACTTTAAAATGTTTACTATATTAGAACACTTTATTACACTTTATTCTTGATGCATGACATAGTTATTGTAAACTATTTTCTTGAATAATAAATAAATCAAGGATTCCTGAGAAAGTTAACACCAAAAGAGAAATCATTAAATTTGACATCACAAAAACGTTTAAGAAATTAACGTTTAATATAATATTATTTTATTGATTAAAAGGACTTATTTAAAGATCCTCTCGTTTGATTGATTTAATTAAAAGAAAAGCCTTCTTTTGGATTTAATCGAAATTAAGTTAGTATGAAATGACGTTGAAGAAAATTTAAAAAATCCTTCATTTATACTACGATTGTCGCCCATCCACCTGCTCTAGAGAATTCTTGAATCTCTCCACTACAGGACCAATCTTCTAGAAGTAAGAATTGCGTCTCCTTACACCACCGTACCTACAAACTAACAGACAGGGACGCACGTCATTTTGCAGTCGTAAATTTAGATCATATTTATATTTTTAAATACTTTAAAAAGGGCCTCATTTATTCTGTTCTTTCCTAAAATTAATATAAAAAGTTCAGACTTGTAAAATGACCTAAGTAATGATTACATCTATCGTCAAAACTCGAAGCTTGTGCACGTAATTGATAATAAAGCACACGCTCCGCGGGTGTATGTTTCTCCATAAAATCATCATTAAATTCACGTATATATATATATATATATATATATATATATATATATATATATATATATGTATATGTATATATATATACATACACACACGCACTTGTGTATATATATATATATATATAATAATAATAATAATTTGACAAATTTCGCAAGTTTTCAAAATAGAGTTTTTCTCATTTAAGTTATTTTAAACCTATAATTTCAGATTTAAATTATGGCGACGATTGAACTGATTTATTTGTGATTCTTTATGTAAATATGGTTTTTTATTACTCACTGTAAATTATATTATCAGTAAATATTATTAAATTTTAATATGACATGTTTAATTAAAATGTAATCTTTTTAGTAACACCTGTCCCCTCAAAATAATAACACCTGCCACAGCCATCAAATAAGTTTTACTTCAATCGTGCATAAAAGTAACTCGCAATATTTTCTTTATTTTTATTATAATCAAAATTTTATTTTGTCACCACATTTTTGTTAGATTGAAAAATACTCTGTCTTCTAGTTCCATCGATGTAACCTTGAAATTGATATTGTTTTTTTTTCATCTGGTGTCTTATTTTCTATAGTTGAAAAATAAAATCTTATTGTGAAAATATTCAAAGGTTGCTCGTATAAAAAAGTAAAAATTGTGCTTTCAAGAATTTCTTTCACAACATTCCATTATTTACGTAAATTAAAGCTGTCATATTTAATATATTTTACTCCATCACGTAGATGCCATAACACTAGTTTTCAAAGGCACAGCAAAAAGTAGCCAAGGGCGAATCATAACTTAATATGGAGAAAGATTTATTTTTTTACGTTAATTTTAAATTAATATCCATATATTTATCACTTTAACTCGAGAACAAATATGGTTCAACCATGTGTTAATAAGTATTTATAATTTATATGAAATTTATTTTCAATATAAAACTGATAGTATGTATATAATGTAACTCTTTGTACTGTTAATTTGACTGACTTAATTTTTACGTAAAATTTACTTCCACTCTTCTATGCATGTATTCTCAAATTTTTACTCCTCTAGGCATTCCATTTTCACTCCTCTAGGATAATTTTTACTGCGTGGACGCTTCTTTGAAATAAAATAACTTGTATTATTTTATATGCTATTTTTCCTTTAGGTTAAAAGAGTTTATAAAATATGTAAAACAAAAATCTTTACGCTACGGTTTATGTATCACTTATTCCGTTTAGTTCTTAGATACAGCATTGTTACGACAATGGATGGGGTATTCATATGGATGGGGTATCTTTCTCTACGTACATAATTCTAAAAAGCCTTTAAGTAGATTTAGAAAATCCAAGGGAAACATATTGCACAGTATTTTTACTATACGATGTGATAATAAACTTGACTTTTTTTAATGAAAGATATTTTAAATTGTTTCTGTAGCTTTGCATCTCAGTTTGTAAATTTGACAGCGTTCAAGAAATATATGATTCTGAATATATGTAAATATTATGGACATCTTTTTATTATTCACAATTTAAAAATATCTAAATAATCATTTCGCACTTATAATAATTTGCATTTAGACCCTTTACATAAATATTATGTAAATGTTATTTCTGAAGTAAGTTTGGTTAAATGTGGATAATATTAATGAGTTATTTTGTAACGAATCTCAAAATGGATAAATTTAAGGTCTTATATTTTTTGGACCGTATTCAATTTGTTATATATTCTGTTTATATATTTTCGCTTGTCTAGTTATTACTCACGCCACTGAAGAAAAAAGTCAAAAATAAACCTTTTTTGTAAGTTGCTTTTTATTTAAAAAAATTAATTCTTTGACATAGATAATCACAAAAAAGTCAATTCAATCATCATCATAATTTAAATCTGAAATTATAGATTTAAGATAACTAAATTGAGAAACACGGACTAACAAATTTAAAAACAGCTTTGATTCATAAAAGAATATTGAGAAGTGAAAGGCCTCGTTTGTACAAGAGGTTCTTCGGCATCCTATAGAAACAGTTTCTAATGGAACTTGAGATGGTTTTTCTTTTAATTTCGTTATATATACTAATATTCTGAATACTTTCCAGATATTCAAAAATACCTATTAGGCTGGTAGGGAGTGGGGTACGCATCTCTGACAAAAAATACCATTTTAAATCTTAATATTTCGTAAACGCAGCCCGGTATCGAAAAAGTGTTCATGAAATACCCCAATGTTTTTGAAACATCTATTTCTTCATGTTCTACATAACATAGCACATTAATTTAAAAGTTACCCCTCTTTTATATATGTAAGGGTTACGGTACAATTGATTTTATAAGTATGTATAAAAAAAGAACTAATTTCAACTGTGCATCACTGATAGTCCACGATTATTTCAAATGTCCTATTTTAAAGATTGGGTATTAAAAAGAAGAGAACTTTAATAATTCCTGTGCTCCGGTTTGCTTGAATTTTTCAAAAGAGCTGACGTTGTGAAGACCTCTAATGTAACTTGAAGTCTACAACTAACTTGAAACTAGAAGTCTTACCAAAAACGATGGCTTAAATTCATGAAAAGAAACACCGGACTGATTTAAGCTGAAATTAAAAATAAAAATACACTTTTAATATTTAATGTTAATAAATGCGGGTTAGTATTCACTTGGGGGATTAATTACTTAAAAATTCAAATATATCCAAGAAATATTCGGAATAAGCGTTATTTCCTTTTTAATGTAAAGAATATTTTTCACTTGTCTTTTGTGTTGGCATTACAGCTACTTAGTTTTGTAATAGTCGTAAAAATGCTTTTCGTTCGTAAGATGAAATTACAGTTTGGTTAAATAAAAATTTGAATATTTAGTGGCTCAACACAAGAAAACATTATTAACTTTATTATAAAAACATACTAAAAGTAGGGAAATTACTTCATACTTTCCAAGTGTTACTAATGATTAATATTTTAAAAAATCCTGCTATCCTGAATCTGGGTTTCGATCGTATTCGAGGATAATGAATAGTATAAAAATCATAAAGGCATATCTAAGTAGTTGGCTTATTCCTTCGAAAAAAAAATTGAAAATGAAGCGCACCCGGACTTTAAAAGTTCAGCATTATTTTTAATTTATTAAGTGACATTTTCGACATGTATTCATAACGTAGAAAAACCAGGTATTTTTGAAATTTCTCAAAAATTACATTAAGAAAATTCTTAAAAATTTAAATTAAATTAAAACAATTGAAATTGTGAGTAAAATTTTATTAAACTTTAACTTAACTGTTTTACATATATATATATATATATATATATATATATATATATATATATATATATATATATATATATATATATATATATATATATATATTCTGTAACAGAAAAAGAACTGCTTAAAATTTATTAACTACTATTAAACTTTAAATATTAAAAAAAACTGTAAATATTCTGATAAAGTTTTTGTAAACCCGAGACACAAAGCAGTTAAATAAATGAATGACTTGACAAAAATATTTGTTCTTAGTCATTTAATTATTTTTTCCTTTAGAAAACTTAATCAAGTTTTGATCCATATACACATATGCCGCATATTTTTAATTTGAATAATATTCTCTATATCTATCAATTTCATTTCTAAATTCTATCGGCCACTCCAACACTTCCATTCCACTATATTCAATTTAATGAATCTTCATTCGAGAGCATTTGCAATTCTAATGCCGCGCCCAAAACGAGATCACATTTCCATAACCGTATTATGCACTTCCCATGCTACGATTTAGATTGAAACAATGAGGATAGATATGGGTACGATCCTTACGACCTACGATTCTTACGATTTAACTCCGTAAACGTCATGAATAGCAAGCTTTTAGCACTAATGCGAGTAAGTAGATTATTATTACGCAATATAAAATTTAACTTTTTGGATTTGATTGCAAACGTTTAAATTTATTCTTATATCTTTCGGGATGGTTAAAAATTATTATAGAGACAATGAGTTTCAATTATCCCATAACTTTCCTTAATCCTTAGTATTTGAAAATCAGTAAATAAAGAACAGAAAAAAATTAATTACAACTTTACGAATATTAAAAAAAACATGCGAACATATTTTTCACACTACAATGAAGGTAGTTGGAATGATAGTTTTATTTCCAATTATAAAAAAATAATACTGTAACACTTGTTTAAGCATAAAATCGGTGAAGAGAAAAAAATATTTCAAGCAGAGCTTTAAATTAATGAAATACTTTATTGGTCTGGTTATATTTAATAATTCGGCAAATTAAAAATTTGCTTGATTTGCAATGAAGTCTGAATATGTCAGCAAGTGCAATTTCCAATATAATGCATGACTATGTTTAGTCATTCCATAAGATCCTTTGTAAGTTGAAAGCGTTTAAAAAGCGGAAGGATAAACAAGCAAAAAATTCACCAGCTCTGTTCGGCCGAGCTGATTGATTCTCATTAATTTTGTCTGAGTAATTTGAGCATTGTTGTCGTTAAATTTTTATCGCCTTATCTCTCTCATTACATCTTTATCTTTGAAATGTGAAATAGAAAAAAATCCACACAAAACGTCACTTTTGAGAAGATTAGACACCATAACCCAATCTACTGATTCAAACAAATCGTTAATGACACTGTAGTTGTATTTGTGGGAATTATATTTTGGGAAACCGATTTTTCATAGCAACATTGCGATTGCAATCAGTAACTGTGCTTATAATTGTAAAAAATTATCAGGTAATACATGCAATTTGTATTTGTATGAGATTATTGTGATATATCCATATACTTAATATGGTATATGGATATTAGGTATATGGTCCATATACCTAATATCCATATACCTAATATACCATATACCTAATATGGTTATTAAAAAAATTAAAAAACACTCATTGGAATGGCAATTTAAAATTATTCTCTTGAAAAAATTAATTCATTTATCGGAGATGTTCCTTTAAAGAAACATCTTAAATAATGAAAAGGTACAACACTATACTTAAGAAATAAAAGTGAAGTATTTGAAGCACCCATCTGAAAACCTACTTTCATAATAGACTCAAAGACTAATTTCTATTGAATAATTACACACTTCCAACGCACAATTTACTTAGTATTTGGAAACACTTAGCAAGACAATCAGGTGTGTGTCGTGTCGATTTTTATAAAATAGGATATTTTCAAACTCATTCAATTGATCACGATCATAAACCAATTTAAAGTTTCACCAATATCGCTTTCTGGATACCTCCTAATGATCAGTACTAATGACCTTTGAGACAATTACCTTTGAGAAGCCCTTCGTTACATTCTTGCATCGCGGAAGTGAATGTAGGGAGAAGCAAGTGGTGTGGAATTTTAATCGGAGAAAATCGTGTATATCGAGACGCCTGCAAAAGTAATATTTGGAAAATTATCAAAAATTTAAACGTAATCAACGTCATATCTGTAAATTTATCTTTTTACTAAAATCGCTTTCAGACGTTCTTACCCTCATAAATTGATACAATTTAGAAAGTATTTAATTAACAGATAGTGATGAAAATTCATTAATATTATCTGCCTACATCGACTAATCTGAGTCGATATTTTCCTCCGTCGAGCTGTGAAGATAAGAAAGAGCAACTAGCCTTGAAATAATACTACATCATCCATAGAGGGTCCTGCTTTGGTGAAACATAACAAAAGAATATGCATTGGACATTCTTTTTATTGACGTAAATATTTGACCCCGTCATAATGTTTGTCTGATACATTACTATAATTTCAAGGGTATATACTTAATGAAGTAGAAATATTAAGTCTACAGTGACTACAATAAGACAAATATATTCATTTCCAATAATCATCAGTATATCATGCTAAAGCCTTATAAACTGCACCGCATTGTGATGAAATATCTATATTTTACACATCCCTAAGTGTTGAATAGTCGTACTACCGAGATAATATTTGAAATGGCATGGGGCAAGGATCGGTAATCCCTTCAATTTATTATAGCATTAGTGATGTTATCTGTATTCGGAGTGTTTTTTCGTCTCAGCATTTTATCCCTAAACAAATACACATTTGCAAATGAATAGAACACTTTTACTGCATGCCATTAGTTAGAAATGGTTTTACGGCATATATATTTATCTATTTAGTTATTTCGTAACAAAATTTCATTGTTTTTAAAAACAGCACAGTTTTTATGAAGAAAATCTTTTCAGTGTATAAACACAATATAATAAGTAGTAAATATTTCTGTGAAATGCTACAATTTTTAATTTGCATTTATACATGTTTAATATTTTCAGCTACTGCAGTTATCTTGGAATAATCCATATTAAAAATGCAATAAAAGCTTTTTTAACTTGCTAGTGTTGAAATGTGAATCGAAACTATAATACTGTGTGAAGAAATAAAACGTGCTAAAGACAAGTAGAAATTGTGTGTAATAATTGTGCATGTGTATATAACTATAATTTTACTTCCTGAGTATGACCGAAATACATTAATGTTTTCAAATCTACAATCATAGGCTATTCAAAGAGTGAGATCGGAACAAACTTAATGGCCTCATATCGCAACATAATGGCATCTTATTTTCGATAAGGAACACTTAAATATTGTAAAGTATCAAAGATATTTTTTTTACTAATTTCTTAAATATTACCCAATAATTACATAGGTTAATCAGGTTTTCGGTAGTACTAAATATTTTATGTGTACTTAGGATTCAGCACATTTTCTTATAACATTCGCCAGCTTGTAAATAAATAAATATAACACTTATTTACAAGCTTTTCTGTAACGCTCAAAATCATTTCTAACACTTGCATAAAAGTAATTGACCTTAAATTATCTCAACAAGACAGACTCATCCTACAATAATTCAGTGGATATTTAGGCAGTAACAACTAGTCTTTCCAATAATCGCTTAATTTTAATATCTACTACTTATGTTTTACTTACGGAGTTTAGATAAAGCTTAGTAAGTGCAAGTAGAATATCGTCTATAGTGATTCGCTTAAGAAGCCAGTGAATTGTAATTTTGATTTGACTCTTTTGGTATTTATTTTATTAATAAAACAAGTAGCTCTCGCTCTTTGACGGTTCTGTAACCTTGTCCATTTTAGTTTTTATATTTTAGATGTAAGTAAAACTATTAAGATCAGAATAATTGATATAACAACATCCTTGAAACTATTGTCGGAGTGGAGGAGGAGAGGAGTTACTAAAGTATAAAATATTTTTAATACGTTTACTTAAATCTTTTACAATAATTTGTGTTTTATGAGTTACATATAAATTATAACTGAGATTTTTTTGAATTGAAAAGATTGGCTGTTTCTGATGACTAGGATTTCTTTTCCACATATAGCAATTATCAGTCGGTGAGACTACAAAGCAATAAATGATTTATTTAACCCATAAAACAATTGGGTAATTCAAACAATCGATTGAGATGCTCAAATCCCACTTGTGGCTTTCTTTAGAAGCACAATTTTGCAAAATATGCAATTTTTCGGTCACTTGATGTCAAATATATATTAATAGGAGCGAAGGCGCTCCTATTAATATACATTTGACATAGTGATTTTAATTACTTTTAATGGTAAAGAAATATTTTAATACTGTGTAGCTGGCGCTGTTTGATGAAGATTAAAAAAATTATTGCCGTAGACATTAGTGACTTTGGAAAAAATTCAGATTCCAGAATATTTCAAACCTCAAATACGGGGGAAATTTTAAAAAAGGTAAATTAAATAGGAATCCATCAAGACTCTAACCAATAGAAATATTTTGCAACAAGTTATTGCAGGTGACGAGATTTTCTCGCTATATTACACTTGCTTAATGACACCTTATTTCCGTGATGATATCAGAGGAGACGAAGGAACAAATATTTTTAACAGAAATTGTATCATTTGAATGGGAATACCGAAGATTTCTAATTGAAAGAAGAATACAACAATTAAATATGTTAAAACGAAACGATATTAAAAATAACATCCTATTTATTTTATATCATTTCAGTTTTTTTTCTAACTAGCAACAGCCCAGAGCTCGCCCATGTAAGTAAAACACAATTTGTTTTTCCGAACACAAATAGCTCGTCAAAATATGGTTGCTATAGTGCAAAAAAATGTACATTAATCAGCCCTCGCCTACAAATTGACCAATAATAATATTCACTGCGTACATGGTATTAAATTTAAAACATTAGCAGTACCCACTAATGAAAGAAATAATATTTGTAATACAACTTATCGTAGTTGATCATGATAATATTTTTAGTTTTAAGTTAAAAATAAACATCAATGACGTAATGAAAGTCTAGAATAAATCTAAATTATTGATATTACTTGCTATAATGAATCGATGATGTCACCATATGATGAATCGACAATGAGCACCTTTATCGCTCTGCCGGACATCAAAAAAATCTGTTAATTATTTTAGCCGTAAAAACTTTTCAAACAGACAATGTCTGCCTGTTTGAAAAGCTAAACAAACTCAACTTCAAATTTTTATGTTAGTGTGGATATAGGCCAACAGAATTAGTAAAGTATACTGTGTGAAATAATCTTACACGTAGGTACATACAATAGTAAAGAAATGTTTAGAACTAAAACGTTATTTGTATATTTATGTTGACAAGTACAAAATTACTTACCATTTACTACTTGGTCATTTACTGTCCGATTTCTTCCCATGTATTATTCCATCTTTATTCGTTATTCTATTGCGGATGTTGTAGGTGGTACAATCCTTCATATTATTGAACCAATATAAATCATTTTATTGCAAAGGAGATTCAAGTACAATATTTCGTATACACGTACGCACTCGAACCATGTTGGGCAGAAAGCGGATCACGCCGCATCGTTCGATTTTTCATTAAATGAAAAAGGATTAAAATCGATTTAAGTTCACATTTAGTTATTCATCTGAATTATTTTATCACTATTAAACTAAACAACACGTAATTACTAAATTTTATAACTGGAAATTCTATCAATTTAATATAAGTTTCAGAGAGAATTACGTTATATTTTAAAAACCTTATTTTCGATTTTGATTTTAGACTTAATGAGTAATTTAATTAAAGGAAATTAGTTACATTTAATATAGCACATATTTATAGACAGCTTTTATATTTTTAGATAGTTTTTTCCATCGATATAAACATAAAATATTTTAGGTGATTCAAACAAATTTTGCAATTTTTCTTACTTTCGACAACTAAGAAGCTTTCAATCGCACGGACGACATTTTACTGAACCGCTTCTACAAGGCAATATTATTTACTCCGCTCCTATATTTTTAACACATATTTTAATTAGAAGAAAATACGCATGAGGGGAAAACTTTTTATCTAATCCTCATTTTATACATTCTATAACAAGACGAGGTTTGAATCTCGGTCCTCAATTATCCACTACTTTATTTTATGATATTACAAATTCCTATCTGTTACTTACTGATGGTATGAAACTGTTTTCTTTTATTGGTATCGGTATTATTGGGGAGAATATACTGAACAGCTTACAGCTTGTGGTGAGTAAATTCTTAACTATGATCTAATGTCACGTACGAAATAACTTGATATGAACTATAGAGTTATCGTTTCGTATTTAGTTCACGCTACATATTAACAAATCAAGCAAATGTTTATGTAATTAATTTAAAAGACCGGCTATGTGCGAGTCACATCCAAGCACAAAGGTTTCCAAGCACCAAACAATATTAAACTTATAAGATTGTATTTTTCAAAGACACTGTAAAAACAAAGTTATTGCCGCGTAAAATGGTGGTGACATAAGAATAGACAGATGGACAGGACAAAATTATAATGGTTCCGTTTTTACCATTTGACTACGGAACCCTAAAAATAAATAAATATCTCGATTGTGACTTTCATCTGGTGCGTTCCCATCTCTTTATTTTGTGTTCTTAACTACGTATCAATTGTCCTTTTGTTATTTTTGGCAAAGAAAAATATTGTTCATGTTTTCGATAAAATCACATTTAGTTATATTACCTGATTTGTCGTGTTATTTATTTTAAATTAAAGAAAAGTATCTAAAGAGATGCCGTTATTAACAAATATTTAAAAGGTTTTACGTTGTCCGTACTCCAATTATATAATACCCTTTTTTTCAGCGCAATCAGATGAGTACAATAATCAATGTTTTGTACGTATTATAAACCTTTCAACCACAAACAATGTTAAAAGGAGTGCATTGTACAGCGGCTATCCATTTATTTTATTTTTCCTTCTTATTTCCAATTTGATATGACCAATCTGTAAAAATTTAATTAACTAACTTCTTGAAGTATTTTTACAATTTACTAAACAATAATTATTGTGTCACATTTCAAAAATTGAATACATGAAAAGTGAGGTATGAGTTCAGTACACCAATCTCTTATGAACGAAAATGGTAACAAATTCACGTGGATCTGACAAGCACTATATGTGTCAAGGTCCTAAAAACAAACAAGATATTCGTGTTTCAAAAGATAGTTAGTAATTTTCACTGTTACTTAAAAACTGTAATTACGCAGAAAATACCCCTTTTTCATAGCTCCTCAAAAAGGTGTAGGTTTCATAAAAAAAACAGAAAATACGATTCGTGAACCATTTGAAATAAATACATAAAACTGAAAAAATTCGAAAAAAAATAAGTATATGTCATTTACATTTACATACCTTCATTACATAAAAAAATCAGATATACGTTTGATACAATATATGAAAAGCATTTTTTATTACGACATATTTCCATACAGGTTATTTCTTTCAATAATCTGAATGTAAACGTCTTTCATGAACGGAAAAGGATCCGATAGTTTCCATCTTTAAAGATGTAAAAAAAAATATACTTTTTTATAATGAATACTTTTATAACATTAAATACTTTTTCTCGAAGAAAATTACAACTTCAAAATTACCAGAAAGCTACTTTTCAAAATCAAATGTTGTTAATTAAATCAGTTAATGATTCGTAAAGGTTTGACATGACGTATTTTCATAATTTTTAAAAAGGTGTGATTTTCAACATTTTTCATTGCGCGTTTGACTCAAGCATCGAAGATTCTGTATTTTTACGTTTATTAGGGTAACTTACTTAAGGCAACTTAGGGTAACTAAGATGCCTTAAGTAAGTTACCCTAATACTACCGAAATAAATATTGAATAACGCCTATCATGATTAAGTATCGGAGATATGTATATTATTATTAAAATCATAGATACAGTTTTCCTTGAATTTTCACTTATGTTTAAAAACATTTTGTGTTTCTCATAATTTTAGATTCAATAATTTTGGTAAAAAGAAGGGTATGAAAACATCCTTTTGAATATTTTTCATTATATCTTCGCAGATTGACTACTTAATTTATTAATTTATGGAAAAAAATATTTATTAAACCCTTGTAATTCATCGTTTTTAAACGATACACCATATATGGAATAGAAATAGAAACATTCAAATACTGAATTTGCCGCACTACAATTTAAATATAAATATTTTTCCACAGTTTTAGCTTCGTTATTTAGATAAGTATAGGAACTCACTTTTAAGCGATACGTTTTTTCTTTTGAGTTTCAGAACCGTAGACCTTAAAACAATTTTTTTCTTCAAAAATGTTAATTTTTCACACGTATACAAACGCGCACACATGCGCACATGGACACGGATACACACACACACGCGCGTGGTAAAACACCCATTTAAGCAAAATAAATCCTAAAATAAAAACCTTTCAGACCCCTTCTAACTTATTTAACAAATTTAAATTAATATCCGTTTCCGAATGCAAAGCAATAGGATTACATTTATGTTTGAACAGGAAAAAATAAGCAACCTAATAAAAATCATTAAAGAAGCTTTCTTCTTAAACTTTTAATAGCTTGTAGGCTATTTCTTACAGGTTATTTACCAAAGTTTCAATGGAAGTTTAGGTATGCGATTCATATTAGAGAAATATGAACTGGTTTTTTTTTCATATTTGATTAATTCAGTATGCAGTCTCTAACAGAAAGGAAGATGTTGATGTTGGCGGTAAAATTAAATTACATTCTAAATTTTAAAACCAAATCTGAGAATAATGTTAGTCCAAGAACTTAAATAAAATTCTAACAAAATAATCAGTAGTTTCTTCCTAATTAACAGAAAAATATTATTATAAAAATATATAGATATTATATAAATATACCTAAAACATTCTGTTAAGTTTAAGTTTTCCTTTTCAGTCAGTCATACGATAGCTCCTGAACCAAAACATTGATTGCATATTCGCAAGTGAAAATTCTCAATACCTACGAGAAAATGAGCAGAAATATAGCACATAAAAACAGGAATCCTTTTCCAAAATATATGAATATTTTATGTAAACTATTAAGAATAACCAATTTTTAATATTGGATCCGATAAAAGAATTAATGAAGTTTACATTAGTTGAAAGATAAAAATGTTGAATCTGAACGTAAAATGTAATTTAAGTGCTAATAATACAACGATAAATACCATTTATGTTATGCTTGAAACTTTAATATTTATCGATCAAATTAAGAAAACTTACGAAAAAGTTGACATATATGGATTGGCTGCATAATTCTGTATTTTTTTCCTCAAATTATATGGATGAATTTATGATAGAACACAGAATAACAATAACGGCACTTCGGGAATGTAAAATAATTTTTCGAGCTTACTGATCGATAAAAGCGAAGAAATTTATATAAAAGTTGATGTTCTACTTTACTTCCCTTAAATTATACAGAGGGATTTTAAATAGAAGAGTCTTAATATCAAAAACGTTAGTTTGGGAATTAACGCTTATTTATTGAGCCTATTGGTCGATAAAATTGAAAACACTTGGGTAAAAGTTAATGTATATAGGTTGGCTACGTCATTCATCAAATATAGCGATAAATCATGTAGACGAGTATTCGATAGATATCTTCCAAAAATGAAAATAACTATTACGAACATTAGGCTTGCAACAAAGGATATTGAAGACGTTGGTGATAAGTATTAGTGAACAAAGGCATATAATTTTTAGTATATAAGCGTAAAAATAATTACATAAAGGGGACTGTGGGAACAAAATTTGATTCGAACAGAATAGATTAAGGTAAACAGATTGTCAAAATATTTCTCGCATCGCCGTTGATCATCTAAAATATCATCTCAAACTTCCGCTATAAAGAGTATCAAATTATATTAAATTGATCTAAAAAAGATACGGTATGAGACTTTTAGGTTATGATTTCTGATATAATCTCAAAAATGTTTAATAACCACTTGCCTGCCTCGAAATTTCCTAAATAAAAAAAAATACAGCTGTCCTCTGTCACAATTGCTTTTATATAATAATTATTTTGAAGTGCTAAACTGTGGAGCTAAATTTTATAAAATAAAAACGCATGTAGTAAATAATATTTAATAAATACCTTACACATCCTGAATTTTTTATGTATTTCGTTATCGTGTATAATATTGCAATAACTTAAAATTTTTTGGCTTATATAACTTAAAAGGACTTCAGTAATTACCAAATAATTCATCTATGGTTTTGCGATACCAAACGGATGATAACTCTATCATACCACAGTTGTTCCTTTATTTTTAATAGTTTGGCTCTTTTTATGCAATAATCATAAAGGAACAAATTTATATGTACATAAAATTGCAATGACGAATGCGTGTTTTCTTTAAGAATGAAAGGAATTGGGATGGATATTGCAATAATTTAGAATTATACTATTTTGTAAATGGGAATATTAATATTTTTTTTTAGAATAGTCATTTGTAAATACCGCCATCTATATGATCGATCAACATTTCAAAGACTTGGCTCTTTGTCAAATGATTACATAATTTGTAGAATGATTTGGTTAATTGTGAAAAGCGGTGATAACAGACGGTCTTTATTTTTAAGTCATAATTTTTCTTAACGTTTAAGGGCCAAATATTATTGAATTAAATTTTTAAATTAAATACGAAATAATTTTGTAGGGTATAAATTAAATTCAGAACATTCCATGGAACAAACTAATGAACACCTACTAAAAGCAACATTACCAACAAACCGGAAACCGAAGAAAAATAGTGTAATAATATATCTAACAGGCACACAGATTAAACCATTGTCAACTTAATTCGTGAAAATTTAGGTTGAAGTTATCATGTAAATTAAAACTAGAAATCTTACTTCCTGGTAATAGTAAGCAGTCTTTGATAAAACCAAAAATCATTGTTGCACATGCTTTATCCGAAATAAAATCTTATTTATTTGCATCCGTATCACGCCCAGATAATTCAATAAACGATTTAATTCTAATGAAACTTGCACCGCACACCCATATTTGTGTTTGTATGGGTATTCAAATGTATATAATACAAAACTATCTATATACAAAATTGAGACCTTCATAGAAAAATTTGCATAAATAATTTATGATATAAACAAGCTAAATAGTAACTCGTGTTTAGACATATTTCAACGCCATAATTTCAAATAATGTTGTTCTCTGTACCGCAAACCTACTTTTTGGAAAGTACAAGAGTTAAAACGTGCAAGGAATCTTTCTACGGATCTATTTGTATAATGATGTATTATGGCACAAATTAATTTCAGATAAAACGCACACAAGTTGGTTATTTTGATAACGATTAGCAGCTCTTTCCCGAATGGATGCCAAAGTAAGGTAAACTAATAAATTTTAAATATTCATTGAAAATATTTATTAAGCAAAACTATAAATTATTTTATCATAGAAATAATAGTTCCAGATGAAATATTCAATTCAAATACCGATGATATTTTGACATTTACAAAAAAATATTAGCTTTAAAAACAAGTCAAACAAATATTTGAACTCACATATCAACGATGCCCTTCATCGCTATAAGCATATTTTAATGAAATTTACTTAAAAGATTAATAAATAATTTCATAGGTATAAATATCTTATAAAAACAAGACAATAAAAATATAATTTATGCCATGGTTTCTCTACTACAACAAATGGGAAATGATATCTTAAACATTGTCTGACCTCATCTACTCTGTGCTAAAAATGGTTATGTATGTTGTTGTGCTAGACAGGGCAATTTATCAAAGCTCAGCAGGACAATTTATCAAAACTATTGATATAAAAAGTATGTTAAAAGAAACTTTTTCTCTAAATCTTCTTATGCAGAAAAATCTCGAATACCAAGAATATACACTCTGAAATTTTTAAAAAGTTGTTTTCTACATTATATAAATTATTTTCAGTGACATCGATTATAACTCTAAACATTTATGGAATTGATATACCTATTTTAATAATTATACATAATTATACACAAAGTAAACAAATTAACCAAATATGAGAAAAAAATCACTTAAAATATTGCCATAAATAATTTAAATAAAAATATTTAACATGTCAATATAAACCATATAGTCATTGGTTATGTTCGAGTCTCTGTAAATGATACTTAAATACTTATTCAAAAGGCTTTATGTCAACTTGCTCCAGAAGCATAGCTAATAAACAGAATTCCTAACTTCGTGTACGTTGTCATTGGAAATATCGAAAAAATAAATTTACGCCTAGGTATTCACTTCTGTTTCGTCATATATGAAAGTGCAACTAACCAGCAAAGTAGTCAAAACTGATTAACGCAAATTTTTCAAAAAGAGTATCAGCCAGTATGGCGTAGACGTTTATTAAAAAATATTTTTCGACATTAAATATCTATTAGTTTTTTAAGAATTTTAACAAATCCGTTTAGTTAAAAAAACTTTTAAATGCTTTAGTTTGAAAATATTTTATAGAATTTTCGACAGTTTAACCCTTTAGTTAAATTTTACGTTGACATATATTTAAGGGATACAAAAATAAAAACCACTTTTCAAATGTATTATAAATACATGCAAGAAAGAAAATCGCTTGAAAGTAAATAAACAGTCTATAAATAAATAGAAATGTAAAGTTGAAATTAATTTTATTTCACTGCTAACTTTAATATATAAGCACTTAATTAAGTGTTGCGTTTTGCTAACTATAAGTAATAATGTTCTATCCTGGAGTTTTTAGACTTGTTTATTTCTAGCAATCGGGTTAATAGCTTCAGGACGTAATTAAAATATCTCGACTGTTTTTGTTTATCTTGCATTTCAAATAATTGCTATTCGTTGCTATATGGGTTAATTTTCTAAATAATATATGCGACATAACTCATAAAAATATAACGTCAAGGATCTGATTTTTAGACGAATTATGTTAATAATACTGTACCCGCAACTTATAGAATTATAATTTTTTTTAAGATATCTACTAATTTTTAAAGTCTTCAGTTATAATCCAAAAGTATTTTCAAATATAATTGTTAAATTTTAAAATCCATTAATTTCATATGAAATGCATGTATTGCTATATTTAAGGCATCTATCATATATATATATATATATTAATACGCTAAGGTTTTAAGATGTTACTCTCCCTTTTTAGAAAAACCTCACAACTAATCCACATAAATTATATATCATTTTATAGATAATTGTTTGCTCTACCGGCATCCACAACTAAACAATTTATTATTGCTATTGTTTTTACAAATTAATTAATTATTAAAATTATATACAAAAAACAGCAATGCTGCCATCTAACGGCTCAACGTCAATATGATTGACGGTCGGTAAAATTTTTGTTTAATTTCAAATCCACTCACGTATAAATAAAGTGGCGCTTTAGCTCAATGCTTTTGATACTTGCGCCTCTATATGTCAATTTTAGTAAAATATTTGTTTGATCTGTCATCTGAGCTTCATAATGAATAAATAATAATGCGAAGACTTCGCACGGGTCACGCTAGTATAAGATAATAGTCAAGTGCAATCAGCTCAAAAAAAATTAAAATTTAGAACACAGTGAACACAAAATATTACAACTCTAATAGTTTAAAAACAAAATTAAATTTTTTTACAAATAGCATAAAGCAAATAAAAATATTTTGTTAAATGAAAAATTAATTAAGAGCATTATTTTATTCAGTGTTTTCATCACTTCATTTATAGGAATTATTAGCGATGCACTCGAGCTACTCAGTTCTTTTCATTGTAAGTAAAATACAAAATCATCCAAACCAATTTTTTTGCATTCACAAGCTAAATTATATACGATATTATGAGCTCAAAGGATCACTTTTAATATATATTCAGATGCCGATAATTAATCATATGGTACCGGTGATTGACTATAGCAGGTCTTAATGAAGCATTTTAAATTTTCCATTCCCTTCTTTCTGGTATCTTACTGTATCCTCGCTAAAACTATATTTATAAGTACACATTTTACGTACTCTGGATATATCCAGTATAAGCACCAAAAAAGTTAGTAATAGCTCTTGTTAGTAGCAGCTTCCGTAATCAATTGATACATAAATGTGACGAATATTCTGATCGGAAGTTATAAATACAGGGTTTCTCAAGGTTGAGAAATATTAAGCCGTTAGCGGAGTTGTGTAAATCTGCGGCACTTTCAAACATTTTACCAAATTATTTCTTAACCCGGTTCATATCAGGATTCGACCAGAGTCGTATAGTATCCCGTAAATAAAAGTGAAAACGTGTTCATAATATATTGACAATATTTTTTTTAAAACTTTTATTCGAGAAAAATTGTGTTCGCGAAATATAATTCTAATAAAAACAATGTTTTATAACTTCGTATAAAAATAACTATATCAATTCCTACAAAACGACTTCACAAACGATATTCCACACGGATTCTGAAAAGAGACTTAACTGCTTAGAGCCAGCAAATTCGTGTCTTTGAAAAACCTCCTTCCCGGACATTTCAACATACAGCACTTTCGACCCACTGACTGGCTATTGCAAAAAAGCGTTCATTTAATTTTTATAAATACTACGTATATTTAAAGTTTGTTTCGGTGGTGCTAAAACGTAATAGTTTTCGGCATGCGAACAGTCTTAAATTAGAACAGAAAAGTATTATCACGTTAATGCAAAATTATTAGCCATCTAGCCAATAACGTTTACTTTTATGGACCACTAAGTAAAATTAGCAAGGGTTTGATCGATTAATCACAACTCAGGTTTCATGAAGCATCCCGGAAAGTAAAACTCTAGAATTAGTATTGTAGCAAGTTTTGACATTTTTCGTGTCCTGTTAGTTCCCGAATTTGTTCCCAAACTTCTTGTAATCTTATACTGACTTTTCTAAAATTTTCCCATATATTCAAGAACTTTCCTTAGCCTCACATTGACGTTTCTAAACTTTTTTATAGTTTTATCGTACGTCCAAGGACTTTCTATTCTCCCATATAAACTTTTCAGAATTTCCTAGAATTCCTTCGCACGAGTATGTTAGAAAACATTCATCCGTTCATATTAAATTTTTTAAGGTCTTTTTATGTTTTCTTTACCTCTTTGGTGTTTCCTAGATGGTTCAATTGCTAATATCTTCAGGTGTAAATTCCTTGCACAATAATTAAAAAAAAACATCAAATTTATTCAATGAACTTCAAGTTTTATGAGAGCAAAATCTATATTAAATTATATAAATTAAATGGATCATATATAAGTTAGTACACGTGCTTGTAAAATCTTCTGATATAAATTACTTGCAAAATGATGAAAAATATTACATTCAGTCATTAGTATTCAAGTTATATAAGGGTAAAATATAATTTAAGTTATACAAAAGAAATAAAAATATATTTCTGTAATTTCCAATTTTATCAAATGTTCCATAGAAATGAATAAAAAGCTCTCAGAAATAGCGTTTTATGAATTGTTTACACCCGAGGAGCATTTACAAGGGGACACATATAATTGGTAGACATATCGAACATCAAGATAAGTATTTTTAAACGTTTTTGCAGCGTTTATCAGAAACCCATACCGCTATTTTTGTTGTTGTAATTTCAGAGTAAAAATGGAACCCTTTTAAGGCCTATGTCCCGTCAGAAGCGCTCTTTTTGTCAGAAAAACCCATGACTTAGAAACTCGTCAAATTTGGCACAGTATTTTTAACTCTTTCTAATCGAAATATTCAATATGGGTATCATTTGAAAAGACTTATTTAAAAGAAATATGTTCACTCTCTTATTTTCAAAAGTACTCAACCTAGATTATTAAAAAATATGGGTGTTCAGAAGTCCACGTATAGATAGTAGGAAAACTATAGCGGTGATTCTAAATGTCATATTTTTTAAAAATATTTTACGTTCTCATAAAATATAGCAGGCAATATATTTCCATTTTCCCGTTTTTAAAGCCGATTTTCTGAGAAACCAGGTAAGGTAAAAATTTAAAAGTTGGCATAATAATTCATAAGGTACATATTTTGCACACATGTTGATTTGTACCACCAACTTTGTTTAAATATTGGTGTGAAAATTAAGTAAGATTCTTTACAATTTTAATATTTGAAAACGTATTCTAATAAACACTGTTTTATTTCTGAGCCAAAAACTACCAACATTTTTTTAAGTATTCGGGTAAAAATTAAATAAGGTTCTTCACAATTTGCATATTTAATAAACACGCCATTTATTTCCGGAACTACTGAGCTAAAAATCATCAAAAAAAATTGTAAAATCCGACCAGAAGGTTACAGGAAACTCTATATAACTGTACTCCGTGTTTTACGCCTGTGAAAAATATTTTTTATAATATATTGCAATATATTTACGTTGTAAAAAATTAATATTATTAAATTTATTAACAAAAATAATATGTAGTTATGCATATGTAGATATGTTTTGAATGCTGAAACTGTGCTTGATAGATTATTTTGGAAAATAATGATTGCTTAGTTATCTCTACAAAAAAAGGCGTATCAGATAGTAGTATAAGGCGATATTTTACGAAAAAAGAATTTACATCCGTCCCATTTCGATAGCATCCTTCAACTAACCATTTTGCAAATATTTATAATCTTACCACAGCACTACGAATTGTGAACCAACACCAACGATGTTTTATTTATCTTTTCCCAAAGAACAATAGACCGCAATAACTTTGACCGAAAACTGTTATTAATCTAGGTATTATGCCATTTAGAATTATCTTTTTGATAACAAAAATGTTATATAGATTTCAGTTATTTGTGTCATATTTGAGTACATATTTATGCACTATTGGAGTGCTTTAATATACTTGGTTATCAGAAAAATCAACTCAGCTACGCTTAGAAATGTACCAAATTAAATATAATTTTGCCGTAAAATGTAATTTACCACAATTGAGGGTCTTACCGCAAATTAGCATACGAAATCTCTCATGTTCATTTATAATTTAACGAATAATGACCATTTATGTAGATACGTAGCTTAAATTGTAATTCTCACGGGTTTTGGGAAACGACAAGAGGCATCTCCCATCCTTAAACCACAATACAAAGCGCATGATAAATCTAAAGGATTGCTCGCCGCTGGGTAATATTTCATTTCCGCTTGAAGTATCTCCTGTTTGCGTCAAACGAACATATACGAAAGATGTTGAAAATACGTAAAATGTGTCTAAAGTGGTAACTTAGTGTTTGTCTTATATTTTGACAATAATATTACATAAAATACTAATATTAATATGAGCGTATTATGATATATTATTCGTCAATAACAAATTGTATGAAACACTTTTTGTTCTCGACTTGATCGCGTTTTTTAAAATACATTAGCGTATATCTTTGACATATATGAATCGATTGCGAAATATGTGAAAACAAAAATGGCGACAATTTCTGTTGTTATTGTTTTTTTATACATATACATATATATATAAATATATATATATATATATATATATATATATATATATATATATATATATATATATATATATATATATATATATATACGTATATATATATATATATGTGTGTGTGTGTGTGTGTGCGTGTGTGTATATGTGTATTTACGCCGTTTTACTCCTTCCTATATACTTACAAATCGAGGTTTAGTTCGCCAAAAAAGTTTCTCCTCCGTCACGTATTCTGAGTTGCACGCGCTTTTTTTTAGACAAAGTAATTACTGCACAATCTATACAAAGGTCTGATTATATTATGTGTTTACATCAACAGAACTGTTAACGAAGAAATTCTTGCATCAAACTAAGATCGTGAATTCAATTTTCTTCACTTTTATTACTTTGAATACTACTCGTCCAGCTTTCATCTATGTTCATCAATTTTCACACTGCTTTGCATCCTCTATTGACGCATTTCCGGAATATTCATTTCTAAGCCTAAGTATTACAATAACACATGCAATAAGAATTGATAGATATGTTTCTAAGTACCTGCTAATATAAATTTTTTTGGATTCTGTGCCAAGTATGTAGTAACGAATTCCATGGTAAAATTCGTTTGATTTGTTTGTTTTTACCTATTTAATTCAGTTTTGTTTGGACGTAGTATTATTTCAAAACACTTTTCACTTGCTTCGTCATTGGTTTTTAAATTTTTTTTCAATTTGTATTTTCGATCATATAACTCGCACGTTCATTATAGCACAATAACGTAATTCAGATTAAATATATTTCATAATTACGAATAAATAGACGGTCTAATTATTTGTCAATTATATGATAACCTATTTCGTTTTGCTGTATGGTTTTCGAAAAATAAACTTTCCAAAAATAAAAATAGAAAAATCAACGCCATTCCTTCATTTATTGAAAAAAATCTTACATGACATCCACAACTTAATAAATCCATGCCATGAATATTGTGTGAAAAAATACAACTTGATTAAATTAGTTATTAAAATCGATTAATTAATAAACGATATAAAAATTTATTTTTAATTGTTTATCACTTAAGATGCACCATAAATTGTATGCCAGTTTTATAAACTGATGAAAACTTTAGATATATATTATATTTAAAGAACAAAAACGAATATAAATTAAGCATTTAAAGGTAAAATAGTCAATAATTCTTTACCAGCCGATACTTCAAATATTTTTAATATATTTATTGCATTAACTTGTGAGGTTAATGCAATATTGTTTTTCCTAAAATAATTGTTTTTCCTAAAATATCTTTATATTAAGCCATATCTCACAAAGTTTTCACAATATGAAGACACGAGTCTCTTTCCTACAAAAAGGCGCCTTACGTCTTTTTAAATTAATAACCTCCATCTTCATTATCTGGCAATTTAATGATTAAGATGAAAATTTTACTCGCTTTCTAGGACCATTTACTTGATGAGTTTTATGTAGGGCAGAGCAGAGAGCAGTTTGTAAGGAACTTCATGAATCAAATTATGTAAAAACATTCAAAATATTAAAAAGCTTCAAGTATAATATTCCGGTTTTAGGTTTAAAATAGAAAAGGTATTGCATTTTTTCAGAATTCTAATATTTTAATCACAGACTAACTAACAGTGGTTTTTTGTTATTTTTCATGAGATATTCTCGTACCATATCTCTTTTTAAAAGTTCTCAAATTGTATTTTAATTATTTTTAGTAATCACCAAAATAGGGGTAATAAATATTAGTTTTCAAATATTTAATTTATTTGGCGTTATTTTGTAGAAATTCATTATTCACAATTAAATGAAACTACGTGACGTAGTAAAGAAAGCAGAAATAATATTACATCACGTAGTTTCATATAATTGTGACATATTAGCTTCCCAATTGAAGTGTTTTACTAAATAATGCTACGATTTTTTGAAAATATCTCGTAAAAATAAAGGCGTTATTTCCTTATCATAAAGTGCATAACGAATAAATGCCTACGCAACTAAAAAGATATGTCATTTTAGACCTACCATTATGCATCCTCCTTTATAAAAACCCTAAAAAAGTTACATATTTATGGATATAAAATGTGTTGTCCACGCTAGTCCGCTATACTTTTAATTATACGTTATTTTTGTAATTAGATATATCTTTTGAGAAATACGATGATATTTTTCGTCAGGAACTGCTTCATCACCCAAAGATGTTCGGTTTGCTGTTTCAAGTAGAAAATACTAAAGCTAGTAGAAGCTGTATAATTGATTTATAAAATGACCATTATCTCCAGAAGGAAACAAGGAACATTAAGATAATCGGTATCTAAGGCTTCTCACGATTCGAGTTGATCATTATTTTCGTGATGACTTGCCTAGACAGTGATAGACGTGGCCGGGCGGCAGAGGTAACCACGTTTGTCGACAAAATTATTTACTCCTGAGCGGGGATGAATACAGCCTAGATTTGTTTTCCATACTTATTATGTCACTCGGTTCATTGTTATGTATTCCAAAGTCATCTTCTTTGTGTTATCAAAGTGATACATAGTTGAGTAATGCGTAGGTGAGTTAATTATATTTTTCTCAAGCTTACTAACAACTGATAGTTACTTACGAATATTATTTCAAATGTCAAATATACGAATTCAAAATTTCAATTTAACATATAATTTCGAAAAGAGCACACTTGCATGTTTTTACATAAATGTGATTTAAGTGCTTCTCTGTATCTATTATAATCGGAAATGGCAAAACTCTGGTATCCATTTTAGTGTCAATGACATGGTGTGTACAGAAATAATTCGAAAAGGTCACAACTCTCCGAGATGTGACCTTTTAGAATTTTATCTATTTATATTAACAATTATTTTATTTATTTATTTATTTATTAACTTTTACGTATGTTACATATGGCGGATTTATTGCTACATGAGCAATCTATTCCAGTTAATCACAACTCAAAATATACTTGTCCCTTTTTTCGTGTGATTCAATACAGTAAAACTAACGCATCATCCATTGGTCAGTACCGTTGTCAGTAGTATAAAAACCGCTAAAATAAAAGGTTTGCCTCGTTTAAAACACAAAGGAAGACAAGTACCACGATGACGAGCGGGGGAGGCTTGCCGACAAAAGATACATTGATTTTTATCCCATTTTTATTTATTTAAAAAGTAGAAAGGCAGTTTATTTGTAAATACTTTAAATTTTATTCAATAACGTATTACTCAACATTAATTTGTACTTCCGTGCGTGAGTAAGGTTGCCAGGTTTCCTGGGGAATGATGGGTAGGGTGATACTCTCGGTGCTACAAGCGTCTATAGGCGGTGGCGACCTCTATCTATCAGGCGGTATAATATGCAATGACGCGAGTTATTTTTGTTGATGATCAATTATATGGGTAGAGATGTCCCCAAAAATGCTTTGATGGTTTGTTTGAAGGCGACATGAATGCATTAATTGAACTAATCAATTCCTTTAAAAGTAAGGACCAGTTAATTAAATTTAAAACACCTCAAAACGTACCAACAATTTAGCAAACACAAAACCTAACGGTTTTCTGCAAATATTTTATGGAAATTCGTATGGAAGAAAAGGTATGTTAATTCGAATTATTAAATTTACTTGAAATTACCATTAATAGGAGCAGCCGTTTGGAAGAAATATAAAAAAACAATAAAATACCACAAGACTTTGGAGGCAAAACATTCCAAGGAGGCAAAACGTTACTTTTTGAATCAACTGTTCGAAAAGTAACGTTTTTCTAGCGAGAATTGTATTTAAATTTGCAATTTTGTAGACTGTCTTCACCAGAAATATATTTATTATTCTAATAACATAACAAAAAATTTCCTGAAATGTTTTTGAGTCGGAATCTCGAAATGACAGACTAAGTTAACTAGCAGTCCTTTCACCAATATTTTAATTTGAATTTCGACTTATCATTTGGTAGACCAAAAATCGACGTTTGTGTAAGGTGTAAAGAATTAAAAATTAAAATAAAATATTCCCACAAAAAAAGAACTGGAAGTACATAATTGGTAACACACAAAAGTTAAAGAAATTGAAGAAAAATGGGCAAATAATGGAACAGTTTTGAGTTTATCCTTCGACTTTATGCAGCACTGACATTTAGCTACATTACCTGTACGAGATTTTTTTTAATATAGACAACTATGAATGTATAAAATTTGCATTCATAAGATGAGGACAGGCCAAGGAAATTTTATTCACATTACGATGGGCAAGCTTTGAAAGGCCCCACTGAAGTCTCGAGTTTCTTAAACGAAAACGTTAATAAATATATTCCAAATTCAATAAATAATATCCATCTCTTCGGTTATGGTTGCCCCGGACATAATAAGAACCATACGATTTTTCCATTTTTAATGGCATTGTCTGTGCAAAGAAATATGATGATCCATATATATTTTCCAATACGCTGTCACTTTTTTAATGATTGTGATACAGATTTTTTAGTCGTCAAAAGAAGAATTAGACGTGAAAATCGTGTATTCAATATCTTCTCTAACGACGTATACCCATCAACAATATATTGATCTTATAATGCAGCCCAGTAATATAAAGAAATATAACATTGTAAAGTAAATACAGAAAACATTATTATGTATTTGTTTTTAATCCAAGAAAACTTACAATATATATATATATATAAATATATATATATATGTATATATATATATATATATATATATATGTATATATATATATATATACATATATATATATATATACAAAGTCATATTAGTTTCACTGTTTATAACTCAAGAACGGCTGGACCAATTTTTTTGATTTTTGTGTTTTTGGATTTGTCTTCGTCGGGAATAGATTAATAAGTATTAAAACATTAGAAAAATTTACGAAAAAAAAAATTATGAAGAAAATTCATTTTCCCATACATTTTGTATGGAACGGCTTTTTTGATGATATATCGAGAACGAATTAACCGATATTTTTTTAATTGAAAATTTATATTATTATTTATTATTATATATTCATTGAATACTTTTTTATCTCGGCTTCGAGAAGTTTCCTCGAGCATTGGAAAAGTAAAAAAATCACAAATAATTTAATTGTTTATAAAATGTTATATGTGATAAATGACAGAAAAAAAAGAAAAAAGTATGTCATAAATGACAGACACGAACGAAAATGATAATTGGTTTTTAATAATACTTATTTAGTTTTCGACCGTTATTTCATTTATATTCGATTAAATTAATTCTCTTTAAATTATTTTTTCTTAAATTCATTAGCGAAGAGTGATTTCAAATAGTTGAGTTAAGTTTTATAAAGATGTTCACTTTGTGAGGTGATGATTATGTAGTTGATTAAGTTTTATGAAGATGTTCACTTTGAGATTGTGCCGGCATCGATAATTGCTTCATTACATAATTTACGTAATTAATTTTTGGGTCATTAATTTTAAAGTGTTATTTATAATGCTGGGAGTCTAATCTTTCACAACCAAGCCGTAATGCAATTCGGCTTAGGAATATTGCAAATCAATCCACTGCAGATGAACAAGAAATTGCAAGGGAAGAGCGCCGCGTAATTGACTTCAGCTCGCATCCTTTCGTTCGAATTGGCCCAATGGATATTGTGTGCGATCATTGCGATGCATTGACTTAGTTCGCTGGAGAAACGCCTGGATTATGCTCTCTCAGTGGCAAGATGAAATTGCCATTCTTGCGTCTGCCACCTGAGTCATTGCATTCATTACTTTGTACCGAAATACCAGAATCACGACATTTTCTATCGAACATTCAAAGATACAAGAGATGTTTCCAAATGACTTCATTTGCAGCAGACATTATCAAAGAACGCGGATTCAATCTGACATTCAATGTAATTTCTGCTAGAGAGAATAAACGTTTATTGTCTTTTGATCATAATTTAATAAATCTAACTTTGCCTTCGACTTAGATCCAAGGCCAAATTCACAATCGAATTGGATTATTGCTGACGCTTGAAGATACACAGCATAAATTCATCTAAATTTCACTTCATGGGCAGCATGGAGGAACAACTTGGTCCGTATCAAAAGATCGAATCGACAATAAAAAGAGAAGTTCGTCAAAATTTGCAGCAACTACTTCATGAATATCATACATTGGTTCGGTTGTTCATAACTGCGTTGGATCGCATGCCAAGTGGTGACTACAAAGTCGTGACTTTAATATTTTTTTTAATTTAATTAAAATAATTTTCATTTTGATTTGTACATTTATTGGACTAAATTTATTTTAAATATTAATTCTATCTTAATAAAAAACTGAATTGAATTTAGCTAATAAGTTAACACGACATTTATTAATTCTGAGGCCATACGAAGTTCGCCGTGTCAGCTAGTATATATATATATATATATATATATATATATATATATATATATATATATACATATATATATATATATACATATACATATATATATATATATATATATATATATACATATATATATATATATATATATATATATATATATATATATATATATAATTTTATTCGGTTTGAATCACATTTTCTCAAATTTGTCTAGTAAACAAAGGAGGCATGTATCTGAAAACACAATTTTCTGAATCTAGAAATAGATTATTATATATGTGCCTTGAAGTACTGTAGAGCATAATCCGAAGCCAAACGAAACCTGCTTCATATTTAATAAGTTTTGAAAAACACACCTACTAGGAATTGCACATAGCTGATCTTGAAAACGATTTTTGCCATTTAGGCTATATATTATTTTGTAATCGACTATACGTTGACTTCATTTTTTGTTTTGAATCTTTATAAGGTATGAGAGTTTTGTGGCGCTGCCAAATATAATATTTACAAGTTTCAGTGATTTTCTATTCAAACTATGAAGACTGTATCGAAAGATGTTAACTATTTATTGTTATTATTTTCAGAATTTAAAATAATTAAGATATTAATTATTATTATATTCATAAATTAAAAAGCATCTAATATTCAAAACTTTATTGAAATATCAAAGGAAATCGCCTATAAAAACCTGGAATCATGGAGTTAATTATGAATATTAGGAAATATATAAAAAAAAATGTGACCTCTAACGGAAGCTGTAATAAGTATAATATATTATTACCAGATTTCATTCACTATAAATTGTATCCCAATGCAATCAAAAGATTCAAGGAACCAAGAGAAGTTGCAATTTTTCATACAACAACCTCACGTCATCAATGATCGCTAGTTTCCATAACACCTAGTATTTTTGAACTGAATACAATCATCTAACCCTCGTATGAAAAAAACTATATCTCAAAAAAGAAAAATATGAAAAAATTATGATAAATTTTTATTTCACAAAATGTTTGTTAACGCTGTTTATTTCCTTCAGATTTTGTATCGAGAATAGACCTATATATTTTTCTTCAACTCTAAAGGGAATGGCTTTTGTTACCTAAATAATTACATTAATAACCCTTTGGTCTTAAGTTTAGTAACGCTTTATAGTCCCGATTGATCCATTAGAGGACAAATATTTATTTCCCTATCTAGATTGCGCGCGACGAATATAATACAACGTTCATTTTTCAAGCATTTACATCGATTAATGCGGTATAGGAAGAATGCCCAATCCTTGATATTTTTGGCTACATCGGTTGCTTGAGGAATACGAGGTTTTTAATAAACGAAAATTACTATGTATATTTGGACATCATAATATCTAATATGACAGATCCTAATTTTGTATAATGATTTTGCCTTATATTTACAATACCGACATCCTCACTTATTTACTCAGTTACCATACTTACCTCAAAGAAATTGAGGGTCAATAATACCAAAAGGAAAGACGAGTTCATACGCTAATGTTTCCCATTATACCTATCTCATTTACATTAATAAGCAACTAAACTTGTTCAGTATGGGCAGAACTCGCAATAAAGGGATTCCGCACATATTACAGTTATATACAGTCATTATTTCTATTATACTAAAAATCAATATATTTTTCTCTATTCAAATAGTATAAATAGCATAATTTGGTAAAATATGATGTTCTCCAAAATTCTGAGATTTAAAAACATCGCTGTAGTTTTCTGAAAAATTTGTAGCAACACAATTTTATTTTCATGGTATTGAGTTTAGCCGTTTGGGAGATATCAGAACATGTTTTATGGAACATTTTAGTAATATCTCTAAAATTACTTTCTGTATTACTCAAAAATTCAATTAATTTCTAGATATTACCACCCAACTGGCCGTAAGGTGTATTTTAGTGTCCGTATTAACTGATGTGAAGATGTAGTGCTGCCATCTATTATTACAGTGGGTATGTATGTTTTATAATACATATAAATATAAAAATTATACATACATTTACATTAACATGTAGGCACATATGCTAACGCAGCATGTATTAACATATTTAAACATGTATAGCAGCATGTATTAATACATACCTAACATACGCTTAGAGAAATGCATAAGTACATACAAATATATATATACATATATACTCACACATTGTGTGCATGCAAACACATATATGTGTGCATGCAAACACATATATATGTGCGTGCAAGCATATATGTGTGTGCACACCATCCTGCTTTTTTGGAATAAATGATAGAAATGTCGAGGAAACATAAAATGATATGTAATCAATAGTGTTGACTCAAACTTTTCGTATCCAGTTTGTACTTATCGAGGAGCCAGCGGGTTACGAATATATTAAATGAGATATTTATCGAATGTTTTATTTCTAGTATGTCAGAAGTTAATATGTTCGTAGCCAGTGCTATGATTCGTCAGCAGTACGTTACCATAATGTCGCTCAGGTTATATTGATGTGATGAACTGCCTTTAAATTCGGAAAAATTAAAATGCATAGATCTAATAAATAATTTTCGAATATCAAGTACCAAAATATTAGTCGGTAATGAATCATATGATGGGAATATAGTTTTTACTGATTACTCCGCTAAAAGCTTTCTAGGCTTTGAGAAAAGGAAAAGTTATTGTTTTGGCGTCTGCTCCTAAATTGAGTATACCATAAGTCATAAATTATTGTGCTAATATGTGTTTAGCCTATAGACTCCACGTAGACTGACACACCAAATAATGCAGAAATTCAACTAAAGGTAATTATTTACAGCAATTGGCATTTTCTATGAATATACAGTTATGAAACCTAAAATAATCAGTGATCGGCAAAACATATATTTCTTTTACAATTGCTTTAAAAAAAGAAGAATGTAACGTGGGAATAAAATAAAAAAATTGTTGGTCACCTCCTGTCTATTGAGTTTACCATAAGTCATAAATTATTGTCCTAGTATGTGTTTAGCACATAGACTCCATGTAGACTGACACACCAAATAAAGCAGAAATTCAACTTAAGGTAATTATTTACTGTAATTTACATTTTCTATGAATATACCGTTATGAAACCTAAAATAACAAGTGATCGGCAAAACATATATTTCCTTTATAATTGCTTTAACTAAAGGATGAATGTAACGTGGGAATAAAATTAAAGTTTATTTGGTCACCTCCTATCTAGAATTCATTAACTGTGCAGTTTTGGTCTTAAACTATGAGATACTTGATTCGTAAAAAAATTTTTTTTTATAGAGGAAATTTTTTAAAAACAAAAAATATTGCTACTAAATCTAATTAAATTTATATTAATCTGAACACGTCCAGTATATCACTAACATATTTACAGTATATTCATTTTTATATATGCGCAATGTTGTGTACATTTTATATATTAAAAAAATATTTACAACGTTTCTTCCATATAAATGAATATATCTTACAGGGAAAGAACAAACTCTTTGGTATTTAAAATTCTTTATGATTTCAATACTCTGAAATACTTTTATTAGCGATTATCGCTATAAATACTCCCATGTATATCTATATGACTTTCACATTAACATGTGGTCTCTGACAAGATTCACTGAAGGTCTAAATAGATTTAATATTGTGTTTCATCCGAATGATAACGATTTCAATTTGCAGTAACATTTTACGGGATTAACGCAATATTCGCCGCTAACAAAAGTTAGCGGTGAGCAGAGCAAATTGAGGTCAACAGTGGGGCGGTAGAGGGGAAACTTAAATATTAACAAGATAAGGAAAGGGATCCATGTGTTGGCAATTAGAAATGTTTCAGGGGTTTTCAACATTTACTTCGCGAAGAGAAGTGGAACTATTAAAGAAATGTGAAAATATCTAAAAGCTCATTTTTTATCCAATAGTAAAAATGTTTATTACTGCACTTGCAATTTAACCTACTCTTTGCTCGGAAATATTACACATTTTAGATCTTAAATTTTCCTCCCCTGGGATTAATCTGCAAGTATACTCTCGACTCTGATAGATAGTTATGATATTGTAATAAGAAAAGCTTTGACCAAAACGGGGTTTTTAATTATTTTAAAACAAACTGATTATTATATTGCCTATTAAAGGAAAATTATAAAACAATAAGTAGAATACGAAAATATAAAATAACAAGAAGAATACAAAAATTATAAAACAATAAGAAGAATATGAAGATTATAAAACAATAAGAAGAATACGAAAATATAAAACAATAAGAAGAATACAAAAATTATAAAACAATAAGAAGAATACGAAAATTATAAAACGATACAAAAAAAGAAGATATTGCTGTCAATGAACTAAGTTGTAACATGTTAAATAGTTAAATGGTCATGGAATTAATAACATTTTTTATTTTATTGCGAATATCGACCAAGTCTTTAGGTTATAAAACTATTAAGTTTAACTAGAGTACGAGGAATTTTTGCTTATGTTCATATGGAGACAATCGCAACATTTTTTGTGTATATGTACAAATGTACGATGCATTAATTTATTTTCCATTAAGGTATATTTTATCGAAATCGGTCAAGAGAAAATAATAAGACTGTCTATTTTACCTCATAAGAAGTTTAATTTTAAATAATAAAAATTAAATTTCTCCTTATTTTGCGATTAGAATCGTGAGATAAATTTCATTTTAATGCCCAAATTTTCTCATATTTGCTCACAGGTAATTCTTTCGTTAAGTTCAAATTAATAAAAAGAAACAGAAACGTCGTTATTTGCGGTCATTTCTTTCAAAGAAGGTTAAAAGAATAAATAAATTCACTAAATTAATTATGAGGTGGAAACATTATTGTCATGTGCTACTTAAAAACTAACTTAATTTTTTGTTATGAACCATGCATTGAAAAAGAATTGTACGTAAATGTTCGTTGTGTTTCAAAATCAGTATTTTCCAATTACGCTAATTGACGAGAAAAATAACATTTCCGCGTATTACGATAACATTATAAGTATACAAATCAAAGTACTATTTTCCCATCAAATCTGAACTTTTAAAAGCTTGACCGTAACATTGTAAAATAACTCCGTTTCCTATTAGGCCCCAATATATGTTCGGGATCGTTACCTCCTATACCGCAACTGATCACAAGCTCGTCGTATACATTTATTTGGAATAAAATCATTTCAAATGAGCACTCAGTCTGTATTTTATTGGAATCCGTTACATAAACGCAACTTTTATATTTTTCATAATTTTTTTCTATCGGTTTTATGTTTTATATAGTTGTTATTTTCTTGAAAAAAAATTTCACTGATGTTGGTTAAAACTAAAATCTATAAAGAAGCTTCATAACATTTAGGTTAACAATAATGTTGCTATCAACATACCTTAACGATACTTCGTCATTAAAGCGACATTTATACAGGAAAAGAAGGAAAAGTTACATAAATTAATTTACATCCTCAATATGAACTTCTTTTTTATAATTTTAGCAGAAAAATTCCTTTCACCTTCTTTCCATCTGAAGCACGTAAATTGTAATAATTTAAGCCCCATTTGTTCCATTTTTCCAAGCTAAAGATTAAAACACAAATGGTACAATTTCATGCCTAAATATGTACAAGGAAATTCTTTTTCTTCTTCTTGGTAAAAGGAAATTCTTTTTCTTCTTCTTGGCCTAAATTAAGCCAGGGCCGTCCCGAGTTTGTTTACATCGGAATCTATCAGATGCTTTATGTTTCCGATTAGTAATCGTTAATATTTTTAAGTCATTCTAGACATCATCAAGCCATCTGAGTGCAATTCTTTCCCTTTCCATGGTACCCCCTGGTTTATTGCAAGTTAGTAGTTTAGTCGGGTTGCTATTCTCTGATCTAAATAAGTGTCCAAGATACCTTATTCGGTTGATTTAAGGACTTTAACAACATCTAGTTATTTATGTCGCATATAACTTTTGTGATTGTGAAAAATTTGCTAAAGCTTATTTTCTCCTTACGCGTAGAATTTATTTTTAAAAAACTAGCAGTCTATTTTTTATATGCTTACTCAATATCCAACTTTCATTGCTATAGGGGACTACTGGTAGAATTAGCTTTTCATACATATTATTTTTTGTTCTATTGCTGATGATTCGAGATATAAGTCGGTTTCTCAAGCCAAAGTAGCATCTATTAGTCAGCATCAGGCGGTAGTAAATTTCAACATTCATGTTTTTCTGGTAGTGACAGTTGTTCCAAGAAATACGAATTTGGTAAAATTTTCATAAGTGTGGCTTTTCACCACCAGTGCTCGGTGGTACATAGTCCTAAGTCGGGCTGTCAGAAAGAGGTGATTCGGAAACAAATCAATATATGTGCAGCGAAACAGTTAAAATATTGAAAAAAGTGTTATTTAATTAATTTATTATATTTTAAAAAATCTTTATCAATAATTTACTTACAAATGACGAGAAAAATAAAATTGAAGTAAATAAATAAAATTGTACATTTCAATGTATATATACATTAATGTTATGCAAAATTAATTACAAAATTTGGAAAATTCAAAATTTCTTGAATAAGCTAACAGAGACGTTTACTATTCTTGACAAAGTTTGCTTTAAAAAAACATTAATAATTAAAAAAAACGACATTGAAAAGATGATGGCTTGAAAAGTCAAAGTTTTTAAGCAAAATAAATAATTACACTCAGATATTATTACAAAAGCTATTACAAGATTGTCTAATCTACAAACAAACTTAATACTTGACTATTCAAACAAACTGTTTCTTTCGGAAATGCCATAGGCTGGTAACGAAGAGGTCTGATTCTAATATGATTATATGTATTAAATCGGAAATAATAAGTTCCCGAGCTCTTTTTTGAGCACGGTCTCGTCTAATTGCCTTCAAATTTTTATTATTAACTTTGGCAGCTTTTTCAACTAATTCACTGATAGACACTGATCCAAGCTTTACAATTTGTGAGCCTTGTATTAGTACTTTGTAGATGAAGATTATATAATTGATATTCTTGTACCAAAAGCTCCGGTTTCCAAAATTACTTCACTATATGGCTCCATATTGATGCAGTATCCCAAAGATAAAGGTTCCAAAATTGTTGAACAATGGTCAATTATATATCTAATTAAGATTTTGGCTGAGACATTTCAATTCAAGAAGAATTTTCTCGCAGTATTTCCATCGTTTGATGTCCATCTTCCACCATTTCAAGGTTTATTTACAAATAAGACTAATCGAGACCTAAACTGATTTTAAACGTATAATATCTTATCAGCTAACATTTGTTCATCATCTGGCCTAACCTGCCAATTTTTAAGATCTATTCTGTACGAAAGCTGAAAGAATTCTTAATGACTCAATCCACGAATGAAGAGGTGACAAGAAAATTCAAAACGATTTTCATCACTTTTTTCGCAAGCACTTATCTATATCGCTCATTTCTTTGGGTGTTGCTTCACAAATATAACATATAGCAGATAATGTTCCTTTTAACACACTACACATTTTATTATCGGCTATTGTCTGTTGCAAAGAATGCTGAATATTGAAAACTCGCCGTCTAATGTGAATGATGTAGGAAAAAGGAAGCTACCTCATTCCTCATTCTTAGATGCAGTAAAACTTTCCTTCACAAATTGGAAAAGAATAGGTCTATAACATCTCATAGAAGATGGGAGGGGATTTTCCGTAAAACGTTCGTTTTACTGTCTAAATTTTTTACTAACTCCAAAGGAATGCAAGGAGTAGGAATAAACTACTACCATCATCAAACTAGAACCCACGAAAGGCCGTTTGTATTCGCTATGACCTTTACCACCGTCAATCCCCTATCTCTTAAAGTTAAGTTAACTGACTCTACTGCAATACCATTTAAAACTAATTATTCTGATTCTAAGATTCATAAAGCTGTGTAATCTAATGAACTTTGCAACTTTATTACGGTCTCGTCTAAGTGCCTTCTAAATCGGTAGTGATGGAAACAAAAGCCGAGGCTTTTGATTCCATCACTACCGATTTACTAGTATATCACTTTTTCCTAGCTTTCAAAACACTCTGGTACGACAGTAACATTTTATTAACAGTTTTACTCTTAACAAAGTTCATTGTCAACAAATTTTTATGTTCCGTAAGCTTTACCCCACAAAAAATGATAGAACTTATCCGCACTAATATTTGTTGATGTTGACGCATCTGAACTATTAAGTAATCCACTAATTGTTGAATCGTCCAGATAACATTTTTGCGTTAAACGTACGTTTTGACTTATTGTCATCCTTTCTTGTTCGATAATCCTTCCCTGTTCAAGAGATTTATATCGCTCATAATTTGCTGCTCATTCAATAGACTTAATAGCACTAAATTAGTCACCATACTTTTAATTTTTTTAAATTTATTACAATTCATAAAGTTGGTGGTATTTCTCGACACTTTTATACAAATTAAGCACACGTTTACTTAAAGAACTAATATCTGTATTCTCTATGTTATTTCAAAGTTTTCTAAGAGTACTGGAAAAGGCCGTTCATGTTTTTCGTTACTATGTTCTTTTACTTAATCCCAAAACTCAAAGAAATACGTCATATTAAAATAGCACTTCAGCAAATTAACTGGAAAGAAAAATATACAATTTAATTAACATAATAAAAAATTCGTGGAAGTGCTATGAAAAATGTATGCTAGAGAGCCACAGCACCCACAGGCTATGTCAGACTATTTCGGTTCATATATTTTACATTAGTCTGTACTTGTATCAATGCGCAAAACATACTTCAACAATTATAGCTTAAAGTTTCAGAACCAAGCATCAAATTTATGCATTTTTATCTCAAATTAAAATTAACCTTCCTAACACTAAATTATTATAAATATTACAAAGCATATAAAATTAAAATAAATTTAATATTGCAATACATACCTTGACCTTGGATTTTCATGTCACAAAAAATACACAAATAAATAAACAAATGCCTGAAAATATTATTGCAAAAATGAGTCAATGATAAATGCGCGGTAGAGGGTTTGCAACGTCGCACGCAATGCGCTCAATTCGGAGGTCAAAATACAAGTGAAAAACAATTATTAGCAATGGTATTTATATGTTTTCGAGTAGCGTAATTATCGTACTAGTTAGTGGGGTAGAGAAAATTTTTAATATTACATACAATAAAGTTATTCTTCTGTAATTACACCTTTCAAACTAATTTCCACTTTTAAAATATATGACAGAGATACCCATTGTCGGATTCAGTTGATAATTTCTCCTTAAGCCAAACATTACATATAATTATATGTATGGCATCCGTCAGATCGGGTTCACCGATTTTTACAAGTGCAGCTTTTATCACATCCAGCCCAGCAGATTTATTGCGATTTAACTTTTTACTTTTTAAATTTTACTTCTTCGATTTTTGTTAGGTTATGGAAGTCAGTTTCATTATCAATCGCCTCTACTTTCGGCAGATGGTTTTTCTCTTTCCTTGGTACAGCCTTCCTTCATGAAGTACCATGAGATACTCCCCCCATATCTTTAATATTTCATTTTATGACTTGTATGGTTACCTGGAGAGTGCAAAGTAACAGCATATGCACAATTTGTTTACGCCAAATATATATGAAATATAGTAACAATTCGGCACTTACTATGATTCAATTCAAAATATGGTATTGAAAAGTAATTGTAATGTGGTATAAATTCAATATTATAAATAAGAGAGGAACGATTAAAACAAAAATCACAACAATTAATTAAATGATCTCAATTATATGAACAGAGAAAAATAAACTGAATTGCGGAACAATTTAAAATACCAGCCATGGCATTTCGGATAATTATACTTACTGCGAAAGTTATTTTTATAGTTCTTCGTATTTTTTCTTTCCTTCACCTGACCTTTTAATTACTTAAACATCTAACTTTTTTAATCATAACTTGAGATGAATGTCATTTGTTCTGACTTCCGAAAAGGAAATTCCGTGAAGTTAATTCAGCCACTAAACAATTTAATAATGTTTCCTTTTCCAATAAATCTTTTGCCAGACTGAAGGGTTGTTGATGACCTATGTCATTAAAAAATATTAACAAGGTATGCTGCTTGGAATTCCTTAAATTCCTTGTCTCTACCTCTGTTCCATTATCATGTAAACTCTAATAAACCGACTAGAATACATTTTTCCTGCTTTAATTGTTGGGATTTAAATTAAAATTGAGAATCTTAGATCAATCTATCTGTCTATTTACTTGTTTGTCTGTTTGTTTGACTATTATATATGTACCACTAAATTATCTTTAATGAAAAAATTACCTGAGATAGTGCTTAAGATACAAATAAATTTTATTTTGGTTGATCTCTTTTGATCAAATTTTTCTAATGTTCTTGAAGTTCAATTCGTTGGTTTATGTTAGGCTGGATTAGATTGGGTCATGGGTTAGACTGAGTTAATCTGGAGGATTTTGTGAGATTATGCTGAGTTAGAATAAATTACTTTGTACTAGGCTAAATAATGTCCATATTGTTTTGAGAACAATATTTTAAACGAGCGTAGTGTTCTTTTACGAGTAAAGCATAGAAACTTACAAATAATATTTTCTTATTAGTTACATCTCCATGGGGTAAATTTTACGCTAGAGGAAAAAGCTCTTTCTTTTTCCTTTCCTGCTGTATTGAACTCCAGCAGCACGTTTCCAAATTTTAACATTTTTTTCTTTCCAATTTCATAAAAATATATTAAAAGGTCTTTTATTTCCTAGCGTTAAAATGTAAATAAGATACATGATACTAGATAAGTGAAAAAAATGTATTAATTACGATTAGAACTCACAATAAGAAACTCCGCATATTCTTAACCATCTAAGTGTATATATTCTTTCTACAGATGTATTTACAAAAAAATACAATAATATTTTTGACCATGTAAATATATTGCTTATTATATATATGACTTTAGCAGCTTTCGAGACGCAGGACGTTTTGTGTAGAAATTCTCAGATTTTTTTTTAAATATTCAATTACAAAAATTTTAGAAAACTAGGATAACTCTTTCATTTTCTATCAATATCCTACAAGATATCTAGAATGAAGAAAGAATTTTTAATTGATATGCTTTATATTAAACAAATTTTCATATTTCTACTTCTAATTATTTTGGACAGAAACGAATATGGCAGATACATGGACGGAAAAGTCAGCAACATTATAAAAGTTCTCTTTTTTCTTTTAATGCACAAAGCTCTAACAATTGGGCCAGTGTAAATCAAACCATTCAAAATATGCAATTCCATGACAAAATATGCAATTAATAATTTATGGCAATATTAAAAATGCCAGCGCACTTGATAGCAAACATGTTCGTGAAAGTCGCCAAATACCCGCATAACCTTTTAAGCCACAACAATGTTACCTAAAACATTACAAAACAACTTAGTATGCACGTATATGTTTGACCTTTGTAATAAACAGATTTTAAGTTGAATCGAAATTTTACTTCATTATGTCCCTAACATGCCTTATAACGCATTAAAATTTACGACCTTGTAAAACTTCAGTGTTTTGTTGGTTTCACCTCATGACCTCTAGATGAACTGAATGGCCTCATCTCGGTTTGATTGCTCCTTTTTATCTTCGGTACGAAATACTGCACAATTATGAAGCGTCAAATATTATTGCTATTTTTTAAGTACTTATATTAATGCAATTAAACGTTTACACAGTTTATTTACATTTATATTAGTATTATAATATCGGTTCTCTGTGTTTACGCAGTTTATTTGCATTCATATTAGTACTATAATGTATGTTCTCTGCCTATTTTTGATTAGACACATTTTCTGAAATAATTTTTAAATATTTCTTATGTAAATTAGCTTTCCCTTAATGCTTAAATACGATTACTTTTAATATTAACATCTTCATAACAGTACCCGACCTTACATTATCTCGGTAGAACAAACTCTCTTCATAAGAATTCACTGCAGATTTTCGCAGTCACAACTGGGCCATTCAGTAACCACTTAAATTTAATATTTACTGCTAGTGTCATGCTTACAGACTCTGGATAAGGTTTAGAAATTTAAATACGGTTGGAGTGAAGTCTGAAGTAATTCATCAAAATGAGATTATTTAAATAATTACACCACTAAAATTATGTTAAATCAGTAAGTTTTAAAATTAAAATATAAAAATGCGATGAAAATAAACTACATATTCAACTTCTTCGGACTTAGGTTACTATTACAGTAACTTTTAATTAAAATAGTTTATTACAAGTCGATTACAACATTAAAAACTTAATCAATTTACTCAAGATTCAGGGGAGGAAAATTTCATTCTTTTAAATGAGTCTTATAGTAGATTTAACTTTTATTATATGTTCAATAAGTCATTTAGTTATATATAAAAAATGTTAACAATCAAAAATATTCATAGGAAAATTTTGGAGATAGCAAATAAAGTGCTTCTTTTTTATTTCAGATATGACCTAGGATATCATTTAAAACTATTTTATTCACAAAGTTTTAAAATAAATTGCGGAAAACGTCCACAAATAATATGTTGCAGCTTCTATTTCTGAAACAGCTAATGTCAAAAATATAATAAGATTATGTGCCGTCATAGTACGTCTGGCAGATGTGAAAGATCTAAATTTTATAACATTTTTATATTGGAACATTTTTGTGTAAACGAATTGAAAACGAAAAAAGCAAATATTCCAACAGTGGTTTATAATAAAATATTACTTTAAAATTATTATTTTATTTTTATGTGGCAATTTATCGCAGAAGTATTTCTTATCAATTTATTGACAATATAATTTTAATTTTATTGTACTGTTTACCGACAAGACGCAAAGTTGGCTGAATAAAGTCGGAAAGAACCGAGTGTACGCGAAGCTAGCCGAATGACACATCGCGACATACCATCAGAGCGTTTCTCCTGAACGTAACTCCTATTCAAACGTGTAGTGAAATGTTTCACATCAAAATAGCGTTAATTGGAAGATAAAGTTAACCTAAAATATAACCATGATTCTAATTTTCATGGCTTTTCCGACACTATAACGATATTTTACACTTTTAATGTTTGTAAATAGTTTTATACAAATACTGCATACCCTTAATTTTTATATATGCTTAAATGTGTATGGAACCCTTGAAGTACAAAATATGATCATGCTAAACAAGTCATTTAAAAAAAAGTGAAGTTGCAAATTGAGTGTTTGAGGAAACAATTATGCTTGCGTGCCTGTTTCCGAATTAGGCAAAAGGAATTCCTTTCTTCTATCTGCTTATTTTTCTTAATACAACAGAAAAACTACTGAACCGATTTTAATAGAAATTTTACTGAGAACTTGATTATTAAAATCTAGGTTAATTTTTGTTGTGTTCGAATATTCCTTAATTTATTGGCATTTAAATAATAAGAATTGAGAGCGCGAGCTTATTAAATGGTGAATAGAAGTTATGAAGACTGGCACACTGATTCGGCTTAAGAGTCAAACAAGAAATAAGTGATATTTATTCCAATCAACGGAATTGTTTATTATAGCCCGCGAAATAATATGTATATGTATTAAATATTTACAAATCTTATTGATGACTTAAGAAAATCTACCGATAATAGTTCTTTATAAGTTTGTAAAGCAATCATTGTTATTTTTATTCTACAGTTATCCACTGATAATTTAAAAATATATATTAAAGTTATAGTTCATCGAAACAAAATGAAAGCGGTGAATGATGAAATGAAACCTCGCTAAATTATCTTAGAAGAGGGGAAATTATGTATTGACCGCTGAATTCATTCTAAATAATCTGCTCATTTACCAATAACTTAACTAATAAACTTAGTTAAGTAAAACGCGTCCGGTTTTTTTTTAATTTCGCAATTCATTTGAAAAAAGATATAGTCCGCAACTCAAAACATTAAGATAGAAAGGAAAGTAAACAGGATTAAGATTATTAGATGAATGTTCATAACGCAATATAGGTAACATTTGTATATTTAAGTGCATTTATTGTAACAATTGAAGCTACGAGGCATTATTTTATATACACGCTTTGAGAACAGAAAACAAATTATTTGCGATTATTTTATTACCAAGCCATTCATAACAATTTGCCATTCTAGAATTTTTTTCTATATTTCCATGTATACATATTTGTAATATCTTCATACTATTGTTTAATATTACTATAACCAAGTTCGTAGCCAAGAACATAATGAAAGTATAATACTTCCCTGATTTCTTCGTGCCCGAATTTTTTGTTGGTATAAGAATTAACAGACTGAACAAATAAATTAAGTACGTGAACTGGGATTCAATTTCATATTTCTGTATTAATTTAATTTTACAATAGAGAAATTAGATATATTTATGCGCCGTGGTGTGTCGCGTTGATCACATGACCTTTGACAGGGTGGCATCACAGATTTCCGGATTCTATTTTTGAATTTCCCGTGGCGATTATGGTATGGTGAATAAGTTTCCCGTTTTACGTGAAATCGTATAGAAACAAGCAAATATACGAAGCTGTCCTATAAATTTGTATAACTTAAACAACTACGAAGGAACTAACCAAATTATATCAGCCAGTAAATGAGTATATAATGCAGAGTTTATTTTCAAACGAATTTTTTTTAAAAGCCTTAGCCCGTTCGCTGCTCTGCTACTGACTGTACCTTTATAAAGTAAGGTATAATATTTTAAACTACTAAAGTTAAGTTTATGTAATAATTATTAAAGAAATAAATGTTTGAAACCAATCCAAAATATTTTACTGTCACATGCTATAACAAAATTAAAAAACCCAATATTCGTATAGGTTTCCATAAATATTACAATTGAATCTGAAGATAAAATCGAACATTATGCACATCATTTCAATTATTTTACAACGATATTTAAAAGCTAATAATAAAAACTCTCTATGTTTTGATAATCGTTGTTAAAATCATTGAAATTTTGAAAAGAAAATTTCCTAATTTTATAACTTACTAAAAGCTTATTCGCACTGATAATATTATTTCAGATCCCTGTTTAAATATTAAAAGATATATACGTTTAGTGCATCGAAAACAACGAATATGTCCAATACTTATCATAACAAATTTGCACAAAAGCTTGAACACTTTTTTTTACTGTGGCTTAATCATATTCCATAATACTCCATAGAAATAATTATAAAAATTCTTACGTTTTGTACACAATGTTACAAAAAAACGTGTTAATAAATACATCTAAATAAACTGTTAACAAATAATTAATTACAAGTGAATTTAGCATCTCAAATATTTTCAAACATTAAGTAATTCAAAATATCGCCCCATTGCACGATTCAAATAATGAAACGGGATAGAAATTACGAAAACTCTCCCACACGATTTTATATTAAAGGTACAAATAAACGAAAAGTTCAACAGTTTGCAACTAATAAATTGCAAAAGGCGATAGCGTAAAACATCCAGTATTCAGGAGCAAATTAGGAGCGAATAAGGTGACGGTGTGACTGAACTATCGGTCTTAAAGCGCATTAAGTTGCCGATTACAGATAAAAGGGGATTTCACGAGGCTTTTGCAAAGTGTAAAGAGGCAAATGAAAAATTTTAATATTTCTGTGAAAAATAAATTCTCTCAGAGCAATAATTATTAGCATCTTCAATTCAAATATTAATATCTCGAATAAATATAATTTAAAGCGATTGAGTAAACGATGCAGCATTAGCTCATATTGTCCAACTAAATAGTGTAGTCGAAACGTACGACACAAAACTGGCCATATAAATTGTAATAATTATCAATATTTACCATGGGCTTTTTGTAGATTTTTAAACGTGCATTTAAGATAGCTATTGTGGTTTAAAAGTTTAAATGAAAAAACTTCGACTAATTTTACTTTGAACAGTACTCATTACGTGCATGTTTTAAGTAAATATCACATAACTTAAGTATATTTTACCACTATAAGGTCTAGAATATTAAAAGTTTCAGGTCGTTGTGGATATTTCCTTTTGCGTCCATTTTTAGAAAAGAAAATATATGTAATAATTTATCTTTGAAAATTAAGATTTGACAAAAACTTTTTTGGGATTCCATTCTTCACTAAGGGTTAGAAAATATAAAATGGCCAATCTATTTATGTGTCCAATTTTCATAGATATGCAGAAAATACAAGTTCCGAGCTTTTCGACACAAATGGGAGTTTAAAAAAAATAAATAAATAAAAATAAAAAATCCTTTGGGATCTAAACATTTGTCATTTTTATTTAATTTCAGTAAAAATCCATTTTACATAAATTACTTTTCGGACATCGTACAGTAATTTAAATATATTATCTGTGGCATAATTGTCTGGTTATAAAATATATAATATTTATATTTCAATACATCAAGACTCACAAAAAAGTATAAAGTTTGTATCTTTTCTTTTATGCCTCCATCATGAACATTGTGAGGTAAATTAAAAGTGCTAACTTGTAGTGTCGTTTTGAAAATTTCACCCCTTTGTTATTTCTTAGCGAATTAAAAAAATTAATTTTATAATTATTACAACAGATGGAATTACCGGTATTAATCTTAGAGATAGCTTAGTAATCTATACACGTAATAACATTATAAATGTTGCGTCATCTTACATTTTTTGCATTATTTTTTTATAAATAATTTCAATCTACAGATACGCCAATTCCGCAGTTATACCATATGTAAAGATATTTCTGAAAATTTACACTTAAGAAATTATTTATAAACTAGCGTGACCCGTGCGAAGTCTTCGCATTATTTATTCCATTACGAAGCTCAGATGACAGATCAAACAAATATTTTACTAAAATTGACATATAGAGGCGCAAGTATCAAAAGCATTGAGCTAAAGCGCCACTTTATTTATACGTGAGTGGATTTGAAATTAAACAAAAATTTTACCGACCGTCAATCATATTGACGTTGAGCCGTTAGATGGCAGCATTGCTGTTTTGTGTATATAATTTTAATAATTAATTAATTTGCAAAAACAATAGCAATAATCAATTTTTTAGTTGTGGATGTCGGTAGAGCAAGCAATTATCTATAAAATGATATATAATTTATGTGGATTAGTTGTGAGGTTTTTTCTAAAAAGGGAGAGTAACATCTTAACCTTAGCGTATTAATATATATGATGCTGATGATGATGATGATGATGATGATTATGCATTGTTCTAACATTCCAATATTCCGATTGCAACGAAAACATCTTTAACTTCTGAGTTCAATTTTTATTTCATTTATTTTAAGTGTGTATCAGTATGGATTTTTATAGAATACCTAGTTTTACCTAATTATCGGTATTTTAATTGGACATTTAATTGGGAAATTTTTTTGTAGTAAGACATGACTCTTAAAACAATTTATAATTTTGTGAGGTTTAAAAATAAATAATTAATCTTCTAGATTTCCTACGCTCTTTTTGTATAGGAATCGCTGTTATTTGAGAGGTAATACCAATTCGAGGGGAAAATCTCACGAATTATGCATTCCTTACTGATGCAATTCGCTTTAATTATTGGCTTATACTCAATGCGGTTCTTTTTTAAAACCGACATCAAATGATTTCCATTCGGAAAATGACTGCTAACTTTTACCAAAGGCTAGTAACTTCTGCACGTCATAATACGTAAAACAAAATTTGCACAGTATTCCAGCTACCAAATCACTCCATGGAAATATCTCTTATTTTTTTTAAATTCTTCACTTTCATAAAAGGTAAAAATATAATTCGAGGAGTGATTAATGTGACGCTAAATCATTATTATAGCTTTTGCTTCCGATTTATGACTTCTTGTAATTTTTTTCCAAAACATTACACAAGTTTGCGGCATAACGAATAACATTTTACTTAAATTATGTTGTTAATGGATAAATTGCATGTAAGTACGGAGCATTATTTAGTGTAAATTCATTATGAATTCAGGGTTAAAATTTATCTGTGCAAGTCTTAATTGCGCATATAATTCTGTTTTCAATACTTGTACACAAATACACTGGAAAAACTGTCTCGAGACATAGTTTTTGGTTACTTAAGGGAAGGTTGATAATCAAATATTTTGAATTACGGTTTCAGTCGTTTGTATTCTAACAAATATTTTTAACTACAAGCCGTTGCATAAATACAAAGCTTAATATTTTAATTTAAATAGTGCTAATAAACTGCAGCCTGAACTTTCACGGAAAAGGTTAAAAATGCTTAAATATTTTTATACGTTATGCGGATTACGGAGAATCATTAACGTCTTTGATTTTCAGTTTATCGGGCACGCTAATTTTATTAAGTGAAAAATTAGCTAAGATTTAATTGATTTAACTTCTCTTATTAGTTATTATCAGTTAACATAAATATTGCTTAAAATGAATTTACGGTTTATAGTTGGTCTCATAGATACCGATTGAAATTATTATGTATGAATCTTATTTGAGTTTGATTAGTTTTAAAAATTTGGTAACATATTTATTAAATACCTAAAGCCACTCAAAAAGAAATTAGAAATAATTACCCGGATTCAACCGTTCAATTTTATTAATAGAAAATTTATTTCCATTTTTTTTTAAATTTAATACAAAAACCTTATTCAACTGATATGAAACTTTCAACATCGCATAACTCACAATATTAAAATAAATTTACGTCATATAATAAGCCCTTTTAAAACGTATGGATAATAAGTAGTGATATGACAATGACAATTAGTCCATTTTTAATACAAACTTTTAACCTATTATGGGTATATTGAAACAACATTTGAAAATATTGTAAATAAAATAAAATATACCAAAAATTCCACGTTTTATATACCCAATAATAAAAAAATTGCTTGTTAGTTACTCTATACACGAATTGTTTGGTAACTACGGAAGTATTTTTAAGTTAACAAGTCAAGGTTGGTACGGGCAACTAATTATTAGAAATTATTGAAGCCATACTAAGGATCATTACCTAAAAACCTTAAAGGGCGCTTTTTACATCAATTTGATTTAATTTCGTTGTATTGGTATAAAAACTATGAATCGCGATGTTATAATTTTTCAAATATGAATAATATTTTACTCCTGGGAAAATATAGTATACTAAGTATTTACGTTATAAAAAATTAATTGTTAATATTTCAATGGAGGTACTAAATACTGCGTGAAATATACTGCGTCAAACTGCGTGAAATATAATTTTTAATTGTACCTGATTTCTAATGTCTGCCTGCTAGAAACGAGAGAAGAAAAATTGTTCCACATAAAGGAGCTACTTTATGTGGAATAATTTTTCTTACGTACTAAAGAGTGAAATAAGTTTTTATTTGTACAGACAAAAGTATTGTCACCTTATTATTAGAATTATATTATATTGACACCTTGTTACAAGATTATAGGCTATCGATATTAGAAAGTTTACAAAATCATTTATGAAAATGGGCAAACCAACTGAAAATCGATCACTGTCATCGCAGAATCTCCTTCTCTATATCGTCAGTGACGTAAATACTCCGCATTAGTCATGTATTTTATTAGTATACTTTAGTTAACGATGAACGACATATTTGGAATTTTCCTAGCTGTATTATAAAAGAGATTGTGGGGTACAACAATTTGTCATTTTCTGTTGATATATATGCTTGAAGTTAGTACTAGCATGTAGATCGAACTTGAATAGTTTTTGAATCATTGTACTATAAACATTAGGTATAAGGAAGAGTTGAATTATATATTTTAATATTTATTGATTATAAACTTTATTTAAAAAAAGAAAATATTTTATAATACAGCAGTTGTTTTGTAAAAGTTATTTCACGGAGAGAATTTTTACACCCTTTGTAATATCTTTTAGTTTTTATCTGAGTGAAAAAAAAGTTTTTAAAAGTGCATAAAATTGCAAGTTTCATAAATGATGATTTATTACGTCAATTTTATATGAACAGATAATTATTTCCATGTCAAAATAAGTTGGCTTTCAGCCAAAGGTGAAAGCCAACTTATGAAGTGAAGAAACTTGTTTTCTTTATATAAATCTACTTTCTTTCAAATAATCTTTTATAAACCACTAGATGTTATACAATACAACTTTTTATACACAATAAAAGTTTTTAATATTTCTCAAAATGTAAAATAGATCGGTTAGAAATACTTTTAGTTATATTAAGAACTATTCCACAAAATATAATTTTTAGGGAAATGCTGTTTTAAATTGCATTGATATTAAGGTAAAAATAACATTTTTATATCGGAAGAAGTAACTGTTAAAATATTCGGTAGATTCGTCATGTGGGTTTTTTAAGTAGATCTGCATGGAGAGAGGCACACTCGTAGCGAACGTGTTATTTTAATAATACGGGAGCTTTGAATCTAGTATTAAAAATAATGTTCATGAACACTTGTGAGCTGAATATAAAGGAAAGAGGCAGAGTAAGGGATTGTGTGTCATTGTTAGGTTTAAATACTTGTTTACGTGTGAGCCAATTTTTACACAGCATGTGTGTTTACATATTTAATATTTCGCATTATCTCGTATTATTCGTATTTAAAGGCATTTTTTCATATATTTTCGTTTTCTGATGCCACATATGATACGATAATGGACCAGCCTGTTCGTACTGACTTTTCTGAATTTTCTTGTTCTTTGGGTTTTTAAGCTTTATTTGGATGTAAGTAGAAATAAATTAAGTGTGTTAGTTATATTTTATTTTTTCTACACTAGAGGCTGAAGCAGAATTTCTGTTCTTTTTTCTTTTATTGATAGTCCACTTTGTATCACTTAATCGTCTTCCTAATTCAAAAAGTGTTATGGTTGACAAGATTGGAGAATATAGACTTAATCACAAAATGGTAATACAATGTGTAAAGATTTTGGGGCAAATCGATGACGAATTTTGAACAAAATATTGGGCGTTTAATTAATAAGACATATTTCTCGTTGTAATATTCCAAAGGAGCCAATTCGATCATTGTAATTTATAAAATTATATAAGACTCATGCCAATGTTTTTAAACTTCGATTAAAGGCACGCAAAGGGAGATTCATTTATGTTTTTAAGTAAAATAAATTAAATACTTAAAGTCCAGTATCCTAGAATGAAACCATGTCTTAACTTAATAATGAAAATTTAAATGCTTTATTTTTTTAACACAAATTATTCTACTATCTCTTTCAAGCAAACAAATCTATAGAGTTATTCTATTATTAAATTTGAACGCGGAGACTTGCCAGTTTCAATGAGCGTAAGAAACTGTCTAAAACTTTTTCCCGAATTCCCGTACCAAATAATTGTCTTATTAATTAAACGCCCAATACTTTGTTCAAAATCTTGTCATCGATTTGCCCCAAAATCTTTATACATACCATTTTGTGATTAAGTCTGTATTGTTCAATCTTGTCAACCATAACACTTTATGAATTAGGAAGACGATTAATTGACAATATAAATAAACGTATCTATCAGAAAAGGGACAAATTTTCTGATATTTAAAACATACATTATTTGAAACATATATTACGCAAATGTAATTGTTGTAAATCCTCCTCTATATTTTTGGATATGACTTTATACTAACGTGCGACCAAGATATGCTTTACAAAGAATTAAATAGATTTTAACTATGCTTAGCTCAAAAGACACCGATTTGCAGTAGTATTATACAAGAATAACAGTATAGTATTTATTGCTCTACACTCAATAAATACTGTACTATATTTCAGATTTAAACATCTTTAAACTTTCTTCTTAGGATATACTTATGTATAAAAAAACCTATAGTCTGATAGATAGTGATGGCACTTTAGTTATTGAAGTGGCAATATAAATGCGTCGTTAGGTTAAAAATAATGTAGTTATACAAATCATCTAGTTTACAATTATAAAATTAAACATTAATGCCCATTGCTAAGGAAAAAGAAGGCGCTAATAATCGATTAAACAAATCGTTTAAAAATTAATAATTTTTTACAAAATTAAGGTATAATTTTAACTTTTTTGTTATGGATATATTTACTACTCTTCAAATGCAAAAACTACCAAAAATGAATTGAATTTTGTACATTCGCGCAGAAAAAAATACATTAGTATTTTAATTATATGTACAGATTTCATATTGATACATGATATTGAGATCGGTTAAAATAAATAGAATACACCCTACAGTAACCCATACACAATTTAATTATTCGTAATCTATACATAAAATAAATTTGTGAAGGTGGACAGGTCACCTTATAAATACGTCACCTTATACATATATATATATATATATAAATTGAAGATATTTACAATAAAAATAAAATTACGGGATATGCCCATAAATAATTTTTAATAAACCTAATAGGACACAAATGAATACTTCTTTTAATTTGGTTGATTTTTCTGTTGGTCTGTTTCTTTTTTTTAATTCGTTTACATTGCATTAGTACAACAAGAACAAAAAATATCTAAATTATCGACGCGCAATAATTACAAAACTACCGTGTACCTATATACATCGATAAATGGCATTACGTATATTTTCAATCGCACAACGAAGTTTTCCACTCGAAAATATAACAGCGAAATGAGCGTGGCCTGAATTAAAGTTTGTAGTGGTGTGGGAGTAGTAGGTGCTTTGAGTAAATAACTCGAATACGGGCGGAAGCATGAGAATATATATCACAGAGGGTCGTTTCCGGACATAAATTTTTTCGACGTTTTATGTATTCGTTTTAAGCTAAAATTAGCTTAAAGGAAAGTCAGTCAGTAAGCTTAAAACGTTTCATCAATTTGAATGACACGTACGTAACAGTGCAGACTTAATATTAAATACTAAAGTGAATATGTGTTAATGGAGTAAAAATAAACCAGAAATTGAAAATATCATTTATCGTTATACAATTATATTTAGTATTAAACAATTCATACAAAATTAACGACGTTAATTGCAGCTAACAAAAGTCAGTATGTCATTTGTCATTTAAAAATGACAAAACAATGTACAACATCACTCAATATTCAAAATATATGATAAAATATCCCTTCAATAATGAATAAAGTAACAGTAACAATCAAACTAATAATTATTACATTGACTTGAGTTGGTCTAATCTAAGCAATCGTATTTAACTCTAACTTTCAATGTATCCTTCATATTTTCAAACTCTATTTTCTGCAAAACTTTTGTAATAATATTAGCACACTTAGTATTAAACATACATGATAAATATGCGCCTTGGCTTAATTACGATTAGTTCTTTGGTGAGTTTTCCATTTTAGACTCGAAGTCTATGATTATATCTAATAGATATTAAACACGATATGTTTCCGGATCCTTTCAACATGAAAGGGTAGGCAACTCATACTTGTTCTCTATCAGGTTTACCGGAACATAATTTTCCTTTACGATGGATTTTGAGAAGACCCCGTCTCGTGATTAGCTTTTCCATACTTTTTAAGTAGAATTTTCTTATATTAACCTTTAGTATTATAGATATCCAGATTAATTTTACAGCAGCTCTTCATTTCAATTGGTTTGTCGTCTTCCATTTATATTGTCTTGAAAGACGACGCTCCTCCGCTTCCTTGCTGCCCATTGCAGCGGCTATTAATTTTTTAATGCAAAATTTAATTATGCTTTGTCATATACATGTAGATAACTAAGTCTATGTACCATACTTTGGTGTCATATGTTGAATCTGTCAAAGTAGTGGTGTACAAGCGTTTTCATCATTGAATTTTCTTTTTTACTCAGATCTGTATTTTACTATTATATGATCCAAGATATTGCAATTAATGCAATGTTGTCTTTTCTTAGAACTAATTTTATTTCCTTCAAAATTACTGTCTATTGCGAAAACCTTCGTATTACTGTCGGTTGGTCTATTGGTTTTTAAAACATTCGCTTTAATCGTATAAGCATTCACTACTCCAATAAAGTAGTTTTATTTATTTTGTAACTTCGCAAAAAGTATCATACACAGGTTTGTAAATAAATCCACTTGGTGTATTAGACCTAAATCGTTAATAGCATGTACCAATTTATTCCACACCTTCGTAATCCGCGCTCCTAGAATATCAACGAAGTTCCTTATATCTATTAGTGAGATAATATTTGTTATTGCTTCCTTATTGTCTTTTAGATCGATACGATCTTTATTTCTAACGAAATTCCATAGTCATTCATATTGCAGAAAAGTTTTCAAGGTGAATTTCCACGTAAAATAATTTTTGCAACCTGTTTTTGCATTTAAGTAAAGTAAAATAATAGTTTAACGCCACATTTCCTTGCTTATATCATTATTATTAGTTTGACAATTGCACGTTTGTAAGTTATACCAATTTGAGAGATTTCGTAATTTTTAATTGTTGCACTATTTTTAGAATAGGATTTCTGGAACCATAATCTGTTTTCTGAATACTATTGTTGAATTAATATTGAGTTAATATAAACATTTGTGTGACTCTTAAGATATTCCTTATTGAGGAATCCGGACAAATAGCCATCATAACTCTATTTGTCCTAGAGGAAAAAATCCGGTGATTGAGTTACGGTTTTTATGTATCCTGTGACATGGACAATTAGGATTAGAGAGAATAGACGTCTTTCCATAATCTAATATTTCAAACAATTTTTTAAAGGTCCACAAGCAAACGAATTATGGACAACGTGACAAGATACATATTTCGATTCTTGCTTTTAAATCTTTTACTAATACGAACTTGTATAAAAGGTCTATGTTGTGAAGTATATTCGGCTATTGTCGAATGCAATTATTTGGTGCTATGCGTTATTTCAAATTGTTCTTATTCATAACTATATACTTTCAACGTACTTGTTACGATCATCTCTTTGCAAAATCCCAAGAAATTACTCTTAGAAGGAAATTATGTTGAAACTTCAAACATTTTTCCCGCAGATATACCTGGTCACTAACTCGATTGTAATAATGCTATTTGTTGGCGATAAGCAAAAAAGTTGTTAAATTCACTATTCTCATGAAATGCATAGACCTAACTGATGTTTTTCTGTAAGTTTAATTGAATAAATACCTAAATACATATTTATTTAGGTAGCATTTTATCAACCAAACATTGCAATTAAGAGAATTTAAAAAAGAGGTAATTCTCAATTCGATTCGTGTATATTTTTTCTCTCTTACAGACGCAATGATATAAATAGAAAATGAGTTTGGATAAGACCCACGTAAATATAGTAATGATGGACTACGGAAATATCCCACGGAACTCTTCAACAGATGAGTGTTCAAGGCCACTTGGTATAATTTAAAAACAAGTTTAAACTCATTTGTCTTATCTTTATAAATATTACAGTTTTAGATAGTGACCAGTGGCTGATGATAGGGCTAAAATGTAGTGTCAATACGGCTTGATGACGAAAAGTAGATTATGTATACAAAAAGTAGTTTGGACTCGTTTCACAATCTTGGCGAGTCCTTTGGGCTTAAGAGGTGATCAGGGTTAGATAACGGAGATGAAATATTGAGACCGGAATTCCTTTGCAATAAGGAATAGACGTATCATCATGTATAGCCTTGTTTGACTTTTTCTTAGTAATTTGGGACTTCTGATAAAAATTTCTAATGGTGGATATGACATTCACCGAGTTTGCAATCGTTTGACTTATCATAAATAAGGAGGCTTCTTAATGGTAAATGGCTCGGAATGGCTCCTAATTTTGGCACAAATGTCTTGTCTCACGAGCCTTTTAGTCTCTAGAAGTGGACTGGGTTTGATGATGGAGCGCAAAGATGTTGACGGGAGACTACTCGTTAGTGAACAGTCTAATGGGGTTTGGCTTGTCTATTAGTAGGTAGGTAAGTATGTAAAGGTATAAACTGACGCATGAAATAAGTGTACATAAGGTAAATATGTTTATATATTTATATATATATATATATATATATACATATATATATATATATATATATATATATACATATATATATATATATATATATATATATATATATATATATATAAAGACATGAGGTAAATATGCGCAAGTATTTAAGAGGGTATGAAACAATGTTTATTGTGAAAATGAGAGATGAAAATATAGACGGATAAACATGTTTCATTAAATATAAAAATTGTTTCATATGTTTACAAAAATTCTTAGTCCTTTTATTGAAGCCAATATGCTTCAATAAAATGATATGAATTTGTACTAGTAATAAAAAGAATTGATTTCAGTGAAGAGATTAATGAGTTTATCAAAAAATATATAGCAAGGCACGATACATATCGGTATGGAACTATATATATCGGTATGTAACTATATTTGTTTTTTTTTTAATCCTCAGTATCAAATTCACCCTAAATTTTAATAAATATTACTTTTATAGTTTTCTTAAGACACAGTATTAAAAATTGTATAATTAAATATACTATTTCAAAATCTATGATTTCTATCAACTTTTGAAATTTATGTAAAATTAACAACTATCATTTAAAATCGTAATAAATTTATTACAATTGGTGACAATATGTAAGTTTCAGATCATCTAAACCATAACCTAGAACTTAATTTAGGCATAAAAAGGAGAAAAGTTGAATTCGCTCCAGTACAATATTGCCTAAGTGGTAGCTTCCTTGGAAATTTATAAACTTTACCTTAATGTCAAATTTTATTAATGCCAGAATGTCTTATTAACTGTAAAGGTTGCATATATGTTAATAAACCATGCATCATCCAAACATAAACAAATTATTTACATTTTAAAGTCATCTAAACGGCACTGTTTCTCAACATCATACTAAAATAACTCTTTTAATCTCAGTTTTTTGCTTTTTTTTACATCAAAATAGACAATCGCTTACAGTTATACTCTCATTTCAAAGTGGTTTTTCTATCACACTTTTTTCCTTCATCAACTGAGAATATATGTGCGGTGGAACGCTCAACTCTATCCAACTTAAGGAATGAAAATGAAATGGAATGCCAAAAACTATTATATATGATAATTTTATATTCTAAAATGAATTGTGAAAGGAATTATATCTTAAACGTATAAAATTGGGTACTTGTCATAACGTGTGGAGTATTAACTAATACACTAATCCTTAAAGATGAAATAATTGCTGGCGTTTTAAAACGCATTTTGGTTGTATGTGGTTTTATTATTGATTAAAATGATTTTCATTCTAGAATTCCATTAATTACGAAACAATATACATCCACAAATTCGTTTTCAAAACGCAAGCACTTATCTTACTCCCATTGCTAATCATATTCGACATTTCGATATAAAAACCTTTTAGGATCTTATGTTGAAGCTCATTGCAAAACGCATTATTGTAACTTTAAACATCAAAGAAAATCCTCTATGTCACAAGTAATACAACCCGCGTAGCCATGCCAATATATAAATATCTACCGGAACAAATCGTTTGAAGCAAAAAGGCACAGAGAAGTGAATCGTAAATCACAAAGTTGATTTGGCTATTTGTGTATCTATATCCGTTTGCAGGCTGTGCCATCTAATTGGGATCAAATTGTTTTATATTACAATTTAGTAATTTGGAGTTATGTGTCCATAAATATTACAGCGATAAATTTTCTAACATCAAGAATTTCTATTTTCTTTCATTTATTGGGACGAATTTCCTTATGGTACTTTACACGTTTGGCGAATGAAAGCTAGCCCGAAAAAAATGTAGGGTTTCGACCGCTATATTTGCTACAACACAAATGTATAAAATTTCGATCTACAGTTTTACAGTATAAGCGTTTGTGTCTTTACAAGCGTGTGTCAAATTATTTTTCTGCTGGCTTTCCAGTGTAAGCGAATCGTCTCCTAGACCGTGGCCAATTCTGTTTATGTTTATTTGCATAAAAATTATAAATGATTACTTCATAATTTTTTAAATACTTTAAATTGATAAATTGCAATAAATACTCCCTAAATATATTTTTTTTCTCTAGAAATTAAATTGCAAAGTGATTTTAAATTTTACTTAATTATTTTAATAAAAAGAAAATAAAATAGTAATAATAAAAATATGACAGATGAGTAGTACACCACTTTATTTTTCTGCTGGTTTTCAATTGTAAGTCAAACAGAAAATAACATATAGGAGATAAGATAATAGAAGAGAAGATGATGATGATATGAAGATAATATATATAATATATAGCGAAAGGAATTTTGTACTAACCTGGTATCCCAAGCCACCTCTCGTACATTTTTTTAAATCTTCTCTCTTTTCACTTTCTAGGTCACACTTTATAAAATCTCGGGCTGAGTTTATGGCAAATTGCTTTATTGTTCCATAATAAACAATATTTTGCTCTATGGATGTTTTATTAATCAGATCTGAATGTGATGCAGTGGCCTCGAGTGCAACAATTTGCTCCGATAGCTGTTTAAAGTTTAGAACGCCTCAGTCTTTATTATCAAAACTGCTTTTGTCGCAGATATGGTATAAGCAAAAATGTTTTATTGTCTAATGGATCTGCTAAAATAATATTTTGTGTTTAAAATTTATTCATATTTAATTTACATTGATTGAAATATTATTCTTATAAGATGAAGCTTATAAAAAATTGGAAACTTAGGTTACATGCGTCACGTGACAGTATTGTTTCATATGTACATCATAATGCTTAAATGAACTGTGTTCAAAACTCCTTGTTCACGTAGCTAACTCTAAATGTATTGTCTTCCAAACATATATATGACATCTAAAATAAGAAAAGTTGCAGATTTCTATCTAAATAATAATCTTGAGTGATTATTACTCACTGAATTATGAGATTTTGTTGTGGATGGAGTTTTTCTTAACTTCAATTTATTAATGTAATTATTATTTAATGTAATTGAAAAGTTCGGATATTAATTAAGAGGTCAAAACGTATAACGCATATGTATATATGTGTATGTGTGTGTGTGTGTGTGTGTGTGTGTGTGTGTATGTTTGATGTTTTACGTTCGAAGAGAATTCCTGAATTATTACAAAGATTTCTTCACTTCTAGTACAGCTTAAAACTGCCTTTTATTGGAGCCCGGGTAATAAGTCAAAATCCAATTTTTTTATTAATTACTTTTTTTCGGTCTTCAAGATTTAGGTATTTATAAACTCTTAGTTAATTTTTTTAATATTTATATTATTTGTAACGTTACATTAACACACCTTAACCGTGCTCTGTCACTATAACTGCACTTTACGGTACTAAACAAAACACAATGACGTGTGAATTGATATACCTCATCAATATCCATTTTCGTTTTATAAATTGAGCTTAAAACTTAATTTTATCTCCCCCGCCGTTTGCGGCATACAAATTAAAGTAATTTAAGCTTCATTTTTCAATAAACCTTGCTAAAAATTAAATTACCTGTCACGGAATTCCATATGCACTTAGGTATAGAAAATTATTTACCAAACACCCTTACCGATTTTTCTTGCCTTTATGAGACCTCGTACATCCAATAAGAGTTAGAAAGTCACCAATATAAATAATAGAACTTATTTATTTGAAAATAAAAAATAACATTAATAAACCGGTTACAGAAAAGCTATTTTATAGGAGTACGTTTTTGTTCTATCTACTCCAAAATTACGTGAAAATATGCCATTTATTAAATTTAATAAAAATAATTAAAATTAAAATTTGTTTATATTATGACGAACAATAAAATTAAAGTGAAGAATAAGTTATGTTAATTAAACTTTTTATTACTAAATAAAGCACGAAAACACATAAACCCATTTACACGAAACACGAAATCCCATCTGTAGCTTGTCGAAATAAGTGCAGTTATTATAAAACTTATTTTTATAATTTTTTTTTTAATTTTAAGCTGGTACGACCAAAATAACTCATTTATTTGATTGTAACTTTAGATAAGAAAAATTATTTCTAACTTCTGTGAAGTACTTCGACTAATGCAAAGGGGTTCTATTATTTATTTTTTTCGATTTATGATTTTTTTGACTTAAATTGTATCGATGGTCTATATACTATAACCAAAATATAATACATTTTCTCATAATTATCTTTTTCTGTCCGTTTGTTCGACTATCACTCGAAAACTGCTAGACATATTTGAATAAACTTTTTACTAGAAATTATTGTTAGGGTTCAAATTAAAATTTAGGCTGCCTTTTTATATGTATTGTTTGGAATGCAATTAAATTTTCTTTTCATATTTTTAATAAAATATTTCTTAACTATCTTGGAATTCACTTCTTTGAGTTATGTTGCTTACATCGTATTATATTGAAAGTGGTTCGGTTAAGATATGTTTGTTTATATCAAGCCATGATGGATTAGGTTGAGTAACCTTGGTTTAGTGTTTATTGTGTCAGGATAGTTTGGATGGGATTGGTTAGGTTAGGTTTATATTATTATTTAATACAGTATTTTAATGAATAAGGTAGGAAAATTTATAAACTATATTTTCCAGGAAAGAACAAGTCTGTGCGGAGTGGGGTTTATACCATAGGAAAAGCTCTTTCTTTTTCTTTCCCTATTCTCTCACCTAACTCCGGCATTCCGTTTCTAAATTATATTCTGATCAAGGGTACTTTAAACATGAAGACCTTATTATTGAGAAAAACCCACAGAAAAATAAGAAACATATATACGTGAAGAAAATGTGGACAAATACTCTTATGTTATTAAAACATACTAGTCTCTGCCCACGTAAAATGTTACAAGTGTTTCGGAACTGAAAGTAATTAGGAATATCTTGTTGTCGACCCGCGTATAGTTGTTTATATGGACAGGGGACCTCAACATCTACATCAGTTTACTATCTTTATTCATTTATTTTCAGGATTATTCTATTGAAACTGCATTGCATTTACCTCTTTCTTTTTTCTTAGTTATTTAAATTGTAATTTTTCATCATCGCGAAATTAAGTTATTTTTCACGGTTTTCTCAAGTGCATGTAATATATCTTTTATTAATTATATATACTATAAATTATACTAAAAATTAATTATTTTATCTGTTCCTAGTGAATGAACTTTTACTATACATAAATTACTGTACATTAACCACTAATCAATAATGCCATTTTTTATTAAACCACATTTCTATTAAGCCGTTATTAGAACATAATAGTCACTTTTTCAAAATACATGTCGCATTTCAACACCCATTTTTTCCTTTGAGTTGAATATACTTAAAAATTCAGAGTTCGTCTTATCAACAATATCTCTCCTTTTGAGGTAATTATTTGTGGAAAACCTTTATTTGCCAACCAAAAATTGAGTTATTCTTAACTTATCAAAATATTTTATCGACTCAACGATAATTAGGATGTTTATTTAGTGAAATATTTAATCTATATCCTAAGGTCTAGTCGGATAGAAAGAAAAATTTGTTGACGCATTTATTAAAAGTATGCCATCATATGGGTATAATTTTCTCTATAGTAGTCCTTGTTGTATAAATACTTTGATTTATTATTTCCATCATGGACAAATCTTTTGTATACATTTCATTAATGACAGGCGATTATTTATAGAATCATAATGATTTTATATTAATTTATTAAAGGGCGAAATCCTCTTTTTTATTTCCTTTTCACAGTTTGGCACCTAAATTGATTATCCATTTAACATGAAACTTTCACTGTTGTATAGTTTATAATATGCAGTTTCATGCAAAAAATACAATAATGGTAATAAATTAAGAGAATCAAAATACGCCATATAAATTGAATTAAACATTTACATCATTCGCTATATTCAAAAAAATTCAGGTAATATAAAAATCTACAGAAATATTCCACGGTTTGTTTTGCTAAGTATTACCAATTTTACTTTATGAGAAGTTTACTGTTTCAAAATTGCAGTTCACAGAAGTAATTATGAGTCGGACAAAGCAAAATTTTACGGGTACATCAAAATTGTGTTTGATAGTTTTGACATGAAAATTAATGAGTTCTTTTAATAAAAATATAGATCGCTGCGCATAAGAAAAACGACCGTAGTGAAAACCTCTTAAAACTATTTTTTTGAACACGTAAATTTTATTTTATGACAAAGTTTATTTTTGATTTAGAAGCTTGTTATATTCAACTTAGAGGTAGTAAAAGAAATAATCAGTAATAGGTTAAATAATTTCCAAATATTATTAGTTCATTCGGAAAATCTTAGAATATCCGTCTTTAGCTAATCCACGCACGTAAAAGTGATATGTAAGGGTTTTTTTACAATTTTCACCACGTATTTTTATAAATAGAGGATATACAAGAACACGGAGAGATTTAAATCGAATAGTTAGATTAGGTTATAAAACATAAATTACAAAATAGTCGTACTACCAACGTAAACGCAACACAATATTGAAATACATTTTTGTATCATTTTGATGAAACGCGATGGACAGAAAAATGTATGTTAGCTTTAACACGGTAAACATTGACAATTTAAACATCAAAGTTGAGCATTGGTATGTATGGTTATGTGACTGCTTTCATCAATACAACACATGAGGGAAGCCGGCAATTTTACGTTAGAGAAAGGCCTTCTGTTTTTGTGTAAATACCCCAATAAACATTTGTCCGCAAAATATTTCATGAATAGACTCTGCAAAGACAAAGTTCGGCTAATAAATGTAATTATCGGTAATATATACGTTGTTGAAGAGTTTGAACCATGCGCGGACCAAATATCCGTTCACGAGCAAAAACTTGAGCGAGTCAACTTTTAACGAGTCAAGTTTTGTTGCCTAATATTATTATGCTCTTATTCTTTTAGTTTGTAGCGAGAGAATACTTCAGCGCATTTTACCACAGATTGGTTTTATTACGGCTTGGATATAGATTCGTCTGAATGTGAGAATTTTCTTTGTAAGTTACGCGATGAGGGTGATAACTTGAATTCGGACTATATGGGATTACCAGTATATTTATTCTCTAAACTGACACGTGATAATTATAATTTATCTTTGATCTTGTAAAGATTAAAATGAAATAGGCTTAAGACTCCCTGGCTTTTGGTATCGCCTATGATATGGGGATCATACATAACGTGTCTACATATTTCAATGTAAAAGTTAAGGGTTTGCATTTAGCAAAAAAAAACAAGTTTTAATAACTGTTAGAGCGACATTTTGCAAAGGATTATGGATTAGGGCATTAAGATCAAGAAAACACCAGTTTTTATACAGGTAGTTGAATAATAATAGTAAGAATATTTGGCAAATGCAGGCTTTAATTTTAAGGAAAAAATGACTAAGGCCCTTTCAGACGAAATATTCGGTTGAAGATTCGACGGTTAATGTCGTTAGGCTGCGGCTGATAATTAAGATATTAATTGATCGATCAACCTTAAACGCTTACATATAAAAATATCACGTCACAGTTCAATGGTAACATTTCAAAATCGGGTAACTGAAAGGGTCTCCGGTAATTAATATAAGTTTTACGATCGATCGATTTCAATTTTATCGATTTCGATCGATTAAAAGACTCATATTTTAGTTAACTAATCTATTCCTCATATAAGTATAATCAGTTTGTGAGGCAGGACAATACGGTTTACTAGAATTTATTCGCAAACAAAGAGAAAACTGTGAAAAAATTTGCAAAATGCTTAGGCCTTTGTTAATATATATATATATATATATATATATATATATATATATATATATATATATATATATATATATATATATACATATATATATTACAATGGAACTTTAATTAAAAATGGAAATTTAATTAGACAACCAGTCTAATTAAATTTGCATATACTTGTATACTTGGGAAAACACGAAAGTATAGTCTGTTTTATATATAGTAATATTCTTTAAAGTTCTTACCTTAAACTATCGTATTCCTTTATCAGTCTAATCAATAAACCCACGAATATTCTGAAAATGATTTTAAAACCTTCAATTCTGCATAGAAAAATTGAATATAATTTAATTTTAATATTTTGATACTCCTTTCTTCCAAAATTTTTAAGAGAAAAGTTTTTTATAAATATATTGAAGAGGAAAATGAATAAAATAATTGAAAATAAATATATTTCAAAGCACAATGCATTCTTTTAAAATGTGTCCTATAGCCACCGGAATATTTCTTTAGAAAATTAAAGTAAATGAAATAATATGCAATGAAATAATATTTTGTGATTAAATATAAAAAACAAGCAACCTAATAATCGATTATAAATATAAACCAAAGTTTTTAAAATGGCATCAGTTGAACAGTGGTAGACAAACTGTTTCTTTGGTTATTTTATATTGAATACCGAACATTAAAAACGCATGTTATTAATATCGCACTGTTTTAAAATACACTGTGCCAATTCCGACGAATCATGGCAAAAATAAAGTGGAACTATAACATGAAGTAAAACACAGATTCAAACAGTTAACTAGGTAACTGTTCCAATTTTTGGTAACCAACCTAAAATTCGAAAAGTTGGAATTCATTTTATGTCACTGTGTAAAGATCTGACAGTATTATTAATAAAGGCTCGCAGAATCATTAGCGTCACGTGATTTACTGTTTCCCATAAATATGCAAATTGAGAAAAAATTTCCCTCAAGATTGTAAGTGGTTGAGCCCGCAAAGGTCGTAATCGTAGTGTCCTTTGTGTGGCTAAGTTATTATGTTATCCTCGTTCAATCTCAAGTTATTGAAAAAAATTCTCCAGATTCTGAACGGTGCCATATTTTTCCCTTTCATACGGAGAAAAGACGTTAATTCACTTTCGATTTTCCCAGCCATGAGTAAAAGTAACAGTCTTAAATGTAAGTGAAATATATATTTCTTTGGTTGTTCCACCTAAATTTATACGAAAAATCGTTTTTTTACACATAATGACTATTTTTACAATACAGAATATTTCACTAACTCTAGATGAAAAAATAAACTTTTATTCTAGGCAAGAAATATTTTCCTGAAATATTTTAGATCTATAAAAAATAAAGACCTTATTTATATTTGAAGATGTCTTAGCAGCTGTTGGTAAGTTATAGACCTTTTAGTATGGAATAAATTTATTTTATACAGAAATAGTCATAAGAGATGTTTTCAAAATTAATACAGCTTAGATGTTTATCGAGTATGTCCTCATGACTTTGTTAATTTTGTTGGAGAGAAATAATCAATTTAATGGTTAGACTTGGCAAATGCGGAGGACTTCTCAATAATGCCTTTAATTTTTAATACCTTTATATTTGATAATCGCTTTTGATATGTGAATTCTTATCAATTCTTTTAGAAGAGAATGTAATTGTTTTCATTAGGTAAATCTGCTTATTATCATATTTCCTTGTAATTTTTTCTTAGGGAAAAAAGAGAAAAGAGTACGAAATATTTCATTCAAATGTACATTGGACACTAAAATAATTGACTTATTTTCTAATAATAAAACTAAAAGAGAAAACTTCGATTGTTAGTTGACAGAAAAATTATGATTTAAAAAAAATATATAATTGTCCAATGAACGCAATAATAATCTTATTATTGAAGTAAATATAACATTTAAAATAAATGATAACCTTTGTTGAGCAAAATTTCTTGAAACCAATTAATATACTGAGAATACTGAGAATATTAGTTAATTATTGGTGGGGTTGGTAACATTTATTTGAGATGAGCAATATTTGGTAACTAAACCAAATATTTTTCATCATTACTTATAAAATATTTTTGGCTATGAACGGTGCTTAATTGTCTGTAGATATTTTCTCTCAATAATTTTTAACCTTTAATACACCAATTTCAAGTTCTTTAAATACTTCATATTTACGCGAGGTGAACATATAAAAATCATATTAATGTTATTAATATTTAATAAGTGTTTACTGCAACTTAATAGTAGAGTCACGACATTATATTTGTATTTAAAGCCTAGCAGGTGAGTCACGAGTGTCTGAAATTTCGGTATAAAATGGGATTTGGATTAGTTTGAAAAAAGATACCCAGCAGTAAAGGTACTGATTGAATGTGTTTGAAAGTGATTGTTTTTGGAAATTTTACATATTTCCTAAAATAGTCAATAACATTTTTATAATTTACACAAATTAGAGACCTATATTTTTTTCAATACCTTTGAGACGAATTAGAAATAAGGTAAAGGTAGTATTTTGAAAGAAAAAAAGAAGTTTTACCTGAAACTTGAGAAAGAGAATGAAAATGTATATAGAAATTATAAGTTGCAGTCAGTACTATTAGTAATAAGTAATTGTCTCCAAATTGTATCATAACTGCTTCCAAAATATAAATAAGCTATTTATCATATGAAAATAATATCGTGATTGTATTTAGATCTTATAGATATTTATAACCATGTGTACCATTAATTTGAAAAGCTAAGCCTTCTTTGAGTCTCTGCTAAGCTGAAATGCGCACTTGAATGGAAAGATAATTAAAAGATATATTTTTGCATTGGAACATTCATTCACTCTAATAACCCAATATTAATTAGGATACTAATAAACTTGAAAGGTTGGCATTACACCACAAGTTGCCCGAATTGTGGAGACTAATAAATTGTTTAGCAAAAATATAGTGTATTTTTAATGTATTCGTATGTATGACTTATTTATGTACATGTGACAAAGAGTTTTATATGAATAAATGGCATTTTTCTCAGCATCTTCAAATTATGTGGGAATTCCGTTTCTTTTAAACGTGTAAAACAAAATCCCATTTACATCAATTTGTAAAGGAAATAATGAATCAATATATTGTCAATATTTTTTTAGAAGAGGTATTGAGAACCAGTATAAAACCATGTAATTAATCAGTCAATTTTACAATTTCACAGTTAAAGAAAGTAAGAAGTAAGAAAATCTAGAACAGCTCTGAAATATTCTTCGGCAAACACGATCGTGGACATTTATCCTCAAAAATGTTTCAGAATAGACTTACCAACTGCGAAAAATTGAATAAGTGTAATTACATATTGGTAATGTGTACATTTACGCACTTTGAACAATGTGCAGTTCTTTGAATTATGAGCGGAACCAACTTATAATGAGACAACTTTCTTTGCCTAACAGCGTAACGCTTTTATTCTTTTAGCTAATGGGGTAAAAGTACTTCGTTGTATCTTCAAACTGATATTATTGTGGCTTATTCGGTGGTTCTAAATGGAAGCTCGCTTTCTTTGTCTTTAATTACATAAATATCGAGGCAATTTTTATCTGTTCACTTTTGTTGGTTTTTGCATTAATTGAAGTTTTATTTTTCTAGGCCTGTTTTGTAGGGCATTTAACGTATAATTTGTCGTAAAAGGGTAAGAAAAACGCTAATTATTAATATTGCCACAGATCTATGCTTTACATTTGATGTAATGAAGCAGAGACACTGCTTGCTATGTCGTTTGATAGTACAATTTTACAACATACGGAACTAGGGACTGAAAAGTATCACCGTGGCAAATGGATAAGATATCAGGGGAAAAATCTGGTATTGCGCAAGTTAATGCATTGTTGGTTGGTGATGAATTCGATAGTGATATATGCCTATAGATTTTTCTATATTTGTATCACATAACTTCCTAAATATTAAACCATTATTCGGCATTGGATTTCTGTCATACAACTCTCTAAATATTGAAATATTTTTAGCCATTTTCTTTGCTTAGAATTCTTTAACAACTTCGTATTTAATCATATATGTTTAACTTTAATTGTAGAATTCAGTCAATTCAGTAAAAAGGAAATACATGTACAAAACTTAAGTTTTTATTTTGTTCACTAGAGCGATCCCTTGAAGTTAAGAGTCAGATATAATCTCAGATTGTTTAAATAATTATTGTTATTGTTTTGTGTTAATACTACTAGTACAATCTTACTTCCTTATTATTAGCCTCAATGATGATTGCGAATTAATAAGTCATGGCCATTAATAAGTGAAAGAAGTAAATAAGTTATCGCATAAAACAATGGCGAAATATTCTTTGATTAATAAATTGTATATAAAATGTATATATATTTATATATATATATATATATATATATATATATATATATATATATATATATATATTATATATATATATATATATATATATATAATTATATATATATATATATATATATATATGTAGATTGTTCGAGAAATCGGAAAATGCTGGGCTTTCATATCAACTGATGGTTTGAGCAACTAAACTTTTAATGAGACAAGTTTCGTTATCTAATGATTATGCTTTCATTAATTTAGTTTATAGCGTGAGAATACGTCAACGCCTTTCTGTATAGGCTTTTGTTCTTTACTGCTTGGCAAGGGTCTTGTGTAATTTTCAACAGGAAAACAGTAAAGTTTCCTTGCTGATTATTTAATTTCTCATCAACATTTTCTCTTATAACAGTCATTAGCAATATCTTCATTAATATATTTTGAAATATAAAAACGCTTAGTAAAATAATGTGGTCTTCTTTATGGCTCGTCGTTCATTTTTATGTATTTTTAATTGTTGAATGCTAAAGATATTAAACCCTAATTTGGCCAGCTTTTAAAATATATTTATTTCGTCGTTCACCTTACAATTTTATTATTAATTATGCAATTGAGAACATAATGTTCCCAATTTGCATAATTGATAATAAAATTGTAAGGTTTTATGTTTTATAAGGAAAATTAAATTTAATTGTTATTACGAATCCTATACTATTAAGTACACCCCTTAAAACATCATAGATTCAAATTATGTATTTGAGAAATGGAAGTACATTATATTAGCTCCTATATTTTATGAAATAACTTATTACTGCTTATTAGCCCAGCAACCATAAAAAGGACTAGTCCATAAAATGTTAATGATCAACGGTTTATCTTAAAAACATATTTCAAGACAGGAAGTAATAATAACTGTAAAAACCTAGGGTCCTTTTTGAGAAGTTTTGCTCTCATAGCAATAAGTCCGCCATATGTGCCAATTAGATATATTAAAGTACATAAATAAATAAATTGAAATGTTACGAGGACCCATCAAGCAAAAAGACATTAGGTTTTCATTAATGAAGATAATGAAATTGATCGAAGAAGTTGTAAAAAAACATTTTTTCCATTATAATTTTAACATAAACCAACTCAAGTTACTCTAAATGATTCCAGAGTGCGACAGAAGGAAACTGTCAAGTATTGGCAACCTGACAACTATGTTTCTCAACATAAAGGGGTAAGTATCGACAAAGAAACTCTGTTCAAAAATATAGAATTAAACATATATAAAAACTAAAATGACTCAAAATCCAAATAAAGGACAAGTTTTTTCAAATAAATCTTCGTAAGATAAAAATTAAAAAAAAATTAACTCTGGAACTAAGGTACTTTATAGGCAATTGATTTTAGTGCTAATGTTGAGATTTAATTTTTGTATAAGATAGTATATTATAAACAGAAAGTAATGTTGATAAAGTATAGAACTATCCAATGTATTTGCTATTAATTTAAGTACATTTTCATTTTTGTGCATTTTAATTTTCATTTTTAATTTCATCTCTTTTTCTATTTTAAATCGTTTCGACGTGATTTTGGCACGTAAGAAAACTAAACCTAAGTTTCTATGGTTTTGTCTTCCATATTTCCGTGTCTAATAGAAAATATTTTGTATGTAACTAAAAAACATTTTGACAACACTATGCTTTTTTAACATGCTTAAACAATCTATATTGATTTCCATTTGCTTCTAAAATTTAACACGTTTTTATAATAAAAAAACCTTCAAATAGAGTTTTAGAATAACTAAATAAATATGCACAGAGTATAGCAAATCAAATATACATATTATTCATTTTCAATCCCGTTCCGTCTTAATTTTCATGTAGTCCAGTTAATTATAAAGATTTTACAAATCATATATCAAAAAAAATTAATTGTTGATAACGACAATTTGTATGATGATTTATTATATATATATTTGAAGACAAAACACTATTAAGAGAGTCATAACCGTAAAATATTCCTCGACAATAGTTTGTGTCTCTTCTTAAACTTACAAACCTAGAAACAATGATGTTTATTTGATCTGAACAAAAATCAAACCTATTGAAAAAGAAAAAATTAATCAAAAGATAATCAACGCAAGTGATTTTCGATCCAATTTAGAAATACTCTCGCATTTTCTGAGACAAATGACGATAGAATAAACAATTTTGAGTATAAAGGTAATAAAATTAAATGACAAATATGAATTATGTTCGAAAAAGAATAAAATATTGAAAGTATTTTTGAGAATTTATTTTGCATAAAATTTGAATACTGAATTGAGGCTGCAAATCAGATTATTATGGAATCAGATTATTACCAATTACAGCTTTTACATAACCGACTTTCAAACGCTACAACACAAACGACCAATTGCCAAAATTTAAAACGAATTGACTATTTGATATTGATTGGTTACACTATTTAGGTGAAAAATTCTTATAAAAGTTTGTGTGGTTAAATGTTTAAAATAAATTATCAAAAACTTGTCAAATACGAGTAGAACTAGCGTTACGAGATTTTTGTACATATTGAGGAAAATATAATTAAGGATACATAATAACTCAAATAAACAATTACAATCATTGCAAATAAAGGAAATTCATAAATATTGATTTTATTTCCACTGCAAATAAAATATGACGAATTTTGCAAAAACTGTGAAATCTAGAATCGTTGTTATGTTACTTCTAAAATGTATTTCTAATTTTAGGTTTAACTCTTTCGGAGACATTTTGCCAACGTATTCTAGACCTTTTTATCCATCTTTATCTATTTGCAATTCTAAAAGAAATACTTAAAGAATTCTAATCAACCATTCCATCAAGTAATACTTTATTCGATTCAAATCATTTAAAAACCTCATATATCATTTCCCGCCCATTAAGTTTTCATATAAACATATTTGAGTATTAATTGTTTAAAAATATGCAGTTAGATATTTTATATCCGTACCCCAAAATTTCAACTTTTTAGATTGAATTCTTTCTGAGAGAACGGCCGTGAAAATCTGACTGAAATTTATGCGGAAACTGAAGGGATCTCCTAAAGGTTCTCTTGTTTCTTTTAGGAATGCAGAAGCTTAAAAACTGAAACCTAACACAAAAAGTTAAAGGCTGTGAAACCCACAAATCTCTGCTATGGTTTCTCTGCACGACGGACTATACGTTACCATATAAACAAATTGCAACAGCGACCATTAACTTATTAAACGCTTATTATAAATAAACAAAACTTTGAAGGAAAATTGTGAAAAATCTAATGATGGATATTTCAAGGGTATAAAATATTATAATAAGATAATATAATCATTAGTGTGATTGGAGCAATTACAGTAATTTTAGGCTTAAAATCTAACCGATGATAGCTAAAAGAAGTTTTTTATATATTTATTAGTGAACGCATAATTTAACCTTGGTAGTCCTTATTGCATAAATCGTTTGGTCGTTTATTTATGTGAATTATGAGTAAATGTTGCATTTTAATTCTGTTCAGGTCAAATGGTAATTTGCCCTATTGTAATGCTTTTTATCACATTAATTTTCACAAAGAACGACGTTTTCTTTCTTTACATTTTACTTAGCGTTTGGATTCAAAATGAATTATCCGATTGCCATGAAACTCTCATTATACTTTAGTTGATAATGTATAAAGAGACACAGGATATACGACATATTTTTATAAAGTCTGATAATAAGCAACAAAGATTTAGGTGGCGAAATATATCAAAATGTCCAGAATAAGATGTGTCGAAACGTTTAAACTTTGATTGTCACATTAAAATATTATATTGTCACATTAATATATTATTTTTCGTATAAAGTCACTTGGGAATCAACCAAAATTATTTAGGATGCCTAAATATGGTATATAATGTTGTACAAAACGTATTCATATACCTGAACTAAAATTGTTTACAGACATTGACAAATACATAACCAAAGATTTTTATTTTTATCGTCTACGGCGCGGTAAACTTTTTTGTGACATTTTCTTGCGTAGAACCTGTATCCATAAAAATAATTTTAGTGTATTGGCAATGAGCAGATTTCCCTTGCGGTTCCTTGAAAAACTAATTTGTGATGGAATTGAAAAAAAAAAAGTATACTGGAAGTATGAGGGGTTTCATTATAAATTTTAAAGTCTTGAACGAATTACGTCGTAATTTTGTAAGTAGACGTCTAGGAAGCAAACAAAAATAAAATTAGATCTCTGTGTAAAAACGAACAATATTTTAAGTATTTTAAAAATATATGCAGGTTCAGCTAACCTTATAGAAACTGAAAAACCACTTCTTTCCTATGTATGCTCAAAACGTTTATTTATATCTAACTCAGGAGTTAGCATTTAACTTTTCTATCAAGTAAGGAGGTTATTACTTGCAAACCATTTTCACAGGCGTCGTCTCAATTGTTCAATATTTAAATTGTGGAATATAGTTAGAAATTGTTGAAAACGAGAAATATATGCATGTTCAGCTAACCTTATAGAAACTGAAAAACCACTTCTTTCCTCTGTATGCTTAAAACGTTCATTTATATCTGACTCAGGAGTTAGCATTTAACTCTTCTATCAAGTAAGGAGGTTATTACTTGAAAACCATTTTCACAGGCGTCGTCTCAATTGTTCAATATTTAAATTGTGGATTATAGTTAGAAATTGTTGAAAACGAGCTATGAAAACGAGCAACGTCAATGGATTAAAGATAAGTAAAAAACAATCTCATTCAAAAAAATACTCTGAGTACACAAACGTAAAAAATGTTTAATGGTTTTCCCAATTGGAAAAAAAATTCTCTACGCTTTTTAAGTTTGTCGCCGGATCGTGAGAAAATTCAGTACTTCCTTTTAATAATTACAGCAAAGGAGAAAGCAGTAGTAAATATTCTATCTTTTTATATTTCAGTTTGAGTTCATATTAACACAATTAACGCGTAATTTAAGTAAAAACTTTAGACAAAAATGCTAACTGAAAAATACTAAAAATATTTTAAATGTACAAATATGATATATATTTTAGAATATAAAGGCATTTAAATATGTTCAATGATCAATAAATTACCATGGTTACACCTGGTAACAAATTCCATTCTTTTAAAAAAAGAGGTGAGACTCTCTTTTTTACATCGTTGTTTTCTGTCACGTATGTATACAAACGTCACATATATTCAAGTCTGTATTCATTTAATGAACCTTCATATTGTTACCCTCTTTTATAGTATACTATTTACGTGACGTTTTTAATTACTAGCAATTGTTTAGCAATTATCATAATTGATAATGAATTCGTTTCGACAATTGATTTCAAAAAGACGTTTGTCGCTTATTATTAATATTTATTTCAATGATGACATAAGTTTTTTTAAATAGTTTATCTTTTTCACTCGTATTTCTTATATACCACCAATAATTATCGATGGGATTTATAATAATTTTATTCATTTGTTAAAAAGAAAAATTGTTTAATCTACATTGACAGATACATAACGAACGATTTTTATTTTTATCGTCTACGAATAGGTAAATTATTTTGTGACATTTTCTTGTGTGGTGTATTAACGTTGAGTAGATTTCCCTTGCGGTCGCTCGAAAAAATAAGTTATGATGGAATTGAAAGAAATTTTTTAGCAACTGACTTCCAGTATAAGGAGAGGATATATATATATATATATATATATATATATATATATATATGTATATATATACATACATATATATATATATATATATATATATATATATACACGTAATGAAAGACTTGTTTATTTTCAAATACAAATACTTAACTCGTGCATCTAAATATAGAGATACATTCAAAGGAACATTTAATCAAATTGAAATGACGACGTTGGTTCATGTGCGCTATCGACTATGCGCATGGACGACGCCGTACGCATGGCCGACTATATATGACCCTGGTTATAACCTTGTTGTAGCGTCTGTTTTTAAAACTATTTTATATGGATGAGATATGTTTTAGAATATAAAGCTATTCAAATATGTGCAATGATCTGTAAAATTACCATGGTTACACTTGGTAACAAATTCCATGGCATATATATATATATATATATATATATATATATATATACATACATATGATTTCTTGACGATCACCTAATATACACTTTTAAGATATTAAAAAAAATTATGCAAAAACAAATAAAATAATATCGACTGAAGGAAAAAAATATTATATTAATAACAATTTAATTCACATATAATTTTTTCAAAGCAAAACGAGAGGTCGGCTTTAATATTAAACAACATTTTTGTCTTAATAATATATATTTGTATCTAATTATTAATATTTATTTACTATCCTGCGTAACGAAAACTGTTTGCTAGCGATACAGAATTTTGTCAACATAAGTATTATGTATGCACTGACCCGTTTACGTTTGTCTAAACTTGCAAAATATAAAACCATGACGAAGTAAGCGGTACGTTTTCATTATATTCATTTTGTCTAGCAAACTCCTCGTGTAATTATACGACAGGAAACAATCCTTACCAATTCCTACCTCTCCGTAATTACAACTGTTGCTAGTTGTTACATTTACGAACTTCTAAGCTAGTTTTAAAACACAGCCGTGTAGCGTTATTGTGCTTTCCGGCGTTGTTATAAAATGATGCCATTATGAATAAAAGTTTGTCATCAAACAACATACCAAATAGATATTATTATTTTCAAAGCTTTGTTTCGTTTTAATTAATAAGAGTCGTCCTAATGTTTTAATGATAATTTTGCCTGTTAGCGCAGCGGCAATGTATAACTTTACAAAGTATGTCGCGATGGAAACGTGAGTTTATATTAGTTTGATGTCGATCAAAACAAATTCATTTAACTTTTTTTTCTAAATGTTATAGCGCGGAGGGTGTAAAGTTTGATTTTATAAAGTAACAATATACCAAATCTTCTATAACCACACTATTTATTATTCTATGATGGAACTGCAGTCCATAAAAATGATTTCCATAGACACCCTTTAAACTTTGTTCTTTATTACGAGTACCTAGTAATTGAGCGGATGAGATTGTTACAAGAACTCGGTCGTCGCTGAAAATGTCAAGAGTAAAAAGATACAAAGCAATAGAATTAGTTGAGAAGGTAATGGGCAGTTTAGCTTTAGTAAGCGGAGTATTGAAAGAATACTAATGTTGCGACAATACACGAAGCGGTTAACACAGATAATGTTAGAATTCAGTGGAGATATTTTAAAGTTGTCTTTATAGAATGTGGTCATCACCACATTGGAAAAAAGACTGGCAATTTTTTTTACGATTTCGCTACGAACTCTATTACTTGAAGTACTTAATGAATTGCTGTTAATATGAATTTATGAATCGATATTTAGTTGGTTGGATAATATTTTCTGTAATAGCACTTCATACGCATGGAATGAGAAACTGAAGCCAGGAAGTGAACACACGATCTAGACAGATATTTTTATAGCATTCCATAATACAAACTAAACAACAGACCCTTTTTAAATTAATTCACGTATCCATCTGTTTGTCCGCAGGTCACAGTCGGCTTTCTCGACGACCGTGCGACGTAGAAACTTGAAATACGAATAGCTATTTTTTTTTAAATATTGATATAAAAATTAAGGAGGTGTTAAGTACATAAATATCTCCTTTTTTTTATTTGTTATCTGGGTAACATGTTGAAAGGCTTGTCATGACTAATAACATAATACTTTATAAAAAATATATAAAAAGATATTTTAACAAATAGGTGAAAACAGACGATACTATCTCCCCCTTCCTATTCCCAAAACTACTGAAACAAAATCATAAAAAACAGGGTTGCTATAATCTGACTAAAAGATTACAGGTAAACTATAGCGATTTTTAATTTTGACCTTTTAATTGTTTATACATGTACCACATTTTTACGCCTATGAAAGATATAATAATTGACCATGGGAGTAATTTACTGTGAAAAAATTAATATTTGTTAGCAGTTTAACTGGAATACTATGTCCCCTTAAATATTTGTTAGTGCTTAAATATTTATGGAACCCAGTAGTACGAGTTCTACTTATGTTTGAGAGTTTGTATTTTAAGCTCATGGAGTAAGTTTGTACTCAGAAAAAAAATTAAAGCAATTATAACTTAGGATAATTTCAATAAAACTAATTATCACTTAGGATAATTTCACTTTTCAGTCGAAAGAAGATTTAATGTTTAATTTTGATGGCCATATTAAACTGAAAAAAATAATTTTGAAAATTGTGCAACTTTTTCTAAAACTTCATATACAAAATCGAATTCAAAACTCGAGATAGGAAGAATATATATGTATGTACAAAATCTTACTTACCACACACAATTAATGCTCATACATAATTACCTGGACTTTTTTGACCAGTCGCATCTCTGAAAGTAAAGTTCTCAAAACAGCCGATTTTAAAATCACTCTCTACGGAGATTTCATAGTAATGACGAAAGTTTTATTAGCTTTGGTTGAATGAAATAAACAATCATAACTGAGATTTAAGAGAACGTTAATTGTAACTAAGAAAGAATTTAATTAAACAATAAAGAAATTCAATATTGAAATGCGTGTACGAACATCTAACAAGTTCTAGAAAACATCCCTGTAGCGTTATTCTGCTTTAAAATTTTTTTTTTATTTATAACAAAGTGCTCGATTTTTTTTTAACAAAACTATATTTTAGTAAAATTAAAACATTATGATAAAACCAGACCAAGTGCATGTCTGTTTTTTATCATAATGTTACATATAAGAATACACATGAAGTAAAGTTCGGTTTTTACCTACAGTTCTTACTATTTTGTAAGAACTAAAATAATTCAATTTTATGAGAAGATATTAAACAAATGTTTGTCATGTAGCTGCATTTTTATATAGCTTTGCTTAAATTCAACATATGATGATTGAAATAACATATTTTACTGATTTAAGGATTAATGTCGGTAGTTCCAATTTTAAATTCATTCATTTAATAAGTAAAACATTTTTTTCTTTATTAAAATTAATCACATATTAAACGACATAAAATTTGCGATAATTTTTTTGGCTGGTGGACTATTCATTCCATTCTATTGTAATTTTTTTTCACTTGTTTTGATTTAGTTATTTCTAAAATTAAATTATAACTTAAGAAATGTTAACATTTTCTCTGTAGATAAATTTTAACAGTGATTAACAAAAAATATAAATATGAAATTTTTTAAATGATTAGCCAAATGTTGTATGTCAGTTTAAAGCTAAATTTTTTGCAAATTCACATTATTTTAAAATAATTATCTACAAACCCTTAACTCGATTTGATGTAGCCTATAGTCTAATAGCACCGGTTAAAATAAATAGAATACACCCTAGAGTAACCCATACACAATTTAATTATTCGTAATCTATACATAAAATAAAACTGTGAAGGTGACCTGTCCATAAATTGAAGATATTTACAAAAAAAATAAAATTACGGGATATGCCCATAAATAATTTTTAATAAACCTAATAGGACACAAATGAATATTTCTTTTAATTTGGTTGATTTTTCTGTTGGTCTGCTTCTTTTTTTAATTCGTTTACATATGCAATGTAAACAACAAGTTACGTGTAAGTGTAGTACAACAAGAACAAAAAATATCTAAATTATCGACGCGCAATAATTACAAAACTAGCGTGTACCTATATACATCGATAAATGGCATTACGTATATTTTCAATCGCACAACGAAGTTTTCCACTCGAAAATATAACAGCGAAATGAGCGTGGCCTGAATTAAAGTTTGGAGTGGTGTGAGAGTAGTAGGTGCTTTGAGTAAATAACTCGAATACGGGCGGAAGCATGAGAATATATATCACAGAGGGTCGTTTCCGGACATAAATTTTTTCGACGTTTTATGTATTCGTTTTAAGCTAAAATTAGCTTAAACGAAAGTCAGTCAGTAAGCTTAAAACGTTTCATCAATTTGAATGACACGTACGTAACAGTACAGACTTAATATTAAATACTAAAGTTAATATGTGTTAATGAAGTAAAAATAAACCAGAAATTGAAAATATTTTTTATCGTTATACAATTATATTTAGTATTAAACAATTCATACAAAATTAACGACGTTAATTGCAGCTAACAAAAGTCAGTATGTCATTTAAAAATGACAAAACAATGTACAACATCACTCAATATTCAAAATATATGATAAAATATCCCTTAAATAATGAATAAAGTAACAGTAACAATCCAACTAATAATTATTACATTGACTTGAGTTGCTCTAATCTAAGCAATCGTATTTAACTCTAACTTTCAATGTATCCTTCATATTTTCAAACTCAATTTTCTGCAAAACCTTTGTAATAATATTAGCACACTTAGTATTAAACATACATGATAAATATGCGCCTTGGCTTAATTACGATTAGTTCTTTGGTGAGTTTTCCATTTTAGACTCGAAGTCTATGATTATATCTAATAGATATTAACCACGATATGTTTCCGGATCCTTTCAACATAAAAGGGTAGGCAACTCATACTTGTTCTCTATCAGGTTTACCGGAACATAATTTTCCTTTACGATGGATTTTGAGAGACCCCGTCTCGCGATTAGCTTTTCCATACTTTTTAAGTAGAATTTTCTTATATTAACCTTTAGTATTATAGACATCCAGATTAATTTTACAGCAGCTCTTCATTTCAATTGGTTTATCGTCTTCCATTTATATTGTCTTGAAAGACGACGCTTTCCTTGCTGCCCATTGCAGCGGCTATTCATTTTTAAATGCAAAATTTAATTATACTTTGTCATATACATGTAGATAACTAAGTCTATGTACCATACTTTGGTGTCATATGTTGAATCTGTCAAAGTAGTGGTGAACAAGCGTTTTCATCATTGAATTTTCTTTTTTACTCAGATCTGTATTTTACTATTATATGATCCAAGATATTGCAATTAATGCAATGTTGTCCTTTCTTAGAACTAATTTTATTTCCTTCAAAATTACTGTCTATTGCGAAAACCTTCGTATTACTGTCGATTGATCTATTGGTTTTTAAAACATTCGCTTTGATCGTATAAGCAGTCACTACTCCAATAAAGTAGTTTTATTTATTTTGTAACTTCGCAAAAAGTACCATACACAGGTCTCTAAATAAATCCACTTGGTGTATTAGACCTGAATCGTTAATAGCATGTACCAATTTATTCCACACCTTCTTCGTAATCCGCACTCCTAGAATATCAACGAAGTGCCTTATATCTATTAGTGAGATAATATTTGTTATTGCTTCCTTATTGTCTTTTAGATCGATACGATCTTTATTTCTAAAGAAATTCCATAGTCATTCATATTGCAGAAAAGTTTTCAAGATGAATTTCCACGTAAAATAATTTTTGCAACCTGTTTTTGCATTTAACTAAAATAAAATAATAGTTTAACGCCACATTTCCGTGCTTATATCATTATTATTAGTTCGACAATTGCACGTTTGTAAGTTATACCAATTTGAGAGATTTCGTAATTTTTAATTATTGCACTATTTTTGAAATAGGATTTCTGGAACCATAATCTGTTTTCTGAATACTATTGTTGAACTAATATTGAGTTAATATAAACATTTGTGTGACTCTTAAGATATTCCTTATCGAGGAATCCGGACAAACAGCCATCATAACAATATTTGTCCTAGAGGAAAAAATCCGGTGATTGAGTTACGGTTTTTATGTGTCCTGTGACATGGACAATTAGGATTAGAGAGAATAGACGTCTTTCCATAATCTAATATTTCAAACAATTTTTTACAGGTCCACAAGTAAACGAATTATGGACAACGTGACAAGATACATATTTCGATTCTTGCTTTTAAATCTTTTACTAATACGAATTTGTATAAAAGGTCTATGTTGTGAAGTATATTCGGCTATTGTCGAATGCAATTATTTGGTGCTATGTGTTATTTCAAATTGTTCTTATTCATAACTATATACTTTCAATGTACTTGTTACGATCATCTCTTTGCAAAATCCTAAGAAATTACTCTTAGAAGGAAATTATGTTGAAACTTCAAACATTTTTCCCGCAGATATACCTGGTCACTAACTCGATTGTAATAATGCTATTTGTTGGCGATAAGCAAAAAAGTTGTTAAATTCACTATTCTCATGAAATGCATAGACCTAACTGATGTTTCTCTGTAAGTTTAATTGAATAAATACCTAAACACATATTTATTTAGGTAGCATTTTATCAACCAAACATTGCAATTAAGAGAATTTAGAAAAGAGGTAATTCTCAGTTCGATTCGTGTATATTTTTTCTCTCTTACAGACGCAATGATATGAATAGAAAATTATTTTGGATAAGACCCATGTAAATATGGTAATGATGGACTACGGAAATATCCCACGGAACTCTTCAACATATGAGTGTTCAAGGCCACTTGGTATAATTTAAAAACAAGTTTAAACTCAGTTGGCATATCTTTATAAATATTATAGTTTTAGATAGTGACCAGTGGCTGATGATAGGGCTAAAATGTAGTGACAATACGGCTTGATGACGAAAAGTAGATTATGTTTACGAAAAGTAGTTTGGACTCGTTTCACAATCTTGGCGAGTCCTTTGGGCTTAAGAGGTGATCAGGGTTAGATAACGGAGATGAAATATTGAGACCGGAATTCCTTTGCAATAAGGAATAGACGTATCATCATGTATAGCCTTGTTTGACTTTTTCTTAGTAATTTGGGACTTTGATAAAAATTTCTAATGGTGGATCTAACATTCACCGAGTTTGCAATCGTTTGACTTATCATAAATAAGGAGGCTTCTTAATGGTAAGTGGCTCGGAATGGCTGCGAATTTTGGCACAAATGTCTTGTCTCACGAGCCTTTTATTCTCTAGAAGTGGGCTGGGTTTGATGATGGAGCGGAAAGATATTGACGGGAGACCACTCGTTGGTGAACAGTCTAATGGGGTTTGGCTTGTCTATTAGTAGGTAGGTAAGTATGTAAAGGTATAAACTAACGCATGAAATAAGTGTACATAAGGTAAATATGTATATATATATATATATATATATATATATATATATATATATAAAACGACATAAATATTAGCAGGTACGGAGGTAAATATGCGCAAGTATTTAAGAGGGTATGAAACAATGTCTATTGTGAAAATGAGAGATGAAAATATAGACGGATAAACATGTTTCATTAAATATAAAAATTGTTTCATATGTTTAAAAAATTCTTAGTGCTTTTATTGAAGCCAATATGCTTCAATAAAATGATATGAATTTGTACTAGTAATAAAAAGAATTGATTTCAGTAAAGAGATTAATGAGTTTATTAAAAAATATGTAGCAAGGCACGGTGCATATCGGTATGGAACTATGTATTTTTTTTTTGAGTGCTCAATATCAAATTCACCCTAAATTTTAATAAACATTACTTTTATAGTTTTCTTAAGACACAATATTAACAATTGTATAATTAAATATACTATTTTAAAATCTATGATTTCTATCAACTTTTGAAATTTATGTAAAATTAACAACTATCATTTAAAATCGTAATAAATTTATTACAATTGGTCACAATATGTAAGTTTCAGATCATCTAAACCATAACCTAGATCTTAATTTAGGCATAAAAAGGAGAAAAGTCGAATTTGCTCCAGTACGATATTGCCTAAGTGGTAGCTTCCTTGGAAATTTATAAACTTTACCTTAATGTCAAATTTTATTAATACCAGAATGTCTTATTAACTGTAAAGGTTGCATATATGTTAATAAACCATGCATCATCCAAACATAAAAAAATTATTTACATTTTAAAGTCATCTGAACGGCACTGTTTCTCAACATCATACTAAAATAACTCTTTTAATCTCAGTTTTTTGCTTTTTTTTACATCAAAATATACAATCGCTTACAGTTATACTCTCATTTCAAAGTGGTTTTTCTATCACACTTTTTTCCTTCATTAACTGAAAATATCTGTGCGGTGGAACGCTCAACTCTATTCAACTTAAGGAATGAAAATGAAATGGAATTCCAAAATCTATTATATGTGATAATTTTATATTCTAAAATGAATTGTGAAAGGAATTGTATCTTAAACGTATAAAATTGCGTACTTGTCATAACGTGTAGAGTATTAACTAATACACTAATCATTAAGGACGAAATAGTTGCTGGCGTTTTAAAACGCATTTTGGTTGTATGTGGTTTTGTTATTGATTAAAATGAATTCCTAAAGAAAATATTACGTATAAACAGTTCCCATATTTTTCATTCATTATGTAACTTATACGATTAATCATTATGCGTCCAAGAGATTTTCATTCTAGAATTCCATTAATTACGAAACAATATACATCCACAAATTCGTTTTCAAAACGCAAGCACTTATCTTATTCCCATTGCTAATCATATTCGACATTTCGATATAAAAACCTTTTAGGATCTTATGTTGAAGCTCGTTGCAAAACACATTATTGTAACTTTAAACATCAAAGAAAATCCTCTATGTCACAAGTAATACAACCCGCGTAGCCATGCTGTAATATAAATCTCTACCGGAACAAATCATTTGAAAAAAAAGGGACATACAAGTGAATCGTAAATCACAAAGTTGATTTGGCTATTTGTGTATCTATATCCGTTTACAGCCTCTGCTATCTAACTGGGATCAAATTGTTTTATATTACAATTTAGTAATTTGGAGTTACGTGTCCAAAAATATTACAACGATAAATTTTCTCACATTAAGAATTTCTATTTTCTTTCATTTATTGGAACGAATTTCTTTATGGTACGTTACACGTTTGGCGAATGAGAACTAGCCCGAAAAAAGTGTAGGATTTCGACCGCTATATTTGCTACAACACAAATATATAAAATTTCGATCTACAGTTTTACAGTATAAGCGTTTGTGTCTTTACAAGCGTATGTCAAATTATTTTTCTGCTCGCTTTCCAATGTAAGTGAATCATCTGCTAGACCGTTTCCAGTTCTATATGTATTTATTTGCATAAAAATTACAAATTATTACTTCATCATTTTTAAATACTTAAAATTGATAAATACAACAAGTACTCCTCAAATTCATTTATTTTCTCTAGAAACTTAACTTTAATACTGATTTTAAATTTCATGTAATTACTTTCATAAAAAGAGAATAAATTAGTAATAACAAAAATTTCACAGATGTCTGGTCGACCATTTTATTTTTCTACTGGTTTTCAATTGTAAGCCAAGCGGAAGATAATATACAGGAGATAATACAATAGAAGATAAGATGATGATGATATGAAGATAATATATGCATAATATATATTGAAAGGAATTTTATAATAACCGGGTATCCCAAGCCACCTCTCGTACATTTTTTTAAATCTCATTCTCTCTTTTCAGTTTCCAGGTCACACTTTATAAAATCGCGGACTGAATCGCGGGAAAATATTATTTCTTACGGAAATATATTTTTCCGTAAGAAACAATAGTTTGCTCCGTTGCAACTATGGATGTTTTATTAATCAGATCGAATGTAATGTAGTAGCCTCGAGTGCAACAATTTGCTCCGATAGCTGTTCAAAGTTTAGAACTCTTTTGTTTTTATTATCAAAACTGTTTTTGTCGCAAATATCAATCTACCAATGGTATAAGCAAAAATGTTTTATTGCCTAATGGGTCTGCTAAAATAATATTTTGTGTTTAAAATTCATCTATATTTAATTTACTTCGATTAAAAAATTATTCTTATAAGATGAAGCTTAAAAAATTGGAAACTTAGGTTACATGCGTCACCTGACAGTATTGTTTTATGTGTTTTTGTTGTATTATCAATTCTTAAATGAACTGTGTTCAAAACTCCTTGTTCACGTAGCTAACTCTAAATGTATTCTCTTCCAAACATATATATGACATATAAAATAAGAAAAGTTGCAGATTTCTATCTAAATAATATTCTTGAGAGATTACTACTCACTGAATTATGAGATTTTCTAGTGGATGGAAAGAGTTCTTCTTAACAACAAACCCATTTTCAACGATCTCGTTTCTAATTGTTTAATGCAGTTAAGAAGTTCGGATATTAATTAAGAGATCAAAAGTTATAATGTATATGAATATGTGTGTATGTGTGTGGGTTTGTGTGTGTGTGTGTGTGTGTGTATGTGTGATGTTTTTAAGTTCGAAAAGAATTCCTGAATTATTACAAAGAGTTCTGCACTTCTAGTATAGTTTAAAAGCTGCCTTTTATTGGAGTCCGCGTCATAAGTCAAAATGTAACCTTTTTGTTAATTACGTTTCTATCGGTCTTCAATATTTATATATCTATAAACCTGTAGATATATTTTTTCTAATATTTACATTATTTGTAACGTTACATTAACACACCTTAACCGTACTCTGTCAAGATAATTGCACTTTAAGGTAGTAAACAAAGAAAATGACATGTGAATTGATTTACCTCATCAATATCCATTTTCCTTTTATAAATTTAGCTCAAAAATTCATTTTATCTCCCCCGCCATTTGTGACTTACAAATTAAATTAATTTAAGGTTCATTGTTCAATACACTGTCATAGAATTTCATATCCACACAGGTATAGAAAATTATTTACCAAACACCCATACCGATTTTTCTTTCCTTTATGAGACTTTGTACATCCACTAAGAGTTCGAAAGTCACCAATATAAATAATAGAATTTATTAATTTAAAAATGAAAAATTACTTTAATAAACCACTTAGAGAAAAGGTATTTCATAAGAGTACGTTTCGTTCTACTCCAAAATTACGTGAAAATATGCCATTTATTAAATTGAATAAAAATAATTAAAACTAAAATTTCTTCATGTTATGACGAACAATAAAATTAAATTGAAGAATAAGTTACTTTAATAAAACCTTTTATTACTATATAAAGTCCGAAAACACATAAACCCATTTACACGAAACACGAAATCCCATCTGCAGCTTATCGAAATAAGTGCAGTTATTATAAAACTTATTTTTATAATTTTTTTTTTAAATTTTAAGCTGGTACGACCAAAATAACTCATTTATTTTATTGTAACTTTAGATAAGAAAAATTATTTCTAACCTCTGTGAAGTACTTCGACTAATGCAAAGGGGTTCTATTATTAATTTTTTTCCATTTATCATTTTTTTGACTTAAATTGCATCGATGGTCTATATACTATAACCAAAATATAATACATTTTCTCATAATTATCTTTTTCTGTCAGTTTGTTCGACTAGCACTCGAAAACTGCTAGACATATTTGAATAAACTTTTCACTAGAAATTATTGTTAGGGTTCAAATTAAAATTTAGGCTGCCTTTTTATATGTATTGTTTAGAATGCAATTAAATTTTCTTTTCATATTTTTAATAAAATATTTCTTAACTATCTTGGAATTCACTTCTTTGAGTTATGTTGCTTACATCGTATTATATTGAAAGTGGTTCGGTTAAGATATGTTTGTTTATATCAAGCCATGATGGATTATGTTGAGTAACCTTGGTTTAGTGTTTATTGTGTCAGGATAGTTTGGATGGGATTAGATTAGGTTAGGTATATATTATTATTAAATACAGTATTTTATTGAATAAGGTAGGGAAATTTATAAACTATATTTTCCAGGAAAGAACAAGTCTGTGCGGAGTGGGGTTTATACCATAGGAAAAAGCTCTTTCTTTTTCTTTCCCTATTCTCTCACCTAACTCCGGCATTCCCTTTCTAAATTATATTCTGATCAAGGGCACTTTAAACACGAAGACGTTTTTATTGAGAAAAACTCACTGAAAAACAAGAAATATATATACGTAAAGAAAATGTGGACAAATACTCTTATGTTATTAAAACATACTAGTCTCTGCCCGCGTAAAATGTTACAAGTGTTTCGGAACTGAAAGTAATTAGGAATATCTTGTTGTCGACCCGCGTATAGTTGTTTATATGGACAGGGGACCTCAACATCTACATCAGTTTACTATCTTTATTCATTTATTTTCAGGATTATTCTATTGAAACTGCATTGCATTTACCTCTTTCTTTTTTCTTAGTTATTTAAATTGTAATTTTTCATCATCGCGAAATTAAGTTATTTTTCACGGTTTTCTCAAGTGCATGTAATATATCTTTTATTAATTATATATACTATAAATTATATTGAAAATTAATTATTTTATCTGTTCGTAGTGAATGAACTTTTTCTGTACATAAATTTAACCACTAATCAATAATGCCATTTTTTATTAAACCACATTTCTATTAAGCCGTTATTAGAACATAATAGTCACTTTTTCAAAATACATGTCGCATTTCAACACCCATTTTTTCCTTTGAGTTGAATATACTTAAAAATTCAGAGTTCGTCTTATCAACAATATCTCTCCTTTTGAGGTAATTATTTGTGGAAAGCCTTTATTTGCCAACCAAAAATTGAGTTATTCTTAACTTATCAAAATATTTTATCGACTCAACGATAATTAGGATGTTTATTTAGTGAAATATTTAATCTATATCCTAAGGTCTAGTCGGATAGAAAGAAAAATTTGTTGACGCATTTATTAAAAGTATGCCATCATATGGGTATAATTTTCTCTATAGTAGTCCTTGTTGTATAAATACTTTGATTTATTATCCATCATGGATAAATCTTTTGTATACTTTTCATTAATGACAGACGATTATTTATAGAATCATAATGATTTTATATCATTAATTTATTAAAGGGCGAAATCCTCTTTTTTATTTCCTTTTCACAGTTTGGCACCTAAATTGATTATCCATTTAACATGAAACTTTCACTGTTGTATGGTTTATAATATGCAGTTTCATGCAGAAAATACAATAATGGTAATAAATTAAGAGAATCAAAATACGCCATATAAATTGAATTAAACATTTACATCATTCGCTATATTCAAAAAATTCAGGTAATATAAAAATCTACAGAAATATTCCACGGTTTGTTTTGCTAAGTATTACCAATTTTACTTTATGAGAAGTTACAAAATTGCAGTTCACAGAAGTAATTATGAGTCGGACAAAGCAAAATCTTATGGGCACATCAAAATTGTGTTTGATAGTTTTGACATGAAAATTAATGAGTTCTTTTAATAAAAATATAGATCGCTGCGCATAAGAAAAACGACCGTAGTGAAAACCTCTTAAAACTATTTTTTTGAACACGTAAATTTTATTTTATGACAAAGTTTATTTTCGATTTAGGAGCTTGTTATATTCAACTTAGAGGTAGTAAAAGAAATAATCAGTCATAGGTTAAATAATTTCCAAATATTATTAGTTCATTCGGAAAATCTTAGAATATCCGTCTTCAGCTAATCCACGCACGTAAGAGTGATATGTAAGGGTTTTTTTACAATTTTCACCACGTATTTTTATAAATAGAGGATGTTCTATACAAGGACACGTAGAGATTTAAATCGAATAGTTAGATTAGGTTATAAAAACATAAATTACAAAATAGTCGTACTACCAACTTAAACGCAACACAATATTGAAATACATTTTTGTATCATTTTGATGAAATGCGATGGACAGAAAAATATGTGTTAGCTTTAACACGGTAAACATTGACAATTTAGACATCAAAGTTGAGCATTGGTATGTATGGTTATGTGACTGCTTTCGTCAATAAAACACATGAGGGAAACCGGCAATTTTACGTTAGAGAAAGGCCTTCTGTTTGTGTGTAAATACCCCAATAAACATTTGTCCGCAAAATATTTCATGAATAGACTCTGCAGAGACAAAGTTCGGCTAATAAATGTAATTATCGGTAATATATACGTTGTTGAAGAGTTTGAACCATGCGCGGCCCAAATATCCGTTCACGAGCAAAAACTTGAGCGAGCCAACTTTTAACGAGTCAAGTTTCGTTGCCTAATATTATTATGCTCTTATTCTTTTAGTTTGTAGCGAGAGAATACTTCAGCGTATTTTACCACAGATTGGTTTCATTACAGCTTGGATAGAGATTCGTCTGAATGTGAGTTAATTTTCTTTGTAAGTTACGTGATGAGCGTAATAACTTGAATTCGGACTATATGGGATTACCAGTATATTTATTCTCTAAACTGCCACGTGATAATTATAATTTATCTTTGATCTTGCAAAAAAAAAAATGAAATGGGCTTAAGACTCCCTGGCTTTTGGTATCGCCTATGATATGGGGATCATACATAACGTGTCTACATATTTCAATGTAAATGTTAAGGGTTTGCATTTAGCCAAAAAAACAAAGTTTTAATAACTGTTAGAGCGACATTTTGCAAATGATTATGGATTAGGGCATTAAGATCAAGAAAACACCAGTTTTTATACAGGTAGTTGAATAATAATAGTAAGAATATTTGGCAAATGCAGGCTTTAATTTTAAGGAAAAAATGACTAAGGCCCTTTCAGACGAAATATTCGGTTGAAGATTCGATGGTTAATGCCGTTAGGCTGCGGCTGATAATTAAGATATTAATTGATCGATCAACCTTAAACGCTTACATATAAAAATATCACGTCACAGTTCAATGGTAACATTGCAAAATCGGGTAACTGAAAGGGTCTCCGGTAATTAATATGAGTTTTACGATCGATCGATTTCAATTTTATCGATTTCGATCGATTAAAAGACTCATATTTTAGTTAACTAATCTATTCCTCATATAAGTATAATCAGTTTGTGAGGCAGGACAATACGGTTTACTAGAATTTATTCGCAAACAAAGAGAAAACTGTGAAAAAATTTGCAAAATGCTTAGGCCTTTGTTAATATATATATATATATATATATATATATATATATATATATATATATATATATATATATATACATAAATATATTACAATGGAACTTTAATTAAAAATGGAAATTTAATTAGACAACCAGTCTAATTAAATTTGCATATACTTGTATACTTGGGAAAACACGAAAGTATAGTCTGTTTTATATATAGTAATATTCTTTGAAGTCCTTACCTTAAACTATCGCACTCCTTTATCAGTCTAATCAATAAACCCACGAATATTCTGAAAATGATTTTAAAACCTTAAATTCTGCATAGAAAAATTGAATAGAATTTAATTTTAATATTTTGATACTACTTTCTTCCAAAATTTTTAAGACAAAAGTTTTTTATAAATATATTGAAGAGGAAAATGAATAAAATAATTGAAAATAAATGTTTTTCAAAGCACAATGCATTCTCTTAAAATGTGTCCTATAGCCACCTAAATATTTCTTTAGAAAATTAAAGTAAATGAAATAATATGCAATGAAATAATATTTTGTGATTAAATATAAAAAATAAGCAACCTAATAATCGATTATAAATATAAACCAAAGTTTTTAAAATGGCATCAGTTGAACAGTGGTAGACAAACTGTTTCTTTGGTTATTTTGTATTGAATACCGAACATTAAAAACGCATGTTATTAATATCGCACTGTTTTAAAATACACAGTGCCAATTCCGACGAATCATGGCAAAAATAAAGTGGAACTATAACATGAAGTAAAACACAGATTCAAACAGTTAACTAGGTAACTGTTCCAATTTTTGGTAACCAACCTAAAATTCGAAAAGTTGGAATTCATTTTACGTCACTGTGTAAAGATCTGACAGTATTATTAATAAAGGCTCGCAGAATCATTAGCGTCACGTTATTTACTTTTTCCCATAAATATACAAATTGAGAAAAAATTTCCCTCAAGATTGTAAGTGGTTGAGCCCGCAAAGGTCGTAATTGTAGTGTCCTTTGTGTGGCTAAGTTATTATGTTATCCTCGTTCAATCTCAAGTTACAGAAAAAAATTCTCCAGATTCTGAACGGTGCTATATTTTTCCCTTTCATACGGAGAAAAGACGTTAATTCACTTTCGATTTTCCCAGCCATGAGTAAAAGTAACAGTCTTAAATGTGAGTGAAATATATATTTCTTTGGTTGTTCCACCTAAATTTATACGAAAAATCGTTTTTTTACACATTATGACTATTTTTACAATACAGAATATTTCACTAACTCTAGATGAAAAAATAAACTTTCATTCTAGGCAAGAAATATTTTCCTGAAATATTTTAGATCTATAAAAAATAAAGACCTTATTTATATTTGAAGATGTCTTAGCAGGTATTGGTAAGTTATAGACCTTTTAGTATGGAATAAATTTATTTTATACAGAAATAGTCATAAGAGATGTTTTCAAAATTAATACAGCTTAGATGTTTATCGAGTATGTCCTCATGACTTTGTTAATTTTGTTGGAGAGAAATAATCAATTTAATGGTTAGACTTGGCAAATGCGGAGGACTTCTGAATAATGCCTTTAATTTTTAATACCTTTATATTTCATAATCGCTTTTGATATGTGAATTCTTATCAATTCTTTTAGAAGAGAATGTAATTGTTTTCGTTAGGTAAATCTGCTTATTATCATATTTCCTTGTAATTTTTTCTTAGAGAAAAAAGAGAAAAGAGTACGAAATATTTCATTCAAATGTACATTGGACACTAAAATAATTGACTTATTTTCTAATAATAAAACCAAAACAGAAAACTTCGATTGTCAGTTGACAGAAAAATTATGTTTAAAAAAAATATATAATTGTCCAATGAACGCAATAATAATCTTATTATTGAAGTAAATATAACATTTAAAATAAATGATAACCTTTGTTGAGCAAAATTTCTTGAAACCAATTGATGTACTGAGAATACTGAGAATGTTAGTTAATTACGGGGGGTGGTAACATTTATTTGAGATGAGCAATATTTGGTAACTAAACCAAATATTTTTCATCATTACTTATAAAATATTTTTCGCTTTGAACGGTGCTTAATTGTCTGTAGATATTTTCTCTCAATAATTTTTAACCTTTAATACACCAATTTCAAGTTCTTTAAATACTTCATATTCACGCGAGGTGAACATATAAAAATCATATTAATGTTATTAATTGTTAATAGGTGTTTACTGCAACTTAATAGTAGAGTCACGACATTATATTTGTATTTAAAGCCTAGCAGGTGAGTCACGAGTGTCTGAAGTTTCGGTATAAAATGGGATTTGGATTAGTTTGGAAAAAGTTACCCAGCAGTAAAGGTACTGATTGAATGTGTTTGATAGTGATTGTTTTTGGAAATTTTACATATTTCCTAAAATAATCAATATAATTTTTATAATTTACTCAAATTAGAGACCTGTATTTTTTTTAACACCTTTGAGACGAATTAGAAATAAGGTAAAGGTGGTATTTTTAAAGAAAAAAAGAAGTTTTACCTGAAACTTGAGAAAGAGAATGAAAATGTATATAGCAATTATAAGTTGCAGTCAGTACTATTAGTAATAAGTAATTGTCTCCAAATTGTATCATAACTGCTTCCAAAATATAAATAATCTATTTATCATTTGAAAATAATATCGTGATTGTATTTAGATCTCATAGATATTTATAACCATGTGTACCATTAATTTGAAAAGCTAAGCCTTCTTTGAGTCGCTGCTAAGCTGAAATGCGAACTTGAATGGAAAGATAATTAAAAAGATATATTTTTGCATTGGAACATTCATTCACTCTAATAACCCAATATTAATTAGGATACTAATAAACTTGAAAGGTTGGCATTACACCACAAGTTGCCCGAATTATGCAGACTAATAACATTTTTAAGAAAAATATAGTGTATTTTTAATGTATTCGTGTGTACGACTTATTTATGTATATGTGACAAAGAGTTTTATATGAATAAATGGCATTTTTCACAGCATCTTCAAATTATGTGGGAATTCCGTTTCTTTCAAACGTGTAAAACAAAAACCTATTTACATCAATTTGTAAAGGAAATAATGAATCAATATATTGTCAATATTTTTTTAGAAGAGTTATTGAGAACCAGTATAAAACCATGTAACTAATCAGTCAATTTTACAATTTCACAGATAAAGAAAGTAAGAAGTAAGAAAATCTAGAACAGCCCTGAAATATTCTTCGGCAAACACGATCGTGGACATTTATCCTCAAAAATGTTTCAGAATAGACTTACCAACTGCGAAAAATTTAATAAGTGTAATTACATATTGGTAATGTGTACATTTACACAGTTTGAACAATGCGCAGTTCTTTGAATTATGAGCGGAACCAACTTATAATGAGACAACTTTCTTTGCCTAACAGCGTAACGCTTTTATTCTTTTAGCTAATGGGGTAAAAGTACTTCGTTGTATCTTCAAACTGATATTATTGTGGCTTATTTGGTGGTTCTAAATGGAAGCTCGCTTTCTTTCTCTTTAATTACATAAATATCGAGGCAATTTTTATCTGTTCACTTTTGTTGGTTTTTGCATTAACTGAAGTTTTATTTTTCTAGGCCTGTTTTGTAGGGCATTTTACGTATAATTTGTCGTAAAAGAGTAAGAAAAACCCTGATTATTAATATTGCCACAGATCTATGCTTTACATTTGATGTAATGAAGCAGAGACACTGCTTGCTATGGCGTTTGATAGTACAATTTTACAACATACGGAACTAGGGACTGAAGAGTATCACCGTGGCAAATGGATAAGATATCAGGGGAAAAATCTGGTATTGCGCAAGTTAATGCATTGTTGGTTGGTGATGAATTCGATAGTGGTATATGAACCATGCCTATAGATTTTGCTATATTTGTATCACATAACTTCCTAAATATTAAACCATTATTCGGCATTGGTTTTCTGTCATACAACTCTCTAAATATTGAAATTTTTTAGCCATTTTCTTTGCATAGAATTCTTTAAAAACTTCGTATTTAATCATATATGTTTAACTTTAATTGTAGAATTCAGTCAATTCAGGAAAAAGGAATTACATGTACAAAACTTAAGTTTTTATTTTGTTCACTAGAGCGATCCCTTGAAGTTAAGAGTCGGATGTAATCTCAGATTGTTTAAATAATTATTGTTATTGTTTTGTGTTAATACTACTAGTACAATCTTACTTCCTTATTATTAGCCTCAATGATGATTGCGAATTAATAAGTCATGGCCATTAATAAGTGACAGAAGTAAATAAGTTATCGCATAAAATAATGGTGAAATATTTTTTGATTAATAAATTGTATATAAAATGTATATATATTTATATATATATATATATATATATATGTAATGAATGCTGGGCTTTCATATCAACTAATGGTTTGAGCAACTAAATTATGCTTTCATTAATTTAGTTTATAGCGTGAGAATACGTCAACGCCTTTCTGTATAGGCTTTTGTTCTTTACTGCTTGGCAAGAGTCTTGTGTAATTTTCAACAGGAAAACAGTAAAGTTTCCTTGCTGATTATTTAATTTCTCATCAACATTTTCTCTTATAACAGTTATTAGCAATATCTTCATTAATATATTTTGAAATATGAAAACGCTTAGCAAAATAATGGGGTCTTCTTTATGGCTCGTCGTTCATTTTTATGTATTTTGAATTGTTTAATGCTAAAGATATTAAACCCTAATTTAGCCAGCTTTTACAATATATTTATTTCGTCGTTCACCTTACAATTTTATTATTAATTATGCAATTGAGAACATAATGTTCCCAATTTGCATAATTGATAATAAAATTGTAAGATTTTATGTTTTATAAGGAAAATTAAAATTAATTGTTATTACGAATCCTATACTATTAAGTACACCCCTTAAAACCTCGTAGATTCAAATTATGTATTTGAGAAATGGAAGTACATTATATTAGCTCCTATATTTTATGAAATAACTTATTACTGCTTATCATTTAGAGCAACCATAAAAAGGACTAGTCCATAAAATGTTAATGATCAACGGTTTATCTTATAAACATATTTCAAGACAGAAAGTATTAATAACTGTAAAAACCTAGGGTCCTTTTTGAGAAGTTTTGCTCTCATAGCAATAAGTCCGCCATATGTGCCAATTAGATATATTAAAGCACATAAATAAATAAATTGAAATGTTATGAGGACCCACCAAGCAAAAAGACATTAGGTTTTCATTAATGAATATAAAATTTTCTAGTAAAAATCTTTAGAAAAAATTTATCGAAGAAGTTGTAAAAAAACCATTTTTTCCATTATAATTTTAACATAAACCAACTTAAGTTACTCTAAATTATTCCAGAGTGCGACAGAAGGAAACTGTCAAGTATTGGCAACGTGACAACTATGTTCCTCAACATAAAGGGGTAAGTATCGACAAAGAAACTCTGTTCAAAAATATAGAATTAAACAAATATAAAAACTAAAATGACGCAAAATCCAAATAAAGGACAAATTTTTTCGAATAAATCTTCGTAAGATAAAAATTAAAAAAAAATTAACTCTAAAACTAAGGTACTTAATAGGCAATTGAATTTAGTGCTAATGTTGAGATTTAAATATTTTTTGTATGAGATGGTATATTATAAATAGAAAGTAATGTTGATAAAGTATAGAACTATCCAATGTATTTGCTATTAATTTAAGTAAAGTTTCATTTTTGTGCATTTTAATTTTCATTTTTAATTTCATCTCTTTTTCTATTTTAAATCGTTTCGACGTGATTTTGGCCCGTAAGAAAACTAAACCTAAGTTTCTATGGTTTTGTCTTCCATATTTCCGTGTCTAATAGAAAATATTTTGTATGTAACTAAAAAAACATTTTGACAACACTATGCTTTTTTAACATGCTTAAACAATCTATATTGATTTCCATTTGCTTCTAAAATTTAACACGTTTTCATAATAAAAAATTCATTAAAATGGAGTTTTAGTATAACTAAATAAATATGCACAGAGTATAGCAAATCAAATATACATATTATTCATTTTCAATCCCGTTCCGTCTTAATTTTCATGTAGTCCAGTTAATTATAAAGATTTTACAAATCATATACCAAAAAAATGTAATTGTTGATAACGACAATTTGTATGATGATTTATTATATATATATTTGAAGACAAAACGCTATTAAGCGAGTCATAAGAGTAAAATATACCTCCACAAAAGTTTGTGTCTCTTCTTAAACTTACAAAACTAGAAACAATGATGTTTATTTGATCTGAACAAAAATCAAATCTATAGAAAAAGATAAAATTAATCATAAGATAATAAAAATCAACGCAAGTGATTTTCGATCCAATTTAGAAATACTCTCGCATTTTCTGAGACAAATGACGATAGAATAAACAATTTTGAGGATATAAGAATTTGTTAAGTTTTTCTTGGTAAGATTTAGTGATTGTACACTTCAGTATAAAAGTAATAAAATTAAATGACAAATATGAATTATGTTCGAAAAAGTATAAAATATTGAAAGTATTTTGGAGAATTTATTTTGCAGAAAATTTGAGTACTGAATTGAGGCTGCAAATTAGATTATTATGGAATCAGATTATTACCAATTATAGCTTTTACATAACCCACTTTCAAACGCTACAACACAAACGACCAATTGCCAAAATTTAAAACGAATTGACTATTTGATATTGATTGGTCACACTATTTAGGTGAAAAATTCCTCTAAAAGTTTGTGTGGTTAAATAAATTTTCAAAAACTAGTAGAACTAGCGTTACGAGATTTCTGTTCATATTCAGGAATATATAATTAAGGATACATAATTCAAATAAACAATTACATTCATTGCAAACGAACAAAAAAAGATTCATAAATATTGATTTTATTTCCATTGCAAACAAAATATGATGAATTTTGCAAAAACTGTGAAATCCAGAATTGTTGTTATGTTACTTCTAAAAAATGTATTTTTAATTTTGACTCTAACTCTCTATCTAAATCTATTTGCAATTCTAAGAAAAATAATTAAGGAATTCTAATAAACCATTCCATCAAGTAATACCTCATACGATTCAAAACATTTAAAAACCTCATATATAATTTCCCGCCCCTTAAATGTTCATATAAATTTATTTGAGTATTAACTGTTCAAAAATATGCAGGTTAATATTGTATATCCGTACGCCAAATTTTAAGTTTTTAGATTGAAGACTTTCTGAATGAACGGCCGTGAAAATCTGACTGAAATTTGTGCGAAAACTGAAGGTATCTCCTAAAGGTTCCCTTGTTTCTTTTAGAAATGCAGAAGCTTAAAAACTAAAACCTAGCACAAAAAGTTAAACGTTGTGAAACCCACGAATTTCTACTATGGTTTCTTTGCACGACGGACTATGCGTTACCATATTTACGTATTGGGATAAGGGTCATATGACCGCCTAAATTATGAAACAAATTGCAACAGCGACCATTAACTTATTAAACGCTTATTATAAATAAACAAAACTTTGAAGGAAAATTGTAAAAAAATCTAATAATGAATATTTAGTAAGTATCGTATATAATTAAATTTGGGAATAGTTTAACTGAAAATGAACGATGTGCCAGTATACAGTACATTTCTGTGTTGCTGTGCTGGATTATACACCATTTCAAGGGTGTAAAATATTTTAATAAAATAATGATCATTAGTTTGATTGGAGCAATTACAGTAATTTTAGGCTTAAAATCTAACCGATGATAGCTGAGAGAAGTTTTTTATATATTTATTAGTGAACGCATAATTTAACCTTGGTAGTCCTTGTTGCATAAATCGTTTGGTCGTTTATTTATGTGAATTATGAGTAAACGTTGCATTTTAATTCTGTTCAGGTGAAATAGTAATTTGCCCTAGTGTAATGCTTTTTATCACATTAATTTTCACAAAGAACGACGTTTCTTTACATTTTACTTAGCGTTTGGATTCAAAATGAATTATCCGATTGCCGTGAAAATTTCGTTATCCTTTAGTTGATAATGTATAAAGAGACACAGGATATGTCGTATTTTTGTAAAGTCTGATAATAAGCAACAAAGATTTAGGTGGCGAAAAATATCAAAATGACCAAAATAAGATGCGTCGAAACGTTTAAACTTTGTCACATTAAAATATTATATTGTCACATTAATATATTATTTTTCGTATAAAGTCACATGGAAATCAACCAAAATTATTTAGGATGCCTAAATATGGTATATAATGTTGTACAAAACGTATTCATATACCTGAACTAAAATTGTTTACAGACATTGACAAATACATAACCCACGATTTTTATTTTTATCGTCTACGGCGCGGTTTCATTATCCTTTAGTTGATAATGTACAAAGAGACACAGGATATACGACATACTTTTATAAAGTACTGATAATAAGCAACAAAGATTTAGGTGGCAAAAAATATCAAAATGTCCAGAATAGGATGTGTCGAAACGTTTAAACTTTGTCACATTAAAATATTATTTTGTCACATTAATATATTATTTTTCGTATAAAGTCACATGGGAATCAACCAAAATTATTTAGAATGCCCAAATATAGTATATAATGTTGTACAAAACGTGTTCATATACCTGAACTAAAATTGTTTACAGACATTGACAAATACATAACCAACGATTTTTATTTTTATCGTCTACGGCGCGGTAAACTTTTTTGTGACATTTTCTTGCGTAGAACCTGTATCCATAAAAATAATTTTAGTGTATTGGCAATGAGTAGATTTCCCTTGTGGTTCCTTGAAAAACTAATTTATGATGGAATTGAAAAAAAAAATTTATACTGGAATTATGAGGGGTTTCATTATAAATTTTAAAGTCTTGAACGAATTACGTCGTAATTTTGTAAGTAGACGTCTAGGAAGCAAACAAAAATAATATTAGATCTCTGTGTAAAAACGAACAATATTTTAAGTATTTTAAAAATATATGCAGGTTCAGCTAACCTTATAGAAACTGAAAAACAACTAACTTCTTTCCTCTGTATGCTCAAAACCTTCATTTATATCTGACTCAGGAGTTAGCATTTAACTCTTCTATCAAGTAAGGAGGTTATTACTTGAAAACCCTTTTCACAGGCGTCGTCTCAATTGTTCAATATTTAAATTGTGGATTATAGTTAGAAATTGTTGTTGAATAACCCTATGAAAACGAGCAACGTCAATGGATTAAAGATAAGTAAAAAACAATCTCATTCAAAAAAATACTCTGAGTACACAAACGTAAAATATGTTTAATGGTTTTCCCACTTGGAAAAAAAATTCTCTACGCTTTTTAAGTTTGTCGCCGGAACGTGAGAAAATTTAGTACTTCCTTTTAATAATTACAGCAAAGGAGAAAGCAGTAGTAAATATTCTCTCTTTTTATATTTCAGTTTGAGTTCATATTAACACAATTAACGCGTAATTTAAGTAAAAACTTTAGACAAAAATGCTAACTGAAAAATACTAAAAATATTTTAAATGTACAAATATGATATGTATTTTAGAATATAAGGGCATTTAAATATGTTCAATGATCAATAAATTACCATGGTTACACTTGGTAACAAATTCCATTCTTTTGCGACATTAAAATAATATAAGGAAACATTCGTGTAATATTATTTTTCGTATAAGTATAGTCTCACTGGAATCAAATAAAATGATGCCTAAATATGATACAATATGTTGTATTAAACGTATTCATATACCTGAATTAACTTAATAAATTAAAAATCCAGCGATTTTGTAAAGATTCTCGAAGATTCCACAATACCATTTCATGTTCACTTATCAAAAAAGAGGTGAGGCTCTCTTTTTTTACATCGTTGTTTTCTGTCACGTATGTATACGAACGTCACACATATTCAAGTCTGTATTCATTTAATGAACCTTCATGTTGTTACCCTCTTTTATAGTATACTATTTACGTGACGTTTTTAATTACTAGCATTTGTTTAGCAATTATCATAATTGATAATGTATTCGTTTCGACAATTGATTTTAAAAAGACGTTTGTCGCTTATTATTAGTATTTATTTCAATTATGCCATAGGTTTTTTTTTAAATAGTTTATCACTTTCACTCGTGTTTCTTATATTCCACCAATAATTATCGATGGGATTTATAATAATTTTATTCATTTGTTAAAAATAAAATTGTTTAACCTACATTGATAAATACATAACAAACGATTTTTATTTTTATCGTCTACGACTAGGTAAATTATTTTGTGACATTTTCTTGTGTGGTATCTATGACCAAGAAAATTATTTTAGTGTATTGACCTTGAGTAGATTTCCCTTGCGGTCGCCCGAAAAAATAAGTTATGATGGAATTGAAAGAATTTTTTTAGCAACTGACTTCCAGTATAAGGAGAGGATATATATATATATAAATAAATATGTATATATATATATATATATATATATATACACGTAATGAAAGACTTGTTTATTTTCAAATACAAATACTTAACTCGTGCATCTAAATATAAAGATACATTCAAAGGAACATTTAATCAAATTGAAATGCAACGTTAGTTCATGTGCTCTATCGACTATGCGCATGGACGACGCCGTACGCATGGCCGACTATATGTGACCCTGGTTATAACCTTGTTGTAGCGTATGTTTTATTTTATACCTTTTTTATGAAATTTAAAAAACAATAACCTAATTTTTTGCGTAAATATCAGTAGCAATAGCTTAAAATATTTGATATTTATATAAAGTAATGAAAAAGTAATCTTAAACTTAATTTACTAACAAATGATATTTAAAACATACAGCTACAATGGCATTATACTATGTAGATATGGAACTGACGACTCAAGATTAAAGTACGTTAATTGTCTCAACTTCTTTAGTCTCAACTTAATTCAGTTTGAATTTATTCCCTGTATAGAGACAACTGGTCTCTCAACTGCTTTATTTGTCTGTCTTTTGTTTTACACGGAAAAATCAAAAGGCCATCTTGTGTAATGTAATATGGCATATTTTCTATCTTTGATGCCAGTAAAATTTCATTCAAATATTATAATTTGAAATTAATTTTTGTAAAACCTTTGTAGATTGTCTTAAGACAAATACTAAAACTATTTTAAATGTATGAGATATGTTTTAGAATATAAGGCCATTCAAATATGTGCAATGATCTGTGAAATTACTGCACTGCACTTGGTAACAAATTCCATGACTTTTATTTGTCAATACCGGTAGGTCTGTTACGCAATAACCGATATATATATATATATATATATATATATATATATATATACGCACAGATGTCAAGAATAAAAACATGGAATTTTTATTGCTTTAAGTAAAAATGGAAACATTAAAATTTTATTTGGTTCATAAAAAAACAAAATTTTCAATGCAGAGTATTTATAAATATTTAAATAATTACTTTTGTGAAGTTTAACTACCAATAAAAAATTAAAAATTATCAAATATGACACATGTATCTATTTTGTCGCTTCTGCTTTCTGAGGAATAGCGGCGGTTTCATAAATTAATTATATTAATGCTTTAATAACATATATATATATATATATATATATATATATATATATATATATATATATATATATATATATATATATATATATGATTTCTTGATGATCACCTAATATACACTATTAAGGTATTGAAAAAAATTATGCAAAAACAAGTAAAATAATATCGACTGAAGGAAAAAAATATTATATTAATAACTATTTAATACACATATAATTTTTTCAAAGCAAAACGAGAGGTCGGCTTTAATATTAAACAACATTTTTGTCTTAATAATATATATTTGTATCCTATATATTAATATTTATTTACTTTCCTACGTAACGAAAACTGTTTGCTAGCGATACAGAATTTTGTCAACATAAGTATTATGTATGCACTGACCCGTTTACGTTTGTCTAAACTTGCAAAATATAAAACCATGACGAAGTAAGCGGTACGTTTTTATTATATTCATTTTGTCTAGCAAACTCCTCGTGTAATTATACGACAGGAAACAATCCTTACCAATTCCTACCTCTCCGTAATTACAACTGTTGCTAGTTGTTACATTTACGAACTTCTAAGCAAGTTTTAAAACACAGCCGTGTAGCGTTATTGTGCTTTCCGGCGTTGTTATAAAATGAGGCCATTATGAATAAAAGTTTGTCATCAAACAACATACCAAATAGATATTATTATTTTCAAAGCTTTGTTTCGTTTTAATTAATGAGAGTCGTCCTAATGTTTTAATGATAATTTTGCCTGTTAGCGCAGCGGCAATGTTTAACTATACAAAGTATGTCGCGATGGAAACGTGAGTTTATATTAGTTTGATGTCGATCAAAACAAATTCATTTAACTTTTTTTTCTAAATGTTATAGCGCGGAGGGTGTAAAGATTGATTTTATAAAGTAACAATATACCAAATCTTCTATAACCACACTATTTATTATTCTATGATAAAACTGCAGTCCATAAAAATGATTTCCATAGACACCCTTTAAACTTTGTTCTTTATTACGAGTACCTAGTAATTGAGCGGATGAGATTGTTACAAGAACTCGGTCGTCGCTGAAAATGTTAAGAGTAAAAAGATACAAAGCAATAGAATTAGTTGAGAACATAATGGGCAGTTTAGCTTTAGTAAGCGGAGTATTGAAAGAATACTGATGTGGCAACAATACACGAAGCGGTTAACACAGATAATGTTAGAATTCGGTGGAGATATTTTAAAGTTGTCTTTATAGAATGTGGTTACCACCACATTGGAAAAAAGTCTGGCAATTTTTTTACGATTTCGCTACGAACTCTATTACTTGAAGTACTTAATCAATGAATTGCTGTTAATATGAATTTATGAATCGATATTTAGTTGGTTGGATAATATTTTCTGTAATAGCACTTCATACGCATGGAATGAGGAACTGAAACCAAGAAGTGAACACACGATCTAGACAGATATTTTTATAGCATTCCATAATACAAACTAAACAACAGACCCTTTTTAAATTAATTCACGTATCCATCTGTTTGTCCGCAGGTCACAGTCGGCTTTCTCGAGGACCTTGCGACGTAGAAACTTGAAATACCAATAGCTATTTTTTTTTTAAATGTTGATATAAAAATTAAAGAGGTGTTAAGTACATAAATATCTCCTTTTTTTATTTGTTATCTTGGTAATATTTTGAAAGGCTTGTCATGACTAATAACATAATACTTTTTTATAATTTAAAAATAGCATATATAAAAAGATATTTTAACAAATAGGTGAAAATAGACGATACTATCTCCCCCTTCCTATATCCAAAACTACTGAAACAAAATCATAAAAAACAGGGTTGCTATAATCTGACTAAAAGATTACAGGTAAACTATAGCGATAATATAAGACCTTTTAATTTTTTATACATGTACCACATTTTTACGCCTATCAAAGATATAGTAATTGACTATGGGAGTAATTTATTGTGAAAAAATTAATATTTGTTAGCAGTTTAACTGGAATACTATGTCCCCTTAAATATTTGTTGTTAGTGCTTAAATATTTATGGAACCCAGTAGTACGAGTTCTACTTATGTTTGAGAGTTTGTATTTTAAGCTCATCGAGTAAGTTTGTACTCAGAAAAATATTTAAAGCCCCTTTCAATAAAACTAATTATAACTTAGAATAATTTCACTTTTCAGTCGAAAGAAGAATTATTGTTTAATTCAGATGGCCATATTAAACTGAAAGAAATAATTTTGAAAATTGTGCAACTTTTTCTAAAACTTCATATACAAAATCGAATTCAAAACTCGAGATAGAAGAATATATATGTATATACAAAGTCTTACTTACCACACACAATTAATGCTCATACATAATTACCTGGACTTTTTTGACCAGTCGCATCTCTGAAAGTAAAGTTCTCAAAACAGCCGATTTTAAAATCACTCTCTACGGAGATTTCATAGTAATGACGAAAGTTTTATTAGCTTTGGTTGAATGAAATAAACAATCATAGCTGAGATTTAAGAGAACGTTAATTGTAACTAAGAAAGAATTTAATTAAACAATAAAGAAATTCAATATTGAACTGCTTGTACGAACATCTAACAAGGTCTAGAAAACATCCCTGTAGCGTTATTCTGCTTTAAAAAAAATGTTTATTTATAACAAAGTGCTCGATTTTCTTTGAACAAAACTATATTTTAGTAAAATTAAAACATTATGATAAAACCAGACCAAGTGCATGTCTGTTTTTTATAATAATGTTACATATAAGAATACACATAAAGTAAAGTTCGGTTTTTACCTACAGTTCTTACTATTTTGTAAGAATTAAAATAATTCAATTTTATGAGAAGATATTAAACAAATGTTTGTCATGTAGTTGCATTTTTATATAGCTTTGCTTAAATTCAACATATGATGATTGAAATAATATATTTTACTGATTTAAGGATTAATGTCGGTAGTTTCAATTTTAAATTCATTCATTTAATAAGTAAAACATTTTTTTCTTTATTAAAATTAATCACATTTTAAACGACATAAAATTTGCGATGATTTTTTTAGTTGGTGGACTATTCATTCCATTCTATTGTAATTTTTTTCACTTAGTTTTGATTTAGTTAGTTCTAAAATTAAATTATAACTTAAGAAATGTTAACATTTTCTCTGTCGATAAATTTTAACAGTGATTAACAAAAAATATAAATATGAAATTTTTTAAATGATTAGCCAAATGTTGTATGCCAGTTTAAAGCTTAATTTTTCGCAAATTCACATTATTTTAAAATAATTATCTACAAATCCTTAACTCGATTAGATGTAGCTTATAGTCTGATAGATAGTGATGGCACTTTAGTTATTGAAGTGGCAATATAAATGCGTCGTTATGTTAAAAATATCTGTCAACAATAATGTAGTTATACAAATCATCTAGTTTACAATTATAAAATTAAACATTAATGCCCATTGCTAAGGAAAAAAAAGCGCTAATAATCGATTAAACAAATCGTTTAAAAATTAATTAATTTTTTACAAAATTAAGGTATAATTTTTTATATTTACTACTCTTCAAATGCAAAAACTACCAAAAATGAATTGAATTTTGTACATTCGCGCAGAAAAAAATACATTAGTATTTTACTTATATGTACAGATTTCATATTGAAACATTATATTGAGATCGGTTAAAATAAATAGAATACACCCTACAGTAACCCATACACAATTTAATTATTCGTAATCTATACATAAAATAAAACTGTGAAGGTGACCTGTCTATAAATTGAAGATATTTACAAAAAAAATAAAATTACGGGATATGCCCATAAATAATTTTTAATAAACCTAATAGGACACAAATGAATATTTCTTTTAATTTGGTTGATTTTTCTGTTGGTCTGTTTCTTTTTTTTAATTCGTTTACATTGCATTAATACAACAAGAACAAAAAATATCTAAATTATCGACGCGCAATAATTACAAAACTACCGTGTACCTATATACATCGATAAATGGCATTACGTATATTTTCAATCGCACAACGAAGTTTTCCACTCGAAAATATAACAGCGAAATGAGCGTGGCCTGAATTAAAGTTTGGAGTGGTGTGGGAGTAGTAGGTGCTTTGAGTAAATAACTCGAATACGGGCGGAAGCATGAGAATATATATCACAGCGGGTCGTTTCCGCACATAATTTTTTTCGACGTTTTATGTATTCGTTTTAAGCTAAAATTAGCTTAAACGAAAGTCAGTCAGTAAACTTAAAACGTTTCATCAATTTGAATGACACGTACGTAACAGTGCAGACTTAATATTAAATACTAAAGTTAATATGTGTTAATGAAGTAAAAATAAACCAGAAATTGAAAATATCTTTTATCGTTATACAATTATATTTAGTATTAAACAATTCATACAAAATTAACTACGTTAATTGCAGCTAACAAAAGTCAGTATGTCATTTGTCATTTACAAATGACAAAACAATGTACAACATCACTCAATATTCAAAATATATGATAAAATATCCCTTCAATAATGAATAAAGTAACAGTAACAATCAAACTAATAATTATTACATTGACTTGAGTTGCTCTAATCTAAGCAATCATATTTAATTCTAACTTTCAATGTATCCTTCATATTTTCAAACTCAATTTTCTGCAAAACCTTTGTAATAATATTAGCACACTTAGTATTAAACATACATGATAAATATGCGCCTTGGCTTAATTACGAGTAGTTCTTTGGTGAGTTTTCCATTTTAGACTCGAAGTCTATGTTTATATCTAATAGATATTAACCACGATATGTTTCCGGATCCTTTCAACATAAAAGGGTAGGCAACTCATACTTGTTCTCTATCAAGTTTACCGGAACATAATTTTCCTTTACGATAGATTTTGAGAAGACCCCGTCTCGCGATTAGCTTTTCCATACTTTTTAAGTAAAATTTTCTTATATTAACCTTTAGTATTATAGATATCCAGATTAATTTTACAGCAGCTCTTCATTTCAATTGGTTTGTCGTCTTCCATTTTTATTGTCTTGAAAGACGACGCTTTCCTTGCTGTCCATTGCAGCGGCTATTCATTTTTTAATGCAAAATTTAATTATGCTTTTGTCATATACATGTAGATAACTAAGTCTATGTACCATACTTTGGTGTCATATGTGGAATCTGTCAAAGTAGTGGTGTACAAGCGTTTTCATCATTGAATTTTCTTTTTTACTCAGATCTGTATTTTACTATTATATGATCAAAGATATTGCAATTAATGCAATGTTGTCCTTTCTTATAATTAATTTTATTCCCTTCAAAATTACTGTCTATTGCGAAAACCTTCGTATTACTGTCGGTTGATCTATTGGTTTTTAAAACATTCGCTTTGATCGTATAAGCAGTCACTACTCCAATAAAGTAGTTTTATTTATTTTGTAACTTCGCAAAAAGTATCATACACAGGTCTGTAAATATATCCACTTGGTGTATTAGACCTGAATCGTTAATAGCATGTACCAATTTATTGCACACCTTCGTAATCCGCGCTCCTAGAATATCAACGATGTTCCTTATATCTATTAGTGAGATAATATTTGTTATTGCTTCCTTATTGTCTTTTAGATCGATACGATCTTTATTTCTAACGAAATTCCATAGTCATTCATATTGCAGAAAAGTTTTCAAGGTGAATTTCCACGTAAAATAATTTTTGCAACCTGTTTTTGCATTTAAGTAAAGTAAAATAATAGTTTAACGCCACATTTCCTTGCTTATATCATTATTATTAGTTTGACAATTGCACGTTTGTAAGTTATACCAATTTGAGAGATTTCGTAATTTTTAATTGTTGCACTATTTTTAGAATAGGATTTCTGGAACCATAATCTGTTTTCTGAATACTATTGTTGAATTAATATTGAGTTAATATAAACATTTGTGTGACTCTTAAGATATTCCTTATTGAGGAATCCGGACAAACAGCCATCATAACTCTATTTGTCCTAGAGGAAAAAATCAGGTGATTGAGTTACGGTTTTTATGTGTCCTGTGACATGGACGATTAGGATTAGAGAGAATAGACGTCTTTCCATAATCTAATATTTCAAACGATTTTTTAAAGGTCCACAAGCAAACGAATTACGGACGACGTGACAAGATGCATATTTCGATTGTTGCTCTTATATCTTTTACTAATACGAGGACTTGTATAAAAGGTCTATGTTGTGAAGTATATTCGGCTATTGTCGAATGCAATTATTTGGTGCTATGCGTTATTTCAAATTGTTCTTATTCATAACTATATACTTTCAACGTACTTGTTACGATCATCTCTTTGCAAAATCCCAAGAAATTACTCTTAGAAGGAAATTATGTTGAAACTTCAAACATTTTTCCCGCAGATATACCTGGTCACTAACTCGATTGTAATAATGCTATTTGTTGGCGATAAGCAAAAAAGTTGTTAAATTCACTATTCTCATGAAATACATAGACCTAACTGATGTTTCTCTGTAAGTTTAATTGAATAAATACCTAAATACATATTTATTTAGGTAGCATTTTATCAACCAAACATTGCAATTAAGAGAATTTAAAAAAGAGGTAATTCTCAATTCGATTCGTGTATATTTTTTCTCTCTTACAGACGCAATGATATGAATAGAAAATGATTTTGGATAAGACCCATGTAAATATGGTAATGATGGACTACGGAAATATCCCACGGAACTCTTCAACAGATGAGTGTTCAAGGCCACTTGGTATAATTTAAAAACAAGTTTAAACTCAGTTGTCTTATCTTTATAAATATTATAGTTTTAGATAGTGACCAGTGGCTGATGATAGGGCTAAAATGTAGTGTCAATACGGCTTGATGACGAAAAGTAGATTATGTATACGAAAAGTAGTTTGGACTCGTTTCACAATCTTGGCGAGTCCTTTGGGCTTAAGAGGTGATCAGGATTAGATAACGGAGATGAAATATTGAGACTGGAATTCATTTGCAATAAGGAATAGACGTATCATCATGTATAGCCTTGTTTGACTTTTTCTTAGTAATTTGGGACTTTTGATAAAAATTTCTAATGGTGGATATGACATTCACCGAGTTCGCAATCGTTTGACTTATCATAAATAAGGAGGCTTCTTAATGGTAAGTGGCTCGGAATGGCTCCGAATTTTGGCACAAATGTCTTGTCTCACGAGCCATTCAGTCTCTAGAAGTGGACTGGGTTTGATGATGGAGCGCAAAGATGTTGACGGGAGACTACTCGTTAGTGAACAGTCTAATGGGGTTTGGCTTGTCTATTAGTAGATAGGGAAGTATGTAAAGGTATAAACTAACGCATGAAATAAGTGTACATAAGGTAAATATGTATATATATATATATATATATATATATATATATATATATATATAAAGACATGAAACGACGTAAATATTAGCAGGTACGGAGGTAAATATGCGCAAGTATTTAAGAGGGTATGAAACAATGTATATTGTGAAAATATAGACGGATAAACCTGTTTCATTAAATATAAAAATTGTTTCATAAGTTTACAAAAATACTTAGTCCTTTTATTGAAGCCAATATGCTTCAATAAAATGATATGAATTTGTACTAGTAATAAAAAGAATTGATTTCAGTAAAGAGATTAATGAGTTTATTAAAAAATATGTAGCAAGGCACGGTGCATATCGGTATGGAACTGTGTATATCGGTATGGAACTATGTTTGTTTTTTTTTTGAGTGCTCAATATCAAATTCACCCTAAATTTTAATAAATATTACTTTTATAGTTTTCTTAAGACACAATATTAACAATTGTATAATTAAATATACTATTTCAAAATCTATGATTTCTATCAACTTTTATCAACTCTATCAACTCTATCAACTATCATTTAAAATCTTAATAAATGTATTACAATTGGTCACAATATGTAAGTTTCAGATCATCTAAACCATAACCTAGAATTTAATTTAGGAATAAAAAGGAGAAAAGTTGAATTCGCTCCAGTACGATATTGCCTAAGTGGTAGCTTCCTTGGAAATTTATAAACTTTACCTTATGTCAAATTTTATTAATAATAATAAAAAAATTATTTACATTTTAAAGTCATCTGAACGGCACTGTTTCTCAACATCATACTGAAAAAACTCTTTTAATCTCAGTTTTTTGCTTTTTTTTTTACATCAAAATATACAATCGCTTACAGTTATACTCTCATTTTAAAGAGGTTTTTCTATCACACTTTTTTCCTTCATCAACTGAAAATAACTGTGCGGTGGAACGCTCAACTCTATTCAACTTAAGTAATGAAAATGAAATGGAATGCCAAAAACTATTATATGTGATAATTTTATATTCTAAAATGAATTGTGAAAGGAATTGTATCTTAAACGTATAAAATTGCGTACTTGTAAATTACGTACTTGGAGTATTAACTAATACACTAATCATTAAAGACGAAATAATTGCTGACGTTTTAAAAACGCATTTTGGTTGTAGGTGGTTTTGTTATTGATTAAAATGAATTCCTAAAGGAAATATTACGTATAGACAGTACCCATATTTTTCAGTCATTATGTAACTTATACGATTAATCATTATGCGTCCAATAGGTTTTCATTCGAGAATTCTAATAATTACGAAACAATATACATCCACAAATGCGTTTTCGCAAACGCAAGCACTTATCTTATTCCCATTGCTAATCATATACGGCATTTTGACATAAAAACATTTTAGTATCCTATGTCGAAGCTCGTATTATTGAAGCCATGCCGTTATTTAAATCTCTACCGGAACAAATCATTTGAAGGAAAAGGGACAGACAAGTGAATCGTAAATCACAAAGTTGATTTGGCTATTTGTGTATCTATATCCGTTTACAGGCTCTGCTATCTAACTGGGATCAAATTGTTTTATATTACAATTTAGTAATTTGGAGTTATGTGTCCATAAAAATTAAAACGATAAATTTGTTTACATCAAGAATTTCTATTTTCTTTCACTTATTGGAACGAATTTCCTTATGGTACGTTGCACGTTTGGCGAATGAGAACTAGCCCGACAAAAGTGTAGGATTTCGACCGCTATATTTGCTACAACACAAATGTATAACATTTCTGCTGGCTTTCCAATGTAAGCGAACCATCTGCTAGACCCTTTCTAATTCTGTGTGTATTTATTTGCATAAAAAATTATAAATTATTACTTCATCATTTTTTTAAATAATTAAAATTGATTTTTATTTTCTCTAGATATTTAAATTTAAAAGTGATTTTAAATTTTATTGAAATATTTTAATAAAAATAAAATAAAATAGTAATAAAAAAAATGTGATACTACTTTATTTTTCTGCTGGTTTCCAATTGTAAGCCAAGCAGAAGATAATATACAGATGATAAGATAATAGAAGATAAGATGACAATGATATGAAGATAATATATACATAATATATAGCGAAAGGAATTTTGTACTAACTGGGTATCCCAAGCCACCTCTCGTACATTTTTTAAAATCTTTTTCTCTTTTTTTACTTTCTAGGTCACACTTTATAAAGTCTCGGGCTGAGTTTATGGCAAATCGCTTTAGAATATGTTCCATAATAAACAATATTTTGCTCCTTCGCAACTATGGATGTTTTATTCATCGGATCTGAATGTGATGCAGTGGTCTCGAGTGCAACAACTTGCTTTGATAGCTGTTTAAAGTTTAGAACGCTTCAGTCTTTATTATCAAAACTGCTTTTGTCGCAAAGATCAATCTACCAATCGTACAAGCAAAAATGTTTTATTATCTAATGGTTCTGCTAAAATAATATTTTCTGTTTAAAATGTATCCACATACAATTTACATTGATTGAAAATTATTATTACATTGATTGAAAAATTCTTTTAACAAATTGGAGACTTAGGTTACATATATCACGTGACAGTATTGTTTCATATGTACATCATAATACTTAAATTAAATGTGATCAAAACTCCTTGTTCACGTAGCTTAACTCTGAATGTATTGTCTTCCAGACATATATTTGACATCTGAAATAAGAAAAGTTGCAGATTTCTATCCAAATAATAATCTTGAGTGATTATTAATCACTGAATTATAAGATTTTGTCGTGGATGGAAAGAGTTTTTCTTACCGACAAACCCATTTTCATCGATCTTGTTTATAATCATTTAATGTAGTTAAAAAGTTCGGATATTAATTAAAAGATCAAAACTTGTAATGCATATGTATATGTGTGTGTGTGTTTGTGTGTGTGTGTGTGTGTTTATGTATGTGTGATGTTTTTAAGTTCGAAAAGAATTCCTGAATTATTACAAAGATTTCTTCACTTCTAGTATGGCTTAAAACTGCCTTTTATTGGAGTCCGGGTAATAAGTCAAAATCCAATTTTTTTATTAATTACGTTTTTATTGGTCTTCAAGATTTAGGTATTTATAAGCCTGTAGTTATTTTTTTTATTATTTACATTATTTTTAACGTTACATTAACACACCTTAACCGTGCTCTGTCACCATAACTGCACTTTACGGTACTAAATAAAAAAAATGACGTGTGAATTGATATACCTCATCAATATCCATTTTCGTTTTGTAAATTGAGCTTAAAACTTAATTTTATCTCCCCCGCTGTTTGCGGCATACAAATTAAAGTAATTTAAGCTCCATTTTTCAATATACCTTGCTAAAAATTAAATCACTTGTCGTGGAATTCCATTTGCACACAGGTATAGAAAATTATTTACCAAACACCCATACCGATTTTTTTTTCCTTTATCAGACCTCACTCATCCACTAAGAGTTCAAAAGTTACCAATATAAATAATAGAACTTATTTATTTGAAAATAAAAAATTACATTAATAAACCGGTTACAGAAAAGCTATTTTACAGGAGTACGTTTTCGTTCTATCTACTCCAAAATTACGTGAAAATATTCCATTTATTAAATTGAATAAAAATAATTAAAACTGAAATTTCTTCATGTTATGACGAACAATAAAATTAAAGTGAAGTACAAGTTATGTTAATAAAACTTTTTATTAATATATAAAGCACGAAAACACATAAACCTATTTACACGAAACACGAAATCCCATCTGTAGCTTGTCGAAATAAGTGCTTAGTAATGTTTAGTTATTATAAAACTTATTTTTATAATTTATTTCTTTAAACAAAAATTGAAGCTGGTACGTCCAAATAAGTCATTTATTTTATTATAACTTTAGATAATAAACATTATTTCTAACTTGTGTGAAGTACTTCGACTAATGCAAAGGGTTATTATTTATTTTTTTCGATTTATCATTTTCTTGACTTAAATTACATAGATGGTCTATATACTTTTACAAAATATATAATACATTTTCTCATAATTGTTATCTTTTTCTGTCCGTTTGTTCGACTATCTCTCAAAAACTGCTAGACATATTTGAATAAACTTTTCACTAGAAATAATTGTTAAGGTTCAAATTAAAATTTAGGCTGCCTTTTTATAGGTATTGTTTGGAATGCAATTAAATTTTCTTTTCATATTTTTAATAAAATATTTCTTAACCATTTTGGAATTCACTTCTTTGGGTTATGTTGCTTAAATCGGATTAGATTGGAATTGGTTCGGTTAAGATATGTTTGTTTATATCAAGCCATGATGGATTAAGTTGGGTAACCTTGGTTTAGTGCATATTGTGTCAGGATAGTTTGGATGGGATTAGGTTAGGTTAGGTTTATATTATTATTTAATATAGTATTTTATTGAATAAGGTAGGGAAATTTATAAACTTATTTTCGAGGAAAGAACAAGTCTGTGCGGAGTGGGGTTTATACCATAGGAAAAAGCTCTTTCTTTTTCTTTCCCTATTCTCTCACCTAACTCCGGCATTCCCTTTCTAAATTATATTCTGATCAAGGGCACTTTAAACACGAAGACGTTTTTATTGAGAAAAACTCACTGAAAAACAAGAAATATATATACGTAAAGAAAATGTGGACAAATAGTCTTATATTGTTAAAACATACTAGTCTCTGCCCGCGTAAAATGTTACAAGTGTTTAGTAACTGAAAGTAATTAGTAATATCTTTTTGTCGATCCGCGTATAGTTGTTTATATGGACAAGGGACCTCAACATCTACATCAGTTTACTATCTTTATTCATTTATTTTCAGGATTATTCTATTGAAACTGCATTGCATTTACCTTCTTTCTTTTTTCTCAGTTATTTAAATTGTAATTTTTCATCATCGCGAAATTAAGTTATTTTTCACGGTTTTCTCAAGTGCATGTAATATATCTTTTATTAATTATATATACTATAAATTATACTAAAAATTAATTATTTTATCTGTTCGTAGTGAATGAACTTTTTCTGTACATAAATTTAACCACTAATCAATAATGCCATTTTTTATTAAACCACATTTTTATTAAGCCGTTATTAGAACATAATAGTAATTTTTTCAAAATACATGTCGCATTTCAACACCCATTTTTTCCTTTGAGTTGAATATACTTAAAAATTCAGAGTTCGTCTTATCAACAATATCTCTCCTTTTGAGGTAATTATTTGTGGAAAGCCTTTATTTGCAAACCAAAAATTGAGTTATTCTTAACTTATCAAAATATTTTATCGACTCAACGATAATTAGGATGTTTATTTAGTGAAATATTTAATCTATATCCTAAGGTCTAGTCGGATAGAAAGAAAAATTTGTTGACGCATTTATTAAAAGTATGCCATCATATGGGTATAATTTTCTCTATAGTAGTCCTTGTTGTATAAATACTTTGATTTATTATCCATCATGGATAAATCTTTTGTATACTTTTCATTAATGACAGACGATTATTTATAGAATCATAATGATTTTATATCATTAATTTATTAAAGGGCGAAATCCTCTTTTTTATTTCCTTTTCACAGTTTGGCACCTAAATTGATTATCCATTTAACATGAAACTTTCACTGTTGTATGGTTTATAATATGCAGTTTCATGCAGAAAATACAATAATGGTAATAAATTAAGAGTATCAAAATACGCCATATAAATTGAATTAAACATTTACACCATTCACTATATTCAAAAAAATTCAGGTAATATAAAAATCTACAGAAATATTCAATGGTTTGTTTTGTTAAGTATTACCAATTTTACTTTATGAGAAGTTTCCTGTTTCAAAATCGCAGTTCACAGAAGTAATTATGAGTCGAACAAAGCAAAATCTTACGGGTACATCAAAATTGTGTTTGATAGTTTTGACATGAAAATTAATGAGTTCTTTTAATAAAAATATAAATCGCTGCGCGTAAGAAAAACGACCGTAGTGAAAACCTCTTAAAACTATTTTTTTGAACACGTAAATTTTATTTTATGACAAAGTTTATTTTTGATTTAGAAGCTTGTTATATTCAACTTAGAGGTAGTAAAAGAAATAATCAGTAATAGGTTAAATAATTTCCAAATATTATTAGTTCATTCGGAAAATCTTAGAATATCCGTCTTTAGCTAATCCACGCACGTAAAAGTGATATGTAAGGGTTTTTTTACAATTTTCACCACGTATTTTTATAAATAGAGGATATACAAGAACACGGAGAGATTTAAATCGAATAGTTAGATTAGGTTATAAAACATAAATTACAAAATAGTCGTACTACCAACGTAAACGCAACACAATATTGAAATACATTTTTGTATCATTTTGATGAAACGCGATGGACAGAAAAATGTGTGTTAGCTTTAACACGGTAAACATTGACAATTTAAACATAAAAGTTGAGCTTTGGTATGTATGGTTATGTGACTGCTTTCGTCAATACATGAGGGAAGCCGGCAATTTTACGTTAGAGAAAGGCCTTCTGTTTTTGTGTAAATACCCCGATAAACATTTGTCCGCAAAATATTTCATGAATAGACTCTGCAAAGACAAAGTTCGGCTAATAAATGTAATTATCGGTAATATATACGTTGTTGAAGAGTTTGAACCATGCGCGGCCCAAATATCCGTTCACGAGCAAAAACTTAAGCGAGCCAACTTTTAACGAGTCAAGTTTCGTTGCCTAATATTATTATGCTCTTATTCTTTTAGTTTGTAGCGAGAGAATACTTCAGCGCATTTTACCGCAGATTGGTTTTATTACGGCTTGGATAGAGATTCGTCTGAATGTGAGTTAATTTTCTTTGTAAGTTACGTGATGAGGGTGATAACTTGAATTCGGACTATATGGGATTACCAGTATATTTATTCTCTAAACTGACACGTGATAATTATAATTTATCTTTGATCTTGTAAAGATTAAAATGAAATGGGCTTAAGACTCCCTGGCTTTTGGTATCGCCTATGATATGGGGATCATACATAACGTGTCTACATATTTCAATGTAAATGTTAAGGGTTTGCATTTAGCTAAAAAAAACCAAGTTTTAATAACTGTTAGAGCGACATTTTGCAAAGGATTATGGATTAGGGCATTAAGATCAAGAAAACACCAGTTTTTATACAGGTAGTTGAATAATAATAATAAGAATATTTGGCAAATGCAGGCTTTAATTTTAAGGAAAAAATGACTAAGGCCCTTTCAGACGAAATATTCGGTTGAAGATTCGACGGTTAATGTCGTTAGGCTGCGGCTGATAATTAAGATATTAATTGATCGATCAACCTTAAACGCTTACATATAAAAATATCACGTCACAGTTCAATGGTAACATTTCAAAATCGGGTAACTGAAAGGGTCTCCGGTAATTATTATAAGTTTTACGATCGATCGATTTCAATTTTATCGATTTCGATCGATTAAAAGACACATAATGACTATTTTTACAATACAGAATATTTCACTAACTCTAGATGAAAAAATAAACTTTCATTCTAGGCAAGAAATATTTTCCTGAAATATTTTAGATCTATAAAAAATAAGGACCTTATTTATATTTGAAGATGTCTTAGCAGGTATTGGTAAGTTATAGACCTTTTAGTATGGAATAAATTTATTTTATACAGAAATAGTCATAAGAGATGTTTTCAAAATTAATACAGCTTAGATGTTTATCGAGTATGTCCTCATGACTTTGTTAATTTTGTTGGAGAGAAATAATCAATTTAATGGTTAGACTTGGCAAATGCGGAGGACTTCTCAATAATGCCTTTAATTTTTAATACCTTTATATTTGATAATCGCTTTTGATATGTGAATTCTTATCAATTCTTTTAGAAGAGAATGTAATTGTTTTCATTAGGTAAATCTGCTTATTATCATATTTCCTTGTAATTTTTTCTTAGGGAAAAAAGAGAAAAGAGTACGAAATATTTCATTCAAATGTACATTGGACACTAAAATAATTGACTTATTTTCTAATAATAAAACTAAAAGAGAAAACTTCGATTGTTAGTTGACAGAAAAATTATGATTTAAAAAAAATATATAATTGTCCAATGAACGCAATAATAATCTTATTATTGAAGTAAATATAACATTTAAAATAAATGATAACCTTTGTTGAGCAAAATTTCTTGAAACCAATTAATATACTGAGAATACTGAGAATATTAGTTAATTATTGGTGGGGTTGGTAACATTTATTTGAGAACATTGGTAACATTTATTTACATGAGCAATATTTGGTAACTAAACCAAATATTTTTCATCATTACTTATAAAATATTTTTGGCTATGAACGGTGCTTAATTGTCTGTAGATATTTTCTCTCAATAATTTTTAAGCTTTAATACACCAATTTCAAGTTCTTTAAATACTTCATATTCACGCGAGGTGAACATATAAAAATTATATTAATGTTATTAATATTTAATAAGTGTTTACTGCAACTGAATAGTAGAGTCACGACATTATATTTGTATTTAAAGCCTAGCAGGTGAGTCACGAGTGTCTGAAATTTCGGTATAAAATGGGATTTGGATTAGTTTGGAAAAAGTTACCCAGCAGTAAAGATACTGATTGAATGTGTTTGATAGTGATTGTTTTTGGAAATTTTACATATTTCCTAAAATAAACAATAACATTTTTATAATTTACACAAATTAGAGACCTGTATTTTTTTCAATACCTTTGAGACGAATTAGAAATAAGGTAAAGGTAGTATTTTTAAAGAAAAAAAGAAGTTTTACCTGAAACTTGAGAAAGAGAATGAAAATGTATATAGCAATTATTAGTTGCAGTCAGTACTGTTAGTAATAAGTAATTGTCTCCAAATTGTATCATAACTGCTTCCAAAATATAAATAAGCTATTTATCATATGAAAATAATATCGTGATTGTATTTAGATCTTATAGATATTTATAACCATGTGTACCATTAATTTGAAAAGCTAATCCTTCTTTGAGTCGCTGCTAAGCTGAAATGCGAACTTGAATGGAAAGATAATTAAAAAGATATATTTTTGCATTGGAACATTCATTCACTCTAATAACTCAATATTAATTAGGATACTAATAAACTTGAAAGGTTGGAATTACACCACAAGTTGCCCGAATTATGCATAGTTATAAAATTTTTAGCAAAAATATATTGTATTTTTAAGGTATTCGTGTGTATGACTTATTTATGTATATGTGACAAAGAGTTTTATATGAATAAATGGCATTTTCCACAGCATCTTCAAATTATGTGGGAATTCCGTTTCTTTCAAACGTGTAAAACAAAATCCTATTTACATCGATTTGTAAAGGAAATAATGAATCAATATATTGTCAATATTTTTTTACAAGAGGTATTGAGAACCAGTATAAAACCATGTAACTAATCAGTCAATTTTACAATTTCACAGTTAAAGAAAGTAAGAAGTAAGAAAATCTAGAACGGCCCTGAAATATTCTTCGGCTCGTGTTCGTGGACATTTATCCTCAAAAATGTTTTAGAATAGACTTACCAACTGCGAAAAGTTTAATAAGTGTAATTACATATTGGTAATGTGTACATTTACGCACTTTGAACAATGCGCAGTTCTTTGAACTATGAGCGGAACCAACTTATAATGAGACAACTTTCTTTGCCTAACAGCGTGGCGCTTTTATTCTTTTAGCTAATGGGGTAAAAGTACTTCGTTGTATCTTCAAACTGATATTATTGTGGCTTATTTGGTGGTTCTAAATGGAAGCTCGCTTTCTTTCTCTTTAATTACATAAATATCGAGGCAATTTTTATCTGTTCACTTTTGTTGGTTTTTGCATTATCTGAAGTTTTATTTTTCTAGGCCTGTTTTGTAGGGCATTTAACGTATAATTTGTCGTAAAAGGGTAAGAAAAACGCTAATTATTAATATTGCCACAGATCTATGCTTTACATTTGATGTAATGAAGCAGAGACACTGCTTGCTATGTCGTTTGATAGTACAATTTTACAACATACGGAACTAGGGACTGAAGAGTATCACCGTGGCAAATGGATAAGATATCAGGGGAAAAATCTGGTATTGCGCAAGTTAATGCATTGTTGGTTGGTGATGAATTCGATAGTGGTATATGAACCATGCCTATAGATTTTACTATATTTGTATCACATAACTTCCTAAATATTAAACCTTTATTCGGCATTGGGTTTCTGTCATACAACTCTCTAAATATTGAAATATTTTTAGCCATTTTCTTTGCTTAGAATTCTTTAACAACTTCGTATTTAATCATATATGTTTAACTTTAATTGTAGAATTCAGTCAATTCAGGAAAAAGGAATTACCTGTACAAAACTTAAGTTTTTATTTTGTTCACTAGAGCGATCCCTTGAAGTTAAGAGTCGGATATAATCTCAGATTGTTTAAATAATTATTGTTATTGTTTTGTGTTAATACTACTAGTACAATCTTACTTCCTTATTATTAGCCTCAATGATGATTGCGAATTAATAAGTCATGGCCATTAATAAGTGAAAGAAGTAAATAAGTTATCGCATAAAACAATGGCGAAATATTCTTTGATTAATAAATTGTATATAAAATGTATATATATTTATATATATATATATATATATATATATATATATATATATATATATATATATATATATATATATATATATATATATATATATATATATATATATATATATATATATATGTAGATTGCTCGAGAAATCGGAAAATGCTGGGCTTTCATATCAACTGATGGTTTGAGCAACTAAACTTTTAATGAGACAAGTTTCGTTATCTAATGATTATGCTTTCATTAATTTAGTTTATAGCGTGAGAATACGTCAACGCCTTTCTGTATAGGCTTTTGTTCTTTACTACTTGGCAAGAGTCTTGTGTAATTTTCAACAGGAAAACAGTAAAGTTTCCTTGCTGATTATTTAATTTCTCATCAACATTTTCTCTTATAACAGTTATTAGCAATATCTTCATTAATATATTTTGAAATATGAAAACGCTTAGCAAAATAATGGGGTCTTCTTTATGGCTCGTCGTTCATTTTGATGTATTTTGAATTGTTTAATGCTAAAGATATTAAACCCTAATTTGGCCAGCTTTTAAAATATATTTATTTCGTCGTTCACCTTACAATTTTATTATTAATTATGCAATTGAGAACATAAGGTTCCCAATTTGCATAATTGATAATAAAATTGTAAGGTTTTATGTTTTATAAGGAAAATTAAATTTAATTGTTATTACAAATCCTATACTGTTATATACACCCCTTAAAACATCGTGGATTCAAATTATGTATTTGAGAAATGGAAGTACATTATATTAACTCCTATATTTTGTGGAATAACTTATTACTGCTTATCAATGAGAGCGACCATAAAAAGGACAAGTCCATAAAATGTTAATGATCGACGGTTTATCTTATAAAAATATTTCAAGACAGAAAGAATTAATAAGTGTAAAAACCTAGGGTCCTTTTTGAGAAGTTTTGCTCTCATAGCAATAAGTCCGCCATATGTGCCAATTAGATATATTAAAGCACATAAATAAATAAATTGAAATGTTATGAGGACCCACCAAGCAAAAAGACATTAGGTTTTCATTAATGAATATAAAATTTTCTAGTAAAAATCTTTAGAAAAAATTTATCGAAGAAGTTGTAAAAAAACCATTTTTTCCATTATAATTTTAACATAAACCAACTTAAGTTACTCTAAATTATTCCAGAGTGCGACAGAAGGAAACTGTCAAGTATTGGCAACGTGACAACTATGTTCCTCAACATAAAGGGGTAAGTATCGACAAAGAAACTCTGTTCAAAAATATAGAATTAAACAAATATAAAAACTAAAATGACGCAAAATCCAAATAAAGGACAAATTTTTTCGAATAAATCTTCGTAAGATAAAAATTAAAAAAAAATTAACTCTAAAACTAAGGTACTTAATAGGCAATTGAATTTAGTGCTAATGTTGAGATTTAAATATTTTTTGTATGAGATGGTATATTATAAATAGAAAGTAATGTTGATAAAGTATAGAACTATCCAATGTATTTGCTATTAATTTAAGTAAAGTTTCATTTTTGTGCATTTTAATTTTCATTTTTAATTTCATCTCTTTTTCTATTTTAAATCGTTTCGACGTGATTTTGGCCCGTAAGAAAACTAAACCTAAGTTTCTATGGTTTTGTCTTCCATATTTCCGTGTCTAATAGAAAATATTTTGTATGTAACTAAAAAAACATTTTGACAACACTATGCTTTTTTAACATGCTTAAACAATCTATATTGATTTCCATTTGCTTCTAAAATTTAACACGTTTTCATAATAAAAAATTCATTAAAATGGAGTTTTAGTATAACTAAATAAATATGCACAGAGTATAGCAAATCAAATATACATATTATTCATTTTCAATCCCGTTCCGTCTTAATTTTCATGTAGTCCAGTTAATTATAAAGATTTTACAAATCATATACCAAAAAAATGTAATTGTTGATAACGACAATTTGTATGATGATTTATTATATATATATTTGAAGACAAAACGCTATTAAGCGAGTCATAAGAGTAAAATATACCTCCACAAAAGTTTGTGTCTCTTCTTAAACTTACAAAACTAGAAACAATGATGTTTATTTGATCTGAACAAAAATCAAATCTATAGAAAAAGATAAAATTAATCATAAGATAATAAAAATCAACGCAAGTGATTTTCGATCCAATTTAGAAATACTCTCGCATTTTCTGAGACAAATGACGATAGAATAAACAATTTTGAGGATATAAGAATTTGTTAAGTTTTTCTTGGTAAGATTTAGTGATTGTACACTTCAGTATAAAAGTAATAAAATTAAATGACAAATATGAATTATGTTCGAAAAAGTATAAAATATTGAAAGTATTTTGGAGAATTTATTTTGCAGAAAATTTGAGTACTGAATTGAGGCTGCAAATTAGATTATTATGGAATCAGATTATTACCAATTATAGCTTTTACATAACCCACTTTCAAACGCTACAACACAAACGACCAATTGCCAAAATTTAAAACGAATTGACTATTTGATATTGATTGGTCACACTATTTAGGTGAAAAATTCCTCTAAAAGTTTGTGTGGTTAAATAAATTTTCAAAAACTAGTAGAACTAGCGTTACGAGATTTCTGTTCATATTCAGGAATATATAATTAAGGATACATAATTCAAATAAACAATTACATTCATTGCAAACGAACAAAAAAAGATTCATAAATATTGATTTTATTTCCATTGCAAACAAAATATGATGAATTTTGCAAAAACTGTGAAATCCAGAATTGTTGTTATGTTACTTCTAAAAAATGTATTTTTAATTTTGACTCTAACTCTCTATCTAAATCTATTTGCAATTCTAAGAAAAATAATTAAGGAATTCTAATAAACCATTCCATCAAGTAATACCTCATACGATTCAAAACATTTAAAAACCTCATATATAATTTCCCGCCCCTTAAATGTTCATATAAATTTATTTGAGTATTAACTGTTCAAAAATATGCAGGTTAATATTGTATATCCGTACGCCAAATTTTAAGTTTTTAGATTGAAGACTTTCTGAATGAACGGCCGTGAAAATCTGACTGAAATTTGTGCGAAAACTGAAGGTATCTCCTAAAGGTTCCCTTGTTTCTTTTAGAAATGCAGAAGCTTAAAAACTAAAACCTAGCACAAAAAGTTAAACGTTGTGAAACCCACGAATTTCTACTATGGTTTCTTTGCACGACGGACTATGCGTTACCATATTTACGTATTGGGATAAGGGTCATATGACCGCCTAAATTATGAAACAAATTGCAACAGCGACCATTAACTTATTAAACGCTTATTATAAATAAACAAAACTTTGAAGGAAAATTGTAAAAAAATCTAATAATGAATATTTAGTAAGTATCGTATATAATTAAATTTGGGAATAGTTTAACTGAAAATGAACGATGTGCCAGTATACAGTACATTTCTGTGTTGCTGTGCTGGATTATACACCATTTCAAGGGTGTAAAATATTTTAATAAAATAATGATCATTAGTTTGATTGGAGCAATTACAGTAATTTTAGGCTTAAAATCTAACCGATGATAGCTGAGAGAAGTTTTTTATATATTTATTAGTGAACGCATAATTTAACCTTGGTAGTCCTTGTTGCATAAATCGTTTGGTCGTTTATTTATGTGAATTATGAGTAAACGTTGCATTTTAATTCTGTTCAGGTGAAATAGTAATTTGCCCTAGTGTAATGCTTTTTATCACATTAATTTTCACAAAGAACGACGTTTCTTTACATTTTACTTAGCGTTTGGATTCAAAATGAATTATCCGATTGCCGTGAAAATTTCGTTATCCTTTAGTTGATAATGTATAAAGAGACACAGGATATGTCGTATTTTTGTAAAGTCTGATAATAAGCAACAAAGATTTAGGTGGCGAAAAATATCAAAATGACCAAAATAAGATGCGTCGAAACGTTTAAACTTTGTCACATTAAAATATTATATTGTCACATTAATATATTATTTTTCGTATAAAGTCACATGGAAATCAACCAAAATTATTTAGGATGCCTAAATATGGTATATAATGTTGTACAAAACGTATTCATATACCTGAACTAAAATTGTTTACAGACATTGACAAATACATAACCCACGATTTTTATTTTTATCGTCTACGGCGCGGTTTCATTATCCTTTAGTTGATAATGTACAAAGAGACACAGGATATACGACATACTTTTATAAAGTACTGATAATAAGCAACAAAGATTTAGGTGGCAAAAAATATCAAAATGTCCAGAATAGGATGTGTCGAAACGTTTAAACTTTGTCACATTAAAATATTATTTTGTCACATTAATATATTATTTTTCGTATAAAGTCACATGGGAATCAACCAAAATTATTTAGAATGCCCAAATATAGTATATAATGTTGTACAAAACGTGTTCATATACCTGAACTAAAATTGTTTACAGACATTGACAAATACATAACCAACGATTTTTATGTTTATCGTCTACGGCGCGGTAAACTTTTTTGTGACATTTTCTTGCGTAGAACCTGTATCCATAAAAATAATTTTAGTGTATTGGCAATGAGTAGATTTCCCTTGTGGTTCCTTGAAAAACTAATTTATGATGGAATTGAAAAAAAAAATTTATACTGGAATTATGAGGGGTTTCATTATAAATTTTAAAGTCTTGAACGAATTACGTCGTAATTTTGTAAGTAGACGTCTAGGAAGCAAACAAAAATAATATTAGATCTCTGTGTAAAAACGAACAATATTTTAAGTATTTTAAAAATATATGCAGGTTCAGCTAACCTTATAGAAACTGAAAAACAACTAACTTCTTTCCTCTGTATGCTCAAAACCTTCATTTATATCTGACTCAGGAGTTAGCATTTAACTCTTCTATCAAGTAAGGAGGTTATTACTTGAAAACCCTTTTCACAGGCGTCGTCTCAATTGTTCAATATTTAAATTGTGGATTATAGTTAGAAATTGTTGTTGAATAACCCTATGAAAACGAGCAACGTCAATGGATTAAAGATAAGTAAAAAACAATCTCATTCAAAAAAATACTCTGAGTACACAAACGTAAAATATGTTTAATGGTTTTCCCACTTGGAAAAAAAATTCTCTACGCTTTTTAAGTTTGTCGCCGGAACGTGAGAAAATTTAGTACTTCCTTTTAATAATTACAGCAAAGGAGAAAGCAGTAGTAAATATTCTCTCTTTTTATATTTCAGTTTGAGTTCATATTAACACAATTAACGCGTAATTTAAGTAAAAACTTTAGACAAAAATGCTAACTGAAAAATACTAAAAATATTTTAAATGTACAAATATGATATGTATTTTAGAATATAAGGGCATTTAAATATGTTCAATGATCAATAAATTACCATGGTTACACTTGGTAACAAATTCCATTCTTTTGCGACATTAAAATAATATAAGGAAACATTCGTGTAATATTATTTTTCGTATAAGTATAGTCTCACTGGAATCAAATAAAATGATGCCTAAATATGATACAATATGTTGTATTAAACGTATTCATATACCTGAATTAACTTAATAAATTAAAAATCCAGCGATTTTGTAAAGATTCTCGAAGATTCCACAATACCATTTCATGTTCACTTATCAAAAAAGAGGTGAGGCTCTCTTTTTTTACATCGTTGTTTTCTGTCACGTATGTATACGAACGTCACACATATTCAAGTCTGTATTCATTTAATGAACCTTCATGTTGTTACCCTCTTTTATAGTATACTATTTACGTGACGTTTTTAATTACTAGCATTTGTTTAGCAATTATCATAATTGATAATGTATTCGTTTCGACAATTGATTTTAAAAAGACGTTTGTCGCTTATTATTAATATTTATTTCAATTATGCCATAGGTTTTTTTTTAAATAGTTTATCACTTTCACTCGTGTTTCTTATATTCCACCAATAATTATCGATGGGATTTATAATAATTTTATTCATTTGTTAAAAATAAAATTGTTTAACCTACATTGATAAATACATAACAAACGATTTTTATTTTTATCGTCTACGACTAGGTAAATTATTTTGTGACATTTTCTTGTGTGGTATCTATGACCAAGAAAATTATTTTAGTGTATTGACCTTGAGTAGATTTCCCTTGCGGTCGCCCGAAAAAATAAGTTATGATGGAATTGAAAGAATTTTTTTAGCAACTGACTTCCAGTATAAGGAGAGGATATATATATATATAAATAAATATGTATATATATATATATATATATATATATACACGTAATGAAAGACTTGTTTATTTTCAAATACAAATACTTAACTCGTGCATCTAAATATAAAGATACATTCAAAGGAACATTTAATCAAATTGAAATGCAACGTTAGTTCATGTGCTCTATCGACTATGCGCATGGACGACGCCGTACGCATGGCCGACTATATGTGACCCTGGTTATAACCTTGTTGTAGCGTATGTTTTATTTTATACCTTTTTTATGAAATTTAAAAAACAATAACCTAATTTTTTGCGTAAATATCAGTAGCAATAGCTTAAAATATTTGATATTTATATAAAGTAATGAAAAAGTAATCTTAAACTTAATTTACTAACAAATGATATTTAAAACATACAGCTACAATGGCATTATACTATGTAGATATGGAACTGACGACTCAAGATTAAAGTACGTTAATTGTCTCAACTTCTTTAGTCTCAACTTAATTCAGTTTGAATTTATTCCCTGTATAGAGACAACTGGTCTCTCAACTGCTTTATTTGTCTGTCTTTTGTTTTACACGGAAAAATCAAAAGGCCATCTTGTGTAATGTAATATGGCATATTTTCTATCTTTGATGCCAGTAAAATTTCATTCAAATATTATAATTTGAAATTAATTTTTGTAAAACCTTTGTAGATTGTCTTAAGACAAATACTAAAACTATTTTAAATGTATGAGATATGTTTTAGAATATAAGGCCATTCAAATATGTGCAATGATCTGTGAAATTACTGCACTGCACTTGGTAACAAATTCCATGACTTTTATTTGTCAATACCGGTAGGTCTGTTACGCAATAACCGATATATATATATATATATATATATATATATATACGCACAGATGTCAAGAATAAAAACATGGAATTTTTATTGCTTTAAGTAAAAATGGAAACATTAAAATTTTATTTGGTTCATAAAAAAACAAAATTTTCAATGCAGAGTATTTATAAATATTTAAATAATTACTTTTGTGAAGTTTAACTACCAATAAAAAATTAAAAATTATCAAATATGACACATGTATCTATTTTGTCGCTTCTGCTTTCTGAGGAATAGCGGCGGTTTCATAAATTAATTATATTAATGCTTTAATAACATATATATATATATATATATATATATATATATATATATATATATATATATATATATGATTTCTTGATGATCACCTAATATACACTATTAAGGTATTGAAAAAAATTATGCAAAAACAAGTAAAATAATATCGACTGAAGGAAAAAAATATTATATTAATAACTATTTAATACACATATAATTTTTTCAAAGCAAAACGAGAGGTCGGCTTTAATATTAAACAACATTTTTGTCTTAATAATATATATTTGTATCCTATATATTAATATTTATTTACTTTCCTACGTAACGAAAACTGTTTGCTAGCGATACAGAATTTTGTCAACATAAGTATTATGTATGCACTGACCCGTTTACGTTTGTCTAAACTTGCAAAATATAAAACCATGACGAAGTAAGCGGTACGTTTTTATTATATTCATTTTGTCTAGCAAACTCCTCGTGTAATTATACGACAGGAAACAATCCTTACCAATTCCTACCTCTCCGTAATTACAACTGTTGCTAGTTGTTACATTTACGAACTTCTAAGCAAGTTTTAAAACACAGCCGTGTAGCGTTATTGTGCTTTCCGGCGTTGTTATAAAATGAGGCCATTATGAATAAAAGTTTGTCATCAAACAACATACCAAATAGATATTATTATTTTCAAAGCTTTGTTTCGTTTTAATTAATGAGAGTCGTCCTAATGTTTTAATGATAATTTTGCCTGTTAGCGCAGCGGCAATGTTTAACTATACAAAGTATGTCGCGATGGAAACGTGAGTTTATATTAGTTTGATGTCGATCAAAACAAATTCATTTAACTTTTTTTTCTAAATGTTATAGCGCGGAGGGTGTAAAGATTGATTTTATAAAGTAACAATATACCAAATCTTCTATAACCACACTATTTATTATTCTATGATAAAACTGCAGTCCATAAAAATGATTTCCATAGACACCCTTTAAACTTTGTTCTTTATTACGAGTACCTAGTAATTGAGCGGATGAGATTGTTACAAGAACTCGGTCGTCGCTGAAAATGTTAAGAGTAAAAAGATACAAAGCAATAGAATTAGTTGAGAACATAATGGGCAGTTTAGCTTTAGTAAGCGGAGTATTGAAAGAATACTGATGTGGCAACAATACACGAAGCGGTTAACACAGATAATGTTAGAATTCGGTGGAGATATTTTAAAGTTGTCTTTATAGAATGTGGTTACCACCACATTGGAAAAAAGTCTGGCAATTTTTTTACGATTTCGCTACGAACTCTATTACTTGAAGTACTTAATCAATGAATTGCTGTTAATATGAATTTATGAATCGATATTTAGTTGGTTGGATAATATTTTCTGTAATAGCACTTCATACGCATGGAATGAGGAACTGAAACCAAGAAGTGAACACACGATCTAGACAGATATTTTTATAGCATTCCATAATACAAACTAAACAACAGACCCTTTTTAAATTAATTCACGTATCCATCTGTTTGTCCGCAGGTCACAGTCGGCTTTCTCGAGGACCTTGCGACGTAGAAACTTGAAATACCAATAGCTATTTTTTTTTTAAATGTTGATATAAAAATTAAAGAGGTGTTAAGTACATAAATATCTCCTTTTTTTATTTGTTATCTTGGTAATATTTTGAAAGGCTTGTCATGACTAATAACATAATACTTTTTTATAATTTAAAAATAGCATATATAAAAAGATATTTTAACAAATAGGTGAAAATAGACGATACTATCTCCCCCTTCCTATATCCAAAACTACTGAAACAAAATCATAAAAAACAGGGTTGCTATAATCTGACTAAAAGATTACAGGTAAACTATAGCGATAATATAAGACCTTTTAATTTTTTATACATGTACCACATTTTTACGCCTATCAAAGATATAGTAATTGACTATGGGAGTAATTTATTGTGAAAAAATTAATATTTGTTAGCAGTTTAACTGGAATACTATGTCCCCTTAAATATTTGTTGTTAGTGCTTAAATATTTATGGAACCCAGTAGTACGAGTTCTACTTATGTTTGAGAGTTTGTATTTTAAGCTCATCGAGTAAGTTTGTACTCAGAAAAATATTTAAAGCCCCTTTCAATAAAACTAATTATAACTTAGAATAATTTCACTTTTCAGTCGAAAGAAGAATTATTGTTTAATTCAGATGGCCATATTAAACTGAAAGAAATAATTTTGAAAATTGTGCAACTTTTTCTAAAACTTCATATACAAAATCGAATTCAAAACTCGAGATAGAAGAATATATATGTATATACAAAGTCTTACTTACCACACACAATTAATGCTCATACATAATTACCTGGACTTTTTTGACCAGTCGCATCTCTGAAAGTAAAGTTCTCAAAACAGCCGATTTTAAAATCACTCTCTACGGAGATTTCATAGTAATGACGAAAGTTTTATTAGCTTTGGTTGAATGAAATAAACAATCATAGCTGAGATTTAAGAGAACGTTAATTGTAACTAAGAAAGAATTTAATTAAACAATAAAGAAATTCAATATTGAACTGCTTGTACGAACATCTAACAAGGTCTAGAAAACATCCCTGTAGCGTTATTCTGCTTTAAAAAAAATGTTTATTTATAACAAAGTGCTCGATTTTCTTTGAACAAAACTATATTTTAGTAAAATTAAAACATTATGATAAAACCAGACCAAGTGCATGTCTGTTTTTTATAATAATGTTACATATAAGAATACACATAAAGTAAAGTTCGGTTTTTACCTACAGTTCTTACTATTTTGTAAGAATTAAAATAATTCAATTTTATGAGAAGATATTAAACAAATGTTTGTCATGTAGTTGCATTTTTATATAGCTTTGCTTAAATTCAACATATGATGATTGAAATAATATATTTTACTGATTTAAGGATTAATGTCGGTAGTTTCAATTTTAAATTCATTCATTTAATAAGTAAAACATTTTTTTCTTTATTAAAATTAATCACATTTTAAACGACATAAAATTTGCGATGATTTTTTTAGTTGGTGGACTATTCATTCCATTCTATTGTAATTTTTTTCACTTAGTTTTGATTTAGTTAGTTCTAAAATTAAATTATAACTTAAGAAATGTTAACATTTTCTCTGTCGATAAATTTTAACAGTGATTAACAAAAAATATAAATATGAAATTTTTTAAATGATTAGCCAAATGTTGTATGCCAGTTTAAAGCTTAATTTTTCGCAAATTCACATTATTTTAAAATAATTATCTACAAATCCTTAACTCGATTAGATGTAGCTTATAGTCTGATAGATAGTGATGGCACTTTAGTTATTGAAGTGGCAATATAAATGCGTCGTTATGTTAAAAATATCTGTCAACAATAATGTAGTTATACAAATCATCTAGTTTACAATTATAAAATTAAACATTAATGCCCATTGCTAAGGAAAAAAAAGCGCTAATAATCGATTAAACAAATCGTTTAAAAATTAATTAATTTTTTACAAAATTAAGGTATAATTTTTTATATTTACTACTCTTCAAATGCAAAAACTACCAAAAATGAATTGAATTTTGTACATTCGCGCAGAAAAAAATACATTAGTATTTTACTTATATGTACAGATTTCATATTGAAACATTATATTGAGATCGGTTAAAATAAATAGAATACACCCTACAGTAACCCATACACAATTTAATTATTCGTAATCTATACATAAAATAAAACTGTGAAGGTGACCTGTCTATAAATTGAAGATATTTACAAAAAAAATAAAATTACGGGATATGCCCATAAATAATTTTTAATAAACCTAATAGGACACAAATGAATATTTCTTTTAATTTGGTTGATTTTTCTGTTGGTCTGTTTCTTTTTTTTAATTCGTTTACATTGCATTAATACAACAAGAACAAAAAATATCTAAATTATCGACGCGCAATAATTACAAAACTACCGTGTACCTATATACATCGATAAATGGCATTACGTATATTTTCAATCGCACAACGAAGTTTTCCACTCGAAAATATAACAGCGAAATGAGCGTGGCCTGAATTAAAGTTTGGAGTGGTGTGGGAGTAGTAGGTGCTTTGAGTAAATAACTCGAATACGGGCGGAAGCATGAGAATATATATCACAGCGGGTCGTTTCCGCACATAATTTTTTTCGACGTTTTATGTATTCGTTTTAAGCTAAAATTAGCTTAAACGAAAGTCAGTCAGTAAACTTAAAACGTTTCATCAATTTGAATGACACGTACGTAACAGTGCAGACTTAATATTAAATACTAAAGTTAATATGTGTTAATGAAGTAAAAATAAACCAGAAATTGAAAATATCTTTTATCGTTATACAATTATATTTAGTATTAAACAATTCATACAAAATTAACTACGTTAATTGCAGCTAACAAAAGTCAGTATGTCATTTGTCATTTACAAATGACAAAACAATGTACAACATCACTCAATATTCAAAATATATGATAAAATATCCCTTCAATAATGAATAAAGTAACAGTAACAATCAAACTAATAATTATTACATTGACTTGAGTTGCTCTAATCTAAGCAATCATATTTAATTCTAACTTTCAATGTATCCTTCATATTTTCAAACTCAATTTTCTGCAAAACCTTTGTAATAATATTAGCACACTTAGTATTAAACATACATGATAAATATGCGCCTTGGCTTAATTACGAGTAGTTCTTTGGTGAGTTTTCCATTTTAGACTCGAAGTCTATGTTTATATCTAATAGATATTAACCACGATATGTTTCCGGATCCTTTCAACATAAAAGGGTAGGCAACTCATACTTGTTCTCTATCAAGTTTACCGGAACATAATTTTCCTTTACGATAGATTTTGAGAAGACCCCGTCTCGCGATTAGCTTTTCCATACTTTTTAAGTAAAATTTTCTTATATTAACCTTTAGTATTATAGATATCCAGATTAATTTTACAGCAGCTCTTCATTTCAATTGGTTTGTCGTCTTCCATTTTTATTGTCTTGAAAGACGACGCTTTCCTTGCTGTCCATTGCAGCGGCTATTCATTTTTTAATGCAAAATTTAATTATGCTTTTGTCATATACATGTAGATAACTAAGTCTATGTACCATACTTTGGTGTCATATGTGGAATCTGTCAAAGTAGTGGTGTACAAGCGTTTTCATCATTGAATTTTCTTTTTTACTCAGATCTGTATTTTACTATTATATGATCAAAGATATTGCAATTAATGCAATGTTGTCCTTTCTTATAATTAATTTTATTCCCTTCAAAATTACTGTCTATTGCGAAAACCTTCGTATTACTGTCGGTTGATCTATTGGTTTTTAAAACATTCGCTTTGATCGTATAAGCAGTCACTACTCCAATAAAGTAGTTTTATTTATTTTGTAACTTCGCAAAAAGTATCATACACAGGTCTGTAAATATATCCACTTGGTGTATTAGACCTGAATCGTTAATAGCATGTACCAATTTATTGCACACCTTCGTAATCCGCGCTCCTAGAATATCAACGATGTTCCTTATATCTATTAGTGAGATAATATTTGTTATTGCTTCCTTATTGTCTTTTAGATCGATACGATCTTTATTTCTAACGAAATTCCATAGTCATTCATATTGCAGAAAAGTTTTCAAGGTGAATTTCCACGTAAAATAATTTTTGCAACCTGTTTTTGCATTTAAGTAAAGTAAAATAATAGTTTAACGCCACATTTCCTTGCTTATATCATTATTATTAGTTTGACAATTGCACGTTTGTAAGTTATACCAATTTGAGAGATTTCGTAATTTTTAATTGTTGCACTATTTTTAGAATAGGATTTCTGGAACCATAATCTGTTTTCTGAATACTATTGTTGAATTAATATTGAGTTAATATAAACATTTGTGTGACTCTTAAGATATTCCTTATTGAGGAATCCGGACAAACAGCCATCATAACTCTATTTGTCCTAGAGGAAAAAATCAGGTGATTGAGTTACGGTTTTTATGTGTCCTGTGACATGGACGATTAGGATTAGAGAGAATAGACGTCTTTCCATAATCTAATATTTCAAACGATTTTTTAAAGGTCCACAAGCAAACGAATTACGGACGACGTGACAAGATGCATATTTCGATTGTTGCTCTTATATCTTTTACTAATACGAGGACTTGTATAAAAGGTCTATGTTGTGAAGTATATTCGGCTATTGTCGAATGCAATTATTTGGTGCTATGCGTTATTTCAAATTGTTCTTATTCATAACTATATACTTTCAACGTACTTGTTACGATCATCTCTTTGCAAAATCCCAAGAAATTACTCTTAGAAGGAAATTATGTTGAAACTTCAAACATTTTTCCCGCAGATATACCTGGTCACTAACTCGATTGTAATAATGCTATTTGTTGGCGATAAGCAAAAAAGTTGTTAAATTCACTATTCTCATGAAATACATAGACCTAACTGATGTTTCTCTGTAAGTTTAATTGAATAAATACCTAAATACATATTTATTTAGGTAGCATTTTATCAACCAAACATTGCAATTAAGAGAATTTAAAAAAGAGGTAATTCTCAATTCGATTCGTGTATATTTTTTCTCTCTTACAGACGCAATGATATGAATAGAAAATGATTTTGGATAAGACCCATGTAAATATGGTAATGATGGACTACGGAAATATCCCACGGAACTCTTCAACAGATGAGTGTTCAAGGCCACTTGGTATAATTTAAAAACAAGTTTAAACTCAGTTGTCTTATCTTTATAAATATTATAGTTTTAGATAGTGACCAGTGGCTGATGATAGGGCTAAAATGTAGTGTCAATACGGCTTGATGACGAAAAGTAGATTATGTATACGAAAAGTAGTTTGGACTCGTTTCACAATCTTGGCGAGTCCTTTGGGCTTAAGAGGTGATCAGGATTAGATAACGGAGATGAAATATTGAGACTGGAATTCATTTGCAATAAGGAATAGACGTATCATCATGTATAGCCTTGTTTGACTTTTTCTTAGTAATTTGGGACTTTTGATAAAAATTTCTAATGGTGGATATGACATTCACCGAGTTCGCAATCGTTTGACTTATCATAAATAAGGAGGCTTCTTAATGGTAAGTGGCTCGGAATGGCTCCGAATTTTGGCACAAATGTCTTGTCTCACGAGCCTTTCAGTCTCTAGAAGTGGACTGGGTTTGATGATGGAGCGCAAAGATGTTGACGGGAGACTACTCGTTAGTGAACAGTCTAATGGGGTTTGGCTTGTCTATTAGTAGATAGGGAAGTATGTAAAGGTATAAACTAACGCATGAAATAAGTGTACATAAGGTAAATATGTATATATATATATATATATATATATATATATATATATAAAGACATGAAACGACGTAAATATTAGCAGGTACGGAGGTAAATATGCGCAAGTATTTAAGAGGGTATGAAACAATGTATATTGTGAAAATATAGACGGATAAACCTGTTTCATTAAATATAAAAATTGTTTCATAAGTTTACAAAAATACTTAGTCCTTTTATTGAAGCCAATATGCTTCAATAAAATGATATGAATTTGTACTAGTAATAAAAAGAATTGATTTCAGTAAAGAGATTAATGAGTTTATTAAAAAATATGTAGCAAGGCACGGTGCATATCGGTATGGAACTGTGTATATCGGTATGGAACTATGTTTGTTTTTTTTTTGAGTGCTCAATATCAAATTCACCCTAAATTTTAATAAATATTACTTTTATAGTTTTCTTAAGACACAATATTAACAATTGTATAATTAAATATACTATTTCAAAATCTATGATTTCTATCAACTTTTATCAACTCTATCAACTCTATCAACTATCATTTAAAATCTTAATAAATGTATTACAATTGGTCACAATATGTAAGTTTCAGATCATCTAAACCATAACCTAGAATTTAATTTAGGAATAAAAAGGAGAAAAGTTGAATTCGCTCCAGTACGATATTGCCTAAGTGGTAGCTTCCTTGGAAATTTATAAACTTTACCTTATGTCAAATTTTATTAATAATAATAAAAAAATTATTTACATTTTAAAGTCATCTGAACGGCACTGTTTCTCAACATCATACTGAAAAAACTCTTTTAATCTCAGTTTTTTGCTTTTTTTTTTACATCAAAATATACAATCGCTTACAGTTATACTCTCATTTTAAAGAGGTTTTTCTATCACACTTTTTTCCTTCATCAACTGAAAATAACTGTGCGGTGGAACGCTCAACTCTATTCAACTTAAGTAATGAAAATGAAATGGAATGCCAAAAACTATTATATGTGATAATTTTATATTCTAAAATGAATTGTGAAAGGAATTGTATCTTAAACGTATAAAATTGCGTACTTGTAAATTACGTACTTGGAGTATTAACTAATACACTAATCATTAAAGACGAAATAATTGCTGACGTTTTAAAAACGCATTTTGGTTGTAGGTGGTTTTGTTATTGATTAAAATGAATTCCTAAAGGAAATATTACGTATAGACAGTACCCATATTTTTCAGTCATTATGTAACTTATACGATTAATCATTATGCGTCCAATAGGTTTTCATTCGAGAATTCTAATAATTACGAAACAATATACATCCACAAATGCGTTTTCGCAAACGCAAGCACTTATCTTATTCCCATTGCTAATCATATACGGCATTTTGACATAAAAACATTTTAGTATCCTATGTCGAAGCTCGTATTATTGAAGCCATGCCGTTATTTAAATCTCTACCGGAACAAATCATTTGAAGGAAAAGGGACAGACAAGTGAATCGTAAATCACAAAGTTGATTTGGCTATTTGTGTATCTATATCCGTTTACAGGCTCTGCTATCTAACTGGGATCAAATTGTTTTATATTACAATTTAGTAATTTGGAGTTATGTGTCCATAAAAATTAAAACGATAAATTTGTTTACATCAAGAATTTCTATTTTCTTTCACTTATTGGAACGAATTTCCTTATGGTACGTTGCACGTTTGGCGAATGAGAACTAGCCCGACAAAAGTGTAGGATTTCGACCGCTATATTTGCTACAACACAAATGTATAACATTTCTGCTGGCTTTCCAATGTAAGCGAACCATCTGCTAGACCCTTTCTAATTCTGTGTGTATTTATTTGCATAAAAAATTATAAATTATTACTTCATCATTTTTTTAAATAATTAAAATTGATTTTTATTTTCTCTAGATATTTAAATTTAAAAGTGATTTTAAATTTTATTGAAATATTTTAATAAAAATAAAATAAAATAGTAATAAAAAAAATGTGATACTACTTTATTTTTCTGCTGGTTTCCAATTGTAAGCCAAGCAGAAGATAATATACAGATGATAAGATAATAGAAGATAAGATGACAATGATATGAAGATAATATATACATAATATATAGCGAAAGGAATTTTGTACTAACTGGGTATCCCAAGCCACCTCTCGTACATTTTTTAAAATCTTTTTCTCTTTTTTTACTTTCTAGGTCACACTTTATAAAGTCTCGGGCTGAGTTTATGGCAAATCGCTTTAGAATATGTTCCATAATAAACAATATTTTGCTCCTTCGCAACTATGGATGTTTTATTCATCGGATCTGAATGTGATGCAGTGGTCTCGAGTGCAACAACTTGCTTTGATAGCTGTTTAAAGTTTAGAACGCTTCAGTCTTTATTATCAAAACTGCTTTTGTCGCAAAGATCAATCTACCAATCGTACAAGCAAAAATGTTTTATTATCTAATGGTTCTGCTAAAATAATATTTTCTGTTTAAAATGTATCCACATACAATTTACATTGATTGAAAATTATTATTACATTGATTGAAAAATTCTTTTAACAAATTGGAGACTTAGGTTACATATATCACGTGACAGTATTGTTTCATATGTACATCATAATACTTAAATTAAATGTGATCAAAACTCCTTGTTCACGTAGCTTAACTCTGAATGTATTGTCTTCCAGACATATATTTGACATCTGAAATAAGAAAAGTTGCAGATTTCTATCCAAATAATAATCTTGAGTGATTATTAATCACTGAATTATAAGATTTTGTCGTGGATGGAAAGAGTTTTTCTTACCGACAAACCCATTTTCATCGATCTTGTTTATAATCATTTAATGTAGTTAAAAAGTTCGGATATTAATTAAAAGATCAAAACTTGTAATGCATATGTATATGTGTGTGTGTGTTTGTGTGTGTGTGTGTGTGTTTATGTATGTGTGATGTTTTTAAGTTCGAAAAGAATTCCTGAATTATTACAAAGATTTCTTCACTTCTAGTATGGCTTAAAACTGCCTTTTATTGGAGTCCGGGTAATAAGTCAAAATCCAATTTTTTTATTAATTACGTTTTTATTGGTCTTCAAGATTTAGGTATTTATAAGCCTGTAGTTATTTTTTTTATTATTTACATTATTTTTAACGTTACATTAACACACCTTAACCGTGCTCTGTCACCATAACTGCACTTTACGGTACTAAATAAAAAAAATGACGTGTGAATTGATATACCTCATCAATATCCATTTTCGTTTTGTAAATTGAGCTTAAAACTTAATTTTATCTCCCCCGCTGTTTGCGGCATACAAATTAAAGTAATTTAAGCTCCATTTTTCAATATACCTTGCTAAAAATTAAATCACTTGTCGTGGAATTCCATTTGCACACAGGTATAGAAAATTATTTACCAAACACCCATACCGATTTTTTTTTCCTTTATCAGACCTCACTCATCCACTAAGAGTTCAAAAGTTACCAATATAAATAATAGAACTTATTTATTTGAAAATAAAAAATTACATTAATAAACCGGTTACAGAAAAGCTATTTTACAGGAGTACGTTTTCGTTCTATCTACTCCAAAATTACGTGAAAATATTCCATTTATTAAATTGAATAAAAATAATTAAAACTGAAATTTCTTCATGTTATGACGAACAATAAAATTAAAGTGAAGTACAAGTTATGTTAATAAAACTTTTTATTAATATATAAAGCACGAAAACACATAAACCTATTTACACGAAACACGAAATCCCATCTGTAGCTTGTCGAAATAAGTGCTTAGTAATGTTTAGTTATTATAAAACTTATTTTTATAATTTATTTCTTTAAACAAAAATTGAAGCTGGTACGTCCAAATAAGTCATTTATTTTATTATAACTTTAGATAATAAACATTATTTCTAACTTGTGTGAAGTACTTCGACTAATGCAAAGGGTTATTATTTATTTTTTTCGATTTATCATTTTCTTGACTTAAATTACATAGATGGTCTATATACTTTTACAAAATATATAATACATTTTCTCATAATTGTTATCTTTTTCTGTCCGTTTGTTCGACTATCTCTCAAAAACTGCTAGACATATTTGAATAAACTTTTCACTAGAAATAATTGTTAAGGTTCAAATTAAAATTTAGGCTGCCTTTTTATAGGTATTGTTTGGAATGCAATTAAATTTTCTTTTCATATTTTTAATAAAATATTTCTTAACCATTTTGGAATTCACTTCTTTGGGTTATGTTGCTTAAATCGGATTAGATTGGAATTGGTTCGGTTAAGATATGTTTGTTTATATCAAGCCATGATGGATTAAGTTGGGTAACCTTGGTTTAGTGCATATTGTGTCAGGATAGTTTGGATGGGATTAGGTTAGGTTAGGTTTATATTATTATTTAATATAGTATTTTATTGAATAAGGTAGGGAAATTTATAAACTTATTTTCGAGGAAAGAACAAGTCTGTGCGGAGTGGGGTTTATACCATAGGAAAAAGCTCTTTCTTTTTCTTTCCCTATTCTCTCACCTAACTCCGGCATTCCCTTTCTAAATTATATTCTGATCAAGGGCACTTTAAACACGAAGACGTTTTTATTGAGAAAAACTCACTGAAAAACAAGAAATATATATACGTAAAGAAAATGTGGACAAATAGTCTTATATTGTTAAAACATACTAGTCTCTGCCCGCGTAAAATGTTACAAGTGTTTAGTAACTGAAAGTAATTAGTAATATCTTTTTGTCGATCCGCGTATAGTTGTTTATATGGACAAGGGACCTCAACATCTACATCAGTTTACTATCTTTATTCATTTATTTTCAGGATTATTCTATTGAAACTGCATTGCATTTACCTTCTTTCTTTTTTCTCAGTTATTTAAATTGTAATTTTTCATCATCGCGAAATTAAGTTATTTTTCACGGTTTTCTCAAGTGCATGTAATATATCTTTTATTAATTATATATACTATAAATTATACTAAAAATTAATTATTTTATCTGTTCGTAGTGAATGAACTTTTTCTGTACATAAATTTAACCACTAATCAATAATGCCATTTTTTATTAAACCACATTTTTATTAAGCCGTTATTAGAACATAATAGTAATTTTTTCAAAATACATGTCGCATTTCAACACCCATTTTTTCCTTTGAGTTGAATATACTTAAAAATTCAGAGTTCGTCTTATCAACAATATCTCTCCTTTTGAGGTAATTATTTGTGGAAAGCCTTTATTTGCAAACCAAAAATTGAGTTATTCTTAACTTATCAAAATATTTTATCGACTCAACGATAATTAGGATGTTTATTTAGTGAAATATTTAATCTATATCCTAAGGTCTAGTCGGATAGAAAGAAAAATTTGTTGACGCATTTATTAAAAGTATGCCATCATATGGGTATAATTTTCTCTATAGTAGTCCTTGTTGTATAAATACTTTGATTTATTATCCATCATGGATAAATCTTTTGTATACTTTTCATTAATGACAGACGATTATTTATAGAATCATAATGATTTTATATCATTAATTTATTAAAGGGCGAAATCCTCTTTTTTATTTCCTTTTCACAGTTTGGCACCTAAATTGATTATCCATTTAACATGAAACTTTCACTGTTGTATGGTTTATAATATGCAGTTTCATGCAGAAAATACAATAATGGTAATAAATTAAGAGTATCAAAATACGCCATATAAATTGAATTAAACATTTACACCATTCACTATATTCAAAAAAATTCAGGTAATATAAAAATCTACAGAAATATTCAATGGTTTGTTTTGTTAAGTATTACCAATTTTACTTTATGAGAAGTTTCCTGTTTCAAAATCGCAGTTCACAGAAGTAATTATGAGTCGAACAAAGCAAAATCTTACGGGTACATCAAAATTGTGTTTGATAGTTTTGACATGAAAATTAATGAGTTCTTTTAATAAAAATATAAATCGCTGCGCGTAAGAAAAACGACCGTAGTGAAAACCTCTTAAAACTATTTTTTTGAACACGTAAATTTTATTTTATGACAAAGTTTATTTTTGATTTAGAAGCTTGTTATATTCAACTTAGAGGTAGTAAAAGAAATAATCAGTAATAGGTTAAATAATTTCCAAATATTATTAGTTCATTCGGAAAATCTTAGAATATCCGTCTTTAGCTAATCCACGCACGTAAAAGTGATATGTAAGGGTTTTTTTACAATTTTCACCACGTATTTTTATAAATAGAGGATATACAAGAACACGGAGAGATTTAAATCGAATAGTTAGATTAGGTTATAAAACATAAATTACAAAATAGTCGTACTACCAACGTAAACGCAACACAATATTGAAATACATTTTTGTATCATTTTGATGAAACGCGATGGACAGAAAAATGTGTGTTAGCTTTAACACGGTAAACATTGACAATTTAAACATAAAAGTTGAGCTTTGGTATGTATGGTTATGTGACTGCTTTCGTCAATACATGAGGGAAGCCGGCAATTTTACGTTAGAGAAAGGCCTTCTGTTTTTGTGTAAATACCCCGATAAACATTTGTCCGCAAAATATTTCATGAATAGACTCTGCAAAGACAAAGTTCGGCTAATAAATGTAATTATCGGTAATATATACGTTGTTGAAGAGTTTGAACCATGCGCGGCCCAAATATCCGTTCACGAGCAAAAACTTAAGCGAGCCAACTTTTAACGAGTCAAGTTTCGTTGCCTAATATTATTATGCTCTTATTCTTTTAGTTTGTAGCGAGAGAATACTTCAGCGCATTTTACCGCAGATTGGTTTTATTACGGCTTGGATAGAGATTCGTCTGAATGTGAGTTAATTTTCTTTGTAAGTTACGTGATGAGGGTGATAACTTGAATTCGGACTATATGGGATTACCAGTATATTTATTCTCTAAACTGACACGTGATAATTATAATTTATCTTTGATCTTGTAAAGATTAAAATGAAATGGGCTTAAGACTCCCTGGCTTTTGGTATCGCCTATGATATGGGGATCATACATAACGTGTCTACATATTTCAATGTAAATGTTAAGGGTTTGCATTTAGCTAAAAAAAACCAAGTTTTAATAACTGTTAGAGCGACATTTTGCAAAGGATTATGGATTAGGGCATTAAGATCAAGAAAACACCAGTTTTTATACAGGTAGTTGAATAATAATAATAAGAATATTTGGCAAATGCAGGCTTTAATTTTAAGGAAAAAATGACTAAGGCCCTTTCAGACGAAATATTCGGTTGAAGATTCGACGGTTAATGTCGTTAGGCTGCGGCTGATAATTAAGATATTAATTGATCGATCAACCTTAAACGCTTACATATAAAAATATCACGTCACAGTTCAATGGTAACATTTCAAAATCGGGTAACTGAAAGGGTCTCCGGTAATTATTATAAGTTTTACGATCGATCGATTTCAATTTTATCGATTTCGATCGATTAAAAGACACATAATGACTATTTTTACAATACAGAATATTTCACTAACTCTAGATGAAAAAATAAACTTTCATTCTAGGCAAGAAATATTTTCCTGAAATATTTTAGATCTATAAAAAATAAGGACCTTATTTATATTTGAAGATGTCTTAGCAGGTATTGGTAAGTTATAGACCTTTTAGTATGGAATAAATTTATTTTATACAGAAATAGTCATAAGAGATGTTTTCAAAATTAATACAGCTTAGATGTTTATCGAGTATGTCCTCATGACTTTGTTAATTTTGTTGGAGAGAAATAATCAATTTAATGGTTAGACTTGGCAAATGCGGAGGACTTCTCAATAATGCCTTTAATTTTTAATACCTTTATATTTGATAATCGCTTTTGATATGTGAATTCTTATCAATTCTTTTAGAAGAGAATGTAATTGTTTTCATTAGGTAAATCTGCTTATTATCATATTTCCTTGTAATTTTTTCTTAGGGAAAAAAGAGAAAAGAGTACGAAATATTTCATTCAAATGTACATTGGACACTAAAATAATTGACTTATTTTCTAATAATAAAACTAAAAGAGAAAACTTCGATTGTTAGTTGACAGAAAAATTATGATTTAAAAAAAATATATAATTGTCCAATGAACGCAATAATAATCTTATTATTGAAGTAAATATAACATTTAAAATAAATGATAACCTTTGTTGAGCAAAATTTCTTGAAACCAATTAATATACTGAGAATACTGAGAATATTAGTTAATTATTGGTGGGGTTGGTAACATTTATTTGAGAACATTGGTAACATTTATTTACATGAGCAATATTTGGTAACTAAACCAAATATTTTTCATCATTACTTATAAAATATTTTTGGCTATGAACGGTGCTTAATTGTCTGTAGATATTTTCTCTCAATAATTTTTAAGCTTTAATACACCAATTTCAAGTTCTTTAAATACTTCATATTCACGCGAGGTGAACATATAAAAATTATATTAATGTTATTAATATTTAATAAGTGTTTACTGCAACTGAATAGTAGAGTCACGACATTATATTTGTATTTAAAGCCTAGCAGGTGAGTCACGAGTGTCTGAAATTTCGGTATAAAATGGGATTTGGATTAGTTTGGAAAAAGTTACCCAGCAGTAAAGATACTGATTGAATGTGTTTGATAGTGATTGTTTTTGGAAATTTTACATATTTCCTAAAATAAACAATAACATTTTTATAATTTACACAAATTAGAGACCTGTATTTTTTTCAATACCTTTGAGACGAATTAGAAATAAGGTAAAGGTAGTATTTTTAAAGAAAAAAAGAAGTTTTACCTGAAACTTGAGAAAGAGAATGAAAATGTATATAGCAATTATTAGTTGCAGTCAGTACTGTTAGTAATAAGTAATTGTCTCCAAATTGTATCATAACTGCTTCCAAAATATAAATAAGCTATTTATCATATGAAAATAATATCGTGATTGTATTTAGATCTTATAGATATTTATAACCATGTGTACCATTAATTTGAAAAGCTAATCCTTCTTTGAGTCGCTGCTAAGCTGAAATGCGAACTTGAATGGAAAGATAATTAAAAAGATATATTTTTGCATTGGAACATTCATTCACTCTAATAACTCAATATTAATTAGGATACTAATAAACTTGAAAGGTTGGAATTACACCACAAGTTGCCCGAATTATGCATAGTTATAAAATTTTTAGCAAAAATATATTGTATTTTTAAGGTATTCGTGTGTATGACTTATTTATGTATATGTGACAAAGAGTTTTATATGAATAAATGGCATTTTCCACAGCATCTTCAAATTATGTGGGAATTCCGTTTCTTTCAAACGTGTAAAACAAAATCCTATTTACATCGATTTGTAAAGGAAATAATGAATCAATATATTGTCAATATTTTTTTACAAGAGGTATTGAGAACCAGTATAAAACCATGTAACTAATCAGTCAATTTTACAATTTCACAGTTAAAGAAAGTAAGAAGTAAGAAAATCTAGAACGGCCCTGAAATATTCTTCGGCTCGTGTTCGTGGACATTTATCCTCAAAAATGTTTTAGAATAGACTTACCAACTGCGAAAAGTTTAATAAGTGTAATTACATATTGGTAATGTGTACATTTACGCACTTTGAACAATGCGCAGTTCTTTGAACTATGAGCGGAACCAACTTATAATGAGACAACTTTCTTTGCCTAACAGCGTGGCGCTTTTATTCTTTTAGCTAATGGGGTAAAAGTACTTCGTTGTATCTTCAAACTGATATTATTGTGGCTTATTTGGTGGTTCTAAATGGAAGCTCGCTTTCTTTCTCTTTAATTACATAAATATCGAGGCAATTTTTATCTGTTCACTTTTGTTGGTTTTTGCATTATCTGAAGTTTTATTTTTCTAGGCCTGTTTTGTAGGGCATTTAACGTATAATTTGTCGTAAAAGGGTAAGAAAAACGCTAATTATTAATATTGCCACAGATCTATGCTTTACATTTGATGTAATGAAGCAGAGACACTGCTTGCTATGTCGTTTGATAGTACAATTTTACAACATACGGAACTAGGGACTGAAGAGTATCACCGTGGCAAATGGATAAGATATCAGGGGAAAAATCTGGTATTGCGCAAGTTAATGCATTGTTGGTTGGTGATGAATTCGATAGTGGTATATGAACCATGCCTATAGATTTTACTATATTTGTATCACATAACTTCCTAAATATTAAACCTTTATTCGGCATTGGGTTTCTGTCATACAACTCTCTAAATATTGAAATATTTTTAGCCATTTTCTTTGCTTAGAATTCTTTAACAACTTCGTATTTAATCATATATGTTTAACTTTAATTGTAGAATTCAGTCAATTCAGGAAAAAGGAATTACCTGTACAAAACTTAAGTTTTTATTTTGTTCACTAGAGCGATCCCTTGAAGTTAAGAGTCGGATATAATCTCAGATTGTTTAAATAATTATTGTTATTGTTTTGTGTTAATACTACTAGTACAATCTTACTTCCTTATTATTAGCCTCAATGATGATTGCGAATTAATAAGTCATGGCCATTAATAAGTGAAAGAAGTAAATAAGTTATCGCATAAAACAATGGCGAAATATTCTTTGATTAATAAATTGTATATAAAATGTATATATATTTATATATATATATATATATATATATATATATATATATATATATATATATATATATATATATATATATATATATATATATATATATATATATATATATATATATATATATATGTAGATTGCTCGAGAAATCGGAAAATGCTGGGCTTTCATATCAACTGATGGTTTGAGCAACTAAACTTTTAATGAGACAAGTTTCGTTATCTAATGATTATGCTTTCATTAATTTAGTTTATAGCGTGAGAATACGTCAACGCCTTTCTGTATAGGCTTTTGTTCTTTACTACTTGGCAAGAGTCTTGTGTAATTTTCAACAGGAAAACAGTAAAGTTTCCTTGCTGATTATTTAATTTCTCATCAACATTTTCTCTTATAACAGTTATTAGCAATATCTTCATTAATATATTTTGAAATATGAAAACGCTTAGCAAAATAATGGGGTCTTCTTTATGGCTCGTCGTTCATTTTGATGTATTTTGAATTGTTTAATGCTAAAGATATTAAACCCTAATTTGGCCAGCTTTTAAAATATATTTATTTCGTCGTTCACCTTACAATTTTATTATTAATTATGCAATTGAGAACATAAGGTTCCCAATTTGCATAATTGATAATAAAATTGTAAGGTTTTATGTTTTATAAGGAAAATTAAATTTAATTGTTATTACAAATCCTATACTGTTATATACACCCCTTAAAACATCGTGGATTCAAATTATGTATTTGAGAAATGGAAGTACATTATATTAACTCCTATATTTTGTGGAATAACTTATTACTGCTTATCAATGAGAGCGACCATAAAAAGGACAAGTCCATAAAATGTTAATGATCGACGGTTTATCTTATAAAAATATTTCAAGACAGAAAGAATTAATAAGTGTAAAAACCTAGGGTCCTTTTTGAGAAGTTTTGCTCTCATAGCAATAAGTCCGCCATATGTGCCAATTAGATATATTAAAGCACATAAATAAATAAATTGAAATGTTATGAGGACCCACCAAGCAAAAAGACATTAGGTTTTCATTAATGAATATAAAATTTTCTAGTAAAAATCTTTAGAAAAAATTTATCGAAGAAGTTGTAAAAAAACCATTTTTTCCATTATAATTTTAACATAAACCAACTTAAGTTACTCTAAATTATTCCAGAGTGCGACAGAAGGAAACTGTCAAGTATTGGCAACGTGACAACTATGTTCCTCAACATAAAGGGGTAAGTATCGACAAAGAAACTCTGTTCAAAAATATAGAATTAAACAAATATAAAAACTAAAATGACGCAAAATCCAAATAAAGGACAAATTTTTTCGAATAAATCTTCGTAAGATAAAAATTAAAAAAAAATTAACTCTAAAACTAAGGTACTTAATAGGCAATTGAATTTAGTGCTAATGTTGAGATTTAAATATTTTTTGTATGAGATGGTATATTATAAATAGAAAGTAATGTTGATAAAGTATAGAACTATCCAATGTATTTGCTATTAATTTAAGTAAAGTTTCATTTTTGTGCATTTTAATTTTCATTTTTAATTTCATCTCTTTTTCTATTTTAAATCGTTTCGACGTGATTTTGGCCCGTAAGAAAACTAAACCTAAGTTTCTATGGTTTTGTCTTCCATATTTCCGTGTCTAATAGAAAATATTTTGTATGTAACTAAAAAAACATTTTGACAACACTATGCTTTTTTAACATGCTTAAACAATCTATATTGATTTCCATTTGCTTCTAAAATTTAACACGTTTTCATAATAAAAAATTCATTAAAATGGAGTTTTAGTATAACTAAATAAATATGCACAGAGTATAGCAAATCAAATATACATATTATTCATTTTCAATCCCGTTCCGTCTTAATTTTCATGTAGTCCAGTTAATTATAAAGATTTTACAAATCATATACCAAAAAAATGTAATTGTTGATAACGACAATTTGTATGATGATTTATTATATATATATTTGAAGACAAAACGCTATTAAGCGAGTCATAAGAGTAAAATATACCTCCACAAAAGTTTGTGTCTCTTCTTAAACTTACAAAACTAGAAACAATGATGTTTATTTGATCTGAACAAAAATCAAATCTATAGAAAAAGATAAAATTAATCATAAGATAATAAAAATCAACGCAAGTGATTTTCGATCCAATTTAGAAATACTCTCGCATTTTCTGAGACAAATGACGATAGAATAAACAATTTTGAGGATATAAGAATTTGTTAAGTTTTTCTTGGTAAGATTTAGTGATTGTACACTTCAGTATAAAAGTAATAAAATTAAATGACAAATATGAATTATGTTCGAAAAAGTATAAAATATTGAAAGTATTTTGGAGAATTTATTTTGCAGAAAATTTGAGTACTGAATTGAGGCTGCAAATTAGATTATTATGGAATCAGATTATTACCAATTATAGCTTTTACATAACCCACTTTCAAACGCTACAACACAAACGACCAATTGCCAAAATTTAAAACGAATTGACTATTTGATATTGATTGGTCACACTATTTAGGTGAAAAATTCCTCTAAAAGTTTGTGTGGTTAAATAAATTTTCAAAAACTAGTAGAACTAGCGTTACGAGATTTCTGTTCATATTCAGGAATATATAATTAAGGATACATAATTCAAATAAACAATTACATTCATTGCAAACGAACAAAAAAAGATTCATAAATATTGATTTTATTTCCATTGCAAACAAAATATGATGAATTTTGCAAAAACTGTGAAATCCAGAATTGTTGTTATGTTACTTCTAAAAAATGTATTTTTAATTTTGACTCTAACTCTCTATCTAAATCTATTTGCAATTCTAAGAAAAATAATTAAGGAATTCTAATAAACCATTCCATCAAGTAATACCTCATACGATTCAAAACATTTAAAAACCTCATATATAATTTCCCGCCCCTTAAATGTTCATATAAATTTATTTGAGTATTAACTGTTCAAAAATATGCAGGTTAATATTGTATATCCGTACGCCAAATTTTAAGTTTTTAGATTGAAGACTTTCTGAATGAACGGCCGTGAAAATCTGACTGAAATTTGTGCGAAAACTGAAGGTATCTCCTAAAGGTTCCCTTGTTTCTTTTAGAAATGCAGAAGCTTAAAAACTAAAACCTAGCACAAAAAGTTAAACGTTGTGAAACCCACGAATTTCTACTATGGTTTCTTTGCACGACGGACTATGCGTTACCATATTTACGTATTGGGATAAGGGTCATATGACCGCCTAAATTATGAAACAAATTGCAACAGCGACCATTAACTTATTAAACGCTTATTATAAATAAACAAAACTTTGAAGGAAAATTGTAAAAAAATCTAATAATGAATATTTAGTAAGTATCGTATATAATTAAATTTGGGAATAGTTTAACTGAAAATGAACGATGTGCCAGTATACAGTACATTTCTGTGTTGCTGTGCTGGATTATACACCATTTCAAGGGTGTAAAATATTTTAATAAAATAATGATCATTAGTTTGATTGGAGCAATTACAGTAATTTTAGGCTTAAAATCTAACCGATGATAGCTGAGAGAAGTTTTTTATATATTTATTAGTGAACGCATAATTTAACCTTGGTAGTCCTTGTTGCATAAATCGTTTGGTCGTTTATTTATGTGAATTATGAGTAAACGTTGCATTTTAATTCTGTTCAGGTGAAATAGTAATTTGCCCTAGTGTAATGCTTTTTATCACATTAATTTTCACAAAGAACGACGTTTCTTTACATTTTACTTAGCGTTTGGATTCAAAATGAATTATCCGATTGCCGTGAAAATTTCGTTATCCTTTAGTTGATAATGTATAAAGAGACACAGGATATGTCGTATTTTTGTAAAGTCTGATAATAAGCAACAAAGATTTAGGTGGCGAAAAATATCAAAATGACCAAAATAAGATGCGTCGAAACGTTTAAACTTTGTCACATTAAAATATTATATTGTCACATTAATATATTATTTTTCGTATAAAGTCACATGGAAATCAACCAAAATTATTTAGGATGCCTAAATATGGTATATAATGTTGTACAAAACGTATTCATATACCTGAACTAAAATTGTTTACAGACATTGACAAATACATAACCCACGATTTTTATTTTTATCGTCTACGGCGCGGTTTCATTATCCTTTAGTTGATAATGTACAAAGAGACACAGGATATACGACATACTTTTATAAAGTACTGATAATAAGCAACAAAGATTTAGGTGGCAAAAAATATCAAAATGTCCAGAATAGGATGTGTCGAAACGTTTAAACTTTGTCACATTAAAATATTATTTTGTCACATTAATATATTATTTTTCGTATAAAGTCACATGGGAATCAACCAAAATTATTTAGAATGCCCAAATATAGTATATAATGTTGTACAAAACGTGTTCATATACCTGAACTAAAATTGTTTACAGACATTGACAAATACATAACCAACGATTTTTATGTTTATCGTCTACGGCGCGGTAAACTTTTTTGTGACATTTTCTTGCGTAGAACCTGTATCCATAAAAATAATTTTAGTGTATTGGCAATGAGTAGATTTCCCTTGTGGTTCCTTGAAAAACTAATTTATGATGGAATTGAAAAAAAAAATTTATACTGGAATTATGAGGGGTTTCATTATAAATTTTAAAGTCTTGAACGAATTACGTCGTAATTTTGTAAGTAGACGTCTAGGAAGCAAACAAAAATAATATTAGATCTCTGTGTAAAAACGAACAATATTTTAAGTATTTTAAAAATATATGCAGGTTCAGCTAACCTTATAGAAACTGAAAAACAACTAACTTCTTTCCTCTGTATGCTCAAAACCTTCATTTATATCTGACTCAGGAGTTAGCATTTAACTCTTCTATCAAGTAAGGAGGTTATTACTTGAAAACCCTTTTCACAGGCGTCGTCTCAATTGTTCAATATTTAAATTGTGGATTATAGTTAGAAATTGTTGTTGAATAACCCTATGAAAACGAGCAACGTCAATGGATTAAAGATAAGTAAAAAACAATCTCATTCAAAAAAATACTCTGAGTACACAAACGTAAAATATGTTTAATGGTTTTCCCACTTGGAAAAAAAATTCTCTACGCTTTTTAAGTTTGTCGCCGGAACGTGAGAAAATTTAGTACTTCCTTTTAATAATTACAGCAAAGGAGAAAGCAGTAGTAAATATTCTCTCTTTTTATATTTCAGTTTGAGTTCATATTAACACAATTAACGCGTAATTTAAGTAAAAACTTTAGACAAAAATGCTAACTGAAAAATACTAAAAATATTTTAAATGTACAAATATGATATGTATTTTAGAATATAAGGGCATTTAAATATGTTCAATGATCAATAAATTACCATGGTTACACTTGGTAACAAATTCCATTCTTTTGCGACATTAAAATAATATAAGGAAACATTCGTGTAATATTATTTTTCGTATAAGTATAGTCTCACTGGAATCAAATAAAATGATGCCTAAATATGATACAATATGTTGTATTAAACGTATTCATATACCTGAATTAACTTAATAAATTAAAAATCCAGCGATTTTGTAAAGATTCTCGAAGATTCCACAATACCATTTCATGTTCACTTATCAAAAAAGAGGTGAGGCTCTCTTTTTTTACATCGTTGTTTTCTGTCACGTATGTATACGAACGTCACACATATTCAAGTCTGTATTCATTTAATGAACCTTCATGTTGTTACCCTCTTTTATAGTATACTATTTACGTGACGTTTTTAATTACTAGCATTTGTTTAGCAATTATCATAATTGATAATGTATTCGTTTCGACAATTGATTTTAAAAAGACGTTTGTCGCTTATTATTAATATTTATTTCAATTATGCCATAGGTTTTTTTTTAAATAGTTTATCACTTTCACTCGTGTTTCTTATATTCCACCAATAATTATCGATGGGATTTATAATAATTTTATTCATTTGTTAAAAATAAAATTGTTTAACCTACATTGATAAATACATAACAAACGATTTTTATTTTTATCGTCTACGACTAGGTAAATTATTTTGTGACATTTTCTTGTGTGGTATCTATGACCAAGAAAATTATTTTAGTGTATTGACCTTGAGTAGATTTCCCTTGCGGTCGCCCGAAAAAATAAGTTATGATGGAATTGAAAGAATTTTTTTAGCAACTGACTTCCAGTATAAGGAGAGGATATATATATATATAAATAAATATGTATATATATATATATATATATATATATACACGTAATGAAAGACTTGTTTATTTTCAAATACAAATACTTAACTCGTGCATCTAAATATAAAGATACATTCAAAGGAACATTTAATCAAATTGAAATGCAACGTTAGTTCATGTGCTCTATCGACTATGCGCATGGACGACGCCGTACGCATGGCCGACTATATGTGACCCTGGTTATAACCTTGTTGTAGCGTATGTTTTATTTTATACCTTTTTTATGAAATTTAAAAAACAATAACCTAATTTTTTGCGTAAATATCAGTAGCAATAGCTTAAAATATTTGATATTTATATAAAGTAATGAAAAAGTAATCTTAAACTTAATTTACTAACAAATGATATTTAAAACATACAGCTACAATGGCATTATACTATGTAGATATGGAACTGACGACTCAAGATTAAAGTACGTTAATTGTCTCAACTTCTTTAGTCTCAACTTAATTCAGTTTGAATTTATTCCCTGTATAGAGACAACTGGTCTCTCAACTGCTTTATTTGTCTGTCTTTTGTTTTACACGGAAAAATCAAAAGGCCATCTTGTGTAATGTAATATGGCATATTTTCTATCTTTGATGCCAGTAAAATTTCATTCAAATATTATAATTTGAAATTAATTTTTGTAAAACCTTTGTAGATTGTCTTAAGACAAATACTAAAACTATTTTAAATGTATGAGATATGTTTTAGAATATAAGGCCATTCAAATATGTGCAATGATCTGTGAAATTACTGCACTGCACTTGGTAACAAATTCCATGACTTTTATTTGTCAATACCGGTAGGTCTGTTACGCAATAACCGATATATATATATATATATATATGTATATATATACGCACAGATGTCAAGAATAAAAACATGGAATTTTTATTGCTTTAAGTAAAAATGGAAACATTAAAATTTTATTTGGTTCATAAAAAAACAAAATTTTCAATGCAGAGTATTTATAAATATTTAAATAATTACTTTTGTGAAGTTTAACTACCAATAAAAAATTAAAAATTATCAAATATGACACATGTATCTATTTTGTCGCTTCTGCTTTCTGAGGAATAGCGGCGGTTTCATAAATTAATTATATTAATGCTTTAATAACATATATATATATATATATATATATATATATATATATATATATATATATGATTTCTTGATGATCACCTAATATACACTATTAAGGTATTGAAAAAAATTATGCAAAAACAAGTAAAATAATATCGACTGAAGGAAAAAAATATTATATTAATAACTATTTAATACACATATAATTTTTTCAAAGCAAAACGAGAGGTCGGCTTTAATATTAAACAACATTTTTGTCTTAATAATATATATTTGTATCCTATATATTAATATTTATTTACTTTCCTACGTAACGAAAACTGTTTGCTAGCGATACAGAATTTTGTCAACATAAGTATTATGTATGCACTGACCCGTTTACGTTTGTCTAAACTTGCAAAATATAAAACCATGACGAAGTAAGCGGTACGTTTTTATTATATTCATTTTGTCTAGCAAACTCCTCGTGTAATTATACGACAGGAAACAATCCTTACCAATTCCTACCTCTCCGTAATTACAACTGTTGCTAGTTGTTACATTTACGAACTTCTAAGCAAGTTTTAAAACACAGCCGTGTAGCGTTATTGTGCTTTCCGGCGTTGTTATAAAATGAGGCCATTATGAATAAAAGTTTGTCATCAAACAACATACCAAATAGATATTATTATTTTCAAAGCTTTGTTTCGTTTTAATTAATGAGAGTCGTCCTAATGTTTTAATGATAATTTTGCCTGTTAGCGCAGCGGCAATGTTTAACTATACAAAGTATGTCGCGATGGAAACGTGAGTTTATATTAGTTTGATGTCGATCAAAACAAATTCATTTAACTTTTTTTTCTAAATGTTATAGCGCGGAGGGTGTAAAGATTGATTTTATAAAGTAACAATATACCAAATCTTCTATAACCACACTATTTATTATTCTATGATAAAACTGCAGTCCATAAAAATGATTTCCATAGACACCCTTTAAACTTTGTTCTTTATTACGAGTACCTAGTAATTGAGCGGATGAGATTGTTACAAGAACTCGGTCGTCGCTGAAAATGTTAAGAGTAAAAAGATACAAAGCAATAGAATTAGTTGAGAACATAATGGGCAGTTTAGCTTTAGTAAGCGGAGTATTGAAAGAATACTGATGTGGCAACAATACACGAAGCGGTTAACACAGATAATGTTAGAATTCGGTGGAGATATTTTAAAGTTGTCTTTATAGAATGTGGTTACCACCACATTGGAAAAAAGTCTGGCAATTTTTTTACGATTTCGCTACGAACTCTATTACTTGAAGTACTTAATCAATGAATTGCTGTTAATATGAATTTATGAATCGATATTTAGTTGGTTGGATAATATTTTCTGTAATAGCACTTCATACGCATGGAATGAGGAACTGAAACCAAGAAGTGAACACACGATCTAGACAGATATTTTTATAGCATTCCATAATACAAACTAAACAACAGACCCTTTTTAAATTAATTCACGTATCCATCTGTTTGTCCGCAGGTCACAGTCGGCTTTCTCGAGGACCTTGCGACGTAGAAACTTGAAATACCAATAGCTATTTTTTTTTTAAATGTTGATATAAAAATTAAAGAGGTGTTAAGTACATAAATATCTCCTTTTTTTATTTGTTATCTTGGTAATATTTTGAAAGGCTTGTCATGACTAATAACATAATACTTTTTTATAATTTAAAAATAGCATATATAAAAAGATATTTTAACAAATAGGTGAAAATAGACGATACTATCTCCCCCTTCCTATATCCAAAACTACTGAAACAAAATCATAAAAAACAGGGTTGCTATAATCTGACTAAAAGATTACAGGTAAACTATAGCGATAATATAAGACCTTTTAATTTTTTATACATGTACCACATTTTTACGCCTATCAAAGATATAGTAATTGACTATGGGAGTAATTTATTGTGAAAAAATTAATATTTGTTAGCAGTTTAACTGGAATACTATGTCCCCTTAAATATTTGTTGTTAGTGCTTAAATATTTATGGAACCCAGTAGTACGAGTTCTACTTATGTTTGAGAGTTTGTATTTTAAGCTCATCGAGTAAGTTTGTACTCAGAAAAATATTTAAAGCCCCTTTCAATAAAACTAATTATAACTTAGAATAATTTCACTTTTCAGTCGAAAGAAGAATTATTGTTTAATTCAGATGGCCATATTAAACTGAAAGAAATAATTTTGAAAATTGTGCAACTTTTTCTAAAACTTCATATACAAAATCGAATTCAAAACTCGAGATAGAAGAATATATATGTATATACAAAGTCTTACTTACCACACACAATTAATGCTCATACATAATTACCTGGACTTTTTTGACCAGTCGCATCTCTGAAAGTAAAGTTCTCAAAACAGCCGATTTTAAAATCACTCTCTACGGAGATTTCATAGTAATGACGAAAGTTTTATTAGCTTTGGTTGAATGAAATAAACAATCATAGCTGAGATTTAAGAGAACGTTAATTGTAACTAAGAAAGAATTTAATTAAACAATAAAGAAATTCAATATTGAACTGCTTGTACGAACATCTAACAAGGTCTAGAAAACATCCCTGTAGCGTTATTCTGCTTTAAAAAAAATGTTTATTTATAACAAAGTGCTCGATTTTCTTTGAACAAAACTATATTTTAGTAAAATTAAAACATTATGATAAAACCAGACCAAGTGCATGTCTGTTTTTTATAATAATGTTACATATAAGAATACACATAAAGTAAAGTTCGGTTTTTACCTACAGTTCTTACTATTTTGTAAGAATTAAAATAATTCAATTTTATGAGAAGATATTAAACAAATGTTTGTCATGTAGTTGCATTTTTATATAGCTTTGCTTAAATTCAACATATGATGATTGAAATAATATATTTTACTGATTTAAGGATTAATGTCGGTAGTTTCAATTTTAAATTCATTCATTTAATAAGTAAAACATTTTTTTCTTTATTAAAATTAATCACATTTTAAACGACATAAAATTTGCGATGATTTTTTTAGTTGGTGGACTATTCATTCCATTCTATTGTAATTTTTTTCACTTAGTTTTGATTTAGTTAGTTCTAAAATTAAATTATAACTTAAGAAATGTTAACATTTTCTCTGTCGATAAATTTTAACAGTGATTAACAAAAAATATAAATATGAAATTTTTTAAATGATTAGCCAAATGTTGTATGCCAGTTTAAAGCTTAATTTTTCGCAAATTCACATTATTTTAAAATAATTATCTACAAATCCTTAACTCGATTAGATGTAGCTTATAGTCTGATAGATAGTGATGGCACTTTAGTTATTGAAGTGGCAATATAAATGCGTCGTTATGTTAAAAATATCTGTCAACAATAATGTAGTTATACAAATCATCTAGTTTACAATTATAAAATTAAACATTAATGCCCATTGCTAAGGAAAAAAAAGCGCTAATAATCGATTAAACAAATCGTTTAAAAATTAATTAATTTTTTACAAAATTAAGGTATAATTTTTTATATTTACTACTCTTCAAATGCAAAAACTACCAAAAATGAATTGAATTTTGTACATTCGCGCAGAAAAAAATACATTAGTATTTTACTTATATGTACAGATTTCATATTGAAACATTATATTGAGATCGGTTAAAATAAATAGAATACACCCTACAGTAACCCATACACAATTTAATTATTCGTAATCTATACATAAAATAAAACTGTGAAGGTGACCTGTCTATAAATTGAAGATATTTACAAAAAAAATAAAATTACGGGATATGCCCATAAATAATTTTTAATAAACCTAATAGGACACAAATGAATATTTCTTTTAATTTGGTTGATTTTTCTGTTGGTCTGTTTCTTTTTTTTAATTCGTTTACATTGCATTAATACAACAAGAACAAAAAATATCTAAATTATCGACGCGCAATAATTACAAAACTACCGTGTACCTATATACATCGATAAATGGCATTACGTATATTTTCAATCGCACAACGAAGTTTTCCACTCGAAAATATAACAGCGAAATGAGCGTGGCCTGAATTAAAGTTTGGAGTGGTGTGGGAGTAGTAGGTGCTTTGAGTAAATAACTCGAATACGGGCGGAAGCATGAGAATATATATCACAGCGGGTCGTTTCCGCACATAATTTTTTTCGACGTTTTATGTATTCGTTTTAAGCTAAAATTAGCTTAAACGAAAGTCAGTCAGTAAACTTAAAACGTTTCATCAATTTGAATGACACGTACGTAACAGTGCAGACTTAATATTAAATACTAAAGTTAATATGTGTTAATGAAGTAAAAATAAACCAGAAATTGAAAATATCTTTTATCGTTATACAATTATATTTAGTATTAAACAATTCATACAAAATTAACTACGTTAATTGCAGCTAACAAAAGTCAGTATGTCATTTGTCATTTACAAATGACAAAACAATGTACAACATCACTCAATATTCAAAATATATGATAAAATATCCCTTCAATAATGAATAAAGTAACAGTAACAATCAAACTAATAATTATTACATTGACTTGAGTTGCTCTAATCTAAGCAATCATATTTAATTCTAACTTTCAATGTATCCTTCATATTTTCAAACTCAATTTTCTGCAAAACCTTTGTAATAATATTAGCACACTTAGTATTAAACATACATGATAAATATGCGCCTTGGCTTAATTACGAGTAGTTCTTTGGTGAGTTTTCCATTTTAGACTCGAAGTCTATGTTTATATCTAATAGATATTAACCACGATATGTTTCCGGATCCTTTCAACATAAAAGGGTAGGCAACTCATACTTGTTCTCTATCAAGTTTACCGGAACATAATTTTCCTTTACGATAGATTTTGAGAAGACCCCGTCTCGCGATTAGCTTTTCCATACTTTTTAAGTAAAATTTTCTTATATTAACCTTTAGTATTATAGATATCCAGATTAATTTTACAGCAGCTCTTCATTTCAATTGGTTTGTCGTCTTCCATTTTTATTGTCTTGAAAGACGACGCTTTCCTTGCTGTCCATTGCAGCGGCTATTCATTTTTTAATGCAAAATTTAATTATGCTTTTGTCATATACATGTAGATAACTAAGTCTATGTACCATACTTTGGTGTCATATGTGGAATCTGTCAAAGTAGTGGTGTACAAGCGTTTTCATCATTGAATTTTCTTTTTTACTCAGATCTGTATTTTACTATTATATGATCAAAGATATTGCAATTAATGCAATGTTGTCCTTTCTTATAATTAATTTTATTCCCTTCAAAATTACTGTCTATTGCGAAAACCTTCGTATTACTGTCGGTTGATCTATTGGTTTTTAAAACATTCGCTTTGATCGTATAAGCAGTCACTACTCCAATAAAGTAGTTTTATTTATTTTGTAACTTCGCAAAAAGTATCATACACAGGTCTGTAAATATATCCACTTGGTGTATTAGACCTGAATCGTTAATAGCATGTACCAATTTATTGCACACCTTCGTAATCCGCGCTCCTAGAATATCAACGATGTTCCTTATATCTATTAGTGAGATAATATTTGTTATTGCTTCCTTATTGTCTTTTAGATCGATACGATCTTTATTTCTAACGAAATTCCATAGTCATTCATATTGCAGAAAAGTTTTCAAGGTGAATTTCCACGTAAAATAATTTTTGCAACCTGTTTTTGCATTTAAGTAAAGTAAAATAATAGTTTAACGCCACATTTCCTTGCTTATATCATTATTATTAGTTTGACAATTGCACGTTTGTAAGTTATACCAATTTGAGAGATTTCGTAATTTTTAATTGTTGCACTATTTTTAGAATAGGATTTCTGGAACCATAATCTGTTTTCTGAATACTATTGTTGAATTAATATTGAGTTAATATAAACATTTGTGTGACTCTTAAGATATTCCTTATTGAGGAATCCGGACAAACAGCCATCATAACTCTATTTGTCCTAGAGGAAAAAATCAGGTGATTGAGTTACGGTTTTTATGTGTCCTGTGACATGGACGATTAGGATTAGAGAGAATAGACGTCTTTCCATAATCTAATATTTCAAACGATTTTTTAAAGGTCCACAAGCAAACGAATTACGGACGACGTGACAAGATGCATATTTCGATTGTTGCTCTTATATCTTTTACTAATACGAGGACTTGTATAAAAGGTCTATGTTGTGAAGTATATTCGGCTATTGTCGAATGCAATTATTTGGTGCTATGCGTTATTTCAAATTGTTCTTATTCATAACTATATACTTTCAACGTACTTGTTACGATCATCTCTTTGCAAAATCCCAAGAAATTACTCTTAGAAGGAAATTATGTTGAAACTTCAAACATTTTTCCCGCAGATATACCTGGTCACTAACTCGATTGTAATAATGCTATTTGTTGGCGATAAGCAAAAAAGTTGTTAAATTCACTATTCTCATGAAATACATAGACCTAACTGATGTTTCTCTGTAAGTTTAATTGAATAAATACCTAAATACATATTTATTTAGGTAGCATTTTATCAACCAAACATTGCAATTAAGAGAATTTAAAAAAGAGGTAATTCTCAATTCGATTCGTGTATATTTTTTCTCTCTTACAGACGCAATGATATGAATAGAAAATGATTTTGGATAAGACCCATGTAAATATGGTAATGATGGACTACGGAAATATCCCACGGAACTCTTCAACAGATGAGTGTTCAAGGCCACTTGGTATAATTTAAAAACAAGTTTAAACTCAGTTGTCTTATCTTTATAAATATTATAGTTTTAGATAGTGACCAGTGGCTGATGATAGGGCTAAAATGTAGTGTCAATACGGCTTGATGACGAAAAGTAGATTATGTATACGAAAAGTAGTTTGGACTCGTTTCACAATCTTGGCGAGTCCTTTGGGCTTAAGAGGTGATCAGGATTAGATAACGGAGATGAAATATTGAGACTGGAATTCATTTGCAATAAGGAATAGACGTATCATCATGTATAGCCTTGTTTGACTTTTTCTTAGTAATTTGGGACTTTTGATAAAAATTTCTAATGGTGGATATGACATTCACCGAGTTCGCAATCGTTTGACTTATCATAAATAAGGAGGCTTCTTAATGGTAAGTGGCTCGGAATGGCTCCGAATTTTGGCACAAATGTCTTGTCTCACGAGCCTTTCAGTCTCTAGAAGTGGACTGGGTTTGATGATGGAGCGCAAAGATGTTGACGGGAGACTACTCGTTAGTGAACAGTCTAATGGGGTTTGGCTTGTCTATTAGTAGATAGGGAAGTATGTAAAGGTATAAACTAACGCATGAAATAAGTGTACATAAGGTAAATATGTATATATATATATATATATATATATATATATATATATAAAGACATGAAACGACGTAAATATTAGCAGGTACGGAGGTAAATATGCGCAAGTATTTAAGAGGGTATGAAACAATGTATATTGTGAAAATATAGACGGATAAACCTGTTTCATTAAATATAAAAATTGTTTCATAAGTTTACAAAAATACTTAGTCCTTTTATTGAAGCCAATATGCTTCAATAAAATGATATGAATTTGTACTAGTAATAAAAAGAATTGATTTCAGTAAAGAGATTAATGAGTTTATTAAAAAATATGTAGCAAGGCACGGTGCATATCGGTATGGAACTGTGTATATCGGTATGGAACTATGTTTGTTTTTTTTTTGAGTGCTCAATATCAAATTCACCCTAAATTTTAATAAATATTACTTTTATAGTTTTCTTAAGACACAATATTAACAATTGTATAATTAAATATACTATTTCAAAATCTATGATTTCTATCAACTTTTATCAACTCTATCAACTCTATCAACTATCATTTAAAATCTTAATAAATGTATTACAATTGGTCACAATATGTAAGTTTCAGATCATCTAAACCATAACCTAGAATTTAATTTAGGAATAAAAAGGAGAAAAGTTGAATTCGCTCCAGTACGATATTGCCTAAGTGGTAGCTTCCTTGGAAATTTATAAACTTTACCTTATGTCAAATTTTATTAATAATAATAAAAAATTATTTACATTTTAAAGTCATCTGAACGGCACTGTTTCTCAACATCATACTGAAAAAACTCTTTTAATCTCAGTTTTTTGCTTTTTTTTTTACATCAAAATATACAATCGCTTACAGTTATACTCTCATTTTAAAGAGGTTTTTCTATCACACTTTTTTCCTTCATCAACTGAAAATAACTGTGCGGTGGAACGCTCAACTCTATTCAACTTAAGTAATGAAAATGAAATGGAATGCCAAAAACTATTATATGTGATAATTTTATATTCTAAAATGAATTGTGAAAGGAATTGTATCTTAAACGTATAAAATTGCGTACTTGTAAATTACGTACTTGGAGTATTAACTAATACACTAATCATTAAAGACGAAATAATTGCTGACGTTTTAAAAACGCATTTTGGTTGTAGGTGGTTTTGTTATTGATTAAAATGAATTCCTAAAGGAAATATTACGTATAGACAGTACCCATATTTTTCAGTCATTATGTAACTTATACGATTAATCATTATGCGTCCAATAGGTTTTCATTCGAGAATTCTAATAATTACGAAACAATATACATCCACAAATGCGTTTTCGCAAACGCAAGCACTTATCTTATTCCCATTGCTAATCATATACGGCATTTTGACATAAAAACATTTTAGTATCCTATGTCGAAGCTCGTATTATTGAAGCCATGCCGTTATTTAAATCTCTACCGGAACAAATCATTTGAAGGAAAAGGGACAGACAAGTGAATCGTAAATCACAAAGTTGATTTGGCTATTTGTGTATCTATATCCGTTTACAGGCTCTGCTATCTAACTGGGATCAAATTGTTTTATATTACAATTTAGTAATTTGGAGTTATGTGTCCATAAAAATTAAAACGATAAATTTGTTTACATCAAGAATTTCTATTTTCTTTCACTTATTGGAACGAATTTCCTTATGGTACGTTGCACGTTTGGCGAATGAGAACTAGCCCGACAAAAGTGTAGGATTTCGACCGCTATATTTGCTACAACACAAATGTATAACATTTCTGCTGGCTTTCCAATGTAAGCGAACCATCTGCTAGACCCTTTCTAATTCTGTGTGTATTTATTTGCATAAAAAATTATAAATTATTACTTCATCATTTTTTTAAATAATTAAAATTGATTTTTATTTTCTCTAGATATTTAAATTTAAAAGTGATTTTAAATTTTATTGAAATATTTTAATAAAAATAAAATAAAATAGTAATAAAAAAAATGTGATACTACTTTATTTTTCTGCTGGTTTCCAATTGTAAGCCAAGCAGAAGATAATATACAGATGATAAGATAATAGAAGATAAGATGACAATGATATGAAGATAATATATACATAATATATAGCGAAAGGAATTTTGTACTAACTGGGTATCCCAAGCCACCTCTCGTACATTTTTTAAAATCTTTTTCTCTTTTTTTACTTTCTAGGTCACACTTTATAAAGTCTCGGGCTGAGTTTATGGCAAATCGCTTTAGAATATGTTCCATAATAAACAATATTTTGCTCCTTCGCAACTATGGATGTTTTATTCATCGGATCTGAATGTGATGCAGTGGTCTCGAGTGCAACAACTTGCTTTGATAGCTGTTTAAAGTTTAGAACGCTTCAGTCTTTATTATCAAAACTGCTTTTGTCGCAAAGATCAATCTACCAATCGTACAAGCAAAAATGTTTTATTATCTAATGGTTCTGCTAAAATAATATGTTCTGTTTAAAATGTATCCACATACAATTTACATTGATTGAAAATTATTATTACATTGATTGAAAAATTCTTTTAACAAATTGGAGACTTAGGTTACATATATCACGTGACAGTATTGTTTCATATGTACATCATAATACTTAAATTAAATGTGATCAAAACTCCTTGTTCACGTAGCTTAACTCTGAATGTATTGTCTTCCAGACATATATTTGACATCTGAAATAAGAAAAGTTGCAGATTTCTATCCAAATAATAATCTTGAGTGATTATTAATCACTGAATTATAAGATTTTGTCGTGGATGGAAAGAGTTTTTCTTACCGACAAACCCATTTTCATCGATCTTGTTTATAATCATTTAATGTAGTTAAAAAGTTCGGATATTAATTAAAAGATCAAAACTTGTAATGCATATGTATATGTGTGTGTGTGTTTGTGTGTGTGTGTGTGTGTTTATGTATGTGTGATGTTTTTAAGTTCGAAAAGAATTCCTGAATTATTACAAAGATTTCTTCACTTCTAGTATGGCTTAAAACTGCCTTTTATTGGAGTCCGGGTAATAAGTCAAAATCCAATTTTTTTATTAATTACGTTTTTATTGGTCTTCAAGATTTAGGTATTTATAAGCCTGTAGTTATTTTTTTTATTATTTACATTATTTTTAACGTTACATTAACACACCTTAACCGTGCTCTGTCACCATAACTGCACTTTACGGTACTAAATAAAAAAAATGACGTGTGAATTGATATACCTCATCAATATCCATTTTCGTTTTGTAAATTGAGCTTAAAACTTAATTTTATCTCCCCCGCTGTTTGCGGCATACAAATTAAAGTAATTTAAGCTCCATTTTTCAATATACCTTGCTAAAAATTAAATCACTTGTCGTGGAATTCCATTTGCACACAGGTATAGAAAATTATTTACCAAACACCCATACCGATTTTTTTTTCCTTTATCAGACCTCACTCATCCACTAAGAGTTCAAAAGTTACCAATATAAATAATAGAACTTATTTATTTGAAAATAAAAAATTACATTAATAAACCGGTTACAGAAAAGCTATTTTACAGGAGTACGTTTTCGTTCTATCTACTCCAAAATTACGTGAAAATATTCCATTTATTAAATTGAATAAAAATAATTAAAACTGAAATTTCTTCATGTTATGACGAACAATAAAATTAAAGTGAAGTACAAGTTATGTTAATAAAACTTTTTATTAATATATAAAGCACGAAAACACATAAACCTATTTACACGAAACACGAAATCCCATCTGTAGCTTGTCGAAATAAGTGCTTAGTAATGTTTAGTTATTATAAAACTTATTTTTATAATTTATTTCTTTAAACAAAAATTGAAGCTGGTACGTCCAAATAAGTCATTTATTTTATTATAACTTTAGATAATAAACATTATTTCTAACTTGTGTGAAGTACTTCGACTAATGCAAAGGGTTATTATTTATTTTTTTCGATTTATCATTTTCTTGACTTAAATTACATAGATGGTCTATATACTTTTACAAAATATATAATACATTTTCTCATAATTGTTATCTTTTTCTGTCCGTTTGTTCGACTATCTCTCAAAAACTGCTAGACATATTTGAATAAACTTTTCACTAGAAATAATTGTTAAGGTTCAAATTAAAATTTAGGCTGCCTTTTTATAGGTATTGTTTGGAATGCAATTAAATTTTCTTTTCATATTTTTAATAAAATATTTCTTAACCATTTTGGAATTCACTTCTTTGGGTTATGTTGCTTAAATCGGATTAGATTGGAATTGGTTCGGTTAAGATATGTTTGTTTATATCAAGCCATGATGGATTAAGTTGGGTAACCTTGGTTTAGTGCATATTGTGTCAGGATAGTTTGGATGGGATTAGGTTAGGTTAGATTTATATTATTATTTAATATAGTATTTTATTGAATAAGGTAGGGAAATTTATAAACTTATTTTCGAGGAAAGAACAAGTCTGTGCGGAGTGGGGTTTATACCATAGGAAAAAGCTCTTTCTTTTTCTTTCCCTATTCTCTCACCTAACTCCGGCATTCCCTTTCTAAATTATATTCTGATCAAGGGCACTTTAAACACGAAGACGTTTTTATTGAGAAAAACTCACTGAAAAACAAGAAATATATATACGTAAAGAAAATGTGGACAAATAGTCTTATATTGTTAAAACATACTAGTCTCTGCCCGCGTAAAATGTTACAAGTGTTTAGTAACTGAAAGTAATTAGTAATATCTTTTTGTCGATCCGCGTATAGTTGTTTATATGGACAAGGGACCTCAACATCTACATCAGTTTACTATCTTTATTCATTTATTTTCAGGATTATTCTATTGAAACTGCATTGCATTTACCTTCTTTCTTTTTTCTCAGTTATTTAAATTGTAATTTTTCATCATCGCGAAATTAAGTTATTTTTCACGGTTTTCTCAAGTGCATGTAATATATCTTTTATTAATTATATATACTATAAATTATACTAAAAATTAATTATTTTATCTGTTCGTAGTGAATGAACTTTTTCTGTACATAAATTTAACCACTAATCAATAATGCCATTTTTTATTAAACCACATTTTTATTAAGCCGTTATTAGAACATAATAGTAATTTTTTCAAAATACATGTCGCATTTCAACACCCATTTTTTCCTTTGAGTTGAATATACTTAAAAATTCAGAGTTCGTCTTATCAACAATATCTCTCCTTTTGAGGTAATTATTTGTGGAAAGCCTTTATTTGCAAACCAAAAATTGAGTTATTCTTAACTTATCAAAATATTTTATCGACTCAACGATAATTAGGATGTTTATTTAGTGAAATATTTAATCTATATCCTAAGGTCTAGTCGGATAGAAAGAAAAATTTGTTGACGCATTTATTAAAAGTATGCCATCATATGGGTATAATTTTCTCTATAGTAGTCCTTGTTGTATAAATACTTTGATTTATTATCCATCATGGATAAATCTTTTGTATACTTTTCATTAATGACAGACGATTATTTATAGAATCATAATGATTTTATATCATTAATTTATTAAAGGGCGAAATCCTCTTTTTTATTTCCTTTTCACAGTTTGGCACCTAAATTGATTATCCATTTAACATGAAACTTTCACTGTTGTATGGTTTATAATATGCAGTTTCATGCAGAAAATACAATAATGGTAATAAATTAAGAGTATCAAAATACGCCATATAAATTGAATTAAACATTTACACCATTCACTATATTCAAAAAAATTCAGGTAATATAAAAATCTACAGAAATATTCAATGGTTTGTTTTGTTAAGTATTACCAATTTTACTTTATGAGAAGTTTCCTGTTTCAAAATCGCAGTTCACAGAAGTAATTATGAGTCGAACAAAGCAAAATCTTACGGGTACATCAAAATTGTGTTTGATAGTTTTGACATGAAAATTAATGAGTTCTTTTAATAAAAATATAAATCGCTGCGCGTAAGAAAAACGACCGTAGTGAAAACCTCTTAAAACTATTTTTTTGAACACGTAAATTTTATTTTATGACAAAGTTTATTTTTGATTTAGAAGCTTGTTATATTCAACTTAGAGGTAGTAAAAGAAATAATCAGTAATAGGTTAAATAATTTCCAAATATTATTAGTTCATTCGGAAAATCTTAGAATATCCGTCTTTAGCTAATCCACGCACGTAAAAGTGATATGTAAGGGTTTTTTTACAATTTTCACCACGTATTTTTATAAATAGAGGATATACAAGAACACGGAGAGATTTAAATCGAATAGTTAGATTAGGTTATAAAACATAAATTACAAAATAGTCGTACTACCAACGTAAACGCAACACAATATTGAAATACATTTTTGTATCATTTTGATGAAACGCGATGGACAGAAAAATGTGTGTTAGCTTTAACACGGTAAACATTGACAATTTAAACATAAAAGTTGAGCTTTGGTATGTATGGTTATGTGACTGCTTTCGTCAATACATGAGGGAAGCCGGCAATTTTACGTTAGAGAAAGGCCTTCTGTTTTTGTGTAAATACCCCGATAAACATTTGTCCGCAAAATATTTCATGAATAGACTCTGCAAAGACAAAGTTCGGCTAATAAATGTAATTATCGGTAATATATACGTTGTTGAAGAGTTTGAACCATGCGCGGCCCAAATATCCGTTCACGAGCAAAAACTTAAGCGAGCCAACTTTTAACGAGTCAAGTTTCGTTGCCTAATATTATTATGCTCTTATTCTTTTAGTTTGTAGCGAGAGAATACTTCAGCGCATTTTACCGCAGATTGGTTTTATTACGGCTTGGATAGAGATTCGTCTGAATGTGAGTTAATTTTCTTTGTAAGTTACGTGATGAGGGTGATAACTTGAATTCGGACTATATGGGATTACCAGTATATTTATTCTCTAAACTGACACGTGATAATTATAATTTATCTTTGATCTTGTAAAGATTAAAATGAAATGGGCTTAAGACTCCCTGGCTTTTGGTATCGCCTATGATATGGGGATCATACATAACGTGTCTACATATTTCAATGTAAATGTTAAGGGTTTGCATTTAGCTAAAAAAAACCAAGTTTTAATAACTGTTAGAGCGACATTTTGCAAAGGATTATGGATTAGGGCATTAAGATCAAGAAAACACCAGTTTTTATACAGGTAGTTGAATAATAATAATAAGAATATTTGGCAAATGCAGGCTTTAATTTTAAGGAAAAAATGACTAAGGCCCTTTCAGACGAAATATTCGGTTGAAGATTCGACGGTTAATGTCGTTAGGCTGCGGCTGATAATTAAGATATTAATTGATCGATCAACCTTAAACGCTTACATATAAAAATATCACGTCACAGTTCAATGGTAACATTTCAAAATCGGGTAACTGAAAGGGTCTCCGGTAATTATTATAAGTTTTACGATCGATCGATTTCAATTTTATCGATTTCGATCGATTAAAAGACACATAATGACTATTTTTACAATACAGAATATTTCACTAACTCTAGATGAAAAAATAAACTTTCATTCTAGGCAAGAAATATTTTCCTGAAATATTTTAGATCTATAAAAAATAAGGACCTTATTTATATTTGAAGATGTCTTAGCAGGTATTGGTAAGTTATAGACCTTTTAGTATGGAATAAATTTATTTTATACAGAAATAGTCATAAGAGATGTTTTCAAAATTAATACAGCTTAGATGTTTATCGAGTATGTCCTCATGACTTTGTTAATTTTGTTGGAGAGAAATAATCAATTTAATGGTTAGACTTGGCAAATGCGGAGGACTTCTCAATAATGCCTTTAATTTTTAATACCTTTATATTTGATAATCGCTTTTGATATGTGAATTCTTATCAATTCTTTTAGAAGAGAATGTAATTGTTTTCATTAGGTAAATCTGCTTATTATCATATTTCCTTGTAATTTTTTCTTAGGGAAAAAAGAGAAAAGAGTACGAAATATTTCATTCAAATGTACATTGGACACTAAAATAATTGACTTATTTTCTAATAATAAAACTAAAAGAGAAAACTTCGATTGTTAGTTGACAGAAAAATTATGATTTAAAAAAAATATATAATTGTCCAATGAACGCAATAATAATCTTATTATTGAAGTAAATATAACATTTAAAATAAATGATAACCTTTGTTGAGCAAAATTTCTTGAAACCAATTAATATACTGAGAATACTGAGAATATTAGTTAATTATTGGTGGGGTTGGTAACATTTATTTGAGAACATTGGTAACATTTATTTACATGAGCAATATTTGGTAACTAAACCAAATATTTTTCATCATTACTTATAAAATATTTTTGGCTATGAACGGTGCTTAATTGTCTGTAGATATTTTCTCTCAATAATTTTTAAGCTTTAATACACCAATTTCAAGTTCTTTAAATACTTCATATTCACGCGAGGTGAACATATAAAAATTATATTAATGTTATTAATATTTAATAAGTGTTTACTGCAACTGAATAGTAGAGTCACGACATTATATTTGTATTTAAAGCCTAGCAGGTGAGTCACGAGTGTCTGAAATTTCGGTATAAAATGGGATTTGGATTAGTTTGGAAAAAGTTACCCAGCAGTAAAGATACTGATTGAATGTGTTTGATAGTGATTGTTTTTGGAAATTTTACATATTTCCTAAAATAAACAATAACATTTTTATAATTTACACAAATTAGAGACCTGTATTTTTTTCAATACCTTTGAGACGAATTAGAAATAAGGTAAAGGTAGTATTTTTAAAGAAAAAAAGAAGTTTTACCTGAAACTTGAGAAAGAGAATGAAAATGTATATAGCAATTATTAGTTGCAGTCAGTACTGTTAGTAATAAGTAATTGTCTCCAAATTGTATCATAACTGCTTCCAAAATATAAATAAGCTATTTATCATATGAAAATAATATCGTGATTGTATTTAGATCTTATAGATATTTATAACCATGTGTACCATTAATTTGAAAAGCTAATCCTTCTTTGAGTCGCTGCTAAGCTGAAATGCGAACTTGAATGGAAAGATAATTAAAAAGATATATTTTTGCATTGGAACATTCATTCACTCTAATAACTCAATATTAATTAGGATACTAATAAACTTGAAAGGTTGGAATTACACCACAAGTTGCCCGAATTATGCATAGTTATAAAATTTTTAGCAAAAATATATTGTATTTTTAAGGTATTCGTGTGTATGACTTATTTATGTATATGTGACAAAGAGTTTTATATGAATAAATGGCATTTTCCACAGCATCTTCAAATTATGTGGGAATTCCGTTTCTTTCAAACGTGTAAAACAAAATCCTATTTACATCGATTTGTAAAGGAAATAATGAATCAATATATTGTCAATATTTTTTTACAAGAGGTATTGAGAACCAGTATAAAACCATGTAACTAATCAGTCAATTTTACAATTTCACAGTTAAAGAAAGTAAGAAGTAAGAAAATCTAGAACGGCCCTGAAATATTCTTCGGCTCGTGTTCGTGGACATTTATCCTCAAAAATGTTTTAGAATAGACTTACCAACTGCGAAAAGTTTAATAAGTGTAATTACATATTGGTAATGTGTACATTTACGCACTTTGAACAATGCGCAGTTCTTTGAACTATGAGCGGAACCAACTTATAATGAGACAACTTTCTTTGCCTAACAGCGTGGCGCTTTTATTCTTTTAGCTAATGGAGTAAAAGTACTTCGTTGTATCTTCAAACTGATATTATTGTGGCTTATTTGGTGGTTCTAAATGGAAGCTCGCTTTCTTTCTCTTTAATTACATAAATATCGAGGCAATTTTTATCTGTTCACTTTTGTTGGTTTTTGCATTATCTGAAGTTTTATTTTTCTAGGCCTGTTTTGTAGGGCATTTAACGTATAATTTGTCGTAAAAGGGTAAGAAAAACGCTAATTATTAATATTGCCACAGATCTATGCTTTACATTTGATGTAATGAAGCAGAGACACTGCTTGCTATGTCGTTTGATAGTACAATTTTACAACATACGGAACTAGGGACTGAAGAGTATCACCGTGGCAAATGGATAAGATATCAGGGGAAAAATCTGGTATTGCGCAAGTTAATGCATTGTTGGTTGGTGATGAATTCGATAGTGGTATATGAACCATGCCTATAGATTTTACTATATTTGTATCACATAACTTCCTAAATATTAAACCTTTATTCGGCATTGGGTTTCTGTCATACAACTCTCTAAATATTGAAATATTTTTAGCCATTTTCTTTGCTTAGAATTCTTTAACAACTTCGTATTTAATCATATATGTTTAACTTTAATTGTAGAATTCAGTCAATTCAGGAAAAAGGAATTACCTGTACAAAACTTAAGTTTTTATTTTGTTCACTAGAGCGATCCCTTGAAGTTAAGAGTCGGATATAATCTCAGATTGTTTAAATAATTATTGTTATTGTTTTGTGTTAATACTACTAGTACAATCTTACTTCCTTATTATTAGCCTCAATGATGATTGCGAATTAATAAGTCATGGCCATTAATAAGTGAAAGAAGTAAATAAGTTATCGCATAAAACAATGGCGAAATATTCTTTGATTAATAAATTGTATATAAAATGTATATATATTTATATATATATATATATATATATATATATATATATATATATATAATTATATATATATATATATATATATATATATATATATATATATATATATATATATATATATATATATATGTAGATTGCTCGAGAAATCGGAAAATGCTGGGCTTTCATATCAACTGATGGTTTGAGCAACTAAACTTTTAATGAGACAAGTTTCGTTATCTAATGATTATGCTTTCATTAATTTAGTTTATAGCGTGAGAATACGTCAACGCCTTTCTGTATAGGCTTTTGTTCTTTACTACTTGGCAAGAGTCTTGTGTAATTTTCAACAGGAAAACAGTAAAGTTTCCTTGCTGATTATTTAATTTCTCATCAACATTTTCTCTTATAACAGTTATTAGCAATATCTTCATTAATATATTTTGAAATATGAAAACGCTTAGCAAAATAATGGGGTCTTCTTTATGGCTCGTCGTTCATTTTGATGTATTTTGAATTGTTTAATGCTAAAGATATTAAACCCTAATTTGGCCAGCTTTTAAAATATATTTATTTCGTCGTTCACCTTACAATTTTATTATTAATTATGCAATTGAGAACATAAGGTTCCCAATTTGCATAATTGATAATAAAATTGTAAGGTTTTATGTTTTATAAGGAAAATTAAATTTAATTGTTATTACAAATCCTATACTGTTATATACACCCCTTAAAACATCGTGGATTCAAATTATGTATTTGAGAAATGGAAGTACATTATATTAACTCCTATATTTTGTGGAATAACTTATTACTGCTTATCAATGAGAGCGACCATAAAAAGGACAAGTCCATAAAATGTTAATGATCGACGGTTTATCTTATAAAAATATTTCAAGACAGAAAGAATTAATAAGTGTAAAAACCTAGGGTCCTTTTTGAGAAGTTTTGCTCTCATAGCAATAAGTCCGCCATATATGCCAATTAGATATATTAAGTTCATATATAAATAAATTGAAATGTTGTGAGGATCCACCAAGCAAAAAGACATTAGGTTTTCACTAATGAAGATGAATCTTTAGAACAAATTGATTGAAGAAGTTGTAAAAATAAATCATTTTTTTCCATTATAATTTTAACATAAACCAACAAAATTTAATCTTAATGATTCCAGAGTGCAACAGAAAGAAACTATCAAGTATTGGCAACGTAACAACTATGATCCTAAATAGAAAGGAGTGAGTATCAACAAAGAAATTCTGCTCAAAAACATGTAAACAAAATGAACTGAAAAACTGATATTACTCAAAATCTAAATAAGGGACAAGTTTTTTTTTCGAAGAAATCTACGTAAGATGACAATTTTAAAAAATGTAACACCAAAACCACAATACTTTCTAGACAATTGAATTTAGTACGGATATTGAGGTTCAAATATTTTTTTTACGAAAGAGTTTATTTTAAACAGGAAGTAATATTGATTAGTTATAGATCTATCCAATGTATTTGCTTTTAATTTAGGCACAGTTGTACATTTGTGCATTTTAATTTTTATTTCTAATTTCTTCTCTTTTTTTTCTTTTAAATCGTTTCGACGTGAAGTAAAGGCAATATTTTGTATCTAACTAATAAACCAATTTGTCTACAACTATAAATTTTTTAACATGACTTAACAATCCATTTGCTTCTAAAATTTAATACATTTTTGTAAACAAAAATAGATTCAAATAGAGTGTTAGAATGACTAAATAAATATGAATAGGGTAAATTAAATCAAACATATTTATTATTCATCTTTCATCTCGTTTCTTCTTAATTTTCATGCGGTCCTATTAATTATAAAGAATTTACAAAGCATATATCAAAAAATTTCAAGTACTAATAATGACAAATTGTATGATGATTTATTATATATATATATTTGAAGATGACGCATAAGAATATAATATTCATGGACATAAGTTTGTGTGTTTCTTCTTAAACTTATAAACAAAGAAACAATCATGTTTATTTGATCTGAATAAAAATGAAACCAATTGAAAAAAGTAAAATTAGTGATAAGATTAAAGGAACATAACATGTCTCTCATAAGCACATAATTCATTGTCTCCTATTTTTCAATTTTAACTGCGAAAAATGTTAACTGAATGATAAAAAATATAGGGAGAACTTGCCTTAAAAAAGGCTGATTATAAGAGATGAAAAAATTATGAATTATTATTGTTAACAGAGATGTATTATTTTTCACAAACAACTTTGAAATACTTGCAATACTTGTATTGATTTCTATTAATGGAGTCAAGTTCAATATGGTACTTGACGGTGTAGAAAGTGCAAAAAAATTTGCAAAAAAGGTACTTTGGTTGAAAATAACAAAAAAGAATGGGAAAGTATGGAGGAATGTTATTTTCCAATATGCAGTGACAGAACGCGAACATTGCCTATTTCGTAAATTATCATGCACGTGATTTTCCATCCAATTTAAAAACACTGTCGTATTTTTTGAGGCAAATGACGATAGAATAAACAATTTTGAGGATATAAGGATTTGCTAGGATTTTTGGTAAGATTTATTGATTGTACACTTCAGTATAAAGGTATTAAAAATAAATGACAAATATGAATTATGTTCAAAAAGGAACAAAATATTGAAGGTATTTTAGAGAATGTGTTCTGCAGAAGATTTTAGAACTGAATTGAGGTCGCAGACTAGATTATTACGAAATCAGATTATTACCTTTTACAACTTTTAAATAACCGATTTCCAAAAGTTATAATACAAACGACCAATTGGCAAAATTTAATACGAATTGACAATTGGGTATTGATTGGTTACACTATTTAGGTAAAATTCCTCTATATATGTATATATAAATATATAAAATGAATTTTCAAAAACTTGTCAAATACGAGTAGAAGTAGGGTTACGATATTTCTGTACACATTTAGGAATATACAATTAAACATATATAATAATTTACATAAACAATCGCAATTACTGCAAAAAAACAAAAAAAAAAACAATTTACACATGTTGATTTTATTTTCACTGCAAACAAAATATGACGAATTTTGCAAAAATTATGAAATCTAAAATCTATAGCAAAAAATTAAAGACTGTGAAACCCACGAATCTCTGCTATGGTTTTTCTATACGACGGATTATGCGTTACCATATCCACATATGGAGATACAGGTCATATCAATGCCTACATTGTAAAATGGCATACATTGTATCATTTCCTGCATTGTAGAAACTCAAATTATTAATTAAAAAATGTAACTAAAAAATATAAAAAAAAGCTAATCATACCAGTATACTGAAGTGTATCCTGTGCTGGATAATGCACACTTTCAAGAGTATAAGATGTTAAAATAACGATCATTAGTTTGATTGGAGCAATTACGGTCATTTTAGACTCTCACAATCTCCATATCATTCTAAAGGTCTTTAGTACACTAAAACGACCCACGTAAAGAAAGAACTTAGAATTAAATGTCTTTTATTTTTAAAAAATAAAAATTAATTTTAATTATTTTATTAAAATATTTTATAACAATTATATCTAAATACAAATCTCTTAGATACTAATAAAACTCCCATTACAAAGTTACCTTTTATACATAAGTGTGGATATAAATTTGATTGAATTTAAAAAGACCTTTCAGTGATACCACACTCAATGGCTCCGTGAGAAAGAATATATTCATAATAATATATAAAGAAGCTTATAAAAATGAGTCAAAAATAATTATTTCAATAGTTTTCTGTCTTCATGTAACTCAATTTTCTATTCCTGTAAAATTGTACTCAATCGGTCTAAAAATAAAAGAGTTATGATGCTTTGACCGACAGGCGGACAGACGGACGTGACAAAATTATTAGTATTTCGTTTTTGCCTTTCCACTACGAAACACACGTATCGTCTCTTACTTTTGGTTTTAGCGAGTTCCTTTTATTATAATATTAATAACTAATTGCCCGATAGTTTCGCTATGCCATATATTTCTAGATACTTTCGAGACTGCATTTGCCCCCCCCCCTCCTAAATTTCGATTCTTGCGAATATTAACTCGTATCATATGAATTAATATTATATTCACACCGGAAAATTTTAATTCTGTCTATTCGCAGTAAATAAACTTTTCAGAAAAACAAATCCGGCTACTGATCAATAATGTGAAGTTTTATCTAAACGATCTCGCTATTGCGTTATCATTGAAGAGCGAAAGAACTACACGACAGATGATTATGCTCCATATCAATCAATTTTCTTACGTTTATTTTGACTCAAAGGATAAATTCCGTACATAAAAATCTAGATCAAATATGATATAGACAAAGTACGGTCACCTTTTTGAAGTATATGTCGTGATTCAATACGTATTCTGTCCTTTAAGTTAAAGTTATTCAAAAATTTACAAAAGTCCGTCTTATCTACACTCTCCCTCTTTTATAATTCTTTAATTGCACATAGCCTTTATCTGTGACCAAATGATTGGCTTATTCTCGACTTATCGAAATATCTTAGCAGTTTTTACTAAAAGTTATTCATTTTTCAATAGCAAGTAGAATTTTTATTGATTTCACCTAGGACCTAACTGGTGGTAGCAGAGAGATGTTTTTTTCTAATTTATTAGTAAGTTAATAATTTACCCTTAGAAGTCATTATCGCATAAATATTTTGGTTTTTTAATCATTTACAAAATGAACAAATGTTAGATTTTAATTTTGTTTAGGCCAAACGGTAATTTCCCTATTTTTATGATTTTTATCACATTAATTTTCATAAAAGATAAAGTTTTCGTTTTTTTTTATTTAGCGTTTGGACCCAAAATCGATTATGCGATTTCCATGAAACTTTCATCATCCTTTAGTTTATGATGTACAAAGAGACATAGGATATACTATATATTTTTATAAATACTGATAATGCGCCACAAAGATTAAGACGCAAAATATTAAAATGTTGTGAATAAGATGTGTCAAACATTTAAACTTTTATTGCGACAATAAAATAATATAAGGAAACAATCTTGTAATAATATTATTGTATAACGTCATATTGGAATCGACTAAAATTATTTATGATGCCTAAATACGATGCAATATGTTGTACAAAACGAATTCATATACCTGAATAAATTCAAGAAATTAAAAATTCAATATTTTATTTTTCGTATAACGTCATATTCGAATCGACTAAAATTATACATGATGCCTAAATATGATGCAATATGTTGTACAAAACGTATTCATATACCTGAATTAATTCAAGAAATTATTTTTCGTATAACGTCATATTTCTCTCTTTTTTACATAGTTGTTTTCTGTCACGTATGTATACGAACGTCACGTATATACAAGTATGTATTCATTTAATGAACCTTCATATTGTTGCTCTCTTTCATAGTATACTATTTACGTGACGTTTTTAATTACTAGCACTGTTTAGCAATTATCACAATTGATAATGAATTCGTTTCGACAATTGATTTCAAAAAGGTGTTTATCGCTTATTATTAATATTTACTTCAAAATTAAACGGTCACATAAATGACATAATTTTTTTTTAAATAGTTTATCACTTTCACTTTTGCTTCTTATATTCCGTCAATAATTATTGACTGGATATATAAAAAGTATATCCATTGGTTAAAAATAAAATTGTTGTACGTACATTGATAGATACATAACGAACGAGTTTTATTTTTGTCGTCTACGACGAGGTAAATTATTTTGTGACAATTTCTTGTGTGGACCCTATATCCACGAAACTTATTTTAACGTATTGACATTGAGTAGATTTCCCTTGCGGTCGCCCGAAAAATAATCTATGATGGAATTGAAAGAGTTTTTTTAGCAACTGGCTTCCAGTATAAGGAGTTTCATTATAGTTTTTAAAGTCTTGAACAAATTATGTCATAATTTTGTGACTAGACGTCCAGAAAGCAAACAAAAATAAAATTAGACCTCTGTCTAAAAAGTAATAATATTTTAAGTATTTCAAAACCAGATGCAGGTACAGTTAACCTTATAGGAACTGAAAAAGTACTTCTTTCCTCTGGGTGATTAAAACGTTCATTTATTTCTGACTCAAGAGTTAGCATTTGACTCTTCTGTCAAATAAGGAGGTTATTACTTAAAATACCATTTTCTCAAGCGTCGTCTCATTTGTTCAATATCTGAAATTGCAGATTATAATTAGAAATCGTTGTTGAATAGCCCTATGAAAAAGACCAACGTCAATAGATTAATGAAAAGTGAAAAATAACCTCATTAAAAAAAATACTCTGAATACACAAACGTCAAATATTTTTAAATATTTTCCCAATTGGAAAACATTGTCTCAACGCTTTCTAAGTTTATTGCCAGAATGTGAGAAAATTCAGTACTTCCTTTTAATAATTACTGCAAAGGAGAAAGCAGTAGTAGGTATTCCCTCTTTTTATATTTCAGTCATTAACCTGATAAAACAAATACGAAGATTCTGCTATTTAATATATATATATATATATATATATATATATATATATATGTATATATATATATATATATAAATATATATATATGTATATATATATATATATATATATATATATATATATATATACATAATGAAAGACTTGTTTATTTTCAAATACAAATACTTAACTCGTGCATCTAAATATCGAGATACATTCAAAGGAACATTTAATCAAATTGAAATGACGACGCTAGTTTGTAATCTATTACAATTAAACGGAATTACATCATTATATGTATGGCCGACTGTAAGTGACCCTGAATATAACCTTTTTGTAGCGTATGTTTTATTTTATACCTTTTTTTACGAAATTTAAAAAACAAGAACCTAATTTTATGCATAAATATCAATACGACCATGCTTAAAATATTTTATATTTATATAAAGTAATGAAAAAGTAATCATAAACTTAATTTACTGACAAACGATATTTAGAACATACAGTTACCATGGCATTATACTATGTAGATATGTAACTGACGCCTCAAGATTAAAGTACTTTAATTGTCTCAACTTTTTTAGTCTCAATTCAATCCGTCAGTCCGCCTTTTGTTTTACAAGGGAAAATCAAAAGGCCATCTTGTGTAATCTTAATCTAATTATATCTTTGTTGCCAGTAAAATTTCATTCAATAATTATATCTTTGTTGCCAGTAAAATTTCATTCAAATATTATAATTATAAATTAATTAATATAAAACCTTTGTAGATTGCCTTAAGAAAAATACTAAAAATAATTTAAATGTACAAGTATGACATATATTTTCGAATATAAGGGCATCTAAACATGTGCGATGATCTGTAAAATTACCATGGTCACGTGGTAACAAATTTCATTCTTTTCCTGACACCTTTTCCATGACTTTTAATTGTCAACGCCGACAGGACTATTACGCAATAACCGATATGTATATATATATATATATATATATACATATGTATATATATATGTATATATATATATATATATTTATATATTTATATATATAATTTCTTGACGATCACCTAATATATACTTTTAAGATATTAAAAAAATTATGCAAAAATAATATCGACTCTACAAAAAAAATATTATATTCGTATCAATTAATAATATATATACATATTTGTATCCCAATTATTAATACTTATTTACTATCCTACGTAACAATAACCGTTTACAAGGGATACAGAATTTTATCAACATATGTATTATGTATGCACTGACCCGTTTACGTTTGTCTAAACTTGCAAAATATAAAAGCATGACGAAGTAAACGGTACGTTTTTATTATCTTCATTTTGTCTATGCGAACTCCTCGCGTAACATGCGTAAAAATCCTTACCTATTCCTGCTTCTACGTAATTACAACTGTTGCTATTACAACTGTTGCTACTTGTTACATTTACGAACTTCTAAGCAAGTTTTGAAACACAGCCGTGTAGCGTTATTGTGCTTTCCGGCGTTGTTATAAAATGAGGCCATTATGAATAAAAGTTTGTCATCAAACAACATACCAAATAGATATTATTATTTTCAAAGCTTTGTTTCGTTTTAATTAATAAGAGTCGTCCTAATGTTTTAATGATAATTTTGCCTGTTAGCGCAGCGGCAATGTTTAACTTTACAAAGTATGTTGCGATGGAAACGTGAGTTTATATTAGTTTGATGTTGATCGAAACAAATTCATTTAGCTTTTTTTTCTAAATGTTATAGCGCGGAGGATGTAAAATTTGATTTTATAAAGTAACAATATACCAAATCTTCCATAAACACACTATTTATTATTCTGTGATGAAACTGCAGTCCATAAAAATGATTTCCATAGACACCCTTTAAACTTTGTTCTTTATTACGAGTACCTAGTAATTGAGCGGATGAGATTGTTACAAGAACTCGGTCGTCGCTGAAAATGTCAAGAGTAAAAAGATACAAAGTAATATAATTAGTTGAGAACGTAATGAGCAGTTTAGCTTTAGTAAGCGGAGTATTGAAAGAATACTGATGTGGCAACAATACACGGAGCTGTTAACACAGATAATGTTAGAATTCGGTGGAGATATTTTAAAATTGTCTTTATAGAATGTTGTTACCACCACACTGGAAAAAAGACTGGCAATTTTTTTACGATTTCGCTACGAACTCTATTACTTGAAGTACTTAATTAATGAATTGCTGTTTATATGAATTTATGAATCGATATTTAGTTGGTTGGATAATATTTTCTGTAATAGCACTTCATACGCATGGAATGAGGAACTGAAACCAAGAAGTGAACACACGATCTAGACAGATATTTTTATAGCATTCCATAACACAAACTAAACAGCGGACCCTTTTCAAAAATTACTCACGTTTGTCCGCAGTTTGTCCACAGGTCACAGTCGTCTTTCTCGACGACCGTGCGACGTAGAAACTTGAAATACGAATAGCTATTTTTTTTTAAATATTGATATAAAAATTAAAGAGGTGTTAAGTACATAAATATCTCCTTTTTTTTATTTGTTATCTGGGTAACATTTTGAAAGGCTTGTCATGACTAATAACATAATACTTTTTTATAATTTAAAAATAGCATATATAAAAAGATATTTTAACAAATAGGTGAAAACAGACGATACTATCTCCCCCTTCCTATTCCCAAAACTACTGAAACAAAATCATAAAAAACAGGGTTGCTATAATCTGACTAAAAGATTACAGGTAAACTTATATATAAGACCTTTTAATTTTTTATACATGTACCACATTTTTACGCCTATGAAAGATATAGTAATTGACCATGGGAGTAATTTACTGTGAAAAAATTAATATTTGTTAGCAGTTTAACTGGAATACTATGTCCCCTTAAATATTTGTTAGTGCTTAAATATTTATGGAACCCAGTAGTACGAGTTCTACTTATGTTTGAGAGTTTGTATTTCAAACTCATCGAGTATGTTTGTACTCAAAAAAAAATTTAAAGCCCCTTTCAATAAAATTAACTATAACTTAGGATAATTTCACTTTTCTGTCGAAAGAAGAATTAATGTTTAATTTTGATGGCCAAATTAAACTGAAAAAAATAATTTTGAAAATTGTGCAACTTTTTCTAAAACTTCATATACAAAATCGAATTCAAAGCTCGAGATAGGAAGAATATATATGTATGTACAAAGTCTTACTTACCACACACAATTAATGCTCATACATAATTACCTGGAGTTTTTTGACCAATCGCATCTCTGAAAATAAAGTTCTCAAAACAGCCGATTTTAAAATCACTCTCTACGGAGATTTCATAGTAATGACGAAAGTTTTATTAGCTTTGGTTGAATGAAATAAACAATCATAACTGAGATTTAAGAGAATTTTAATTGTAACTAAGAAAGAATTTAATTAAACAATAAAGAAATTCAATATTGAAATGCGTGTACGAACATCTACCAAGTTCTAGAAAACATCCCTGTAGCGTTATTCTGCTTTAAAAAAAAAATGTTTATTTATAACAAAGTGCTCGATTTTTCTGTAACAAAACTATATTTTAGTAAAATTAAAACATGATAAAACCAGACCAAGTGCATGTCTGTTTTTTATCATAATGTTACATATAAGAATACACATAAAGTAAAGTTCGGTTTTTACCTACAGTTCTTACTATTTTGTAAGAACTAAAATAATTCAATTTTATGAGAAGATATTAAACAAATGTTTGTCATGTAGTTGCATTTTTATATAGCTTTGCTTAAATTCAACATATGATGATTGAAATAATATATTTTACTGATTTAAGGATTAATGTCGGTAGTTCCAATTTTAAATTCATTCATTTAATAAGTAAAACATTTTTTTCTTTATTAAAATTAATCACATATTAAACGACATAAAATTTGCGATCATTTTTTTAGCTGGTGGACTATTCATTCCCTTCTATTGTAATTTTTTTTCACTTAGTTTTGATTTAGTTAGTTCTAAAATTAAATTATAACTTAAGAAATGTTAACATTTTCTCTGTCGATAAATTTCAACAGTGATTAACAAAAAATATAAATATGAAAATTTTTAAATGATTAGCCATATGTTGTATGTCAGTTTAAAGCTTAATTCTTCGCAAACTCACATTATTTTAAAATAATTATCTACAAACCCTTAACTCGATTAGATGTAGCAATCAATACATTTAATAAGAAATTGTTTTTGACTACTTCGTCATACGTTAAACAAGATTGCGATATGAATCATTTGTGGATGTAGTAAGGATATTGGGATTTAGAACCCTAAAATTTGTCGAAAATACATTAATTTTAATTTGACAATTAAGGAAACTGGAATGAAAAACAAGTTAATATATCAAACTTAGGAAATTTTTACGATAATGATAATACAAGGAAATTACAAAAGAAAATGTATTTCCAAGTATTTCCTTGAATTTGTATTGTCTAGTGAATAGAGTATATCTACGTTATATAAATACAGATAAAATTAATATAATTGTGACATAAGACTTTTTGATATAACTATTAACCGCACATAGGATAAGGAACGTATAAAGGGTTGGAATACTGTGCACAGACAGCTGGAGGAGTACTCACTTTCATCTCGCACCGAGTGAATGCAAAACCACCGCTTCTAAATTGATGTCAGAATTTTTTTATTTAACTTTTTGTAGCCAGCTGAAATAAATATTAGATTAGTTGTAAAAGCTTCCAATACAGTAATTACAAAGTATCAGTTTTGGCGGCTCATCGATATCAACATTATGATTAAAATAAAATTTTATTAATGTTTTTCATAACAGGTTTAACTTTAGTTTGTTTTTTAACTTTTAGGTTTGACTTGTGAAAAACGTTAATTATTGCCCCGTGTATATTAATAAGCATTACAAACGAGTTATGTAAATTCACAGTATAATGAACAATTAACATATGGGGTTAATAAAATAGTGAAAATTAAACCAAAGTTTAAATTGATACAGAATCAGAGAAGTTAAATTTCGTAAGAAAATATTTTTTCTCTACTACGTTTTTGGTTGAATGTACGAGATTGCTCTCGTAGCAATAAGTCCGTCATATGTATCAACTGTGTACATTGGCGTGCATAAATAAATAATAAGTAAATAAATTTAAAATAGGTCATATAATAGGGTTTTTAGTGGTGTACATTTCTTGAAATTATTGATTCAAATTAACTGAATTAATTGTAATAAAAGGCTATAATGAAATGACACAATCGATATTTTCTTCAATTCTTTGGAAGAAAATTTAGAGTGGAAAGTAAAGCAGGGCATGGATACATTGTATGTTAGTTTGAAACTTAATATTTTGCAAACGGAGTTTATAAGTGAACTCAATTTCATTTTAAAAGACTTTCTGATGATACACATTTTGATTTTGATTTTATTTTAAATATTTTACTACATATCAATAAACGTCTTTATATGAAGTATCCATTTGCAAAATTAGTCTAAAATTATAGAAATACTCGTATCACTTGCATTAATCATATGAAAAGTTTAAGATTATTAATTACTCATTACAATGATCTATTGATAGAAAAATTTATAAATGTTGGAAAGTTTCAAGCTTTTATGATTTAATAATAAGAAGTATTACATAGATAGAGTAACAGGTGATTTGCAAAAATTAAACTTTTAATCGAATTCTTTGATGTTGAGATACGAAATAAACTTTTTAAATAGGTTTTGGCCATTTAATTTTTTTCAGCTCAAAAATATTTTTTGTACAAAAATTTTTAATTTTTTAAACGTCTCATCGAGCTTTTGAAAATAATATGACATTTTATGGATTTTTTAATGTTTTTATATATTTTTTTATAAGGGGGAACTAATATCATATTATTCCATCAAGCACGATATATATTAATTTTTTTTATTGTATAATTAAATATAAATTAAAACGATATAGTAGACTGATTATTGATTGATCAAAGAATAAATGCCATAATGTAGAAAAGGATTGGAATACTCTTCTTTCGTAGTCGAGTAAATATATACCGACTGCGGTCTCGTAGATCAGACTTGAAGCAACATTTTCTCGTTTATATTCGCAGACAACGTCCTATTGTCGGGTCCTGATCAAACATTGCGGTCACGATCCGATCAATATTGTATTGAAGGACCTTCATCAAATAAAGGTGACCTGCACATGCGAAATATAAGTTAACCTATATTTATTTATTTCCTTTTGTGAGTAAATGCCCAGCGATCCAAATAATTGTGAACTAAGTATTTTGTGAATAATTTCTTATACAATACACTTAATGTCCTTCGTTTATATTTTAATAAATCAATCAATTTAAATAATCACAGGTGTTAAGAAATTGTCAAAATAATAAAAAGGAAAAATCTCAATGAAAATGTAAGTTCGTTAAATATAATTTAAAATCAATATGGTTAAAATAATTTCCACTTTTACACGGACTTTCTCGTCATTATATACCTATTGCATGTTAAAAGAAATTGAAAGAACTGTGTCGTTTTTTTCAACAAAATACCTTATGACGAAACAAACCTTTCCATGGCATATTTTAAAACGCATATTAAAATGTGTTTATTTTAAAGGCATATTAAAACATTAACGATTATATCGTTACTAATGAGGCTTGAAGATCAATCTAATTCTGCTTAAACTGCTCCATATTAAGAATAATTAAAAATTTAATTTCATTGTGAACAAATTGACGAGAAAATCTAGCTCTTGCGTATAGTTTAGATTGTTAGAATTTCAATACTTTTAGTACCAAGAATATAATAAAACCCATATTGTCGTATTGTCCGAAGTTTAAACCGTTGAAAATGTAAAAACACAAAGATCTTGGTACTTAAAATTGTTTAAAGCACGTAGCGAATGCTGGTAGTTCAGATATTGAAAACTGCTTATCTTGTTAAAATCTTAATCTATCTAAAGTTTTTTGAATATGTAGCTTTCTACAATATTCTGCTAAACAGACATATATGACCTTGCATTATCTATTAAAAGGAACCCTGTTTTATACGTTGTTATAGGGCGAATAGGTGAGATAGAAATTTTAATTATTATTAGACAGTTCCAACAACAGCGACTTATTTTATTAAGACATTCATAATAAAATGAATTATTTGACACCGGTTTTGCAAATGATTTAATATGAGATTTGATAAGATTTAATATGAGATTTGATGAGATTTAGATAAAATATCGGTGCTTAAAATAAAATTAACTTATTGATTAAAATCTCTTAAACTATTTTGGTAAGGTGGCGACTTGGCCCGACTTCCGGATGCTCAGTCCTTTGTAATCTCTTTTATTGCACCTGATGATCAGCAAAACTAACGAAGACAATACATAATATATGACAATACATATTTATGGTGGCCTTTTGGGCTATAGAGATACTAAGCCCAGTAGGGTTTTTTGAAGTAAAACTTCGTTACGCACGCTTGACTTGGGAAATAAGCTGGTGAATGCGTGACGAGAGCGTTACAAAAAGTGTGATCGGGCGAGACGAACGGAAGTTGAGAGGAAGATATAAGTTAGTGAAGACAAAAAGAGAGAGAGAGAGAGTTACGTTTCGTATATTACTGTAGGGACAAAAGAGAGAGCAGTGCGCGCGCACATTTTCTTTCCCTCTTCCTCTCATAGCCAGTGCATGAAATCTATATATATGCAGGTTTGCTAGCGTTACGCGAACGGTGATTTTTTTATTATTTTGTAATTTCATTTTGTTCTTGAACAATTTTATAAATTATTATTTTGTTCAATACATTAAATATTCTACGTTTAAAGGGAATAAAATTGTAAATTCATATTTTGTGAATTTGAAGTTTTACTTCAGTCGTGTGGTCTAAAGCACCCTCGTTTTTTTATTTCAATTCTTTACAAAAACAGTTGACCAAGACAGTTTTACAATTTGTAGCAGGTACGTGTTGTAAATTTTAGAGAAAACAATTCTTAATATAACGGCCGCCTTGAACGAGCCACGTTCGATAAATGAATTACAAAATATAAAGTTGAATTTTGATACTTAAATCATACATATTCTCAAAATTATTAATTAAATTTATCAATTATAAGTTATTTTCGAAGTGTTGTTTGATGTATTGAGTATGTCCCCTGCTTTACAGTCGATTATTTGCGTGAACCATTAAATTCGAATCGGGAATGATTATAAACGTATCTCCTATAAGAAAGTGTTCGAAGGTCATTGGGTTCGTCGGATAAAGGAGTTATGAGTCTCGAATTAAGGATTGCCTCGATCTTCACCATGTTTCTCTCTAACTCTTTGTAGGTGAATAGTTTATCACCTATTTTTACTATTTATATTCGTACTAAATGAGCCTTGAATGATTTTACGGCAGCTTTCCATAATCCACCAAAATGCTGTGACCTTGGACGTATGAAGTGCCAATTTGCTCTTTATTATTTAATAATTGTATTATGTTGTCATTTTGAATGTCTGATTGTATTCAGATTTTTAAGCTCTCTACTTCAATTTTTCAATGAAATTAGTTCATTATCAGAATATAAATATAATACAAAGTCCACGTCTAACAAAACATTTGCGCAAACTAGCAATGAATGCGTCAGTCCTTAAATCGGATACTAATTCAATGTGAACCACCTCAGTTGAAAAACATATAAATATTCATAAACTTTTATTTTAAGACGGTTTCTATGTTTTTTTTAATATGAATGGTTGACTGCAACGTTTAAAAATAGTCTAGTTTCTGTGACACCACTGCTCGGAAGATTACCCATAAAGTATGGGCAGTCAGTCGATTTTAGCTTAAAAGAAGTTATACATTTTCTGATAATTGATTTTATTGCATTTTTGCAGCTAATGGGCCAGTATTTTAATCTCATTGCATTCATGATTGCTTCTACCCCGCTATGTAAATTTACAAGAAATTGGTTGCGTATAAGTAAGTCAGTAACGTGATGTGTCTTAGATAAGATAATTGGTGATTGGTGAGAGTATGAAATTATTCAATTCTTTAATCTGCCGCCTATACAAATACGTTCATCTTTATCTAAAATGGATTTAATTCCCGAATTTTAGTATTAAAGCTAAGCAGCCCTGTAAAGGATAATTGTTTAATTTCGTTCTTAAGACATTCTTGTTGGTTCATTTTTACTATCAAATTTAGCGTCGAGTGTAGCCCTTTCGTTGTTAGGTATCCAACAGGTTTAGACTAGTATTTCATGGTATTATTTTTAAATTGCAATATATAAGTTAGAAGACGTTTGAGTTTACCGAAGGATGAGTATTTAATTAAAAATGAATCTGAGTATGCAATGGTAGTCATATTATTGGTTTTAACTCCGTTAATGGTATCACTTTTAGGATAATGTTTGGCCATTCACCCCGATCTTGCCGTAGTCATTCTGGATCTGTTTTCCAGCGATTATTATTTTGACATTCCAATGGCAGTTGTTCACGTGAAAACGTCTGCCATAATCTCCTGAAATGGCACATGTTTCCAATGCATCGTTTTTGTTGAGTCTCTAAGTTTTAAAACTTGATTGATAACAAAGGTTTTGAGTAAATATGGCTGCGTATTAATCTATTACAAAGGAACGGATGAATCAGACCACCAAAAACTTCGTCAGTTGTTCGATAAAAACCAGATAAGGCAGTTTTTGTGATGTGCAATGTGATTTTATTTAGGATCGATAACTATTAAAGGTCCGTATGCTTTCAGATAATAAATCATCTCATCCAGTATTGTATTGCCACAATGATTGGATGAGAAATTTGGAACAAACTATTACCGGGCCTATTAGACAGATTGGATAATAAATCCGCAATGTTTAAGAGAATGTGGCGTTTATTCAATTTTAAAATTGTTTTATCCTTCTCCTTTTATATGATTTCGTCTCTTATTCGGTTCCATTGAATGCCTAATGATTTTGTTTGAGATAAATCGTCCGTAAATAGATTGAAGTCAGCAGGTTCTTCATCTACAGTCTTCACAATCTTGTTCGATATGTATTTTCTAAGAGTAGATCCCCCCGCATCCGCCAGCTCAACGAGTTCCTCTTATAAGTTTTTTGCATCTTTGATGGTATTTGTTCCTGTCATTACATCGTCTACGTAGCAGTCGCGTTTCAGAATTCCACTGGCCGAATGAAATCGTGAACGTTCGTCTTCAGCTAATTGTTTGATTACACGTGTAGCCAAATGTGGTGCCTATGCACAGCCTAATAAATTAATATTCGCAATCCTGGTAGGAATGCAAATATTTGTAACTTATCGTTTTAGTTTTCTCGCCATAAAATTAGTTGATAATACACATCCAGTTCGTAGAAGAGAATTTGTTTATATGTATTTTCGATGTTGGCTAATAAAACAATTTGATGTGTCCGAAATCTGAGGGTGATGTCAAGACTTGTACTTTGAACGATGGCCATGATTCCCATGTAAATTTTCAATAAGGTATTATACACGATTTTAACTTTTGTCGTTGAGCTCCTTTTTTTGTTTTGAAACAATGTTGTGTGTTTTAATTTCATGTGAATTAATAAATTTCATGTGTCCAAGTATCTCGTTAAGTGGTGAGTCTTAAATGTTCTACTTGGTATTCTTCCTCAGAATATCTTCCTTTGTTCTACCCCTATTTCTCAAAATTTTGATGTGCTTTTGTGAAGTTAATTAAACGTTAGCTTGCAGTTATTATTGTTTTATATTTTTTCATGGTTGCCTACTTTTCTCACAAATTATCCAGCCTAAATGAGTTTTATACAATCGCGCAGGACATAAGGTCCTGAAATATCTTTATTTTCAGCGCACACGAGTAGTCGTAAAATATTTCAGTGCCAGGTAAAGCATAAATTTCACCCGGTTCATAAAATTTTGGATCGACGAGTTTTATATTTTGAGGTATTTTGTGAACGCGTTTATCTACGGATATGTATTCATTTAGTACATGGTTACAAAATCGCGGAAGGACTAAAAATTCTACTTTTTCATTGTGATTGTTGAATTTTTATCGGATTTCTGTTTTGACTATATATTTGATATGAGTTTATAATTGATTTAAAACCTTCTATCGGAAAATCTATGTTTTTTAATGGTAATTTTAATCGGTCCACCAGTTGTTTCGTAATGAAATACGATTGCGATCCTTTTTCCAATAACATTCGAGTTTGAATAATTTCACCACTCCTTCCTTTTGTATTAATTAACGCCATCGATAATAAAACCTGTGTATCAGCTATTGCACTATGTACCTTTAGGTTCGAGCTTTCCGGAGATTCGTCTATTTCCGATGTTTTTTGTTGATTTTATGGTTTTCTTTTCAAATAATAAAATGACTAATTTTTTTGTGTGGTTGTCAATGCTTGTTTCTTACGAGAATGGCAAACTTTATTTGTTTGGTTTAAATCTGCGCTTATATTCGCCATTCTCAACATTTGACAGCGTTCCTATAAACATTTCTAGTATTTCGGTATCTTGAATCGATTTTTGCCGTTCTAAGTGCACTCACTTTTTCGATCGACATTTGATGTAAGAATGTAAATTAATTAAAATGTAAGATGTAAGAATGTAAATTAATGTAAATTAGTGAGCCCCACTGCTCAACGTATTAGCCTAATGATTTTAAGGATCGTATGTGAGTTGAAATCGTATCTAGAAACTTTCTTAATTCGACAGCAGATTCCTTAGTCATCGTTGGCAATTTGAATAATGTAAAAACATGATTTTGTATGAGAACGCTAAACGGACTTTTGTTGTTTCTAATGCTTCAATTACACCTACTATCTCGACTCTCAAACTAGACCTTAAATATTAAAAATTTTCTAAATAAGAAAGTCAACGTTGATCATGAATGAATCGTTTAAAATTTGTACAGAAATCTATCCATTTTTCATAAGCCGGTAAAGGTTTTATACGATCTGGTCGTGACGTATTTTAATTATGTATTTTATTTGAGCCTGCAATATTTTTTACCGACATGGATAAATTAGATTAATTTTATCTATTATATCCTGGGCATGTGCTTAATACAATTTTTTTAATTCATCGAAATCAGACGAAGTCTCGTTAATCAGTTCACCTTTATTAGTTTCGATTTCTTTGAATTGATTTAGTATACTGTTTATATTTTTTAAACGTAATTTTATTCCTTTATGGTTTTCTTCATTGTGAATATATTTGTGGTGGATTATATATGGGAAAGGACAAAATATTTCTTCACTTATCTTTGTTGTTGTGATGTTGACCGTTTTTGGCTGCATCCTTGTTGACTGCGTCGATGTTCGTGATGAGGATCGTCCGTGGGTGGTTCTGGATATTATATCGCAAAAGTTGCAAATAAATATTCGAATTTTCATCATTTTATACTTTTCATTGCTCTTCTTATTCAGTGGGTATTTCAAGTCGGTTCGATTCTTAAATATTTTTCACATTTTTATTTTCATTTATACTACCTATGATGTTACCCGCAATGTTACGAAATTATGATGAATTCAATAATATCTTATTTATTAAAATTGCATTAGACCTTTATGATATTTAACAACTTAATTTTATTTGTAAATAGACCTTGTATAAAATAATGTTTCCAATGAGATAATGTTTCCGAAAATCCTGGGTTTTCTTACGATCTGTACGTTAAATGCGTTATATTCACAATAGTTCCGAGACGTAAGATGATTTGACTCGGGATTTGTCATAACTAAGTAACCACTTCGTACTCGACTTTTAAAAAAATAAAGCGTGAAATCACGTATCCTAGCTATATCGTTAATTAGTCCATTGTAAAAAACTATTAAGTATTCTATATTTTGCTAAATTTAAGCTAGGTTTAAAACTTAAGTCGAGATAAAATTAAATGTCGCTAGTAAGCATAAATACAATAATATCATGGTTATTATATATACTTCAGTCTGACATATAAAGGTACCTCATCCAACTTATACATAATGTGACACCAACACTTATGCCGTCGTATAGAGACGGCATATGTTCTTCCCTAACAACATTTATAAATTATTTTAATAACATTATCAAAAAAATTTATATTAAACAATTATGTGGCAATTACTCGTTACTTAAACCGTAACTACTACTCAGCAACCTAATCTCATTTAAATAAAAAACTTAGGAATTTTTCAGAGAAAAAATTAATGAAATATTTCTCTTTACCTTTTGTCGCGATTTCGATTTATTTTACTTTTTCCCATTTTTCTCCTATTGGAGTCCGAATATCAACAGAGTAAAATAAGTCCCGTTTAGCATGTCCTGAAATTAAATATTTACTAATATTTTAATGTATTTCTCGTCACTCTGTTTCAGTGTGTCTGAATAAAAAAATGTATTTCCAAATTTAGGTATAATTATGAAAGGAAAACAAAATTAAATATTTATAACGGAAACATTATTTATTCGGAAGTTCGAAGTATAATTTAAAGTTTTAATGCAATATTGATATACTAATTTTACATGATACTGGAATATGTAATTTTTTTACAACGGGACTTTAGAAATAAGAAAAAATTTGGTTCTTATATTCCGACGATTCCATTAAATTCCGTTCCATTATATTCCGACTAAGAATATAAAAATCTCTAGAATAGCATAATACTTTGTAAAAAATTATGTTTTTGTCAATAGAACTAAAAAAGTATATTGAAACTGTTAGATATTTTGTAGCATCGTTTTTTTTGTGAGATTCAAATCTGAGACAGTGTAATAAGACATATCTTATAACGAATAATGATAGGAAATAGGATGAACGCAGCGCAGCCGAATAATAAAAAAATATTGAATTATGACCTCATCGGCAATACAATCGTATATATCTGTAATTCCATAATTTAGTTCATAAATAATTTGCTTACGCAAAAAATAACTGTCTTATCCTACATTCGCTCAAGCAGAGCGGCCATCGGTCTGATTCAATTGTACATATAAGAGTGATGCCCTAATTACTTTCATATTCTCTTCCAGGTTTGACCGTAACTTCCTATGTTAAGAGTTCGAGGTAATTTAAAAAAATAGTATAATAATTTAGAAAAAACAAGGCTACAGTAATTGAATCAAATGCTTTGAGCAGTAGTGTTTCAAGTGTAAATAGCAAGTCAATTTTAGAACTTTCCGACGTAATTATGCTTTGAACTAAAAAACATATATGTTAATTAAGAAAAAAAAAACAAATTTATCAAATATTCATCGTTCATTTCAGTCGGCTTCTCGTGACTGGGAGTCCTATCCAGCTGAATGGCAATTTTGTTATTTCTTTCCACTGGTTCCTGTCTTGGGTATGTTGCACGACTTCGTTAAATGCCATGCCTGAGGGTTTTCATATGTGGTTCAACCATATAATTTAAAAACGGCCCTATGTCTCTTTCCCGCTCTGTTACCCGCTATGAATAGCTTTTCCATGTCATCTTTTTGCATCTGTCTATGTGGCCAAATTATACAGGTATAGTATTACTTTCAACGCTTGAAGTATAGACACATTAATCCATATAGTAGTCCAGGGTATCTGTGATATTCTGCGTCAGCGCAACATTTTGGATATATAGATCTTCAGTCCTAATATATATTCAAAAAGTTCAAATAGTATTGTTCCCCTTCGTTGAGGTCAACGTTGTGATAACATAGTCTTAAGTGTGCTTTCGTTAAACATGAGCCACCAGATTTGGAATATTTATCTTTCATGCTTCTCTGTATTTTTAATAAAGTACTTTTTTTAAAGAGATCTAAATCGCGGCGTCTGAAAAAAAAGCTATAATTTAGGTGTCATTAGGAATTTTTACTAAGTATTTTCCACTTAAAAATCAATAAATCAGTTTCATCAGCTCGAGTAAAATTCTAATACTCACTTCCGAGTAATATCTCTAATGTATTTTGAAGTAAACAGCTTTAGTCGTATTAATATTAAAATATTCAATTTTAATATGATTATCATTAGCAATAATTGCTATTTTCAAATCAATACAAATATTATTAAAACAAATATTATTTGAAATTAGTACAGCAATAAAAAGTAGCTATATGTAATTTTACCAGCAAAAATTTATGAAAACTTGTATAGAAGTGCTTTCAGAATTCACCCACGGGGTGATCAAATGTCGATTTCTACCCAATTTAAAAACGAGATGGCATTATGTCATGTATATAAATATATATATATATGTATATATATATATATATATATATATATATATATATATATATATATATATATATATATATGTATATATATATGTATATAAACAAATTAAGACTTATTCCAACCCTAACCCCCAAGTGAATGTTGCCACAATTAATAATTACATTGAGAAAATAACCCAATCACTCCGCTTCTTGTAAACTCAAGCGATTCTCTTCATCGATTGACCCCATAAATTGCACATGTGTTCACGTGTGCGGCCCCTACTTGGGGAATACGTGCTACAACTTATTTGCGGGCTTGCCCGTAGGCTAGTTAAAACCCTGTCAGGTTCGAACGAGAAATGAATTTTTTTTTTAATAATTTAAATATTACATATATACACCGATCTGCTTTAATTTCTTGGGTTCAGACCATTGTGTGATGACCGATATGAGAGTGTTAAATGTACTCTATTTAAATACATAAAATGTAAATATAATTTTACAACATTGAAATTAAAATTAGAATCGGAAGCATTTATGCAAGGCAATGCTGAAATTAGTCTATATAAGTAACCACTACTTTGGAAAAAGGATATCATTACTTAATTGCAATAACTGTTTTTGCCTCCGAAGCCGAAGATTTATTATTTAACTTTTGTTTTTGTTTTTGGAATACTATTTAAGGCCGTGTGATTTTCAATTTGAGATTAATGGAAAGCGAGAATTACTAAAAACAAGTAATAATTAAGCTAATAAATATGAGATGTATTTTATATCAAGAGTTTCTTTTATATTTTTATTTTTATCACATTGAATCACCACTAAAAGCAACTAATGTAATAAGCAATGTCGGTCAAAATATTACTTAATGAAATAATCCAAAATAATAGACTTCAAAAAACACTAACAATGTTCTTGCAATTGAATTAAAACATTTTATGAAAAATAAAATCAAATGAAATTAATGTGTACAAATGTCTAAACCGCCACATGTTAATACGCCTACATCTACGTTATTCTAAATAATAAAAAACCTCTCAAGTAGAAGTATAACCCTACGAGAATTCCTTACACATTTGGGTATTATTTACAAATATAATTTCTCAAAAAGTAAATGTATTTCCCATTGTATCTTTCACAGGAATTAAAACACTGTGCACATTTAGGTAATTATTTGATATAATATAATATCTCTAATTTTGCTGTGATATTCTAGTCAGATTTTTAAAGTTTCTCATGATTTTACGTTTAGTAGTTTAGGAGATGAAAAGGGGAGAAATACCCTTTTATGGATATTTCTTGAAACGTATTTTTAAATATACAATTAAATTATTTTGTTTTTGTGTTCCTCCTAACAATCTCTTTTGAATAATACACATATGATACAAGAATTTTTGTATTCTCCTGACCCCTTCATTAATTCTCATATGAATATTTCAAAAGTAAGATGATGCAAAATATTTGACTAAATAAAAAGTATTTCCATGAAAAAAATTAGGGTTTCTACTTTGCATAAATCGACTATGAAAGACGGATACACAGACGAGTGATTTTTCCTTTTGAGATACGAAACCATAAAAAATAAAAAAATAAATATTTTCAAAAAACATTCTTTTAATCTATTTGTTTAATTTTTTTCTTATTCCAAAAAAATGTGACGAATCATACCTCGAATTAAAATGGTTAAAAATACATAATATCAACTCTTTATAAATGATCGGCTGATCTTATTAGAAACATTTAATTTTGAAAAATGTGTTTCCGATAGTTTTAAAGATTTGTTCTGCTGAGAGTAGCAGAATTTGGCATAATAAATGTATTGAGGTGATATTACGTCAAAGAGTTCGAATATTTTCATTACGATAATCACGAAGACGGTTGGATTTTTTACATTCAGCAAGATACTTAAAGTTTAGAATGATGATACGAAAAATCCAATGAAAAAATATCGTAAGAAAAAATAAAACCTGTATAAATAAATAACAGTACATATGTACTATCTTTCTTAAACTATTTACAATTATTAATATCATGCACGGGTGTAAAATATACTGAATATTTAAAAACTATTGAATTTGTAATCATTGCTATAGCTTCCCGGTTAGGCTTAGGTAAACTTCCGGTAAATCTGCTTTTCATAGTTTTGATTTTCTTATTTTTTTTTATATAATCTGCCCTTTCATTTGTATTTGCCCCATAATGTGCCCCATAAAATATTTATAAATATTATGTATTTAAATATATGCTAATATGATTTATCGTTATGCTAAATTTCAAGTTTCTATATAAAACACTTTCTGAGAAATTTTCAGAATTATCTGGCTTAAAATTCAAAAACAATTAATCTTGAAATCCTTATAAGTCTTCTGATTAATATTCCACATGATAAAAAACTGGCATAATTTATTAGACCTCTCTAATATTTTCTTATTAATATTTTTGTTCACACAAATATTTATTTCTTAAATTTTTTATTTCCTTTCGGGGTACAACATCCCTAAAATTAATTATTTTATATTGTCTTTACGATTCCCTGATTTAATTTTTTCTGCCTTTAGCCGGCAAATATATACATATTATTTTGTACTCTCAAATTGTTTCTTCTTTTGTTGATGAGCCTCTTACTGGTACTGAATTTAACATTTAAACATATGAGTTACGAGAATTACAAAATTTTGCTTGAAACGGGTGTGTATTTAGTAATTAAATTACATAAATAGTATACTAGAAACCACTGATGTGAGATTTTCTCATTATGATCGATAAGTTATCTATTGGTACTTTATAAGGTAATATTATTTATTATAACTATATATATATATATATATATATATATATATATATATATATATATATATATATATATATATATATATAATAAATAACATATATATATATATATATATATATATATATATATATATAATATTATTTTTTATAACTGTAAGTTTTTTTCATGATCAACGAAGGTAAACTAAAAGAAGTAGCAAGAGGAAAAAAGAAGCCACGCAAACCCTCAGGACCATAGTGCATTTTCTTCTTAAATTAGGGCGTAATCAGTTTTCAAATACAACACAGATCTAGTTTATGCGCCGTATTTTTAAAAGTCTTTGATCATAGCCGACTATGATCAATTTTGCATTTGAAGTTAGGCTTAAGGCCAAATTTTCAATTAGACGTAAATATTATTTTACACAACTAAAAAAATCACAAAAACACAACTTTTACAAACATATTCTGGTCAGAAAACAATATGTTTTAATGTTATCGAGATAATACTGAATAGAAACCTGATATAAATTTTGATGATGATCATGGATATAGTGTTATTCCAGGATCAATGGCAGACAAATATACGGCTGGATTTGCAAAAAAAGAATCACAAAAACTGTAAATTAGAAATCGCGTTACAAAAATTAGGCATCCCCACTCGTACCTCAGTGCCACGCGAGAAGTCGGGAAAAGCAAAAGCTTTATGTCCTCGTAAGCTATTAACTTTAGTGGCTAGCTATTAACTGTATTTCAATTCATTTTTATTCGTATTCACTTCACGTCGAATAATTTATCACTCATTTGAAAGTTCCAACTTTCTTCAGAGGAGCAGACCCAGGCTTGTCTGGTCTGATTTTAGTTTTTTTTTTTGGTACCAAATCTATGGGTGGGTCAAAACTGTAGTATTCAGTAAAACGTAATTCCAGAAATTATTCGGTCTTTTTTATGTGAATTTATTATTCAATAAAAATATAAAAGGGTAATAAGTTATAGTGAAACTGAATTCCCTTTACCTCAACAGTGCATGATGTAAGAAGGATATACGTTGTTGGAACTGCTTTGACTTAAGAACTACTTCCCTGTGCAGATTTGTAGAGAGTTGGTTTTAACATTACGGATTAAATATTGTGTACAGTGCACAGGATTCTCGACAAAGTGAAACTAAGGTTTACTTTATTATAGACAAGAAAGTTGAAGTCGAAATGCTGACACCCGATTTCTCCTTACGAACTACGATTTCTCTTTATATTCCACAGGAACTATGTGAAACAACGTATTGTGTTTCTAACCATTTTCTTTTAAAACACTCTCCATAAAAGATATCCGCCACTTCTTCAAGAAACTTCTGTTAATTAGTCCGCGAAAGTTTTCAACTTCATTTTACTAGCCGACGGAAATAATTGAAAACGTTCCACTCTTTTATACCTGGAAATGCATCTTTTATTGGTTTAGGTGCCCTTAACAAGACTGATCAAAAGACCAGCACCGTGACGTTTGCCCGTGACCCTATTTAAAAAAAAATACTTCTTAAAGGAGACATCGTCAATTCCATGGTTTTATAAACGAGACGAACGGGCATACGATGTAATTGTATCTGTAATTTTTACTTTACAAACAGTTAGTTCTCTCTAAGTTACATTTATTGAATATATATAATGACATTCTGACTTAAATTTATTGAATATATTGTATGACAAGTAAGTTACCTAATACTTTAATATTGTATGAAAACCCATTGAAACGTCAAATCGATCGGTAAAAAACTATAATTTCGTTTTGCACGTGCGTAACGCGAAAGATCTTATTATCACGAATATAAGGGTACTGGAACGGACAACATCCTTTCTCTCTCAAACGAAACAAAGTAGCTGAGTTATAACTATATACATATATATATATATATACATATATATATATATATATATATATATATATATATATATATATATATGTATATATATATATATATATATATATATATATATATATATACATAATTTATTGTTTAACGTGCATATTTTATTATACTATTCGAACTAACCCAATGCTACTTATATTTTTCTTAAATTCCGTATATTAATAATATTGATTACAACTAAATAATACTAATATATCCTGTGAGCTACTCGGCATCATCATTTTTTTCCACCAAACGCAGTGCTATATTAATTTAATTAAAGTCAGGTTTTACGAATTTTTAAAGGGTTAAAAAGATAAATGTTGAACGTAAAGTAGTTTACCTCTTCCATTGGAACAAGTTTCAGTTTAAATTTCACCATTTGATAAAACGTATGAATGTACATTGTGGGAGGATTTAAATACCGGTAATCAAATTAAGTGTGTGAACGTTGGAAATGTAGTTTTCGACGCGACGAGGGTTTGAAGTTGAAATAAATTAACAGGGATTATAGTGAAATATTTCACACCCTAAAGGTTTTGTGTCAGAGGTTTTGTTTTAAATTTATTTCTTGTTAGTTTTCCTAATTGCGTTCTAGATTTGTGACCAGATTGCCCACGGTATCATCTGATAACGTGTACAACGTGACTTTCCAATAATTAAATAAAAAAAAATAATATATATGTTTACGAAATTGTACCATGAAAATAATTTGAAGTTATATTATTTATTTAATTTTTTTTAATAAAAGTAATCCTAAATAACCTTATTAAAATAATTTTTAAATTATTTCAAGTAGAATCTTCAGTATTACCTCTCTGATATTAACTTTACATTTGGATGTCGAAAATAATTTTTGTGCACCATATTGGTATTAAGCGATGCTCCTGTTTGGCACTACGCCACTGGCGTTTGTGGGTACGGTTACAGTACATAACCTGCTTCATACCCCCATTTATTATTTGATTCAGATTATCCTTCAAAGTTTACAATTAATATTACATAAACTTATAAAGTTGTATAGTCTGTATTTGATATCGATTTAAGTCCATGTTCTTTGATGCAATACTCTTGAACAGCGTGAATTTTTTTAGGTTTATATTTAAGCACGTTGTATTAATATGTAAGTAAATTTATAAGTAAATTTTATAATTAATTTTTGGAAACCCCTTAAATATAAGTAACAGGATTGTTCAAAGCAAGAATTTTCAGACGAAAATTATCTTTACAATGTATTTTTGAAGTTAATAAAAATGTTTCTTGTAGCCCATATTAGTGAATAAATTTCTTAAAAAATTAAAAAATCGTTTCTTTTCCCTCTATCAATTCTTAACGGAGCTGAGGAGAGGTCAAGAAAAATCGATGAAGAGAGAATAAGCTTCCGAATAAACCTTCAGATAAGTATCATTTATCCAAATTGGGATAATTTTTTTATTTTTTTAGTAATCATTAATTTTGAACTACAATGTATATACAACGTCTCTTATCTAATAATCGTATCTTTTCCAAGAAGTGAAAGAAGAAGTTTGCAATATTTTGAGTTCCATGTGGACGAGACATGTTGCCTTCTAATTGTCTAACCGTAGATTCGAAAAAAATTAAGAAAATTTGTAGATTCTAATATTTGATTAGAAATTTTTATCAATACTCTTGCAGTAAATTTGGATCTAAAATTTCGAAATATGTCATCAATTACAGAACCTTGCTTTAATGAATTTAACAATTTTAAATAATACCAAACAGATTCAGTAAACGGGAATTTACTTAATTTAACCATTTTTTTATTGTGATGTACTTTTAAATCCCAAAATTAACAATATATTAAACACTGTGACAACAAACGTCATCAAAAGAAGGTCGATGAGATATACGTGTTAAATCTACTCACAAGAAAAATTACTACAAATAATCCCAATTTATTCTTTGCAAAAAGTGTATGTGTCCTAATAAACAAGTAAATAATTGAGAGTATTACAGTGCCTCCTTTGTTCACAATGTATCTAATGAAACTTTATTCATGTACTGATGGAGCTATGTTTCTAACGTCTCATTCTGTTTTCCCATTACCTCTTTAATAGAACTTTTCCATACGTTTCTTTTCAATTGTTGCACATTCATTTCAATAAAAAAGTATTTTCCACCAACATTTTAAATACGTATGTACAGAATTTCTCGGAAAAGGATAAAAAAATATGGATAAATGAAAGCTACATTTTCAAGCGACGTGTATTAATTTCCTTTTAAATTTTTAGCATCTTTTACATAATTTCTTTCATCGCAATTGGCTTTGGCAAATATTACACAATTTAAATATAATTAAATGTTATAATTTATAAAGTCGGGATAAATTATATCAATCTAGAAATAAGCAATCGAACTTTTCAATTATCCATATTTCGATACAACTTTTAACCTCTACTGAAATTTTTGTACAGTGCATTATAACCTTGCACAGCTAGACGTACTCCTATAATGCCCTTGAGGTTATTGGTCAATTACTTTGTGAGTGTTTCGTGTGTAATGCTAATAATCAAACTGTTATTTGACGTTAATATTGACAATAATTATTATAATCTATCAGAGTCAGATCAAAGAACATCCGTATGTGCTTGCACATATTGGAAAGAATTATTATCTTAAGAATGAACAGTGAATAAAGTAAAAATTTTAAGCGAAAAATTATCATAACGTAAAAATTTAAAATGAAATAAATTTCAAGGATGTTTATAAAAGTTTACTGTTATTGTAAACATGAAACCCTTTAGATTGAATAGAGTGAGGGTAAGTAGAACGATTTTTGCTGACGAATGAGTAAAAATATATCTGAAAACAATTCAAGATAATACACAATAATCAATTCAAGATAATCATGGTTTAAAGTATTTGGAGTAATGAATGCAAAGTAAGAATATATATTTATATTATTACTCATATTACCTTTTACCTATTTTAAAAAGAATAATATTATATCGTTTTATTATATAGCGATATTATTTCTCATACTCATCTTAAACATTAGGTTTATGATGACTAGTAGACTAATATCATTATGTGTTTGTTTACGACAAAGAAAAATAATTCTTATCCATTAGGTCTTATGTGAATTTCTTAGCGACGAATATGAAAATCTGAAGTATCATTTTTATGTGACTGGATTTTCCGGATATTCCATATGAGTGTTATGGAACTATATTAAACTAATGTTCCGTAAACTATTCAGGCACAATTAAAGCAATATCTTAGCCAATTGTCGCTTATTTCTTTCGATAGTCATACCTATCTTTAGTCATATATAATCTTTTTTTTTGTTTTTGGAAATTCGTGAGAATCTGAATATTTTTAATGACTTTGAGCCTGGCTTCCGTTATGTTGGAAATAGTGTTGAATGGATAAATTAATTATTCTTTTACCTTTTGAGCAGTATTTGGCTTAATAAGTATGACATTCTTTACGCTCTAACACATAACACTCTCAAGTCGATATGTGTAACATGGGATATAGGTGCACATAACACATAACACTCTCAAGGCGATATGTGTAACATGGGATATACTTGGGTATAGGTGCACTTTAAGGTGGACTCCGGGTTCAACACGGGGTCGAGCTACTGATGATAAGGGTAACATGTGATTATCGTAACTTTGTTGTAATTAATAATGCTAAACGTCTTTTTAAGTTGCATATCCTGTAATTTTATATAATATAGTTACCAAAACCTATAAGCAAAAGATATACGTGTACTTTTATTAAAATAATCTACATCCCTTTTTTTAATTTGTATCTCTAAATATTTTCTGACGGAATTGCTTACGAATTTATAGTTTTTATACGTGAAATGTAAATACACAAAAGTTATATTAAACGTGTTACTAGTATTCGATATGTATTTTAGAGCAGAACAGAATTTTATTTTAAAAATCTGTATTGTATGCTTGAAGCAATGTACCCTGGAAAGTGCTAAAACATCATTTTCCAACTGTAATAATATCAACTATCCCAAATTTTTTTGTACATGGATTAGGAAATCACAAAAATATGCCGTACATTAAATTAAAAATAATAATCTTGTATAGTTTGAACCTAGAATAAAACTTCGTTTTATTAACCAATAAATACCTTAAGACAGTAAATAAAGTACATAAAATTAAACAAATAGATTCTCAATTAATTTTAGACTATTTATTTATAAGTTCATCACTATGCAACATAATGATTTTATAACATTTTGTTCACAAAATTGAAATTAAAATAAGTTTGCACTTTATAATAAAAAACATTCTCGCTTATTTTTATACCCCAGTTTGACTGCAAATCGACTTAATAATACATTTAAAATAAACAGTGTAATGCTTTTCACGTTATTTCAAAAACTGAAATTTTTATATTCACGTGTACCGATCACAAACTTTAGCGAATATTTCAGCAATATTTGATCTTTCTTTCGATTGCCCCAGGCAACCCATCTTAGTGTCTTCCACACTCTTCGATGTCGTCTGTCTTCTTCCAGTACCAAATACTGTGATTTAAACACCACCTCAATCAAACATGATTCTGAGACCTAGAAAGCAAATATCCACCAAGTTTGATGGAAAAGGACTCCTGTGCGCTGGAAAGTACGACGATCTCTATTTCACTGAAATATATTGAAGCAGTCTCATTAGCTGATCCTAAAAATGGAAGATGTCAATCAAAACTGAACTAGAAACACGTCATCACAATGGAACATGGACATTTAGGGAAAAGCTTCCGAGTGCGAAGATGATTAGTTGCAAGTGGAAATTTCACATCAAAGATGAACCAATAGGTCTCCAGTACAATTCTCGATTTTGTATAATGGGACATTCACAAATAGAAGGTGTTGGTTATGAAGAAACATTCGCACTAATAGTCAGGTATAACTCTACACGTTTATTACTTTCTATAACAGCTCATGAAAAATTACATATAATCCAATTTGATATCACCACTAACTTTTTTTATGATAATCTAATAGAAGAGATACTAATTAATCCACACAAAAACTTAGACTGCAAACGTAACTTAACATGCAAACTAACCAAATCTCTTTGCTAGTTAAAACAAGTTCCCAGGTTAGCACCTGGGAACACAAAATTCAATTCATTTTCAGACAAATTTATTTTCACAAAAATCCAAGCAGATCAATATGTTTATATTGGAAAGCATCATGATGTCATATGTTACCTGTGTCTTTATGTTGATGACGATTTGCTAATCTGCAAATATAAATATTTAATGAGGGAAGTAGGGAATGAACTTAAAACGAACTTTGACCTAAAGGCTGATTCACCTTCAATTTTATGGACATGCAGGTAGAAAGATGCAATAAAAGTATATTTATTAATAAAGTTAAATGTGGATAATGCAAATCTAAGTAGCGTTCCAGCAGACCCACCTGTGAAATTGCAAAAGCTTAATGGGCCACCCGAAAACACCTATCCATATAGAGAAGCGATTTGATCACTCACGCCCGCAACAACTCAAACCGGACGAGATATTATGTTTGCAATAAGCCTAGTGAATAGATTTTTGCATTATTGTGACCAAGGAACAATGTGAGAAAATATTTAAAACTAAAAATTATCGTATATATTTTGTACCAAATTCTGACACAGAATTAAGTGATGCTGATTATGAAAACAATCTTGAGGCAATACGGTCAATTACTGGATATGTATTCTTAAAAATGCCATTATGCCATTACATGATCTGCTCAACGCCAACAAATAGAAGCCTTATCTACGACTAAAGCAGAATTTATGGCTGCGTGTGAAGCTACCAAAGAAGCTATGTGGTTAAAACAATTCCTGATATTAGGTAGTTGAAAGACAATTTTATGTGCATTAACCTTGATAATTACAGTGCAGTTAATATAATTAAAAACAGTGATTTTCACAGCCATTTTAAACACATAAATATTAAATACAATTTTGTCAAAGAAAAATATTATACCAAAATTATTAGTTTAAACTATATTCACAACAAATGATCAGCACGCTAATATGTTTACAAAAGTTTTACTAAACGAAGAATTGAAATTTTTAAGGGAATATTGAAATCTTAAAATTTAGTAAGAAAATTATACTTAATATTTTGTGGTCTTGTTACATAACTCAAATATAAATTTAAAAAAAGGTTGTTTAATTTGAAGAAAAGATTAATGTAATAAGTTGTCTCACACAGTAAAATAATCTCAGTTAATAAATTAACTTTGTTTAAACATACCCATTAAGAAGGCTCAAATTTTATAGGAGTACTAACATATTAATGCAATTTAAATCACGAGCCTTTATTGTTCCACCCTAGCGTCATCTTTTTATTGTATTAAAATAACAAACTAAGCAATGTACATTATCTGACTCACTCTCTCTGGTCTTTAACATTTCTTGTACTGTACGTAATCTTACGTAAATTTAATAAAGTCCGTATTAATCCACCGAAGTGCCTGACGTTTTACTTTAAACCTATAAGTATTAATCTATTTTATAAAATATGGATGAGGAGAACTATTATTGTAATTTATTTTCGAAAAAAAGTTATTTGTTTTCCTTAATGTAGAAAAAAATTATAACTTGTATTTCAAAGAAACTTGTCAGAGCGAAATTTTGGATGAACAAAATGGATAATCAAAGTTGAAACAATAATTAAAATAATAAAAATTTAAAACTTTTATACAATTCAGTTTTATATTTATCAATTTATCTCAGAAACGCAACTATATCACTGTTATATGTATAATGTGGTCTTTTAAAATGTATATTCGCACTTAAATTGTATTAACTATAATTATCTTTTGTGGAAGTGAAATGGACTGATAAAAACCTCAAAGTTCTAGAGATGTAACTAAAAATTTCCATAAGTATTTTTTAGAAACCGCTTGATGAAATGACTATGAAATATAAGTATGTGATTAACATAATTAAACAACTGCACTAAATCCTTAGAAAAGCTAAATGCTAATGGTAATTACTGAATAAGCGGCATAAAAAGAAAACCATCAAAAGATCAAAAGAAAAAGATCAGCGCACATTAAAAGAAAAATGGTTAATTAATTGACTGATCAAATAATTAACAATAAACTAAACTTAAAAAAAAAACACTCAATACAACTGATGGAGAAATATTTCCATTTTTATTCTATTTGTACTGAAAACGCACTAGAACTTCGCAACTTCGCAACTTGTACTGAAAACGTCCTAGAATGTGTTATAGATGTATTATAGAAGAGAAGATAATTTCAAAACTCTCCAGTAACTTTTTTTTCCTCTTCTTTTATTATCCAACAAGACCTATGTGCAACCGTAAAATATATGATACACCATGCTAAAGTAAGTTCAATCAGAGTAGTTTCATTTAATCCAAGTTGCCTGTAAATTCCGCGCACTTACATAGCTCGTAACGAAAATCGCAATGAACCGTGAAATAATAAGAATCGCCCCGAGATACACATATGGGTGTTACGCCTTTCAGATCATCTATTAGAGAAAGACGAGAAAAGTAGAGAGAAGAGGACAATTGAAGTACGGCAAGACACACGGCCTGTGGAACGAAATGGACTAAGATTCGCCAGCGGCATTCATAAAATATTCTAAATAATTACTTGTGATGAAAACAATAATAATGAAAGGATGAATACTGTAATGAAAGAATTATGATTAAATGAGTAACTGGAAACAAAAATTTGTTCGAAAATTTGTTAATTTCTTGAAAAATAATAACGAATAATCAAAAAAATTTTAATATCGACTACCATTCTTATTTTAGGTACGAATACAATATCTTCTCCAGTTGAATTATATTAATATAAACACATTAAAATATGAAGATGGATTAATAGAGCAATCACGAAGCCTTAATAAGTAATTTTTGTAATAGCATATGAAGCTAAGGTTAGGTTTACGTAATGAAATAAGAAACTTACAATTTCGTCGTGTCCATTATTCATATACAATTTTAGAGACGTAACATTAATCTTTGCCTAAATATACTTCAAATGGGAATCTAAAATAATATACAGCAAAAAAAATTATTATTAAAAGTTTAAAAGAATAATTTTTACCTCCTCATCTCACTGAATGAAATCTTGTTAAAAATTTAATTTACTGTTTTTCATTTTTGAATTCCGCTATAAACAAAACTGGTGGATCCGATTAATATATTTAATACCATTTAAGTGCGAATGTGTGTTTTATTGGTTCGAAAAATTCTGAAACGTTCAGTAACCAACATTTCATGTTTACGAAAAATCAAAATGAAGTATAGTGGCTTTAAATCAAGTAACAACTGGATTTAATTCTGTGTGGATTTACTCCGGCCTACTTTAAAGTTTATTATCATATTCATCTCAATAAAAATATACAAAGTTCTATAACTAATATCTTATTATATGTAGCCATGGTATTTAATACAAGTTGTTTTTTTTCCAATCTAATGACTAATCAATACGTCGTATGTTATCTACATATGAAGTTCGAATTTGAATTGAATTACTGAATGAAATTTTTCAGAGATTACTTTCAAAACATATTCTCTCAGACGGGATCTCTCCGGGAATTCTTTTTTCTATTTTAAACTAAAACGCGTGCTTTGTCTGATTTACGTCAATTTATCCCGAAATATGAAAACATGTTATTAAGACAATTATTAAGACTTGAAAATTTATGTGCGTGAATTATTATTATGTTTTAGTGTGAGTATATAAATTAATACAATCCAAGATTTGTTATTTAACATCATTTTTATATAATTTGGTAATAGACACTGTATTCCATTGTATTCATCAATACAATCAATATTGATCTCGTAGCCAAAAGGCGTGAAACGGGACCAATATCATTTTATCAAAGAGAAATATTCAATCAAAAGTACTCGCGGCATTTCTGAAATTAGGGGTGGTAATGACCAATGACTTAACTGCTTAACTTAAGTTAAAGAAAATATTTCATTAAATTTATCATGATGAACGAAATCGAGAATTTACATATTAAGAATTAATCTCAAATAGATTTTCGTGAAAATGGGACAGTACAGGAATTAATGAAAATAATTTAAAATATCCCGTGGTTTCAAAATACATCAGACGTTACGAACGAAAAGATACCAAAATTTCAAATGAAAATATTTAATAAAATTTATATTGTAATAACTTCAAGAGATTGCATCATAATGTTGGCAATGTTCATTTCATAGAATTATTTAGAATTTAATGTTATCATACTGCTAAATAGAAAGTAATTTTATTCCATTGAAATATTAACTTCTTATTTATATCTTTTCTCAGAAGTAAATCTAATTTCAGCTCTAGTTAAATATAACTTAAGCACTTTTCTCAAGTTATCGTAAATAAATAAATTCTTGTCATTATTATTGGGTCATAAATAAAATAACAAAACATGTTTAACACATTTACGTAAAGATTGATTTTATAATTTCAACAACGGGAAAGTGGTCATCCAAAAATCTGGAAAAAAATTGTTGAATAATTTACTGTATGGATTAAAGATATAATTTTTTTGGTATAATGTAAGTGCATAGGATTAAAGATAGAAACGATTTCTTCTTTATAATTACATATTAAGTTAAATATATGAAGTTGAGATGAGATGAAAAGTAAGATGTGTTTAAAATTGCAGACAACCGCAATTAGGATAAATTGTAAAAAGAAATTAATATTCTGCTTGAGATAAAAGTTGAAATCACCATTGCTGAGTTTAGGTCTAACACTGCGAAAATGGTGACGGTATGATCAAGGAACTTATATTGGCAGACACAATTTCTCGAAAATCAGAATTGGTGGCTAAAGTAACAAAAATGACTAAAAATTAAGACATGAAAAAAAGGCTTCAATTACTACGGCGACCATCGCGATTAGAAACGTCGGGAACTTTAAGATTTATATTTTAAAAGTCCCCGAAACCCATCAATTTATATGCAAACCAAAAATTGAGTTATTCTGAACTTACCAGAATTTTACTGAAATTATACTATAATTTAGATAAAAATCTAGGTGTAAATAAATTTAATTATTTACCCAGATTTAAGAATCTACGAATACAAATTTTGTTATTTATTATGACAAGTTCTTCAGGCTTAGTTATAAGTTTTATGCCGGTGAAGTGTACTTTAAAATGTAAATATTATTTACTGAAAAAAGTGAATCCGCGGTCAAAAATGTATGTAGAAACTGTACAGTTCCTGAATATTCGAAAAAAAAGTATAATATTCACATTGTAACTATTTAAAGCAGGAATAATTTATTCCAAAAAAAAATTAAATTCGTTTGGCACAAACGTTAGGTAATTAAACGCCAACAGATTATTTCCTTTCTTCATTACAAAATTCTTCATACGAAATCATTGAAATTGCTGCTGAAGTGATACTTTCTTCTTTTAACGAGCAAATAAATATTTCAATTACTTTGAGTAAGAAAAGCGGCCAAAATGAAAACCTCTAACTAACCGTTGTACAAAAATTACTTACCAAGGAAATCTTTCTAGTTATATTTATTTTTTTAATTCTTAGATTCTTAACACAAAAGGATCTTTTCAGCGCAGATTTAAGTTTTGGAATATTGAAATTAATTAGAGTTAAAAATAACTTAAAAAAATTAACTACAGTCAGTTTTTATGATAACTCTGATTTTTGGATGTGTAGGTCGCGTGATTAGTATGACATCTATTGGATAGCGGATCATGAAGACTGATTTCATGAAACTACCACAAAAAAATTTTTAAATGAATGATTATGGTAAACTTTAGCATTAAATAGATGGCAAGTTTTGATACTACTTGGATGACCAAATTTTTAAAAAAAAAATAACAGATATAAGGAAATAAAAAGGGGACTACAATGTATTTTTGTCGCCTGTGAATAGGTATTATCTTATATTTTATATTAATTTATTCGGAAGCGGCCAGTTTAGTATTTTATTTGAATAATAATTTTGTACTTTCAAAAAATATAAAAATCAACATAACGATAAACTATTGTTTAGTCATCATAACTTTCACAAAAGCATAAGAACCATAACCCGAGACAGGAGATGTGAAGTGTGGAGATTAATTTATTACATGACGTGAATAATTGCCGATGATAGATATAATTTGCCCTTTAATATCATTTGGTATATCGCAATAACTGGACATTTTACAATTTTTTTTAGAATGCATCCTTGGAATTAACTATAAGTAGGGAAGCTACGCAATAAATACGAAGATCAGATATATTATTAAGAGATTTAAAGAAATGTTAGCTATACACTCTCTTCAAAACAGGCAAAGCATACATTTGAATAAATTGGAGGCTTTGACGGTTTTTCTAAAATTTAACACAGATTTCTAAAAGTTTAAACACAAGTATTAAACACATGTCATGAAGTTTTGCAAACAATTGAAAAAATTATTACGTAATTAATTTGGAGAACAAAATATCTATTTCTTGTTAAGTTTTCAATAAAGCATACATTATTTTAAACTAGTATATTACTACACTTACATTTTACATTTGTTTTAATTATTAGAATATATATAAAGATTTTACTTTACGACAAATTTCATTTTTGATTTGTTATCTTCGGATACCCACCTGTGGAGCTAGTAAAAAAAATAGAGTAGGTTAAATTGTTTCTTCATATTTTAAGTAAGTACTTTAGTAACATTAATAAGAAAAATTTTAGCGTACACGATTTTGTATAAGAGACACATGTAACAATGATACATAATTTTTTTTTATATTTTTGCCATATAATTGGATAAATAGTCGATGATTTATGCAAAGAGATATACAAATTTAAATCGAAAAGCTAGATTAGGTTATGAAAATAAAAATTACAAAATAATCGTACTACAAACATAAGTAAGACACAGTGCTGTAATGCGTTTCTGTAACAGTTTAATTAAATACAATGGACAGAAAAATATGTGTTAGTTTGGATGAAGTGGTACGTATATCTGAAAAATGCGGTTGCTTTGGTTGAAATGGCACGTGATGGAAGCGGTCAATTTCATGTAACAGAAGAGAGATCGATTTTTGGATAAACACTTTCGTCATCATTTGCTGGTAAAATATTTAACGAGTAGACTCTGCGAACAAAAACTTGTGCTTATAAATGTAATTATCAGTCATACGTATATCGTGGAAGAGTTTGAACAATGCGCGGCCCAATATCCGTTCACGAACAAGAGCTTGAGTGAGGCAACTTTTAACGAGTCAAGTTTCGTTGCCTAACATTGTTATGCTCTTATTCTTTTAGTTTATGGCGAGAGAATACTTCAGCGTATTTTGCCGCAGATTGATTACATTGCGGCTTGGCTAGAGGCTCATCTAATTGTGAGTTAAGTTTCTTTTATAAAATTGAATATATTTGGTATTAATTTTGTAGAAATTAATTATTCTATAATTAAATATAGATGTTATAATACAACGAAACCTAGGTCGTGGTAAAGAACTTAAAGAAAGTGGAAATAATACTACATCACGTAGTTTCAATTAATCGTAAATAATGAATTTCTACAAAATTAACGCCAAATATATTCTAAACTTATTTGTTTTCATATATATTTCATAATATTGAGGTACTGTCAAAAGGACGTGTAGCTAGTTAGAAATCACAATACCAATTCATGTTTGCTGTCTACTACAATTAAAAGATATTACGTCGTTATTTGCGCATTTATTATTGTGGACATAGCCTGCATGAGATCATGATGTAGCTTATTTTTTATTTTTTTAACTTGGTTTATAAATTTTGAAGAAGCCTGTTCCCATTTCTTTTGCATATATATAAAAATATGGCAATGCTAGAATATTTGAAATTTCTACAGTTTATCGAAAAGAGCAATTTTCTAATTTAAATTAAAAACTTAATTTAACATGAAAATATCAACAAAACAAACAGTTTCAATGTGTTTAAAACATTAATGAGCCATTAAATGTTCAAACTTAAAGTATCTTAATTGTCTCAATTTCATTCTGTGCCAATCAATTTGAATTTACTCCCTGCATCGAGCGATTGTCTCTCAGTAGCTTTATTAACTGTCTCTCATTTTACACGAACACGTCAAAATTCGATCTTGTGTAATATGAAAATATATAATATGCATTCTCCTATTGCTACCAGCAAAATTGCACGCGGTAACAAATTTAATTTTTTCCCGACACATTTTCCATAACCTCTTTTTATTTGTCAACGCTGGTCAGACAATTATGCAAAAAACAATAAATATAGATATATATATATATATATATATATATATATATATAAATATATGTATATATATATATACATATATATATATAAAAACATATCCTAAACATTAATATTTATTTACCAACCTAACAGTAACTATTTACTAGCGGTAGAGAATTTTAGCGACATATGCACTCAGTATACATTGATCCGTTCACGTATATTTGAACTTGTAAAATGCAAAAGCATGACAAAGGAAGCGACAAGTTTCTATTACCTTTGTTTTTTTCTAGGCGAACTCACAACCTAATTATAAAGAAGGAAAACAAATTTATCGATTCCTACCTTTATATAATTACAACTGCTACTACTAATTATATTAACGATTTACTAAGTAAGTTTTCAAATACATCCGTAGCGTTATTCCGTCTTCTGCGTTACTTTAAATGAAGTCATCATGAATAAAATTTCGTCATCAAACAACAAACTAAGCAAATATTATTATTTTCAGAGCTTAGTTTCGTATTAATTAAAAGTCGTCCAAACGTTTTAAAGGTAAACTTGCCTGTTAGCACAGCGGCAACTTTTAACTTTTGAAAGTATAAACTCGGTCGTTGCTGAAAATACCATGAGCAAAAAAATAAAAAGTAGTAGAAGTAGTAGAGAAATTACTGAAGTAGTCAGCTTTAGTAGTTGGACTATTCAGAGAATACTGATATGAAGAAAACACACGAAGCGGTGAACATAGACATCGTTAAAATTCGGTCGATACATTTTATAACTGTCTCTATATATTGAGGTGGTATTTTTAGGATGAAGAGTTTATTAAAGAATCGCTGTTAATATAAATTTATGAATCGATACCTAGTTGGTTGGATCATATTTTCTGCAATAAACACTTCACATCCATGGGATGAGAATTAAGGCCACGAAATGAACGTACGATCTAGACAGATATTTTTATAGCATTCAGTAACACAAATTGAATAACGGAGCCCTTTTAAAATCACTTGCTTGTCCATCTGTCTGTTCATCGCTCATAGACGGCTTTCTCAGAAACCATACGACGTAGAAACTTGAAATAGTTTTCTAACTTTTTAAAATAATCATATAAGAATTAAATTATGCACATTTAAAGATTTTCTGAAAATATCTCCCTTCCCGATTTCCGAAATCATCGTAGTAAAATCATGAAAAAAAGGATTTTCAAAATTTTACTGGCAGACAGTAGGAAAGCTATAGCTTTCATTTTTAAAATATGCGCCATGTTTTTAGACCCATATTTTATCTTTATTATTAATTTAACGGGGACACTATGTAATAAATATTTGTTATTGTCTAAATGTTTACATCGTACGAGTTCCACTTGTGTTTGACAGGTTTTGTATTTTAAACTCATTTAGTAATTCACCATTATTATAAAATATGTTTGAATTTAAAAATAATTTTGAAGCACATTTCAATAAAACTAATTTACTTAAATTTTCTGGCGAAAGAAAAACTAATGATAATTTGGACATCTATATTAGATCTACCACATATAATTTTGAAGATTGTGCAATATTCACATGCACATGACTTAATAATGGTATTTTTTCAGCTTCATACAAGAGTTCTAAGATTATTGTCTATTTTATTTCTTTGTTAAATTTTACTGAATTATGGTTAATATTGGTAAATTCAATTCTTTATTTCATTATTTTTTTCTATAAAGTACAATATAATATGTGAGATTAGTTTTAATTATTAAAATGTTCTTTCCATTCGATCGTAATTGTTTGCACTGAGTTTTGATTTAGTTCTTTTCAATTTATTAAATATAACTTAAGAAACGGTAATATTTCCTTTGTCCTTAAATTAACAATAGTGATAAACAGTAAAATGAAAATAGACAAATTTTCCAATGCTTACCGATTGGATATATACTGTAGTTCAATGTGAATTTTAGCAAATTTTTTAACATTTAGCAAATTGGGCTTAGCAATTAAGAAATGGTAAATTAAAACTTAACTTCATTTTAAAACTAATCCTTAAAAAAACATCAATCGACTATATGCAATAACCAATATACAAAAAATATTTTCGATTCCCCACAACCTTAAACGAGAATCTTAAACGAGATTTCCATACGAAACATTTATCGGTGTAATAAGAACACATATACGATATACATAACTTTAAAGTCATCAAAGAAGTCATAATTTAAACTTCCAAATTAATAAAAATGAAATAAAAAACTACTACAATATCAAACTTTTAAAAATCGCTACGGTGATCACGATACAAAGAAATTAGAAGAAAATTTTTCAAAAGTTGTAAATATTTCCTTGCATTTTTATTTTGTACTGAAAAATACTTCTGTATTATATAAATATAAATAAAAATAAATATCGTAACTTTTTCATATAACTACTAAACGGAAAATGACCACATGAAATAACGGAATGCTATGCACAGAATGAAGATGGAGGAGTTACCACTATCCGCTCACATTTCGTGCAACGCGTTAACGCAGTACTACCGCTTCTACATTTCTATCATCATTTTATTTTATTTAACTAAACGAAGCGAGATGAAACAAATATCAGATTGGTAGTATCATTTTCAATACAGTAACCGCAAAGTATGAATTTCGATCGGTTCATCAGTATCCTCATTTAGATTTCGTTCCTATTTTATCATTGTCTTTCCCAACTGTAACTTTTAGCTTCACTTGTGCAAAATATTAAATATTGGTCCTGTGAAAATAGATAAGCCATCCTGTAAGTTCGTCCAAGCCATATTGTAAGTCCTGTGCAATAGATTGTCGTTGCCGTGGTGTGTTGGATTGGCCACAAGGTATACAGCCTTTAACGGCACGGCGCACCACGGAGATCCGGGTTTGATTCCCGACTGCTCATCGAGCGGGGCTAGACTGATGTTCTAGTTGGCTGTAATTGATTACTCTGGTAGCAATATGTCCGCTATATGTATAAACAGTATACATTAAAGTATATAAAAAATAAATAATTGAACATAATAAACGAATTCTGTAATTTCACAGTATAATGGACGATTAGCATACGGGATAATAAAATAACGATAATTAAAACAATGACACAGTTTAGTGATAAGTTAAGTTTCATAGGAAAAATAATTTTACTCTACCATACAGTAGAGTTCCGCGGTTCAGTAAATCTCTTGAAATTATTGACGCAAATGAACTGAAACAACTGTAGTTGCAGGCTGTAATGAAATGACACAATCTACAATTTTTCTTCTGCATCCTTCTCATTTTAAAATAATTTTCAATAATATTCTACATGATGCGATGAGTGAAAAAAAATTTCATGAGCAAATGAAAATTGTTGGAGGTTTATGGTTTATGGTTTATGGTTTTTCAAATGGCAAAACCCTTATAATTTCGTCCTGTCCGGTTCTCCGCCTGCCTGTGATCTAACCGTTTGTCTGTCCGTATGTCACAGCAATTTTAGTCACAGGTCACAGCTATTTAGTTAATTACATTATATGGATGAAATTTGGAGAGGAAATGTGTCATATGAACTGCTTTACAATGAAATAGTGGAACTATGAAAAAAATTTTAAGGGTGTTACTCCGTACATGTAACTGAAGGATGAAAAAAACAGTGCACATAGACTTGTGGGTTATCATTATATTGTTTTTTATAAAACGATATGTAGGTTCTGTGTAAAATTTTAGATAAAATTAACGAAGTAGAACTTGAAATAATTTGTTTTCAATTTTGGTTTGAATAAGATATGTTGTGTAATTTTTTAGATTTAGGATATTTTTGATACCGATCGCAACAATAACTTTATTTTTCATAGCGTCTGAGAAAAACAAACTTAATATTGTTTAGTACTACGGAACCCTTCGCATGTGACTCCGATTCGCACTTGAATTTTTTTTCGAAACTTACCTTATATCAATAGAGATCTTCATAAGAAGCATCTATTTACAATTTTTTATACAAATTAGTGAATACTTTAAAAACTTGTATTGATCTGATCTGATCTGTCACTTGCATTGATCTTGTTAAATTTGTTTACGAATTAAACTTGTGTGATCAAATAACAACTCGCTTTGAAGAAATAGTATTACGTAGATTATTTGATGACGAGATGCAAAATTAACTTATTAAACAACAGGTTTTGGCTATTTTATTTTTTCTCAGCTCAAAAAATGTGTTTTTTATGAAACTTTAAATTGATATTCTTCTTATCTTCTATATTATTATTCCCTAAAAAACTATATTACATTTAATGTATTTTTAAAAGTTGTTTATTAATTTTTATAATATGGCATTAAGTGGCATATTTTACGTTCCCCGTATTATTTCGTTTGCCGTATTATTTTTTTTTTCGTAATAATTCAGTTTATCTTAAAACTATACTATAGACTGATTAATGTTTGATTAAAAAATAAATGCCATTATGTAGAATAAGCATACGAGTACGTTATTTAGATACTGTCATAATATACTATTCTTTCATAGTCAAGTTATTTCGTACATGGTGCAGTTTTACAGATCACACTAGACAAAATATTTTCACGTTTATATTCGCAGACGTCAAGTGATTGTTGGGTCCTGATCAAACATTGCGGTCACGCTCGGGTCCATATTGTATTGGAGGACCTTCGTCAAATAAAGGAGACTTGCACATGCGGAATATAAGTTAACCTATACGTATTTATTTTCTTCGGCGAGTAAATACCCGGTGATCTAAATAATCGCACCACAAATATTTGGTAAAAAATGTATATTTTCAAATAAACATAAATAAAATACATGTATTATGTGACGTATTTGCTGTATCTCATTATGTTTATTTTTATTTTTAAACCAATAATGTGTTTGTAACATGTATAAAATAAAATCTCTCATAAATAAGGTGTTATAAATAAAAAAAAAAACTTATGTGCATAATGTGCGTCATTTTAAATAAAGCGCACATTTAAAAAAGAGAAATCGAAAAATAATTACTTTTGTTTTAAATTCTTTTTAATTAATTAATTACTTTTCTTTTAAATTGTTTTTAATTACTTAATTACTTTGGTTTTTCTTTGAATTGAAATTTTGAAAGGCAGTATACAAACTTGCGTGGTGAAAAATAGCTCTTATTATATAAAAAGAGCAAAACAATGAAGATATCAATAAATCTTTCAAATGTAATTTAAATCAACATGCTTTAAAATAATTTTCCCCTTTACACTCTCTTTGAATTCATTATACACTTACTGCATGGTAAAAAGAATTAAAAGAATGATGTCTGCTTTTTTAACAAAATATCGGTTGACGTAACAAACTTTTTCGTGGTGAATTGCGAATAACTTTTTCCGCTTTTTAACAAAATACCGATGACGTAACTAATCTTTCCATGGCGAACTTTAAATCTCATATTAACTTTTTACGACTTTTTTAACGAAGTACCTATGAAGTAACAAAACTTTTCATGGCGAATTTTGAATCGCATGATAACATTTTTGCTTCATTAACAAAATACATGACGTCGTAGCGAAGTTTTCCCTGGCAAATGTTAAATCGCACGATAACATTTTTCGTTTCTTTAACGAAATACCTGATGACGTAAAAAACCTATCCAAGGTGAATTTAGAATCACATATAACAAATTTGTTTATTTTGAATGCATAATATAGCATTCATGACTGTATTTCTGAAAAAGAGGTTTGGTGGACAATGCCATTCTGCACAACAACTGAGGGCCTATTAAGAATGATTAAGAAATCTAAAATTATATAAATGATAGGGTTGATCTATTATAACGATAATAAAAAAATATGTATACCCTACAAAGTTTCTTGCTCTTCTAAGTCAGAGATACTTTCAAAACGGCCCCATGATAGATATTTATTCGTCAAAAGAGATTAATACTTCCTCCAGAATAAATACAAATATAATTTGAAATTGGACAAATTGATGAGAAAAGAAAGTTCTTGCGTACAGTTGAGAATGTTATAATAGACATACCTTTAGTATCAATAATATAATAAAACCAATCGTTCATTTGCATTAGATTGGTTTCACCGTATTGCCGGAATTTTAAACTATCGAAAGTGTAATCACACGTGAGATTTAATTATATAAAGACTTTTTAGGGCACGTAGCCGACGCTGAAAGTTCAGATAATGAAAACTCCCTGTCTTATTAGAATCTTAATCTGTCATATGTTTTACCAATATATAGCTTCCGGCGATTTTTTACCAAAAGAGAAATAGACCTATGCGATCTTGCATTATCAATTAGGAGGAAACTTGTTTTCACTACTGCCGAGAAGAATGATATTTAGGACAAATATATATTAATGAATAAAATATTATAAAAAATATGGTTTTGCATAAATAATACGCGAATAATATCGTCTGGCGTTAGTTGAGTTAAATTCGTTTTCAATAAAAATGAGCTGAATTTTTTACTCCAATTAAGAAATTGACCTTTGAAACTTCTTATAATATTCGAAGGACAGTATCGGTAGCCCTTATTTTGGTAATCGTCTTATTATAAATATAAATTTGTATATTTTACATTACATTGGTCGAAATTCTTAGTAAAAATGTATTTATGAGTGTATTTGGAGCTAATTTTGTCTTTGAAACAATTTAAAAAGGGCGAACTGATCAATTTCATTGATTCTGTGTATATTGTATTGTATTGCTCTAAATTACATTTAGGATCTCTAAAAATTAGTGAATTAAGATGGAGATTCATTACGTATTAAAATGTTATTAATAATCATCGAGATAAATTCTTCAATCATTTTAATATAAAAATCTATTACAAATAAGAATTAAGTTTGAGTACATGTCATCAAAATTGTGATCTTGTTTTTTTCCATTTATGATTCCAAAACTGGTAAAAGCAAATTTTATTGTCAACTAAACATGTACTTATGTCAACTCAGTGTCTACCCATCTACGGTAACTCGCAGTCTGCCAATCCACGTCAACTAGGCAACTATCCGTCTACGTTACCTTGACTTCTGCCCATCAATAGTAATTTGGCGTCTACCTGTCTACATCGACTTGAGCTCTGCCCATCTAAATACGTCATTACAATAAATATCTTAATAGTAAATTCATTTTATAATAATCTAAATACAAACGTATAAACATATTTCTTCAGGTTTGAAAGTAAATTTAGTCCAAATTCTTTAATTTTTCTTGTTGTAGTCAGTATCAAATGTGGCAAATGATATCTGATAAGTTGAGAAGTCTCATTGGTAACATCAATATCAATATACAGAATAAAAAACAGAATATTCCAAAAACTTCATTAAATTAAATTTTCATAAAGTTATATAACAAACAGCAATAAAAATCAGTAGTGGGGTCTACGTTTACCAAAAATTATCACAAGCACATTTTCCAATTCATTGAGTCCAACATCTCATACAAATTTTCTATTATATTTTACAAAATGTTTATGTTTAACCTAGCACACTCGTACATGTTTCGGAATTTGTTAAATAAAATTTGTTTGGGCAAGTTTTATTTAACAGATTTGAAAATTCGCGTTATACTGAAAATTATTGAAAGGTGCGAGGAGAGAGTGGCATCATGGCCTTAAGCGTCTGGGCCTCTGGAAGTTGTCTTTTAAAAGTAAGTAAAGTTTACGTTTCCTATTAACTATATTACTTAATACTTTAATTTTCTAAATGGTATTTAATTAAAATATTTATGGTACGTCAAGTATGTTTTAAAATAATAATTAAAATATTAATTATATCTAATGTATTGACTTGGACAATGTTTGATCGTCTATGCAAGGATTTTATGTAATGTTTTTTTAACCATAAGCCTGTTTTTAAATAGACCTTTGCTGACACCCGATACTGCGATGAATGATGAATTTTAATAAAAGAGATTAAAATATTGTTTCATATAAGCACTTCTTAGTTTTGACGTGGTAACGTCCTACTTCATAAGTTAATATTTTAATTATTTTTTTGCCTTTCTTCTGAAATTTATCATATTATATTTTTAATGAAACACACATCTATATCCATAGACTAATAACGAGTCGTGTAGTTTGTAAGTAGCTTGTAATATAAGGTTCTTAATCTTAAATAGGATTACCTTTTTAAGATAACCAGTTGGAATAGCTTTAGGGGCAGTGTTAAATAAATGGTTAATTTAGCTGCAGTTATTAAATAAACATACTTCATTCGATTTCTTATTTTTACTACAGCCCTTAACTCTTTTTTCAAGTCTGCTGCATTGAAATGCCAATATGTCGAGTGCCCAATATACCAAATTAAATTATTGTAATTATTATATATACTCGTATTTTATTGAGTTTCTTACCTCATATCTCTTTTGCAAACTGCTGGAGTTTTTTAATATTGATGCCAAATAAAATATACAGTACTCATCTGTTATTGCATGTGGATCTACGGGAAATAGAAAGGCAATCATCGACTCGGTAACTATTTGAAAAATCTCTAGAAGTAGCAGTATTTTGCATATTTATTCGTTACATTAAACCGGAAAATTTTAGTTAAAAATTGTGTACTCGTATTTTCATTATTTTATACTTTTCAGTGCCTTTATTGGTTATTTTAGGTCCGCTCTATTCTTTTGTAAAAGTCTCATTTTTCTATCTTTAATGCTTATGGTATTACACGCTTATGGAATTACAGAATACCAGGAACTTATGATGGATTTAGTAACATCTTATTTATTAAAATTGCAAGAAAAGTCCGCGTCATTTAATGACCTAAATATATTTGAGAAACAATTTCATACACATTATTGTTCATGATGGGATAGATATTCAAGTAGATTTTTAAATCCATTAGCGCCTAATTTTTCTTAGGTAAGGAAATATTATTTTTCTTACAACTTGTACGTTAAATGCATCATATTCGCAGTAGTTTCGAGATTTATGGTTAGAATCTGTCCGAGATTTATGGTTAGAATTTACCCAAACAAAGTAGCCACCTCGTAACCGGCTTATAAAAAATTAATTAAATATCACCTACCCCGGCTATACCGTTAGTTACTCTAATATATAATTTTGTCTTTTTATTAAATACTATTTTTTGATTGAAAAAAGTAGATAGTGTTCTGGGCGATTGCCCGCAAATAAATATTTCGCTTAATTGATGTTTACGCTGGGCTTAAAACTTATACACGCATACAGCTAAATGTTGCAAGCAATAATATAAATAAAATGAAATTAGCATAAATTCAATAAAGTCATGGTTATTATTTACGCTTTAGTGCGACATATAAAGGTGTCTCGTCCAACTTCTAAATCATGTGTTTATGAGGCGGCAATTGTTTTGTTTACGGTCATTATTAAATTCTTTACATTCAATATTAAATACTGCTTCGCGTAAACTTCCTTAACATTCCTTACAAATTATTTAAATAATATAGCCAAATGATTTACATAAAACAATTATGTAGCAATTTCTCGTAACTCAAACGGTAAGTGCCACTTAGCAACGTAGTCTCATTTAAATAAGGAAAATTGAGAATTGCTCTAATAAACAATTTGGGAATTTTTTCTTTTTTTTTAATTGCGGTTTCCATTTATTTGAATTCTTTTCCATTCTTCTTCTATTGGCGTTTGGATATCAATAAGCCCCGTTGAACATGTTCCGAAATTAAATATTCACTTATATTTTAATGCGTCTTCTATTAAATCATATTCATAAAAATCAAATCAAATTCATAAAAATAATGAGAGAAACAAATTTTTTAAGATTTGTGGTTGGGAACATTATTTATTCAGGAGTTCGAAGTAAATTTTGAAATTTTAATACAACATAAATGTTTTTTATTTTACATGAGATCTAAATGTATTATTTGTGTTTATAACATAAACTTTGAAAATAAGAAAGTATTTGATTCTTAAATTACATGCTGACAAATAATATCAAAATGTCAAGAATCTTTAAAAATCTTCGTAAAAAATTATATTGTTGTCATTATAATGTGTAATAATAAGTGTTTAGCTAATCGCAGGCCTGTAGCTGTTTAATCCGTTGATTATAGGAAATCTTTAAAGGAATCTTATTTTAATACAGTAAAGTATTAAAAAGTAGCTTTATATAATACTACCAGCAAGAATTAATGAAACTTGCGTAAGAGTGCTTTCATAATCCTCTCATGTAGCTACCCGACGTTGTTTCTACTTATGATATATATATATATATATATATATATATATATATATGTATATATATATATATATATATATATATATTTATATATATATATATGTATATATATATATATATATATATTTATATATATATATATTTATATATATATATATTTATATATATATATATATATATACTCTATATAAATGAATTTAAACTTATTCCAACTCTAAAAAGTCCAACCGTCCAACCACTTAGTGTGTATTGCCACAAATAATAATTAAATTAGAAATTACCCAATCACTCCACTTTCCGTAAGTTCATGTGACCCTTTTCAGCGGTTGACCCCATAAATTGCACCAGTGTTCACCTATGCGGTCCTACTTGGGGAATACGAGAATATATGCTATAACTTACTTTGCGGGCTTGACCGCAGAGGAGTTTCAACCCTGTCAGGCTCGAAGGAGCAATTATGGTTTTTATAATAATTAAAAAATTACCAATATTATATTTATACCAATTTTCTATAATATGTAGTGATTAAGCGATTGTGTGATAACTGATTCGAAAGATTTGAATAAACATATGATACCCAAAATACAAATTCCATTTTACAATACTAGAATTAGTCTGATTAAATAAGCACTAGTTTGATATGATTGATATGATTTTTAATTTTTATTTATCTTCCTAACATATAACTTATTATTTAATATCCGTTTTTATCTTTAAGACCGTGCGAATTTGAGTTGGATAATAAATGTGGGATAGATTTTATATCAAGGATTTCTTTTATTATTTTATTTTTATTACATTCATGCACCACTATAAGCAGCTAATGGAATAAGGAATGTCGATCAAAATATTACTTAATGAAATGAATCACAATAATAGATTCCAAAAGAAACTAATAATTTGTTTTCCAATTGAGTGAAAAGAACAACATTTCATAAAAAACGAAAGCAAATTAAACGAATGTACACAAATGCCTAAAGCTCCAATTATTAATAAGTTTATGATCCTGGTAAGTCGTCTTCAATAATTTTAGCCAGTTAAAATAAGACTAGTCTACTTATTATAGCAAACGACTAGAAAAGGTAATTTTTTCTCAAGTTGAAAATTTAGCTCTATGAATTCTTCTTTATAAATAAAATAACCATATTAAATATTAGTGCTACGAGGATACCGTGCACATTTAGTTAAAAGGTAAATATCATATATATATATAATACCTAACGTATTTTGTCTTTCACAGGCTTGGAACATGGTGCATATTTAAAAAATTGTGTAATATCAATAAAATCAGATTTTTACAACTTTTTTCCATGATTTAAGTTTAGTAGTATACAAGCTCTAACCTTTTATCGTATGGATGTCCTTTTAACATATAATTTTTTTAAATACCTTTTTAAATTTGCAATTTTAATTATTTTATTTTTAGTATTCCTTCTGATAAACCTTTTCAAATGAAACCTCATTCGATAACAAAAAAGGATTTTTTTTATTTTACTCATTGATGACGTGATCATTATTTTTTACACAAATATTTTAGAAGTTAACTAATGCAAAATATGTGTTTTAATAAGGTGTATTTCCATGAAAAAAAATTAAAGTTTCCACATCGCAGAGATTCTAGAAAATGATCGGCTGTAACAGATGGATACTCTGTGTATCCATCTATTACAAATGATTTTAGAAGGTATACACAGACGAGTGATCTTTCTTTTTGTGATACGAAACCATAATAAAGGAGAAAATCAAAACATTTTCTAAAAATAATCTTTCAATCTATTCATTTTTTTGTTTCTCTTATTCACAATATTGTAATGAATCACACCTCTAATAAAAATTATTGACAAAATATCATGTCAACGCTTTGTTAATTATAATAGCTATAGCTATATATATATATGTATATTTATATATATATATATATATATATATATATACATATATATATATATATATATATATATACATATATATATATATATATATATATATACATATATATATACATTATACCTTTTTTTTTTTTTAATTTGACGAAAGGTTTCTGATATTTTCTTAAAGTTTTTTTTCGACAAGTAGTCGTTTTTAATGTAATAAATATATTGAAATTATTTCAAAATAAAGAGTTGGATTTTTTTCATTACAATTATTACGGAAAAATTGAATTTCTTGCATTCAGCAAGATACTTTGAGCTTCGAATGGCGAGAAAAAAATCCTGTGAAGAAATATAAGAAAACATCACGAGGTTTCATTTAATTGTGAATAATGAATTTCTACAAAATTAACGCCAAATATATTGAACTGTATTTATTTGTTAAACTTAAATAAAGCCATATCTTTACGAGTGTTTAAAGGGTTAAACTGACTGATATATATATTGAACGTAAAGCAGTTTATTTCTTCTATTGGAAGAAGTTTTAGTTTAAATTTCACCATTGGATAAAACGTATGGAGGTACCTTGTGGAAAGATTTATACGTAAATAGCGGATTTGTAAACTGATCAGTAATCAAATTACGTCTGCGAACGTTTCAAATGTAGGTTGCAGCGCGACGAGGGTTTGAAGTTGAAATAAATTAACAGGGATTATCGTGAAATATTTCACACCCTAGAGATTTCGAATCAGAGATCCGGTTTCAAATTTGTTCTTATTTGTGTTCCTAATTGCGTTTTAGATTTGTGTATTGATTTCATCCGATATCGTCAGATAACGTATGTATTTGGACTTCTCAATAATAAGATTCAAAAATAATGTATATGTTAAACGTCAACAAACAAAATATCATGTAATTTAAAATGTTTACACATTTAGAAAATTGTAGCATGAAAGTGATTTTAAGTCATATTATTTATTTAATATTTTTTTATTAAAAATTACACTAAATGACCCTATTAAAATTAAATTTTAATTTTTTCAAGTTAAATCTTCAACATTATCTTTCTGATATTCACTTTACGTTTGGATATCGAAACTAATGTTTGTCCACTCGATTGGCAGTAAAGTGAAGTCGTTGACGGTTTTCCGCTCCAAATTCTTTGAACCTTGACAGATTGACTTGAAATTAACTTGTGAGTAGTTAGGGAATAGCAAAAGGTATAAAAGTACGCTTTTACCGTGAGGGTGTCACCCCTTCTCGATGGGGTGGAAATGTTTTTACCCAAACTAATCACGGAAATGGATAGAGGGACTAATTTTAAGTAAAAAATGTTCAATAAGTTTTTTCGATGGATTGAAATTTTCGAATTATTCGTGATTGAAAACTTGGATTTTTTAGAAATTTATGTTCTTGGATGGTTTTACGTGATTAATTTGAAAATTTCGAGTCCTGTTAAAAAAGTTGTAATTATCAAAAATAAAATATAAAGATATTCTTTTTTTTATAAAAACACTAAGTTCTAAATAAAGAGTGTTGCGGCTCGATAAAGAAAAGTTTCCTTTTGCAACAACTTGGTTCAAATTATTCAACATAACATAATAAAAAATCGAACCATTTTTTGGGAAAAACTTAAGAAAACATTTTTTGTAGTATACAGCAAAACGTTTAAAATGAGTGCTGTTAAAAGTCTATTGTTTCATAACTCTGCGAGTTACGATGCGAAACGGTGGGCCACTCAAAATATTGAAAAACAATTGAACGGTAAACCCCCAGCCATTTCCACTAGACTTGATATCGATTGCTATCTCTTCAAAACTTACTTAATTTTAAATTATCTATATAATTAAAAAGTTTCGTCGGATTAGAATGCGTATTTTTCGGAAAAAAAATACGATTAAACTGAAAAACGTAATTCCCAAATTTCTTTAAAAAATATATTTTTTCAGAATAATTCTTAAACTAAAAAGTACGTAAAAATTATGTGGTACTAAAATTCTTGAACTAAAAAGTACGTAAAATTATGTGGTGGTTTTGTCTTGTCAAAATTTTAGATTTCTTTTATTTCTGTAGGATAAAAAATGACGGAGATATAACTGTTGGAATCTTACATTATAGTGCGCGGACCACCCCTCCCAAACCCTTCAACCCTTTACCTTTTTAATATCATGGGTTTCAATATGTTATTGTAGCTATGTAAAATAGTTTTGAAATGGACGTAGCAGCTTGCAAATTAAGGGAGTTATGGAATATAAACCAATCGTATTTTTCATTTTGATTAATTTGAAAATGGATTGTAGTTCAAAAATTTGGAGGTAATAGCCTTGAACGCCCTCACTACCACTCACTTTTACCTTGAACTCCCTCACTAGTAAGCCAAGTTCCTGTTTGGTACTAAGCCACTAGCATTTGTGTGTATAGTTAACGCATGCAACCTTCTTCTCATCCTCATTTATTAATTGCCTCAGACAATCGTTTAATGTATACACTTATTTATAAATTTTAACTTATAAATAGGAGAATCCTTACTTTATATCGATTTATATCCATATAATGGGGCAAAGGCCTATGCCTCCTTCTGCGATGGCCTGTAATGTGAAATGTATGTTTGTATAGAGAATAACCAAGTTATTATAATAAAAAAAAAGAGTTGAATTTTTTAATTAAATTTTGACAACTTATACCTCCGTGAATATACATAAAAGTATTATTGATAAAAATGTCGATAGAAAAATATCAAATCTATAACGTCTATTTTCAAGGTTTTTCAAGGACTTTTCGACATTATTTTCCTAGTACGTAGAGCTCTTTAAAATGCACAAAAATTTTTGTTTAATTTCTTTTTTCCTCCATCGATTCCAGACAAATTCCTTTTATTATTTTTAGCCAAATTTACAAAATTTTGAGCTTTATGTCGCCTATGATATTCGTATGTCCCCTTCTAATTGTTCAACTACGGATTCGAAAATAATTCGGTAAAATTTGTAAATCCCAATATTTTATCAAGAATTTTGAATAATATTATCGTATATTATCTTGTATCTAAAATTTCAAAATATTAGGCAGCTGCAGAACTTTACTAAATATAAACTGATTGGAATTGTATCAAATATTTTATCAAACTGAAGTTTACATAATTCAATCATTTTCACATAGTGTTTTATTTTAAATAACCAAAACTATGTTGTATGATAATAAACGACATTATCTGAGGATTGAAACCATATAACCATATAAGACCTACAATTTAAGTCTTCCCACAGGTGAAATTATAACTAATATTAACAAATGAAAGTGTACGTATTCGAACTAACAAGCAATTGAGAGTATTACTATGTCGACTTTCTTCCCAATATAATATTTACTCAGAACCTAATTAAACTATATTTCTGTATTTTCATTTTCTTTTACCACTGTGCCTTTAATAAAGTTTGTTTTAAAATAATTCCTAAGTTTCTTTTTAAGTGTCACGTTTTCACTTATATTGAAAAGCGTTTTCAAATATTTCAGCTAGGTACGTCTAGAATTATCTGAATAGATTAAAATGAAATAAGATAAATAAAAATCTTAATTTTTGAACAAATTATATTAATTTTATGATTCTTTTCTGATTATTTTTTCAGTTTCTTCATTTTGACAGATAAGACATAATTTGAACATAAATTATTGCTATATTCCTTGAAGTCTGGATAAATTATATCATCAATTTTGCTTAGTAATTTGGAGTTAGATGTATAATACTCTTGAGGTTCTTGGTCAATTAGTTTGTGGATGATTCGTGTTTAATTTTAATTATCAAACCACCATTTGACATTATTGTAATCTTATTATTAATACTGAGTTACAGACTGCTATACCAAGCCATATCTGTACGTGCTTGTACGTGTTGGAATGAATTATTTGTCTTGAGGACAGACGGTGGATAATGCAAAAATTTTAAGCAAAAAATTCTCGCAGGAAAAAGTTTAAAATGAGATCCACTTAAAAGTATTTATAAAATTTTACGGTTATAATAAACGTGAAATTCCTTAGATTGAATAAAAATAGTGCAACTGACTGATGCATAAATTAAAATATATCTGTTAACAAGGCAAGATAATTTACTCGTTAACATGAAGTTTTTATAGGATATGGTTCTCGGTAGTAATGGCAAGTCTTATTTTCCTTTCTTTAAATTTATTCTAATACTCTTTATTTTTTACTTTAAATGTGTTAGGGGTTTACTATAATTAGGGCTTATACTATAAGAAGTAAAGGTTGCAAAATAAGATATACTCCGTATATTATTATTTATTAACAACTTTCACAAACCTTACAACATATCATTTTGTCATATAGGGATATGACACAGGTATTACTTCTTACACTCATATTAAAGGTTAAATTTATGTTGACTAGTATCGATATATACACATATATATATATATATATATATATATATATATACACACACACACACACACACACACACACACACACACACATATATATATATATATATATATATATATATATTTGTCCACGTCGAGGATCAATAATTTTTGACCAATAACCTTTACATAAATTTCTTGGGGACAAACGTGAATACTGAAGTAACATATGTTATATTACTGGATTCCCTGAAAATACCATAGAAGGGTTTTTGGAATTTATGTAATTTAATATTAACCTTATGATATTTAAACATATTTATCCACATACAAGGAATATATATGTCTATAATCCCATTTTTATTTCAGCGGATATACCTCCCTTTTCCGTCTTCCCAACCTATCTACAGCCGAGCTTTATCTCCTAGAAGGTACAAGATATAAATGACAAACTCACATATTTATTGATAATGCATTAAAATCGACTGGGAAAAGTAACGGTGAAAAGAAATTTTTCAAATATTTTGGAATTATCCGTGAAAGGACTAATTAGTTTTTATTTTATCTCTAGCACTACATTTGGCTTCAATAGTGTGATTTTCTTTATGCTCTAACCCTTAACTCATCCGATGCGAGATATCTTTTTATTTTAAATTTGATTAGAGATACACTTTACTGTGCGTGTGTGTTGTTATCGTTATTTTTAGTCTTTTAAATCAAATAACTCTCATAAAAACGTTTAAACAGTTATAAGGGTCACTTAAGATTTATTTAGAAAAATGAATTAGAAAGTTGTTTTATTACTAATAAACTGCAAACAAACATCAAATTTCAAACTGCTTTTGATGCTATTTTTTACTCGCTTAATTTTCGTAATTACTAAATTATTGTATTTAATATTTCTCTGTTTACTTTTTTATTTCCATGTTAAGTGTTTCATAATAAAAAATACGAATAAATTAAAAAATATTCTAATATACGATTCGTTAAAAATAGAGAATAATGTAAAAACAATTTCTTAGGTTGATCTTATTATAAAACTCACTTCGGAACTTATTTAAAAGTCAGCTTTATTTAAAGAAAACAATTTAGTTTAAGTTTCCTTTTTAACTTGAATAATGAAAAACGGTGAAGAATTAACTTTCGCAAAAATACACATGATCATCTACAGAAAGTGTTAATCGAATTTGCAACATGCCAAAACTTTTATCTAGCAGTAAAAGTCGATCTAAATTTTTAGGAAAACTAAAGAAGAGGAAGTTACTTTTAAAAATAATATTAAAGCCATCATTATCAGTAAAGGGAAACTCAATTACCAAGAAATCATTTTGCTAAATCGGTAACCATAATTTCATAGTTTTCCTCAACAATTCAAGGCAAGTTCAAGGCTTCATCCCCCAAAGCGAAAAAAAAACGGATCTCTTGTTCTCGGTTCTCTATAATGTTGAAAATTGACATATGTGCAACACGTAGAAGTAATATATCCTACCATCCATCCTGAAAAATTGTGATCATAGTTTTAAAAAAGTCAATACTTTTGGTAAACTTAAGGCATAAATCAATATTTCTAATCATATATAATTAAAAATAGAGAGAAAAATTACTACCTTAAGCTGACGTTTTCATGGATTAATAAGTGCCTAAAGTCAAAGGGGATGAAAAAATATTTCCTTCACAAGTGATTAATTATATCTATAAATGTTTTAAGAAAGTTTCTGAAAGGTATTTTTGGTGATAAACAAAGTGATGGCGTGTGGTTGGGAAATCTAAATTTGGAGCTTTATCAATGATTTAAAGAAAGGTTCAGAATTAATGAACAAAAAATTATATGAAATATTTTCTTAGATAAACCTTTTGACACCATAACGAGAAGTATATTTTGATATCCGATTTTTGTTGGTTAATGACTTAAAAAATACATTGCTATAGATATATTAAATACGAAGAAATAGAAATAAAATAATAAATCAAGACCAGTCTGTCATAGAAACTTGGGAAAGGTCAGAGTCCACCTGGTGATATCGAGCTACTGATGATGATGGTGAGATATTATTATCGTAACTTTGTTGAAAATAATAATGCTGAACACTTTTTTTTACTTGTATGCTCTGTAACGTTTTATTACATAGTTACAAAAAAGGCATCAGCGAAAAAGCATGACGGCTTTATTGTGAAATTATTAATATGCCTTTTCTTAATATATCACTTGAAATATTTTCTGTCGAAATTTCTTAATAAGATAATTTTTGTCCTAATTGTGTTCTCAAATCAGTGTACTATAAAAAGTGATGAAATATTTTTTTACTGTAATAAGGTGCAATATTTAATATCAAAAATGTTGGTCTACATGGATTGGGAAACCATATCAATCACGAGTATATACCATACATTGAATTCAATGTAACGATGTTATATAGCTTCAATCTACAATTAATTTTGTTGTGAACAAATAATACCTTGAGACCTTAAATAAATTACATAAAATTACACAGATAGAATCACATTTAATTTAAAACTGTTCATTGTATTTTTATCAATATACAACATAACGATTTTAAAATTAAATTTTATTTAGAGATTTAAAAAAAATCGTCGTTCGTGCTTCATAATAAAACCATTCCCGCTTATTTTCATACCCCGGTTTGACTGCACCTCGACTTAATATTAAATTTAAAATAAACCCTATAATGTTTATCACGTTACGTCAAATACTGAAGTTTTTATATTTACGAGTACCGATAACGAGCTTGGGCGAACATTTTAGTGCTATGTGATTTGCTGTTGGATTGTCCCAGGCAATATATCTTGCTGTACTTTAATAATCCTCCTCCTTCAATTTAGCCCCTCTTTCTCCAGCAGACGGTGTAAGTGGCGTTGTGACTGGCAACGTACCGGGTGGCGCTTCCAATCAATTTATGATTCATCTTGTTTAATTAATATGTCGCAATGTCATCCGTTGAGTACTGAGGGGGGGGGGATTGAATGAATTATTTGCATACATTCGGTCTTATATACTTATCAATAAATGTATTTCTCAGTCACATGAATATACCACACTTCATGAGTCGAGAAACGTCATACGTTTTTCTTGGAAGCGTCATTTTATTTCAATTTCGTAGTCATATTTCTTTTGAACTTATTTATTGTACCTAGGGAAAAAATCTCAATGATGATGAAATGCAGTGAAGCATTGACGTATGCATATCGAAGCAATAAATTAACTATGCATTCGTTTATACTGCCAATATACATATAAATAAATTTTATCTGCGTTATACATATAAATAAATTTTTAGCTCATGTAAAAGAATTAATACACAAAATGAAAATTAAATAATTCGTAAATATTTAGAAAAAATAAAACCGCGAAAGATACAAAATATTTCATGAGAATACAATTAATATTTACGTACAATTTTCAAAAGTATAAAAGCAAAAGCACAGCACACGGAATTGCGTATAGGGAATTTCAGTACCAATATTTTTTCTGAACTTTTAAATGGGAATGTAAGCCGTTTCATTGCTTATGGTCATTGCTTTCTGTACGAAATATTTGATTAAACCGTTAAGTTTTACTTCAGGAGAATCGCTCCCTTGTTTTTAGCAATAATTTCTCATGACTTTTAAATGCAGTAAACCTCAATAAATTTTATTTTTCACATTCTGGTTGAACCTAAATTAGGAAAATTTTATTAAAATATGTTGTTACGATTGTTTAATCATCACTAGCTCTTCGTTCCAACATCATTTCGGTAAAAAGGACTCTGACACCATTTCGTTTACATATATTTTTTGTTTTATTTATTTATGGTCAATTAATTTACAGCATTCAGAAAGCTTTAGTTATTTGTACTGTACTATCGACGAATACAGTACAGTAGGACCAAACATTGCAATACGAAAACGCTTAAAATAAAAGCGTATAATAAACAATAAAATCATAGCTGCATAAATCCTGAAATTATTTCAAACCTTTCATTATCGTCAGATTCCTTCAGAGATTATTTTACTGTAACCGTAACTGTTTAGTTGGTTTAACTTAGAAATATTTAGAACGTCCAGTTTTGTACAGAGAACGGTTCATAAAGTCAAATACTTATAGTTCAGTTCAAATTTTTATAGATTTTCACCTGACCTATAAATTCTTTATAATTTTTTTTTTTAAAATAAATTTGATGAATGCGTATGTAGAATTATTAGGTTACATGAAAATTAAATTGTTAACACAAGTAATAGATTTTACTATAATTAATTTTATAAAATGATAAAACACAAAATATTGATCAGTTAATTAGTATTTTACAAGTAAACATCATTGTTTATTTGTAAAATACTAATAACTTGGCTTCTTAGTCATCTAAGAAGCCAAAAAATGAAAACTAACAGTTAAAATAAAAGAAAAAACAAAAAGCATTAGATACTTTGCTTTATAAAATATTTATATCGAATTTCATTCTTTAGTAACAGAATAATTAAGATCATAACTAAACTTTTCATTACGTACAAAAGCAGAAGGTAAGTATAATTCATTAACGAAAAAATTTGTTAATAATTGTTTATTATGTTTTTGTGATGTGAAGAATATAAGTTTTCTTATTTTCTTCTTTATGGTCAATACAAGACTTGTGTAGATATTTTTTTAATACTCAACTGTTACTCACGAATAAGAACGTAATTGCATATTCATTTAAAGTAGCGCAAATTTCCGTAAATGATGAGCTATAGAATTAGCAGAAGATGACCAGATGAAGCAGTTCAATCCGATAACAAGGGAACATTTCTGGTTTTTCGAGTTCGCGTGTATCATAGTATCATTTTTTTACATTTTCATGAATTACTGTATTTCAAATGTGAAAATTCCATCTCCTCTGAAAAACAAAAAAAGTCCAAACAAATACATTCATTGACTGAACTGAGAATGTTAACAATGATCATATGATAAAATAAAAAGAAAAAGCAAGATATAAAATCGAAGCATTGACCAGTAGTAAAAACTTAATATCAAGCAGCTTGTTGACAACATTATGCTTTACTTTTAAAACGACGTATGATTTACCAAAAAATTATGGATTATATTGTTTCACAAACTCATCGTTTTGAAAATATTTACTGACTCAAAGGTCTCGCGCAATGCAAACTGGTAACTTTTATATACTTCACAAATATTATACAGTCAAATTCCTTTATAAAGTGGACATCTCTTTGCACTTTATAATGAATTGTGACCGAAATAAACAAATCTGTCTTTTTATTACAAACAAGTAGTTTAAAAAAACATATTTTTGTGTAACCTAAGAATGATAATAATAATTAGACTGATAACAGAAGCAACAATTTAAGATTTAAAACCTTCATTGACTAAGAAACTTCTTTTTGTCAGTAATTGATGCTATATAATATAATATATCTACGTCAGAAATAAATTCGCGAATATTTCTCCACATTCTCTCAAAATACGTATGTCGGTTGGGTGGAAAAATTCTTTTGAAGTGTTTTGAAAAAATAAATATGGGAAATTAATTTGTTTTTATGAACAAAACTGCAATCAAATAGGAAAGTTTACACTGCAAACTAAAAGAAAATTATCAATCAATATTATGAAATAGTAATATATGCACAAGCACACTTATAATGAATTTATATATAAAAACTAATTATTTTATTTATTCTTAAACTATAATATTTGAAAATAATCAATATTTCATCCTTATGGAGTGTCCCCTTTCTAAATTGTTCCCTAAGGTATAGTCTAATGTAATGCTACTTTACCAACGAGCAACGAAGTTCAGTTTGCACTGTGTCGACAAGCCTGAAAAGAACAACTAAATATTGTTATGTCACTATTATTATTTCTATCTTGTCTCTGGATCGTTCGAAATAAATAATGAAAAAATATCATGAAACACTTTATGTGCGTTATAATTTTAAAGATCGTTTTGGTAAAATAAGGTAGTGATAACAAACACTATAAGTCAAAATTCATACTAATGAGAGCTGAATAAATTAAGAATAGGAAATCCTACTTTTTTAAGAACCATTTTCAGAATGATAATAACATGTAACTAAATATAATATAACGTCATTTGACATTAGTAGGAATCGTGGTAAGATAAAATTGAGAAATTTCTTCACGTAACGCGATTTATATCGCTTCATATATTTTCACCCGTTTTCCGGCCTTCAATTCATGTAATATCTAATAAAATTTTTCAGAACCCTTATGACATCAATAAATTTCCTTTCAAGATTAAACCCCCGTTCGTTCAAAAGATTCATTTTAAAAAGTGTCACTCACATTTGTTTTAAGAGAATTTTCTTATGTATTTGGCACAAAATTTAAAATTGTCGAAAAACAATTCTTTATCTTCATCTATTTGAATAATACTACAGTGAAGTGTAATTCTCTGAATTTATTATGACCTGAGAGTTTGCTTAAAAAGCAAACTCTGAAATTTGTTTACTTTCAACAAGATCGCTAATAAGAATATGAACACCTTAGCTTTAAAATGAGAAAATTGTCCTTATATGCTAACATTAATGATTGGTTTTAATTTGGTATTTAATCGTCACATAAAATTGTATGAAATAATATTGCTGTACAATGCTAAAAGTACTCTATTATACCATGTTAAGCTTTAAGAACAATATTTCTCAATGGATGAGTCGTTTATAAACAACGAGCTGATATTAAATGAAATGTGAAGAAACACTTATTATATTTCGTTTCACTAACATGATATCAATATATTCGTGATTCATAAATGGATATTTATATTTAAATATCCATTTATGAATCACGAATATTGTAAATAATTATTGTAAATACTTGATTAAATTGGAAATTCTCAACTAAAATTTATATGCCTAAATCCTTGTCAATCAAATAAAATATTTGTTAAAATTGTCCTAGTGTTTACTATTTATTTAAACTTTTACTACCTAATAAAAGAGCAAAAGAAAAAAGTAGTTGAATGAATAAATCGCACTTACATTATATTTAATATTAATATTAATCTAAGCCATTTATACGAAATCATTAAGTAAAGACGTTTTTGTACATGTAAAAAAAAATACATAATTTCGATAATTAAATAATTGTATCATAGTTAAAATAATATTTACAAACAAGTCATTGTGGCACTCATTGTCGGATGTAGGCTTCCTTCATATATAGCTATTTCTTTCTGTCCTTCGCGATCCAATAATCGTGTTTGATCCTGTATCCTTTAAAGCCATTCTGAGATTATTTTAGAAATGTATTTTTTCTTCCTTAGAATTTTTTGTAGATAGAGAATAAACTTCTATGAGGTAATTAACCTCTTATTGTTGTTTTTTATAATCTGGCAACTCTATCTGAAATTGATTGATACTCAGTAATATGATATTTCATATGATCTTTCAGAATAAAACCCACTATATTGCATTCACTTTTGTTGCCTGTGTACATAAAAATTATATTATTTTCTTCTGTTACTTTTATGTTTGCTGGTTTTTTTCCAGAAAACCTTAAAATATCACGTTTTTTATAATTCATAGTATGTACCATTTCAGCCTATCTAACTTCACGTACTAAATATCTAGTATTCAGCGTACAAATATCTATGTAACTGTTTCGCCTATTTGCGCTAATTTCCTTATATCCCATAGAGGGTTGTTTTTGGTTTCTCCCATGGGGACCAGCCGTATTAGAAGGAGATTGTGTGAATTTCTGGGGTTCATGATTAGTTACGGAGGGGGTATTTACATTTCGTGCTAGTATTTTGTGTACCTTGATATTTTGTGCCGATTTACTCTTAAATGTCTGTACGCGTTATTCGGTTATTGATTTTGAACATTTTCTTTTCATAAAATTATGATATTTTTGTAAGTTTCTTTATTCGTGTTATATTTGTGTCGGGTGGAGATGTCGATAGCGCTCTTTTACTATTATAATTTCTATATTTTTCCTTTCTTGTGTGTTTATTGTAACGAATAAATGCCTGATTTTCTCTGTCTGTTCCTATTTTTTGTTGTATTTTTATTTTTCCCTAATTTTCAAAATCTTCGGCGGGAATTTTTATCTAGTGTTATCTACATTAGACAAAAATTAAACCTGTACCTCGCAGCAACTTTATATTCTTTGATGTTTCAATCTCCATTACTAGTGTAGTCATAGCAAATGTTATGGTCATAGTTTTATTTCCTTTTGCCCATTCTCTTTACAGATTCCACTTCGAATTTCCGGATATTATTTTTAAAATGTCCATTATAAGACTTTCTCCTGTAATTGAAAATACGAATGTTTTCCTTCTTCTACGCCAAAAAAGAAAATATTAATTTTTTTTACTGAATTTTTCTCTAATTCATCTAACTTCTTTTCCTGTTTTTCTATTCGTGAGTGTAATGTGGGCAACAAGCTATAATTTGTTCGATGTGTTCGTTGACGTTATTTTTATCGATGTGTTCGTTGACGTTATTTATATTTTCCTCGAGTTTTGTAAAAGAACTTTTTATTGCGCTGAATTTTTGTTGTATGTCTTTTTAATTTCAACTATAAATTTTTCTATTGGTTCCATAATTGTGTTGGTACAGTGGTGTCCTCTGGTCGTCTCAACTTTCTTTCTCAACATAGCTATTTTGTTTTCGTAATAATAATATTTTACAACTTTAGATGGCGTTTTTATTAACAATAGGTAATGAAATTAATAATATTCAGAGTAACCTTGTACGTAATGAACATTGGATCGTACATTACTCACCACTGTCAGAAATATATTTGATCTTCAAACTTTATCGTATAATGTCTTTACGTACTTTTTTTAAATTTTTAATTTGTTTAGTTCTTTGTTTATATATAATATCGGATATGACCGGTATATAATATCGGTATATTGACAAAAAAATGTTTTAGTAATATTCAGTTTGGGTGGCGTGTAGTATTAGTTTATTTTGAGAGAAAATAAATAGAAAGTTATGCTGTTATTAGAACAAAATATGATAAAAATATCTATTTTCGTTAATCCCGTAGTTAAACAACTGTCCTCCAACTATCATTTACAGGCTGATGATCTTCAAATATACTCTCACTGTAATGTCGATAAACGACTTCATGTATTGATATATTAAATGTAGACTTACACATGATCAGTAAGTGGACTGGTAGGCGGGGTCTTTTGATTAACCCAATTAAATTACAGGCTGTTATCATCGCTAGTCAGAAACTGTTGTCAAAAATATCTATATTTGACTTCCCACAGCTATTGATCAACGATTATGTAATTTCCTTTACTTCAACTGTAAAAGATCTTGGCCTACTAATTGACCAATATCTCACATGGCATTGTCAAGTAAATGATGTTAGTCCTAAGATTTTCTTCAAAATACACTTTCTGAAACGGCTTCAAAATTTTCTTCCGCTGCGAACTAAAATACAAATTTGTCAAACTTTACTTCTACCTATTATTAATTACTAGCGTGACCCGTGCGAAGTCTTCGCATTATTTATTCCATTATGAAGCTCAGATGACAGATCAAACAAATATTTTACTAAAATTTACATATAGAGGCGCAAGTATCAAAAGCATTGAGCTAAAGCGCCACTTTATTTATACGTGAGTGGATTTGAAATTAAACAAAAATGTTACCGACCGTCAATCATATTGACGTTGAGCCGTTAGATGGCAGCATTGCTGTTTTGTGTATATAATTTTAATAATTAATTAATTTGCAAAAACAATAGCAATAATAATTTTTTTAGTTGTGGATGCCGGTAGAGCAAGCAATTATCTATAAAATGGTATATAATTTATGTGGATTAGTTGTGAGGTTTTTTCTAAAAAGTAAGAGTAACATCTTAACCTTAGCGTATTAATATATATGATAGGAATGTGTTCTGTATGCTAAATAAACATTTACTCAATAAATTAGAACGACATCAAAACTTCTGTATTTGATACGTTTTCGGTCTTAAAAAAATCGACCATATATCCGAATATCGCTCACGTCTTAAATGGTTAAAGATTCGTAATCGACTCAACCTTCATCTTCTATATTTTTTCTATAATATCCTCAATAATCCCGTTATACCTACATACCTTAAATCTAGATTGCTATAACTACCAACCCACAACCTCGGACTACGATCCAAAAATAAGTACACCCTCCTAATCCCTCCACAAAGAACGCAATTTTATGGCGAATCCTTCACCGTACATTCTGCTCGATAGTTGAATGAACTGACTACAAATATACAAAGTGCGCCCTCCTTGTCTGTGTTTAAATGTCGTCTCATAATACATTATCTATCATTATTTGGAAGATCCTAATCCCTTCCATTATAACCCATCCTTGTTCCTCCCTACTCCTAAAGTGTCGTTTTTGCACTGGTTTTTAATTAATATTATTTAATTACCACATATTATTACACATATTATTTTTGAAGTGGAATTAATTAATGTTTAAAATCATTTACAATCTGCCACAACATTAAATGTTCTCATCCAATTCATTGTGGTTAGCTGTAAAAGATTGCTCTTGTAGCAATATGTTTGGGACTGTATACTTAGTTTCCTAAGCTTGCAGAAATAAATAAATAAATATATATTAAAAATATATTAAAAATAATAATAAACATATATTTAAAATATATATAACAAAATGTAATGGCGTTAAATTTTAAATAATTCAAACAAATGAAATACGTTTTAATCATTTTAATCCTGAAGCAATCACAGCATGATTTTAATTACACTTATAATCTAAAACTGTAGTGCCTCTTGTCTACTTGTTTTTTGAAAAACGCGATATTTTAAATTCTATTTTTTATTCTAGTATAACCTGTTTTCATCAGAATGAAAAAAGAAATCGAATTCTGGCAGTCTTTATCATTATTCTTTCCAAAATATATCATCTGTGGACACTCGGTTTCATTTTTACGGTCACTTAATTAAATATGTCATTTCAACTTAAGTCTTTAAATTAATTTACATTGTCACAAATTATTATAAAGATAAATTCATGAATAGCGTTGACGAACTCGACCAAATATTTTTCCAACCTTTGCCTTATCAATTTTCTTCCCCAGATAAAATTTTGTGTGAAATTTAGAAGTAAGCTTTTGGCTGAATTCAACGACCACACACGGCCGTTTATATATGTCATATAGATGTAACAAATTAATAGACTAATACGACAACTTGCGCCACTGTATAATTTGTATTATTTCATTTGGCAACGCCAATATAACAAAATGTAATAAAGTTATTTGATGGCAAAACCGCACTGTATTTTATCAGCTTATGTGTCCAGTCCCGCTTTCAGTTATTAGTTCAGATAAAAACAGTGTAAAACATAATTAAAAGGTCTTGAGAATTATGACGATTTGTATTTTGTGGCGGAAAATGTGCTCGTGTTAAAAGGAAAGGTGGACGCCATTAAGCAACCATTACCGGCCACAGCTACTGCGGTTCAGAAAGCAAAAGATTTGAAAGCTAAAGTATCACTAGTTTTGACAGTCGATGTTTTGCTTTATATGCGTATTAAACAAATAGTTACGACGTACGATTTGTACAAACATGTTTGATGTTTCCGATTATTCTGGAAAAATAAATTGCTACCAAACCTTATAAGTATACGTCTTGAAATCTGCGAATCTATGATCATCTATATAAGCTAGTTTTGAGATAAATGATCAGTGGATCGGGTCACTTATGTTAACAGGACTTCCAGAAAAGTTTGGACCAGTGATAATGGCCATTGAGCATTCGGGCGAAAACGCCAGTGCAGGCGCTATATAAACTAAGTTGTTAGATATGAGTACAGATTTTGAAATTAAGTCTGAAAGTACCTTTGTCACTAAAAAAATTTCGCAAGCGTGGTAGCACTGGCTGTGACAAAGCGCATCCGCAACATGACGGCATGAACGGAAATGGAACGCATTAGTCATCTGTCAATGTCCGTGGAAGTAACATAACACGAAAGACAACAATTCTTTGTTACAGATGTAAGCAGATTGGACATTTCGAAAATCCGTGTCCGTGTACAGAAAAGGCAAAAACAAATGAATTTAGTGAAGTTTTTCTTACTAAAAGTTCAGTCAAACTGACTGGCGTATAGATTCGAGCGCTAGCACTTATTTAGTTTGGAATAATAACATATTGTCCAATATTTCTAATCAACTTAAAACTAAGGAAATTATTGGGGCTAATCAAACTACTGTTCAAGTTTTATGCACAGGTAACCTACAGATTACGGCACGCGTGGGTGATAAATAGTTTGTTATAAAATTTAACAATATTTTGTGTGTGCCTAACATCACTGCGAATATAAAATATATTTGGCGTTAATTTTGTAGAAATTCATTACTCACAATTAAATGAAACTATATGATGTAGTATTATTTCTACTTTCTTTAAGTTCTTTACCACGACCTAGGTTTCGTTGTATTACATCTTCAGGTGGACTATTAGCAAAGATCAGTATCTTCAGGTGGGCTATTAGCAAAGATCAGTATCTTTGCTAATAGCCCACCTTAAAATGTTATAATACAACGAAACCTAGGTCGTGGTAAAGAACTTAAAGAAAGCAGAAATTTTACTACATCACGTAGTTTCATTTAATTGTGGATCACTGCGAAGTTACAGTGAGTAGAATTATTGCAAAGTGTAATAAAGTGATATTTAATCAACATGGATGCTCAATTTATAACTCACAGAATGAATGTATCGGAGAGGCAAACTCGGAAAATGGCGTATACAGTTTAAATATTGTGTCAGTCTGAGAAACTCTTAGCAGCAACAGTTAAAACTTCATGTACGATTTGGCATAGGCGGCTATTACATTTAAATGCAAAAGACCTTGAATACATTGAAAAATGAAGCAGTTAATGGATTTAGCTTTGATGAAAAATGTGATATCAAAAGTTGTAAAGGAAAGCAAACCAGACTTCCGTTTTCTCAGAGTGTAAGCAGAAGTCGGGAGGTCATAGAACTGGTCCACACAGATTTATGAGGGCCAATGGAAAATCAATTACACGGTAAAGCTAGATAATACCTATTATTTGTGGATTACTACAGCAGGATGTCCTTTGTATATTTTCTGCAGTCCAAAAACGAAACTTTTAAGTATTTCAAACAATATAATATAACTTATCGAGAATCAGCAGTCTAAGAATATAAAGACATTACGATCAGACAATGGTGGAGAGTTTTTTCGGCAGAAATGGTAAATTACTTGAAGCAATGCGGTATAGTGCATCAGAAAATAAAGGTGTGAGAGGAACAATAGGTCATTATTTGAGAAAACTAGTTGTCTACTGTTTGATACTAAATTTGAGAAACCTCTTTGGGCGGAGACAGTGTATACAGCGGTATATTTATAAAGCCAGTTACCAGCAGCAGGTATAGATTAGAATACTACTCCCTATGAAATATGGACAGGCAGAAGGTTAAATTTGAATTACTTCCAAATTTTTGGCAGCCCAATAATGGTTCATATCCAGAAAGATAAGCGCAGAAAACAGAATAAAAAAGCAAAGTAAATATGCTTACTTGGATATTCCGAGAATATCAAGGGCTATTGCTTGTATGATCCTGCATCACGTGAAATTATTGTAATCAGAGATGTTAAATTGTCATCTATATCGTGGATGAAATAGATGATATAGAGTTTAACAACGACGATTATGGTAGAAGAGAAGCAGCGACTTGAAGGAAGGAAAGCAGAAAGATGAAATATGTTCTTGATGAGTCATAAAGTAACACAGATGATAGTTTTTTTCAATTCTTTATTGCCAGAAAACAAGACTCAAGTTTAGGCAGTGTGAGATCAATCTACCTGAGAAGCATACTAAACGTAAACCGGACTATTGTGGTATTGTGAACATATGTGCAGAAGTGTGAGGTGAGCAGATTACTCTTTGTGATAAAATAACTGGATCTGGGCGATGAGAGAAGAATTAAAATATTTTCGTTAAAATAACACGTAAGAGCTAGTGGATAGACAAAAAGACAAGTGATGTGCATTAGAGAGCAAGGCTTTCCGCTAAGAGCTTCACCCAAAAGAAGGAAATAGACTTTAATGAAACATTTTCACCAGTTTTAATATGTTCAACATTGAGACTGTTGATAGCTTTAAGTGTTGAACTAAGCCTAAATACTAATTGCCTTGATATTCCTACTGCATTGGTAAATGGTTTTATTGATGAAAGAGTGTATATGGAAATTCCAAAATATTCCGAATTTGATAATTGTAATAACAAAGTTTTAAAGCTAAAAAGAGCAATTTATGGACTCAAGCAGTCAGCTATTGCTTGGTGTACTAGAGTAAAGAAATGTTTGTTAATGTTAAACTTAGAAAAATCAAACTATGAACCTTGTCTTTTTGTCAAACGTGATAATAATGCAAAAGTTCATAAAGCTTTATTTATATATGGTTTCTTTGTTTTTTATAACTGTCAGAGTACACATGAAGAATTTAAACATGAGCTAGTAGCAAAATTCGAATAAAGGACTTAGATTAGATCAAACAGTGTCTGGGTATGTGTGTGAATATTTATAAAATTGTATTACTGTGTATCAAATGCAATTTGGAGATACTATATTAAAGAAATGTTATATGTCAGACGGTTTATATTCAGTATTGACGTATTTATCAGTACTTACTTATTCTAGATCTTCATCAATAAGTTAAATGAAGAAAAAGACAATATATAAAAATCGGCTATTTACGTATAGAATTTTCCATCGAGGGTTGTATTGCCTGCTTATACATTTGATATTTATGAAAGTATGTTTCCATTTATTTCTCTAGTTTTACTGCAAATTTTAGATGAACTTCTAACAACGCTGCTTTTTTCATCATTTTTATGTTTGGTGCATATTTTTTGGGCTTTTTCACCAATATTTTGTATACTCCCTTCAAAAAGTTCCGAAAAAAATTGTTCTAGTCTCTACATAGTTTGTGGTTTTAATTAATATCCCACAAGGTACAATAAATTAAAAACTTGTGTTAAGTACAAAAAGAACTCGCACCACGACGATTCATTACATATTTAGGTACATATAAACATTTAAAACAAATATTAATTTTTTACAAAGAAAATATATTCTTTACTGTATCTTTTAGAGGCGTAAAACCTGGTGCAAGTTTTAAAAAAATATAATATCTCGGATAATTCCTAAAATTTATCTGCAATCTTCTGGTCAAATTCTACTAACCCTGTTTTTCCGTGATTTTTAGTTCACTAATTTTGTAAATAAGGGAAGGGAGGTATACATTCTCGCAACACTTTTTAAAATACCTTCTCAAATTGGTAATTTAAAATTAAATAACAATCATTTTAATAAGTGCACACTGTGGATTAATTAAGTGAATTACTATGCCTAATTTCAGTTTTCTGCGTCGTATAGTTTCTGAGATATTCGGTTGTGACGTGATAACTGACAGAGAGACACGAGAATTTCCTTATAAGAATTTCAGTCTTTCATACTGAACTCAATAAATGTTTTTATTACTCTATTTTCTCCTCCTAAAATTTTTACATGACTATATTTGTGTTGATTATTGAGATAGGTACGGAAAAGTATGCATTTTATGCAATGCCAAATATTTAATTTCTATCGAAAGGGGCTTTCAGAAAAAAGTGTTTTGGCCATTTTTAGTTTTATCTTTAGCACTTTGAGATTTTTATAAGTCGTTCTTTTAGTTGTTTGTATACAATATATGAATTTTAAGGAATAACTTCTTTATTTGCCCCCTAAAAATTATACATGAATATTTATGAGGATTTACTACAGATATACATGCTAGTTAATATGTTTTATCACTGTCAAACAACAATATACAGTGTCATTAGTGGTTTCGGAGACAAATGGCTGTGATATAGATAGAAAATTGAACCAGTGAGTGATTTTACGAGAATTCCATTTTTTGGCTGTGGAGGTACAGAATGCTGAAATTTATCAACAAATAATTGAAGCATGATAAAGTCAAAGCTTTAGTATAGTTAGACGCAATTGTATTCCAATGTTAGTAAAATTCACTGAAACTCGCCTTGGCAATCGCAAATAACATATTCTCTTTTTCCTATTATCTTCGCTTAAGTTTTGTTACGTTTCTTAATTCGATCTACAAGTTATTTTTATACAAATGCAGAAGTTTTACAATTTGATATTCCGTATAAAAGATTCAATTTCTATGTGAAGGATAACTATGTTAAATTATGCAGAAAAATTCATTCTTTATTTTTATATTTATTTGTTCATATACATATATGAAAAATTACGTTTTTTAAGAATTCAATAGTCAGCACCATGTGATCTTTATTCAAAACTCATTATATTTAAAAATTGTGAAGTAATACTAGTGGATTTTGTGTATTCAAATACTTTATTGTTACTTGCTCTCAGCGTATGATGCAGTGATTATCGTAACAGTAAGAAGTCTGGTTATAATAAAGAAAATTACAAATATTTTAACTATCGTCGTTGAATTTAACACTGGCGTTATCGTTTCAAAGTTATTTTAAATTATATTATGAAGTATGAAACAAACTGAAGAACATAGAGGTTCAGAAAACTTCACAAAGGTTTATTTGAAAATTAATACGTGGCATAGAGCATATAAGGTAAAGTTAGATTTCCTTAGTTTTTTATCATTTTCGTTAACTCGTTTATATCTTTATACTGGGGGATATTTTCATATTGATCTTCGACATAATTTCCATCTATAAATTGGTATTAGTTAAAAAAAAAATTATTGATTTTTCTATCAGATATTTCCTTAATACTTTCATTGTACTAAAATATACGGAAAAAATATTTCAGATATATCGAAAAAAATTAAAAAGACATTTTTAATTTTTTGCGATATATCTCGGGTCGCAAAGCCATACAGATGGTTTATTGAATGAAGAAAGCATATCTAGAGGAAGCGGATAATTGATATACAGCAACACACTTTATCTGCCGAAGGAAATCAAGAAATTTTGTAGGAATGCTCGCTCAGTGGTGACAGCGGTATTCGTTAAAATCTTCGCTATAATTAGTTATGGTAATAACAAGTTAAATAACTTGTAACTGTCCAATTTACAATACATAACATTATCATAATGAGCGAAATCAAATACTTACGGATCAATCATTAATCTTGAATGAAATTTTGTGAAAATAAAACAACAAGGAACACTTTAAAATGAAAAGTGTGTAAAACTTCCAGTGGTCTGAGAATAAATTAGATGTTACGAACAAAGAGATAGGGAAAATTGAAATGAAAATATTTAATAAAAATATATTGTAATAACTTAAAAATTAAAAAATTTCGTCGTAAAGGTAACGAAATTAATTTCATAAAATGATTTAATATTTAGCCTTATTAAATTGTTAAATATAAGTTAATATTATTCCACCGAAATATTAACTTTTGTTTTATTTATTTTCTCAGAAGGAAATATAAACTAGTTATTATATTCTAGTTATTATAAATAAATAAAATATACTTCTTTGTTTCTTTACATTTTTATTTGGTCATAAATAGAGCAATGACATTTTTTTAACACATTTAAGAAAATATTATCTTTACTATTTCACTAAGAAACAATTTTTCAGGTAAAAATTTGCATGAAGATGTTTGAATACTTTATTTTTGTAAGTGCGTTGTATGTATGATAGACACGATTTTTTCTTTATATTTGCATGTTAAATTTACCTGCATAAATCTGGAAACTACACACATTTTAAATTAAAGAGAAACTCAATTAGTATAAAGTATACACAAATTAATATTCCAATTAAGGTGAAGTTTAAATCTCCAATAAAACTGCGGAAATAGTGAGGCTGTGACCAAAGGACTTGTATTGGCAGACCCAATGTGCTGAAAACCAAGACTGATGGCTAAATGAATACAAAGGAATAAAAATCGAGACATGAAAAAAATAAATACTCAGTCGCTATTGCAACCATCGAAAATTTTCGGAACTTTTGTATTTATATTGTTGAGTTCAATATTGATTTAATAGCAATGTCAAGAAATAGGAATATTTGGAGTTCTGCATAAATTTACAAGTCACGATATTCTTCGAAACAAGTCACATGACAACAATAGGATGGACGCTCACGATAAAATTAAAGGTCGGACGTGAAATAAGACTATTACGGATAAATAAATAATTGAAAATAACGGTCACTGTAAGAATGGCTGTGTTAAAAACAATAAATAATTTACAAATCAACCCAAGCTACATTATTTCAATTTAGATTAACGCAAAATATGTGCAGTAAAAATTTATTAACAAAAATAGATGATGAAGTACTCACGTAATAAGATATAATATCTAAAATATTATATAAAGCTATTTATAACTATACATTTGACGACAGTTTTAACATGAGAAATTAGATTATATTTAAAAACAAATAATATAATGGTCAATTGTTTTTGTTGTTTTATTGTTAATTCGTATTTTTTTTTGTTATCACAGATGACTTTAGTATTTGTTAATAATATTTTTGATCAAAATATTTTCAAATCCTCTCTCAACATACACCTTAATATATATTAATTTAAGATATGATTTTAGTTACTTTGATTACTGTAAATTTTGATAATATTGGTATAGATGAAATATAAAGCGCATTTGAACTGCTTTAATGAAGGAAATTTCGAAAAAAGGAAACAGCAATATTCTACGTCCCTTGCAAGAAATTTTAAACCAAAAATGCATCTACAAAAGAAATATTTCAGTGTTGCGTAAACAATTGTCAAAACCGAGCACTACTTGAATCATTTCGGTATCCGTCGGTTCGTCCGTGTAAACGAATTTCTCGGAAACTATTCGATATAAAAATTTTAAATTTAGCGTACAAACAGATGCTAGCCCAATTATAAACGTAAAGTACGAAGAGGTGATTTTAGGGGTAATATCTCAGCAGGTAAATTGAAAAATAAAAAAACTCTTTTAATATTATTGTGAAGGGTATCAAATGAATGCTTACTCGAGTACAAATTCAACCGCATGTATGGTACATTTTTTATGAATTTTTTTAAACATTTTTGGAAAGGAAACCTTAAAAATTACGATTCTCTACCTTTTCCTTGTTCATGAAAAATCATGAACATGGGGAATTAATTATAAACTAAAGAATTTCAGCGCGATTTATATTTTTCAAAAAATTTAACTGTTTGCTTCCTTATAACTGATGAACATTTTATTTTAGAGAAAGCATATTTCTTACGATTTAAGAGAACCTTCACACATTTTCCAACATTTTTAATTTGGCTTAATCGAAACGCTGGATCCAGCACTGCGCTCAACGCTGCTTGCTCCTACAATATCAGAGTGTGTTACTAATCATGTTTAAGCGGGGGCCGGTGGCATGGAACACTAATTGTGCAAGTATAGCTAGCAATTACTCGATTTTTTCAACTGAATTCCGTAATGGGTATTAATGTGATAAGGAAATATCATTAAATATAACTTAATTTCTGTCCACCAGCTTCTTTTGGTTTCTTTTAGTATATCAAAATTTAAATAAAAATATAAAATTTTTTTCAATCTGCCTTGAAAATGATTTGATGGAATTCTTTAATCATGTCCAAACATGATATTTTTCTTACTTGGTGTACTAAGTACAAATTTAAATTCGTTCAGATTTAATTTAATAAATGTGCAAAATAAATATTTATATCAGGGAAACTTAGCCTAGATGGTTATAATTGATTATTCTAAACCGATGCTATTTAAATATTCAGTGCTGATCTCCCGATGAAATAAAAGCTTACTCGAAACAGTCCATTCCAAATAACTGAATTTGTCGGCTACTCTAAATATTCGCTATCCACAATTATTCTCGATATTCTGTTACATCCATGCACTGACAAGTTATTTAAATCATTTTGTTTGACATGGAAAAAGGTACGTATGCACAAAGTTCTTAAAAACTGAAAATGGGAGCTCAATGGTGTTTTTGGCTAATTAAGCCGGTACTTAAAATATTTTTATCGGAATTATTGTAGTGCCTTATAGCTGATGGGAAATATTTCCCTCCTTAAGTCGAAAACAAAATTGTGAATATTTTTAGACAGCCAGCTGTTTATTGCCGATACTACTTTATACTTGATATATTTATTGCCGATAGTATAGGCATAAAGCACTGCAAAAATTCCGATAAAAATATTTTAAGTACATAAAAGTATATCGTCCTGGCGAAATCCTCCCAGTGTGTTGAACGACACAGGTGAGAATATCACATTTTGAAAACACTGAAATTATCTAATTATTTTAAATAAAGTTGGATCTAAGATAAATCTCCCTTCCTCCAGTGGAAATACTTATAACGTAAATTCAATAAGCATTTTCACCCTGTTTAATATGTTAATAGCTGGTAAAGTCGATAAACAGAAGAAAAAACAGGGGAGTACTTCAAATTTGATGTACCATCACGAATCCTAAAAATTTATTGGTACTACATACAACCTAACTGTGAAATTGATGCCTCCTGTAGGAAATAACTATAAATTTCTTTTGCAGGAATTAACTGGAATAGTGTCGATATTTATTTCTATCCCTAAGTAAATATAATTCACTTCAGCGCACGCATGAATAGTCTTGCAGAGGTCAATACTCATAAACGTAGGAGCGAAAATTACACTGAAGGAATGTTTTAATATCACTGCGGGTTTTGCTACGTGAGTTGAATTAGTAATATGTAGCAACTTAGCATTTGCAACCGATAAAAGTTTTAAGATGCTCCCCATATTTATGATTAATATATTTTGACCCCCAAAAGTCTTGTTTTCTCTCTCTGTGAATAGAGTTTTAATTGCATCACGTTCGTCCTCTATTGGAGCCTTTATATCACAAATAGTAATCTCGCCAACTTCAATCTATAAAAATTTACTGTTTACTTAATTTCTCGTTTTTAATAGAGTACCTTAATTCTTTCTAAAAATTGGAGAAACTTAAATGTAATGCAAAAAAATATATAATAAAATTTGTCAATATGGCAAGTTTTCCTCGAAATTAAAATAAATTAAATTCCAGAAAATTATGGAATATTTACGAGTAAAATTACTCCTGAACGAATTAGATTAGCAAAAGTTCGCTACCATATCTCACGCTCAGAAAAGACTGAATTGAAAATACGTTGCTAAGGTTTCGGCTTGTTGTATGGACAATGTTTAGTTGGTTTACCCGCATTCGCATTAAAAAACATCGGAAAGAAAGCCGTTTTGTAACAGTGCCTTATGTTGTCTCTCGTTCATTAGTAGAAAACCTGACATTTATATTTTATAAGCTAGTTTATAAGCTATATTCAAATAATTCTACTTTTAGTAAGCGTGCTCTATATATAATCCCTTTTTTAATTAAATAGTGTTAACTCTTATCTAAATATTTTTTGGGCCAATTTTTTTTTCATTTACTTATCTATTTATATAAAAGTGAAAAGTCGTCGAGAAGCAGAACTATTCATGATTTTTAAATGAATGATAATAATTGGTACATACTATTTTAAATGATAAACTCACTATATGTATCTATGTTACTTTATATTTATTTTTAAATTACTTCAGAATTTTGATCACGTCGTTTAAATATGTAATGTACGTTAATGAAAGCGATTTAGGGACCAAGAATAATGTTATAATATATTTCATATTTATCCATAAAAGTCGTATTTATCCATTTTTCCCTGACACGTTGCGACTCCGATCGACTCGGATCGTCCGATCAGGTCGATTCTCTTACTTCATACTTTCATGGTAATCTGAACTTAGTCTTAAACTATGCGGCTAAGTGAGTAAAGCATGTTAGCGTCTATTGTTTTAATATCGCTTAAGCTGTATGCCAGACGATATAGCGGCTTTTAAGAACCCCTGTCATCTTAGTTACTGTTTCTTAAACGGTAATATTACTTGTTAGCAATGGACGTTGTTTTCGGTATTTTAACAAAATCTTAACGCAAAACCTATTCGCGTACCTACAACTTACCATGGACTAATTTTTTTCGAAATCAACACATAATGACGCAAAACGTTTTTCTTCTTCTCGTCTTTAATTTTGTGAACTTTAATTTGTCTTTGATTTTAATTTGTCTCGCATTTAATTTTGTATCGACATTTTATATGTGAATATAATTGATTATTTCCTCAATATTAAGAATTACTGATTAAATTCTTAAAAATTTTACCGAAGTCTTTAATAAAATAATAAAAATAAACAAGTCGCTTTCAATGTCATAGATAAGAATATCGTTTCTTTCATATCACTTGGTTATATAAACTTGGTAAACATATCCTAAAAATAACTTATTAATTTGATATTTTAATATTATATGTTTCTAAATAAAATAATAAATTAATACATGAAACTTTACAAACAAAAGTAATTTTTGGTAATTCCTTTTTGTAAGATTATTTAGGAATTTATTTAAATTTGAAAATATGTTAATAGATGAATCATAACTTCATTTCCATTTTTCATTTGTCACATTCGGCCTAACCTAAATTCACTTGGTGTTAAGGATTTTTCTTAATATTTTTGGTGCTTCTAGTGTCGTTAATAACAATAAGAGTATTTGTTTCCACGCATTCAAATCTGACACCTAAGTAATTCCAATCTATCAACCGCAATCTTAATTTCTGCCGTTACGTTTAATGACATGGTGTTCAATTAAATGGTATCTTCCTAATTTGACTACTTGCTATTTATATAACATTAATAATCAAGGATATTTCTTATAAAATATGGGTGAACATCAGTAATATTCTTCATTTTAGTTTTCAGTTTTTTCCCCAAGTCAGTCTTGCTGCACTTTAATACCCTTTTTTGCTCCATGTCTGATACATTTAATTCTCTCAACGGTCAAGTACATCTAAAACATGATATATGTTGGGTCGAAAAAGAAATGCCAAAACGCACTGTAATATGCCTTATTTACTCATCTTTTTTATCTAAAATATATCCTTTTTATTACAATCTTCACAAGTTAACAGTTCCTATCTTAAATTTAGTTTACATGCATTATTTTTTTACCATCTGTAAATAAATTACTTTAAATTAATATAAAATAAAAACTGAAGTTAAAAAAAACTTGCACAGAGTTTTGAAAAAGTTATTAAAATATCAAAAACTAATATCAGTTTCAAGTGTGAATTACAAAATGCTAGATTGCAAAATTTTCTATAAGTTTTCAAATTGTTGATGCAAGCTAAGCCAAATTATTTGAATTAAAATTTCCAATCAAATTTTAGTTCTGGAATTTTTTTTAGATTTTTTTATAACCGATGTTGAAAAATTAGAGAGTTCACGAGATTTAGTTATGGCCCTTTTGATGTTTAAGATTTTGCAAGCGGGGTTTAATAATAAAAATTGTTAAATTAAAATTTTATTTCATTTTAAATTCTATATCATATTACATAATATTTGACTAAATGGAATGCGTCCAAAAGTATCGTCCACTTATAATACATAGGGAGTAAGATTACTAGATTTTATTATATAAATGGCGGATGACTAAAAATTAAAATAAATACAAGATTTCAAAATGTTGTTCTGGGGAAAAACAGAAATTTAATTATTAATTATACAATAAAACCTTAAACAGTAATTTCTTCCTCTACAAGAAGTAGTTGCGGAGAATTGAAACATTCATGCCTCCTTCGTTTGATCATCTTTGACAAATGAACGCTTCTGACTTGTTTTGCGCGTAAACACCTTGTTCAATTCGAATTTCAGAAATACCCTGTTTTCTCGGCGAGACTTAAAATATAGTGAAAAATGCACAAGGTTCAAGAAAATACGGAACATCTGACGACGCTAATGGGACAGTATATTAAAAAATTATTTATTCTTCATAATGATTAATATCTTAATATGAAGAATCTATTCGTGAAAAAATTATATTCAAAAGAGCTCCGGTCCCGATGAAAACAAAACCTAACTCGGATTATTAACTATAAAAAATTTTAAAATAATAAATAGATACAAAGTCGACATCGGTAGCTCTCATATTTATATTTCTCAATATATTTCTTCACAAGCAGGTGTTGTTACTCTGAATGTGATGATAAGATACTGTGTATATGCGTATACATTTAGTCATTGTCGCATTCTTATGGATAAGCAACAGTCGCTAGGGTATTTTGCATCGAAAAGGTGAAGAAACCGGTTAAGTATATATCTGATCTATCGGTGTGTAGATAATTGGGCGGACTGTAACTCGTGATAAAATGTAACCCTGTAAAATTTCATAGAGGCTACTACGTCTAATCGTTTATTTTCCTATTTAAATATTTACTAAGTACCATTAGGCGATGCATTTTTTTTTCCAATTTTTTGATGTTAATTAAAAATTTAGATGAGTCAGAAGAATATTGAACCCAAAATGGAATCAATTTCGGGACAGATTTGACAGGACAGATTGACAGTCATACCTCGCCTAGAAGAAGCTGTTTCAAAAATATTTTCGTAAGCCTTTGAAAGAAACATTAACACTCCACTTGAGGTTCTGTAGAACAAAAAAAAATATTCATTTTAAGAAAATTTGATTTTAAAGAAATGTTTATATGAATTTCATATAATTTTTTCAGACCATTTTTAAACACTTGTACTGATATTGACTAACTGAGGACCAATGTGGTTTCTTATTAACATACATTTGATAAAAAAATAATTTGGGTGTATTATCGAGTACCTCCAATATTAAAAATGTGGTAAATTATGTTTGCATGTAGGTTTTATTTACTTAAATATATGTTAACGATTTTTGTGAATGAAACTATTTTAATAAAACATTGGCCGAAATATTTATAAAATGAACTACCCCTTACGTTATGATTACCTGTATATTAAATTACATTTTTTGTTTATTTAAAATCCAAATGAATATTTAAAAATGTACCAAATGAATATTTACGAATTTTCCGTTAACGTTGCCAAATAACATTTTGAATTAAAAAAGACCGTCAAGTGCGAATAGAATCCACTCCTTTAGGTCTTCGTATGGTTATACCACATCACTTCAAAGTATATATTTTACAAATATGTAAAAATCCACCCATAATCGGAAAATTATGAAATTTATTTTAATTCATAGCAATTCCAAAGAGAAATATAAATTATTTTTTCTTTTCCTTGCGCTTTAAGAGCTTTCTTTTTACCAAATTTAAAAACGGGAATATCTATATCCATTTTAATAAATGAATTAGTTACGTGATATTTGAAAGGCTGAATTTTGGTATTACACTGAATTAAGAGCTTATTTTTAATAGATTATGGGGCTTTAGTACTCAATATTGATTTTATATGATACTTAACACCTCTGCCCGTATGTAAGAAACTGTTTTGACAGACTGACAACAAAGTGATTTCATAAGGGTTCATTTTTAGTATTTTGGGGTACGGACTCCTTAAGAGAAAGAAAATGGAAAGCAATGAAAATCATTTTAAGATTTTCTTTTCGAATTGCGAAAAACTTATAGGTAAAAATGCCATGTTTCAATGTCGGAATATTTTTATTATTTATATTGCATGCTTCTCTGTATATTTACGCATCTACTTAAATATCTATTAGAACTCTTCATATGGATTTATTTTTTAAATCTCCATTCAGTGAGGAGACCTAATACGTAAGAATATCATCTCTATTTATTTTCTTTTTAAATATCATATTTGATTAAATAAGAATCATCATCTAAAATATTCAAGATTGGGAAAATTTAAGAAGAATGATAAAACGTGGTTACAAATTTTATAAATTCTAAATTGATGAGGTATACGCTTCACTTTCTGGTACATCAGAACAAAAAAAAATCAATTTCTGTCACTAAACTAAGAAATTGCGTTTACAGTATTTCAAAGATCCACACTTTAAAAGGCTGCATCATTAAAATGTCCGAAATTGATAAAATACCTATTCAGAAGAAACAAATATATTCTGAACAATCCATTTCAATTTTGCAAATTGTTAATATTCAATTTAACTTAAATTTTAGTTAATATTCAATTTAACTTTAAATAATAAGTTAACGTTAAAGTGTTTTTACATTTCCGGACAGGTATCTATAAATGTAATGCTACTATCGGAATTAGGTAGTGTTAATTTTTGGATAGTCCTTTTGTCGTAAATTCTCCGCTAACTTGACCTACATCGCCTACTCTTCTTTTTTTATTTTTCATTTATCAATGTCAGCTCAACATCGAGGTATTTTAATGTTCATGTTTATCTATGATATGTTTCTATATGAGATTTTAATAAAGGTCTTTATGCTTTGACATTCCCAGTAAAGAAATATGTAGCGGTTTCCGACCATCCTTCACGAAGTTAGACGAATATTCCTCCGTACCCAGCTTTATTCTTTATATTGTCCAGGTAGTAAATCTTCTTATATTTCAATAATACTCTACTTACTGCGTCTACGTCTCCTCTTTCTCATGTAGACAGTCTAGACGCCATTGCGGCCTACGATATATTGGGTGACGGTTGCTACGACGTTCTAGTTCCAGTTACGTTCCTCTAGTTAATATATTTTAGAGCCTTAGCTGCGTAGGTGAAAGGGTAAAAGTTTGATAAAAGCAAGTTTTATTCTTACATTTATTTATATGTGTATACGGTTTCTTATATACATGGATACATGGACGGAATATTTAGATACTATGATGTGAGTGTACGGAAAATAATTGGAAAGTTTGTAATCGGGGGCGTATATTACCGTTTACATAATACAGGTAATGGGAAAATCAGTTTTAATGTTTTAAAATAATACTGGTATAACTCTATAATTTTACTGAAGTTGAAAAAACACATTGTTATATTTCTTCAAATACATCGAGGGATATTATTACGCTGATCCTTCATGATAACCTGCGTCTAATAATATAAAGGGAATGCTGTCAAACTGATGAATGAATCTGAATGCTGTCAAACTGATGAATGAATATGAAATGATATTTAGATATGAAAAACGTGTACGAATGACAAATTATTATCAAAAGAAAAATTTCGGATTATCTACCGTATTTCATTGACTGTAGCCAAATAAAATGGAACTGGAAACTGTCAGAAAAGAATACAAAATACATAACCGAGGAATATGTTTCGAAAGATTGTATGGCAGTAAATAAGGAGGACATAAGCACAAGTTGAGTTGGAAATAAAACATGACTTGAAGAAATTGAGAATGATTTATTGAGTCAGTTATTATGGGCCGAATTTATGAAAAGCGATAATTGGAAATCGACATTACAATTAGATAATCAGAAAGATGATATGTGGAGGAAAATGAAAGTATAAATTGGGCAAGTCTAAGATAAAACAAGCGTTTCATCCCTTAATAAGATGAAAACCGAAAATGTGTATCGACTATACAGTACATACATTTTACCACAATATATATGCAATTTTTTAAAGAGAGTAATATGTTTACAATGTTTTTTCTTGCACTGTATTTTAAAAATAAATTATCCAGGATCATTTTAATTAAATAAAAATTTATTTGTAATCCGACTTACAAACTACTATAGCATGAACGTAAACTTAGCATTTGTAGTTTAAATGTAATAGAGATGCAATATTAATTAAAATTCAGGATACCTAGACGTCAATGTTATCAATTTATACTTAGTTACGGAGGTTTGACAAATGCAGTTCCGATTCTCTCTAAAATCGTACTTAAAAAAATTGTGTAATTTGGTATGTATTCATATAAGAGTGGTTTTCAATACATCACAAACTTAGACAATTTTTTTTATGATTCCTACAAAAATTTTTGGATTATATATATTTATGGGGAACATATAATTATTTTCATCTACATATGTATACATATATTCATAATTTTAATTCCCTTCATCATTCTTAACGTAATGTTTGTGTAAAATTTGTGGATGTGTATGAAAAAAATGTGCATGGGAAAAAATCCAAACGTTTCCGCGATAATCGCCTCCACAGCTTGAAATTAAAAGAAACAATTTATTATTAAACAAATCACTTCATCACATTTATTACGTAAAATCACATTATTCCCAGAGAAACGAAACTTGAAAAACTATTAGGAAATGTTAATACGCAAAGCATTGACGTGTTTTTTTCACAATTTCCTTTATGGGTGTGATTCTTTTTATTTCATAATGAAAAAAAAAAAGTAAAAAAATGAGTATTTTCATTTTTATTTTAGTTCCTCTATTAAATCTACATGAAAATAGGTCGATACACTCTGTATAGACGACCATTAAATTATATTGTACATAAATTTATATACGAATCTTGGTTTTTCTTTCATATTACAAAAAAATTTAAAATTCTTTTTTTTCGTTTTTGTAATAGAAGCCTCTGAGATACGAAAGAACGGAGATCATCATCACAATATACCTTACACGTTGACGGTGAGGTACGGACTAAAAACTAATCTTTGAGGTTATTTATAACATTTATTTTTATCTCTTTTTTTAATCGATATCCTTAGTGAATTGTTTTATTTAATTAATGAATTATTATACATAAATATTTTATTTCAAAGTCACAAATCAAAATCGATTTAATAATTAAGAGAACACACACGAGTAAATACATACAAATCAGACAATTACTCCATGTTTTGGTAAATAAAGGAAAAACATTTTTGAAAGAAATATTTATTACACAAATATTTCCCTACTCTAAATTAAGCTTAATTGTTGATTTAGATAAATCAAATTTCAGTTCTAATAAACTTAATTCTATCTCGGAAATACCGTTATTTTATTTTCTTTTATTATTATACTTTAGGAAAATCGGTTAATTTTACACATTTTTTGCGGAACAATGGAAAATACGATATAATTTGAGGAATGATGCTTTTACGCAGTATTATCGATGAGAGAAACCAAAGTTAATATTTTTAAATTTAATATTAAAATAGCAAATAATTCTTTTATATTTTTCCGCGAAAAGTGTTACTGTACTTTAAACTAATATTAGTAATTTATACTACTTTGTATTACTATTGTACTTTTATATCACAGCATTATTTTAATTTTAATTGAATTTTAATTTAACTAGTTTATACACTGCGGCCATGAATTATCGTGGGTTCCTTACCTGCAATACTTAACTCAATTGTAACAAAAGTGTATGTATTATATGTGGGTCTAAAATTTGTATTTAAGTTTCTATTTTATTTATATTGAATATATTTGGCGTTAATTTTGTAGAAATTCATTATTCATAATTAAATTAAACTACGTGGGGTAGTATTATTCCTACTTTATTTTAATTCTTTACCACGACCTATGGAAAATGCAAGGCTGCTAACTTATGGGCCCAAGGGTGTTGTAAATTTCAATTCAGTTAGCAGCCTTCCATTCGATGATTGACAGTATATTAAACATCCCACTAAAAAAAACGAATTTACATACATTACAAAAAATACCAATCCAAGAAATATACCCGGTCGTACCAAATAATAATAAAATTTGCTGTAAATCTATCCCATATATTAATAATGTACCAATTAAACAAGGAAAACCCTTAACTAATGTTGAAAATATTAATAATACCACGCGTGCCTATAGTATTTTAAATAACTTGGGTAAAACCTTTATTAATATCAAAGTAAAAATATATAAATATATAAAGAGTGGTGTCTATAAACTTAAATGCAAACGGCTCTAATAGCGTATGGATAATTCATACAGAAAGAGATTTTACTACCAGATACAAATAACATATTGCCAGCTAGCGAAATAACAAACCAGGCACATCTCACTTTGCAAAACGTCTTATTGAAAATAACCATCACCCTCATACCGACAATGCTTTCTATATATTACAAATAAATACAAAAGCAATAAACTCAACATCCCAGAAAAATTAGAAATAAATAGACATAAAAGAGACACCAACGGTAATATATTGAATAAACAACTCAATACAATATCATCATCCATTCTTAATATCTTCTAGACATAATATAGTTTGACAATATTGATACTGCAGTACACTTCAAATTGTTTTAGCCCGACTACTCGTCTAAGGAGGCACATCACAAAAGAAGACAAAAAATGGGAGATATGTATAATCAGTTGTATATTATTGTTTCAACCATCAGATACCCTTGCTATTGTATAAATATATTACTGAGAATAATCCATTTAATTTTATTACATACACCGGAACATTTACATTGCATAACCTCATGGAATTATATCAATAAACCCGGCTTCCGCTATTGTTTTGTGTAATATTTAAACGCTGTTGGAAGTTTCTAAGAGTTAATTTTTGATAATTGCCCACCTGAAGATAACCTAATAACCTAATACAACAAAACCTACAACTTAATACAACAAAACCTAGATCGTGATAAAGAGTTTAAATAAAGTAGAAATAATACTAAATCACATAGTTTCATTTAATTGTGTTTATTGATATCGTTACGCGGCCCTCATTTTTCAAAATTATATACACATTTCCGACCAATATTACAAGTCACGTCCACCATATCGGATTTCTTAATATTATATATTGGGTTTCTCATTTGGCCAATATTATGTGCATTGTAAAGCCCTATCAAATGATACCTTATTTCTGAAAATTGCGTTAACAATTTAGGAGTTATGGCACAATACACGGCCTGTAATCAATATATGCGTACATGAATACATACGTCCATATTTATATTAAACTAAGTTCGTTATCCTTGCTTTGACTTCAAAGTAGTCGGATGAAAAGATTGCGATGAAACTTTTTTCTGTAAAGATAGTGAAAAGAATGTTAGGAAGTTTAATTACCATGTACTATTTTTGCTCTGCCGAAGCGAGAAACGATCTCAGACATATACAAGGTGCTTACACATATAAGGCCAATCTAAAATTTCAAAATCAAAGATTTTCCATAATTGTCATTTAATTTGGAACACTTGTATCAAATACAAACTTTACTTTATTATTTTAAATGTATTTAAGGAAACTAGTAACTCATAAGGCCCGTCAACTAAATTAAATAAATTTAGAAAACAAAATGACACAAGAGTTTTACGTAAAAATAAAATGTGATAACCGTTTAAAATTATTTAAATTCAGTTGTGTGGGAAACGCAATAAAATTATGAAATAATATTTACTATCTTGAATAGGAATATTATTATTTTTCCCACATTAAACTTTCGCCTTATTGTCATTCATTTACAAATTTGTCAATTCACCAGATTTTAATACAATAAAAATTAAAAATTTTAAACATTTCGAGAATCTAATAAGGTCAACCTTATATTCGGTGAATTTATCAGCCGTAAAACCTTATCAGATGCTACTTTAACTATATAAAATAAATCTTTCTGCTATAATAAAATATATCTTCAATATTAAAAAGATGTAAGTAGCAAGAAAAACTAATACAATAAAGTAAAATTTACCATTGTCAATCAAAATCAAATTACAAAACGTAGTCTCTGCATCACTGACAATATTTTATCACGAATGACATGCAACCGCTTTGCTAGCATTTTTCTGTTTTATTATCCAATGTACACATGTCTTAAGCTGTAAGCGAAACAAATATTTAAACCAACTATACTTGAAACTACCTTTGCGTGGACGTTTAAAAATATTATTAAGCTTCATAATAATACACGTAACATCATCTATTATATTAAATATAAAATAAACTTTTTTTAATTGCGCTTTGCACTGAAATGTCAAATTACCATATCTTATTTTTAGTTGGTGGATTGCACTGAATTCACTACAGTTAAAACTTTATCAAAATTGTCTTAGCTGTGATGCATGAAGAAATAAATAGCCACATGAATAAACAGATAAAAATTCCAAAAATAATATTTTTGTACTTTTATAATTTTACCCATAGTAATTTTTACAAAAACGTTTAATGTACAGACTGGACAATATTACAATTTTATTATGTGTCTAGATGTAAATTCGAGTGAAAATATCACTGCGCGATTTAAAATACCCGTGGTGCCATCTATTGATGTATATGCGTACAATACACATTTTAATTAGAACGCATCTAATAACAAATAATTACTCTTTGCTGTTGTACTACTAATGCAGTGCAAATTAATTTTTAAAACATTACATTTTCAACGCTTCTGATGAAGTAAAAACTAAATTTTACTTTAAATTGTCTGCTGTATCTTCTTTTTCTGAAAACTGTGTCCAAATTTGGTCAGTAGTTTTTACATGATATATTGGAACAAATATATAAATAAACAGACAGACAAAAATTCTAAAAATGATCCTAATTCGTTCTTGTCTTTATCCGTCATCTACATATTTTTTTTTTGTACAGACACAGAAAGTTCACAATTTTTCTACAAATGTAGATACATTTTTCATCTCCTGCATATTACTAATGACGACAGACCTTAATTAACGTATGTGCCTTATATAAAACAGAGGCAAACGAACAAATATTAAAGAGTTTATAAACTAATTTCGGAAAGGTACGTCACTTACTGAATAGCGCTCAATTTGTTACCATTTTCATATTCTTAGTTTCTGTGTATTATTTCCGTTTTATTTAATGAAAGTTGTTTGAAATACTTTCTACGGTCTTTTTGAAGTTCAATTTTAGCAAAATAACTAACTTTATACTGTTTTACCAGTTTATGAATCTAACTATTTTTTTTTCTCTGTAATATACTATTTATATATAAAACAAGGCTCGGTTGACGAAAAAATACAATAATTTTTGTCCCTCACTATAAATAAATTTTGTTACTTCCAAAATTCTGATCCTTTTTCTACGTATGGTTTCACATTGGTTCTGTTGCGGAAGTAATTATTTCGCAAACAATTTACCGTATTCTCAAAAAAACCTACTAGCAGAAATTGCAATACTAGCCTACAATATTGCAATTTCTTTCCTGCTTATTTAGGTACTTATACACATTTAGAGGACTTAGTATATCTGTAAAATTATTTGATACTATATATTTTTAATAACGTAAATATTTTGCCCAAAATATCTTTCATATGAATATATAATAAGCATTTAAAAAATTATGGGCTCTAGAATTATTGCTATAATTTTCATGTAATATTCTAATTTGATTTGGTTTTTCCGTGATTTTTGATTCAGTAGTGTTGGAAATGTTTTGCATATATTTTAGGATGTCTTTTTAAATATGTAATTTAAAATGTAAAAAAAAAATATATGTATTCCCCATGACAAGCCTTTCTAATGAGAGACTATATTATTTATAAAATTAAAAATAAAAAAATATATGACTATTTACCCTCTCTTTAATTCACATGAATATTTTAAAAAAGTTCGGTTAACGAGATGTACTATTATACAACATTTCAAGTTAATTTCTAAGAATGACATAATCATGTAGCATAGTTTCTGAGAAAGTCGGTTATGACAGACGGACTGGAAGACAAAAACCTGAAAAATCTCGTAAGTATAAGTTTTTCAGCTTGAGGAAAGAAACCAGAAATGAATAAATATCGATAATATTCACACATATTGTAACATACTGAATGAAAAAGACGTATCTTTTATAGTTATGTAGACGTGTAGTTATTTTATTTTTCTACTTCTTACCTATACTTTCATGAGAAGTGTAGGTTTCCATTATTTACGCCTTGAGAGAGATGTTTTACTTTTTCAATTTTTTTTCAATTATTCAGTAGAAAGATTTCATTTCGTTAAAAATATTCCCGCCTTTCAAACTTAAGAACATCCATTTAATGACCTTTATACACAGGCCGATTTTTTAACAGGCTCTTTTATAAATTTTTATTTCTAGCCCATTTATAAAACGACAACATTTCACAAATTTCCTCATAAATGTGCAACTTAATTACAAATGCGTTCCATTCATTTTGGTATGTGCCCCGATCTTGTGTTTTAATGTATTTAGGGGTGACCAGATGGAAATTAAGTTCAACAATCAATTTAGGTCCTTTGTAAAAAAAGCGCTGCACCAAACTAAATTAATCGAAGAACAAAAACATAATTATATCAGTTCTATATGTGTACTGTGATGACTTAGGTATAGCCTTGGCTGTATGCCGCTGTAATATTAGATAAATATATAAATAGCACAGCATAGCGATATATATAACGTCGTATTTCGCACGTTAATAAATACATAGGCAGGAACAACCGATGTGTTTATTCAGTTTTTTGAGTAGAAACTACACTTCGAAATAACCTGAAATAATCTGCTGCGTGACTACCTAAAAAGAAGAAAATCAATTTTACTGACATTTTCAAAACTTCCTTAATCGATGTTTTGTATCGAATTCTTATAATCTACAATATTTTTATATCAATTTATTGTTTGTAATAAAATCCGCCTTTAAATCGTAGCTTCAAGAAATGTTTATAATGTTAGTATAACTCGTTTAATGCTAGTTTTTTGTGGAATCAATCCTTCCTGTACATTGTATATTTTTGGTTATAAAGTACCAAGCATTATCTGCGCGGCCGTTCATTCTATGACTGATACAACTCATATTAAATGTCCACCGTATTAGATTCCAAGTGATGTCACTTATTTACTAATTATTCGTGAAGCTAAAACAAATTCAACCAAATATCATGTATCCAATTCTGTTAAATAATTTATGTTCCAGGAGGGCAAAACAACTACACATGCTCACATGAAATGCAGAAAACCTTTCAAGAAAAAAAGAGGTTCACTTTTTTATCCAAATGTGCAACAATTGAAAAAAGTAATTGGACTATTTGTATAGAAAAACTGTTTTTAGATTTGAAATGTTTATCCTAAAAAGGATTTCTTCTTTTCATTTATACGTATGTACATATATTAGAAAATTGGCAAAATGTATACATACTTGTTTAGTATATATATATATATATATATATATATATATATATATATATATATCTATATATATATCTATAGGAATTTTAGAATTTTCAACGTTTTATAAAGTACTTACAATAAGCCTATTAAATATAAAATATAAATAGAAAATAAGTATTTCGTACTTGAATATGACCAGAAAATTTAGAAAATTCATGCGATAGTTCAGTTTAGCAGCGTGGTATTAATTCACTCAAGAGAATGATAGTAATCTGCATCCACAATCTCAAGTACACTGATATGATATAAATTAGGCTTTAAAACAAAATTACGTAATATTAATCAGTCCGGTAAATAAAAAAAATATATCCACTAAAGTTAAAGGCAGTGGACGTTGAGAGAGGAAATTTTTTTGATATTTGACTGCGTCGAAAAATATTTCGAGTTCTTTCGAGTCTGAGACATTACAGGGTAATAAGATTGCGCTGGATAAAGTTGAAATAGAAAGGAGACATGCGGGATTTGTCGGCAATGTGATCATGTGGCATCACATTACCGAAAATGTTGTGTTCAATTTTGTCCGAGTTGAAGATTTTAATCCGATGGCGCAATAAAACCGTGCTGATGTCACCGCCGATTGGATCGGATAACTGTGGCAAATTAGATTACGAGAACGATCGTAACTCACCATCGAACATTTGTCCAGTCATGAAACGTATGCTTTGTATTATATTACTCTCGTACCGGCGGGATATTGCGCAGTAGATCCTACAGTTTATTTGCTGTAAACGAATTGCTAGGTTGACCTTGTATCGATTCAGACTGACCTTTCAAGTGCGGTTTTTGTTATCTCCAGAATTATTTCTTGTAGACTATTCTTGAAGATGATAAATCACAGTTAGTTTGGGAATTACATCACTATAAAAATTTCTTAATTTGTTTTTGAGATATTCTAGATGTATTTCTGAATGATAGCCGCAAGCCGAAAATATGTTTGAAATGTCGTAGATGAAGAATATTATGGCTCTCCTAAAAACATATTTAATATATTTTGGAAAGTTTTGACTGTTTATTCCTATCATAATTTTTTTTAGGGCAAATTACGTATGCAATAATATTTTTATATTTAAAATGTGTGTAATGATAAATGGTCATGGCAAGTGGCATGTGGAAATCAAATTTCGAGCGGATTGATTGCGACTGTATTTCATACAAGACATTGGATGAAAAAGTGATAATCGAATATTAAATTTCAATTATGACTTTTTAAGCAATGAGGAGAAACTATGGTTAAGTTAATTTTGGTCTTAAAAATTAATTTACATACATTTTCAAATGTCGTTCTTACCGACACCACGAGAGAAAAAATTAATGATAATTAAATAATTAGCGAGGTTTTCGTAAATATTATATTAATTTATCTGAATATAATATTATTTTTTAATACCAAGGCAATAAAATTGGTTTTCCAATCGTTGTTTCAGATCATAAAAATTATTGTTTAACCAGTGATACTTGCAATATGGAAATCAAAATTGTGACAGCTTCTTACTTAAAAAAAAAGCTTTTTAACAATTTCACAATTATATATGTATACATATATATATATATATATATATATATATATATATACACACATATATATATATATATATATATATGTGTGTGTGTGTGTGTGTATGTGTATGTATGTATGTATGTATGTATGTATATATATATATATATATATATATATATATATATATATATATATATATACACATCTCCCTCAGGATTGTTGATCCAATTCAACCGAAATAATTTCATTCCAAATCACACCTTTGTTTGAAAATAAAATTCAGAGAGGTGTGGAGATACATTCCGCGTCATTCCCAAAAGGGGAAAGAAATTAAAAGTATTAAATGGAACCTTATTTTCATATTGAAAACCTCCCTTCAAAATCTTGATGACTCACACAGTGAAGTATGCTAAAAATTGTTTTTCATCCTCACTTATTAATAAAGGGAGGTATTTTAGAAAGAAAAAAAGAAATGCTAATTTATATTTTACCTAAAGCATTTACATGCAATAGTTTAAGTATGTATGTTTTAAACTAATGTAAATAAGGATGAAAATAATCATGGCGCACAGTAATAACATAAGCAATAATAATTATGTGTTAAATTAAAATATAAATTCTTTTGCCACTCATTAAAATGGAAAAACGCAAATTATGACCTCTTTTTCTCAGGCAAAGTATGAAATATTTAAATTATATATATATTAATTGGATAAATATTTCTTTGCAAGTATTTGGATATAACAACAATTTTTGTGAAGAAATTAAATTTTCAGGTGCTAGTGTTATTACATTTTTACGTAATATAAAAAATACGCTTTATTATACTAGATGTAGACGATTAAAAAAAACAACATAAAAAAATCATAAACTCCTAAAAGTTGGTACTAAAACTCGACTACGGAAAAAATCTAACTCAAAAGTACGAAAAAAAACACTCCTGTTTTAGAACACTAAAGAGTTTATAAACTAATTGCAGAAGAGAACGTCTGTTATTGAATGGCTCAATTTTTTATCATAGTTTTCATATTTTCAGTTCCTCTGTAGCAACATAGGATGCTATTTTTAATAAAATTCTGTTGGATACGAAACTCACGTAACATTCTTAGTCTTTCAAATATCATTTTCTTTGCTAAATTTACGGAATAATATTATGAGGAACCATATTTCTTTTATAAATTTTATTCAATATACTGAAGACAACATTTTTCGGCGGACGGGCTGTCAAAGGTGCATGCCATATATATTTGCATATAATATACGTTATGTTTTGCTGAGAATATTAAAAAAAAGTTCTAGTATAATAGTAAATCTAGTGAAATAAGGAAATCTATTCACGTTTGATTTATACTGAAGTGACGACTATTCCCAAATAAAGACATAGAATACCATATTATATATTATACTATGGAAGCTACCGCACTCGTCTTATTTTCAATCGATTTCGATCAATTTTTTTTAATGTACGTGATATTACATTATGAAATAATTCAGATCCAGATTTCCAATCTATTTAATTGGAGACCTTTATAACACTTTCAAGGGTTTTTTGAATGTTAATTTTATCAAAATAACTGACTTTATACTGTTTACGAGTTTGTGAAACTCGCTATTTTCTTTTATCTATATTGAACTTCTGGTGTTTATATACAAATCAATTCTCGGTTATCGAAAAGTACAATAATCTGTATAGCTTATTACTAATAAATTTTATGGCGTCCAAAATTTTGATCCTCTTTCTACGTTTGGTTTCAAATTGGTTCTAATACGGAAATAATTTTTTTACGAAAAATATAACATATTCAGAAAAAAACTAATCAGTACTAACAGAAATTTCAATACTGGGTTTTCCTACACATTTAGGTATTTATAAACATTTAGGGGACGTAGTATTTCTATTAAATTATTTGAGAATTTATAACGTAAATGTATTGACCACAATATCTGTAACATGTGTTAAAATATTGTAAGCATTTAAAAAAATATAGGATCTAGAATAATTGCTATAGTTTTCATGTAATATTCTGATTTAATTTTGCCAACTTGTTTTTTCGTTAATTCTGTTTCAGTAGTTTCGGAAATTGGGGACACATTTTATTTTCGCATATATTTTAGGATGTGCTTTTGAATATTTAATTTAAAATTTAAAAAAATTGTTTTCGTATTCTTCATAACAAGCCTTTCTAATGATATCCCACATTATATATAAAATGTAAAGGAAAAAATGTATTATTTTATTTACCCTCTCTTTAGTTCACATAAATATTTTAAAAAAGGTAACTAATACAAAATATTTCGGTTAACAATATGTATTATTATGCAACATTTCAAGCTATTTCTGAGAATAACATATTCAAGTAGCATAGTTTCTGAGAAAGTCTCTATGACAGACGGAGTGGAAGACAAAAACGTGAGTGATCTTGTAACTATTGAGGTTTAAAGACGTGTTTGTTGATTGTGTCCGTTTTCCATTTTGAGGAAAGAAACCACAAAAATGAAAATATATCGATAATACCCACACATACTATAACGTACTGATGTTTGCCGAATTAAAAAGGTGTATCTTCTCTATTTATGTAGACGATGATGTTATTTTCTTTTTCTTCTTACCTATTTTTCGTGATTATAATAGTTTTCCATTATTTACGCCTTAAGAGAGATGTTTCATTTATGCAATTAATTTTTCGATTATTGAGTGGAAAGATTTCGTTTCCTTAATAAGATTTTCGCCTTTCAAACTTAGGAATATCATACATTCTTTAATGACCTTTATACCACGTCACAGTAACGTGACGATACGTACGTACCGGCTGATTATTTAACAAACCTGTTTATAAATTTATATTTCTAGCCCATTTATAAAACGACATCATTTTACAAACAGCCTTGTAAATGTGCAAGTAAATTACAAACGCGCTCTATTCCTTTTTGTATGTGTCCAAATCTTGTATTTTATTGTACTTAGGGGTGACCAGATGGAAATTAAGTTCGACAATCAATCTAGGTCTTTTTTAAAAAAGCGCCGCACTAAACTAGATGCATCGAGGAACCAAAAACCTCATGACAATCGGCATAGATGTTTTGTAATAGTCTTGAACATCTGGCAAATTGTAGAACATCTGAGAAGTGTAAAATGTTGTGGTTTTATAAACTATCTTCGCTCTTTATAAACCACGATAAATGTCGTGGGCCAATTGTTCGATAAATTGGACCACGACATTTATTGCATTACAGGGGAAGGGGCATGGAGAAATAATGATACAAAGGTTCACAGAGATAGTTAACGATTGACTACGAATATATACATTGCGATAGTAACGATTAGCTTGTACTACGAAAAAATATGTATACATACATACATATCTATATATATATATATATATATATATATATATATATATATATATATGTGTGTGTATATATATATATATACGTATGTATGTATATATATATATATATATATACATGTATATATATACATATATATACATTTATATATATATATATATATATATATATATATTTATATATTTATATATATGTATATATATATATATATATATATATATATATATATATTTTATTTTTTTGTTTTTTTTTTTGCAATTTCTATTCTCTTTCGTTTCCAAAACCTGCTTCGCCTTCATGTTTAATTATAAGTAAATAAATATATTCGATTTTATATATTTCCCAAAACAACTGAATGCACTCGGACAGAATATTACGTATTAAAATTGCTGATCTTTCACTTAATTGCAAATTTAGTTTTACTCATCACTATTACTCAAAATTCATAATATGTACTTTATTTCGCACGTTAATAAGTAAACAGGCATAAAAAACCGACCGACTGAAAACCGTTTTTTGAGTAGATACTGTGCTTGGAATTAACCTGAAATAATCTGCTGCGTGACTATCATAAAATAAAAATAAATTTTACTGTTATTTTATTGTTAGTTTTTGTGGAGTTAATTCTTCCTGTACATTGTATATGATTGGTTATAAAATACCAAGAGTTGTTTCCATGACTGTCCATTCTATGACTGATACAACTCACAGCGTCCGCCATATTAAATTCCAAGTTATTTCACTTATTTAATAATACTCATGAAGATCAAATACCATGTTCCCAAATCTTTCAAATAATTAAAGTATAATAGTAGTATTTTATTCTAGGAAGAAAAAAATACTACTATTATACGTTTCATGTGAGCATGTCGCATGAAATGCAGAAAACCTTTTATAACATCTTTTTTATCCAAATTTACAACAATTGGTTAAAAAATAATTAGTCTTGGTGTAAAAAAAGTATTTTTACATTTCAATTTTATATCTTATAAATGATTCCTTCTTTTCATACAGACGCATTTACATCTATTAAAAAATTGGCTAAATTTATACATACTTGTTTAATATTATATACATTCATAGGATGTAAATACTTGAAGGGATTATAGAATTTAGAACGTATTCTAAAACAGCTATAATAAGCCTATTCAATATAAAATAAAAAAAGAAAATAAGTACTTTTAATTACGGTATGAGCGGATAATTTAGAAAAATCATGCCATAGTTCAATGTAGTAGTCTCTTATTAATTCGCCCAATATAATGATAATATTTTGTATCCACCGGCTTACACACTAGTAGTACACTGATATAAGATAAACCAGGCCTTAAGTAAAAATGATATAATATTATTAAGTCCTGTAAATAAAAAATAATACATCTACTACAGTTAACTGCAGTTGTGTTCAATTTTGTCTGAGTGGATGATTTTAACCCAATGGCGCAATAAAATCGTGCTGATATCACCGCCTATTGAATCGGAAAATTGTGACCTATTAGATTACAAGTACGATCGTAACTCACCCTCGAACATTTGCGCAGTCTTGAAACGTATGCTTTGTATCATATTATAGTCGCATCGGTAGGATATTTCGCAATAGAGCCTACAGTTTATTTGCAGTAAACGAATTGTTAGACTGACCTTGTATCGATTCAGACTGACCTTTCAAATGTGGTTTTTGTTATCTCCAGAATTATTTCTTGTAGACAATACCTAAAGATGATAACTCACAGCGAGTTTGGAAATTACCTCACTCTGACAATTTACCAATTTGCTTTTGAGATATTCTAGATATATTTCTGAAATGTCATGGATGACAATACTATGGCTCTACTGAGAACATGTTTAATGCAATTACGAAATGTTGGTCTGTTTATTCCTATCACAAATTGTTCTCGGACAAATTACATATACAATAATATTTTTATATTTAAAATGTGTTTAGTGGTAATTGGTGATGTTAATTAACAGGTGGAAATCAAATTTCGGGCAAGTTGATACGACAGTATTTCATACAAAACGTTGTGTAAAAAGTGATAATTAAATATTAAATTTCAATTATGACTGTTTAACCAATGTTTCTCCTCGTTGCTTAAAAAGTTGATTGGGACTAATTTTGTTGTACAAATTTCTTTGCATATGTTGTCAAATAACGTTCTTACCGACACACAAGAGAGAAAAATGAATGATAATTAATTAATTAGCGAGAATTTCGTAAATACTATATTTTCTTCTACGTTTTATTTGATACCACATTAATTTTTTGGAATAATGTTATAATATTTTTGTGACTAAGGTAACAAATTTGGTTTTGCAGTCGTCATTTAAAATTACAGTTTAACCAGTGATATTTGCAATATCGAAAATAAAGTTCTTATATAAAAAGGGGTTTTTTAACAGTTTCACAATTACATATTATATGTATATATATATATATATATATATATATATATATATATGTGTGTATATATATATATATATATATATATACATATATGCATGTCTCTCTCATTGTTGATCCGCTTTAAAAGAAATAATTTCATTAGAAATTTTTACATTTCACACCCTTGTTTAAAAATAAAATTTAGAGAGGTGTGAAGATACATTCAGAGTCATTTTAAAGCTAAGTATTTTCCAAAATGTAGTTTAAAAATAAAACGTGATGAATGAAACCTGAACTTCATATTAAAAGCCTTCTTCTTGCTGACTGACACAATACAGTACTCTAAAAATTGTTTTTGATCCTCACTTTCTAATAAAAGGAAATAGTTTAAAAAGGGAAAAAAAATGCTAATTAAGATTTTACCTGATGCAAAATTTCTTGCACGTATATTTCAAACTAACGTAAATTAGGGTGAAAATAATTATTTCGTACAGTAATACAAATAAATTACAAATTTTTTTGCCACTTAGTAAAATGATAACGCGCAATAGAGATTCAATGAAAATTACAAAATTAAATATTCTTAGAGTTTAAATACTTATTGGCGCAGAGAATTAAGGCTAAAGTTATTGAAATCTATTGGCGTTAAAGTCACGGGAAGCAAAAAGTCACGTGATTAAGAAAGAAATGAATTATATTTAATTAATGGTCGCTTTTCCTCGTGATCACGGATCGTTGTGTGAGACAGAACCGCAGCTCGTAGGGCTACCTGCTTACAATTTAGCGATAAAATCGTCTTCCTAATGACAACGTTTCTTCCACTCTAAACTTGCAGCGGTTTTCTTGATTATGACCACTTTTTCTCAGGCAAAGTATAAATATTTATTAGCAAGCATTTGAATATAATGACAATTCTTGTGAAAAAAATGAGATTTCAGATATTTTACGTAATATAAAAAATAAGCTTCATTATCTTAGATGCAGACAATTAAAAAAATTTAAAACATCATAAATTCCTTTAAGTTAGCATTGTAAGTCGACTACGGGAAAAAAATAACTCAAAAGCACGACAAAAGGAAACATTCCTCTTAATAATCGCCGTAATCAGAATTTTTCTCTCAATTAATAGAAATCTCAATTAAAATTATTTAATGAATTTTCTTTCAAAAAGATAATATGCTCAATTCAGTTCTATACGTGTACAGTGATGACTTAGGTATAGCCATGGTCGTATGCTGCTGTAATAATAGATAATTACATAAAGGGCACAGCATAGCGGTATATCGAACTTACTCACATACATGTACGCATAGCCTGTATTTATACATAGCGGCATGCAACCAGGGTCGCCGTAATAATAAATAAATAAATATAGGACACAGCATAGCGGCAATACACACTTATTCACATGCATACATACATAACTAATTTAAATACATAGCGGCATGCAACTACGACTATTTCTGAGTCATCAATCACCGTAACGATATAACATTGAATTGAGTATATTACCTTTTTGCAAGAAAATTCAATAAACAGTTTTTTACAACGCAGATTTATAATAATAGTTTAATAATATTTAATTTAGAGATTTATAATAATATTTATGTCATAGAAAAATTTTGGCTATAACGATTATTGAGAGAAATACTTTCTTGTTTCGTGCTTTTCAATTAGTTTTTTTCCTTGTGAGGTTTTAGTTTTTTACTTTTATTTTTTATAATATTATAGTTTCGAAAATTAAATAACAAATAACTAAGTAAACTTATGACTTCCTTAGGATTTAAAATTTTAAAAGGAAAATAAAACGGAACATTTAAAAGATCATTCAAATCTTTGCATGTCTGTCTACGTTTCACAACAATTATTCTCAGGAAACAATTATTAATACAATAATACGGCAGTATTTACATAATATATTCAAGCAAACAAACAGACAGACAAATTTCCAAAAATGTTTTAATGCGGTCTATTACTTATCCCTGATTTCCATAATTATTTTATTTGTGTAGACACAGAAGGTTTACAGTTTCACTACAAATACAGGTGTAATTTTCATCTCCTGCATCTTATATCTCCTGCATTTTATTACACGGCAGATCTTACTTGCCATATGTACATTATATACAAGAGATGTAAATTCACAAATACTAAAATAATTTATAAACTAATTTCTGAAGAGAACGTCTGTTATGAATGGAGCTCAATTTGTTTATCATCATCTTCATATTCATAATTCCTGTGTACCAACATGGCATGCTATTTTTAATGAAATTCTGTTGGATACGAAACTTACATAATATCTTTCGTCTTTCAAATCTCGTTTTCTTTGCTAAATTTACGGAATAATATTATGAATAACCATATCTCTTTTATAAATTTTATTCAATTTACTGGATACAAGATTTTTCGACGGCCGGGCCCAGGCCATGCCAAGTCCAGGGTGGATGCCATATTTATTTGTATATACGTTATGTCTTGATGAAAATATTAAGAAAAGTTCAGGTTCAAATTGGTTCCAATACGGAAATAATTTTATCGCAAATAATTTGCCGTATTCAGAAGAAAATTAATCAGTACTAATAGAAATTGCAATAATGGGTTTTCCTACACATTTATGTTCTTATAAACATTTAGGGTTCATAGTATTTTTATTAAATTTTTTGAGAATGTATATTTTTTATAACCTAAATATATTTCTCACATTATCTTTCAAATATTTTTAATTATGTCTAAAAATATGTTAAGTATTTAAAAAAATATAGGATCTAGGATAATTGCTGTAGTTTTCATATAATATTCTAATTTGATTTGACAAACTTACTTTTTCCGTGATTTTTGATTCAAAATTTGAAATTCATTTTGAAATGAGGGCGGGGGGATGTCATGCTCTATTTTCGGATATATTTTAGGATATCCTTTTAAGTATGTAATTTAAAATTAGAAAAAGAATTTCGTATTGATATTCCCCATGACAAGCCTTTCTAATGATAGGCCACGTTATGTACAAAATTAAAAAGAAAAAAATGTATCATTTAATGCAAAATATTTCGGTTCACAAAATTTATTATTACACATTTCAAGTTAATTTCTGAGAATGAGAAGTAGCATGGTTTCTGAGAAAGTCGGTTATGACGGAAGGCTGGAAGACGAACACATAAGTAATCTTATTAGTATTTCGTTTTCCAGTTTGAGGAAAGAAACCACAAAACTTAATATATATATATATATATATATATATATATATATATATATATATATATGTGTGTATATATATATATATATATATATATACACATATTTTAATATACTGATGATTACCGAATTAAAAAGATGTATCTTCTCTATTTATGTAGACGATGAAGTGATTTTCCTTTTCTACTTCTTACCTATATTCTCGTGATTATAATAGGTTTCCATTATTTACGCCTTAAGAGAGATGTTTTAATTATGAAATTTATTTTTCGATTATTGAGTGGGAAGATTTCGTTTCGTTAAACAGATTTTCGCCTTTCAAACTTAAGGACATCATAAATTCATTTAATGACTTTTTTATCACATCACGTTACTCTCTGTACCAACCGATTATTTAACAGTCTCGTTCTTAAATTGTTACTTTTAACCCATTTATAAAACGGTAACATTTTACAAATTGCAAATAAATTACAAATGCGTTCCATTCATTTTTGTATGTGCGCGGATCTTGTGCGAAATGTATTTAGAGGTGACCAGATAGAAATTAAGTTCGACAACCTATCTAGGTCTTTTGTAAAAAAGCGCCGAACTAAACTAGATGCATCGAAGAACCAAAAACGTCATAACAATCGGCATAGATTTTTTGTAATCGGTTTGAACATCTGACAAGTGTAAAATGTTGTCGATTTATAAGCTATCATCGCTCTTTATAAATGGGAAATATTGAACAATTGGCCCGCGACACTTATCGTGGTACAGGTTAGAGGAAGTTAAGAGAAATGGTTAACGATTGACTACGCATATATACATTACGATATATATATATATATATATATATATATATATATATATATATATATATCAGCTGGGTTAACGTATTGCACTAAATATAGGATCATTAGAAAAATTTACAATTCATATTCCACCTTCACTATATGTTTTTTGCGGAATCAATCCTTCCTGTGCATTGCATATTTTTGGTTATAAAGTACTAAGTGCTATCTCCATAGCCGTCCATTCTGTGACTGATACAACTCCATCGTTTGCAATGTTAATTCGCCATATTAAATTCCAAGGGATGTCACTTATTTAATAATACTCGTGAAGCTAAAGCAAATGTAATCAAATATCATGTATCCAAATGTATCAAATGATTTAGGTTCTGGAAAAAAAAACCACTACACATTCTCACATGAAACGCAGAAAACCTTTCATAACCTCTCTTTTTTAACCAAATGTGCAACAATTAGGTAAAAAGTGATTGGAGTCTTGGTATAAAAAAAGGGTTATTAGATTTGAGTTTTTTAACCTAAAAATTATTTCTTCTTTATATATACACGCATACATCCGTTAGAAAATTGGCTAAACTTTTATATACTTATTTTACATGCACAGAATATAAATACTTAAAGGAATTTTAGAATTTAGAATGTATTTTAAAGTAGCTATAATAAACCTATTAAATATAAAATAAGGGTAGAAAATAAGTATTTTGAAATGAGGTATGAGCGGAAAATTTAGAAAACTCATGCCATAGTTCGATGTAGTAGTCTCTTATTAATTCGCCCGAGAGAATGATCATATTTTGCATCCACCGGTTTAAGTACATTTTATATAATGTGCGTTAAATAAAAATGATATAATATTAATCAGTCCCGTAAATAAAAAATAGAATATCTACTAAAGTTAAACGAAGTGAACGCTGAGATACAAAACCAATTTCTGATATTTGACTGCGTCGAAAATGACTTCGAGTTCTTTCGAGTATAAGACATTACTGTGTAATAAGATCGCGCTAGATAAAGTTGAAATAAAAAGAAGACGGGCGGGATTTGTCGGCAATATGATCACGCGATGCTAGTTGTGTTCAATTCTGTCCGAGTTAATGGTTTTAACCCGATGGCGCAATAAAACTGTGCTGATGTCACCGCCGATTGGATCTGAAAACTGTGGTCAATTACTTTACGAGTACGATCGTAACTTACCATGGAACATTTGTCCAGTCATGAAACGAATGCTTTGTAATATATTACAGTCGCATTAGTGGGATATTGCGCAGTAGATCCGACAGTTTATTTGCAGTAAACGAATTGTTAGATTGACCTTATTTTGATTCAAACTGACCTTTCAAATGTGTTTTCTTACCTCCAGAATTATTTATTGTAGACAGTTCCTAAAGATGATAAATCACACTGAGTTTGGAAATTGCCTCACTGTAATGATTTACTAATTTCTTTTTGAGATATTCTCGATATATTTCTGAACCATAGCCCCAAGCCGAACATTTGCATAATATTTTTATATTTAAAATGGGTGTAGTGATAAGTGGTGATGGTAAGCAATAGGTGAAAATCTAATTACGGGCAGATTGATTGCGACAGTATTTCAAAAAAAATATAAAAAAAGATAAAAAGTGATAACTAAATTTCAGTCTTGAGTTTTTAAGCCATGAGGAGAAAGTTGATTGGGTTTATTTTGTTGTACAAATTTATTTACATATGTCGTCAAATGACGTTCTTACTGATTTCACTAGAAAGAAAAATGAATGATAATTAATTAACAAGTAAAGTTTTCGTAAATAAACACACTAAACTGTCGAAGAAAATATAGTTTTTCATATATATATATATATATATATATATATATATATATATATATATATATATATATATATATATATATATATATATATGCTGATGTCATACACGAACATGCAAAATTATAACTCGGGAAAAATCGTTCACCTACATCCGTGACAAAAAAAGATTTGAAAACTCCCGCATTATTCAAAAACACTAAATCCATTTCTACTTGATCCATTTGAATCACTTCACCGCCTATTTAATCTCAAAATGATGACGTAATAAACTATATTATTTGTTTCATTTGACACCACATTAATTTTTTGGAATAATGTTATAATTGTTGTTTTGCAAAAAAAACGGGCACTTATAGGAATAAACCATATAAGAGTTATTTTATTATTATTTGATGCATTTTATATAGCAATATAATGAGAATATTGTTATTTATTATTGAGATATCGTTTTTGCCTACTTCAGTCACTAAAAATGCGAATAAATAAAAAAACGATGTAAAGTCCATAGACAAGCGTTTTCATATTGGTACATTAAAAATGGCTAAAGTTTAAATTAAGTTCTAGCTAAAAAAACGGGCACTTATAGGAATCGTTTTACCTACTTCAATAGTTTTTACCTACTTCAGTTATTAAAAATGCGAATAAATAAAAAAAAACGATGTAAAGTCCACAAACGAATGTTTTCATACTGGTATATTAAAAATGGCTAAAGTTTATTTTTGACTATTTTTTATTAATTTAACATAAAATTTGAAAATTTAGTAACAAGTATGGCCTCCTCTAGCTAAAATCAATGCACTTAATCTGCTAGGCATGCTTTCGACGACGTTTTTTTATCATTTCCTGAGGAATACGTTCCCATTATATATATATATATATATATATATATATATATATATATATATATATATATAATTGTGGAATTTAAAAAAAAAACTATTATTACAAAAGAAGCTGTCAGAACTTTAATTTCCATATTGCAAATATCACTGATTAAATAATAATTTTGATAAGTTGAAACGACGGCTGCAAAAACAAATTTATTACCTTTGTCCAAAAATACACTCTTTTGCATAAAAAACGGATGGTTTTGATTTTGTCATATTAACAAAATATTATTTATTGTTACTGGCAGGTGCAGTGTATTCTGGCACATAAAAGCTAATGTTCTAAATCTTTAAATTTATTCTTTTTGAATGAAAATTCTCTTTCATTGGCAAAAACGCATTTTTTGGGGGTAAATGAAATCCATCTTTTATTAAGTTCTTTTTCATTTGTGACATTTTGTATTTTAACAAATAAATTTTAATTAATTATTTCTGCTGTTTGCTGCATTAGTTCACTTCTGTTTGCTGTTTTCAGTAAGGTTGAAAAAATGATAAGAGCTAGTAAAATTATTGCACTGCTTGAAAAAAGCTGTAGCCAATGTTATGTGTCTCAGCAGTATAATGTGAGCTGTTCCACTATCCAAAGGATCTGGCAACGATACCACGAAACGGGCTCTGTCAGTAGAAGGCCCGGTTTTGGAAGAAAACGGTACACTTTGCCACGGGATGACCGCTTCATAGTCAGTCAAGCGCCACGAAATCGTCAAGTTACGTACGTGGATTTCAAATAGAACCTCGAGGATATCAGAGGTGCACGAGTAAGCTTATGAATAGTCAGAAGGAGACTTCAGGCCGTCAATATACGTAGCTATCGGCCAGCTCGGGGCCCAATATTGCTCCGTGAGTATCGAGTTGCCATATTGAGATTAGCTCAAAATGTTTCATCATGGAATCAACAAGACTGGAATAGTGTTTTATTCTCCGATGAAACTCGTATATCGATTAGCGATGAGGATCGACGTCGGCGAGTCTTACAAAGATCTGGAGAACGCTTCTCAGAAGTGTGCTTTGAGGAAATCACCCCTTACGGTAGAAACTTCGTAATGTTTTGAGCTGGTATTAACTCAGATGACCGAACCGAGTTAGATTTTATTGAAAATGACACACTTAATACGCAAAGGTACATAACAGAGGTTCTTATTCCTCATGCCCAACCCGCATTAACAGCAGTGGGAGGCGAGTCCATTTTTGTGGACGACAACGCTCGCGCCCACCGGTCTAGAGTTAGAAGTTCCGACCTCAATCCGATAGAACATACATGGGATAATCTCAAACGATGTGTCAGAGCCGTAAAACCAGCTCCAGAAAACATTCAGGCCCTTACAAATGCGATCGTCGCTGAATGGGAACGTATTCCTCAGGAAATGATAAAAAAACGTCGTCGAAAGCATGCCTAGCAGATTAAGCGCATTGATTTTAGCTAGAGGAGACCATACTCGTTACTAAATTTTAAAATTTTATGTTAAATTAATAAATAATAGTCAAAAATAAACTTTAGCCATTTTTAATGTACCAGTATGAAAACATTCGTCTGTGGACTTTACATCGTTCTTTTTTTATTTATTCGCATTTTTAATAACTGAAGTAGGTAAAAACGATTGAAGTAGGTAAAACGATTCTTATAAGTGCCCGTTTTTTTTAGCTAGAACTTAACTTAAACTTTAGCCATTTGTAATGTACCAGTATGAAAACGCTTGCTGTGGACTTTACATGTTTTTTTTTTATTCGCATTTTTAGTGACTGAAGTAGGCAAAAACGATATCTCAATAATAAATAACAATATTCTAATTATATTGCTATATAAAATGCATCAAATAATAATAAAATAACTCTGATATGGTTTATTCCTTTAAGTGTCCGTTTTTTTTGCAAAACAACAATTATAACATTATTCCAAAAAATTAATGTGGTGTCAAATGAAACAGATAATATAGTTTATTACGTCATCATTTTGAGATTAAATAGGCGGTGAAGTGATTCAAATGGATCAAGTAGAAATGGATTTAGTGTTTTTGAATAATGCGGGAGTTTTCAAACCTTTTTTTGTCACGGATGTAGGTGAACGATTTTTCCCGAGTTATAATTTTGCATGTTCTTGTATGACATCAGCATATATATATATATATATATATATATATATATACATATATATATATATATATATATATATATATATATATATATATATGCATATATATATATATATATATATATATGTATATATATATATATATATATATATATGTGTGTGTGTGTGTGTGCGTATATGGGGGGTGTGTTTATACACGTCTCTCAGGATTGTTGATCCAATTCAACAGAAATAATTTCATTTGAAATCACACCTTTGGATGAAAGTAAAATTTAGAGAGGTGTGTAGATACATTCCGCGTCATTTTAAAGCTTAGTATTTTTTTCAAAAAGTAGTTTAAAAATAAAAAGTAATGAATGGAAATTGAACTTTACATTAAAAGCCATAATAAAGTATGCTAAAAATGGTTTTTCATTCTCACTTCTCAATAAGAAGAGGTAGATTGAAAAGGAAAAAAAATGCTAATTGAGATTTTACCTGAAGCATTTATACGCAAAATTTCATTTCAGACTAACGTAAATAAGGATGAAAATAATGGGCTGTTTGACAACATCGAAAATGTACCACAAGTGGTCATCCTATTAGATTATAACGTAAATAAACTGATTACTTTTCATTTTCGAAAGAGTAAGTTTACATTATGTAAAAGAAAACGTAAAGAAATCACAATATTTTTTGAAATTCAATCTGTGTCGCAAACGCCCTGTTATCGGTTAAAAGTCAGATGACGTCACAGGCGAGTAAAATGCATTCATACCAAAATGAAATGTTCTTATTCGTTTGGCTTATAGGCATTCATACCGATAATAATATTTAAAACACAATTATTACTTACATCGACTTTGATCTTAATACTTATAATTTAAATATTGAATATATTTGGCTTTAATTTTGTAGAAATTCATTATTCACAATTAAATAAAACTACATTATGTAGTGTTATTTCTACTTTCTTTAAGTTCTTTACCACGACCCAGGTTTCGGTGTATTACAACATCTTCAGGTGGGCAAGAACTTAAAGAAAGTAGAAATAATACTACATCACATAGTTTCATTTAATTGTGATTAATATACAAAAACATTTGAGTAAGCTGTAATGCTGTTTGAATATCTTCGGACTCATTGCGACACTACGCACCATTTATACACCACTTTAATATGAAAATAAGTAATAATCCCCTTCAGCGGGCAGGGTTTTTTCATATTCACATAGCGTGTGACGTCACGCTAGCTGACGTTACAGAAATTGCGTTTTTAGAGAGAGTTCGAAAATTCAAACTTCAAAAGTGATTTATATAAAAAATACGGCATATATCCTGGAAATATAAATGTAGTGCGCTTATAATGTAAAATATAACAATTTAAAAAATCAAGTCAAAAAGTCTATTGTGGCGCACAATAATAATATAAACAATAATAATTATATAATAAATTAAATTGTTAATGGTATTTGGCCACTTAGTAAAGTGGAAGAGCGCAATAGAGATTCCATGAAAATTACAAAGTTAAACATTCTTAGAATTTAAATACTTATTGTCACAGACAAGACAGAAAGGAAATAACAATAAGATAATACAAGACAGCTCGGAAATTGATATTATAGAAATAAAATTTTGAAAATAGTTTTGTAAATATATAATAATGACACGATTTAGATGTGAGTGTTAAGCTTGTTAGAAATTTTGGTGGGACATATAGTAGAAAGTATTAACAGAAGGTAGTATTATATGTGGATAAAAATTAATTAAGCATAAAAGTGAGTTATTGAAATCTATTGGCGCTAAAGTCACAGGAAACAAAAATTTACCTGATTCATGTCCCTAATGAAATCAAGGATCGCTTTTCTCTTGCCCTTACGGATCGGTGTGTGAGACAGAATCTCAGCTCGTAGGGCTACCTACATACAATTTAGTGGTGAAATTTTAGTTCCGGATGACAACGTGTCTTCCACTCTAAACTGTCATCGATTTTCTTTATTATGACCTCTTTTTCTCAGGCAAAATATAAAATATTTTAAATATATACTTATTAGTTGCAAAAATATTTATTTGCAACTATTTGAATATGACGACAATTTTTGTGAAGAAATCAGATTTTCAAGAGTTAGTGTTAATAATTTTATAAGTAATATAAGGAAATAAGCTATATTATCCTGTATGTAAACACTTTAAAAAACACTGTAAAAAAGTCAAACTCCTGAAAGTTGGCACAAAAACTCGACTATGATAAAAAATTAACTCAAAAGTACGAAAAAAGAAAATATTCTTTTAATAATCGTATAGCCAGAATTTTTTTCTCAATTCAGGAAAATCAACTTTGTAAAAATTGTTTAAAAAATTTTCTTTCAGAAAGATAATATGCTCAGTTCAGTTCTATATAGCCTCTATACATAAATATTCATATACACACATACACACATGCACACACACACACACACATATATATCTATATATGTATATGTTACATATACACACGTAGCCTGTATATATCCGTAGCGGCATGCGACCACGGCTGCCGTGGTTGTAACTAAGTACATATAGGATACAGCATAGCGACAAAACAAACTTACTCACATGCATACATACATAGACAGCCTGTTTACATACATAGCGGCATACAACCACCACTATACCTAAGCTATCAATCACCGTACCGATATGGAATTGAATTGAGAATATTATCTTTTTGCAAGAAAATTTATTAGACAGTTTTTTACAACGCAGATGTCCCTTAATTTAAAGAAAAATTTTAGCTATGGCGGTTATTGAGAGGAATATTTTCTAGTTTCGTACTTTTCAATTAGTCTCTCCCTAGTCAGGTTTTAGTTTTTTAACTTTTAGTTTTATTATACTATAGTTTTGGAGGGTATATAACAAATAAAAAAGTAAAATTATTACTTTTAATATTTTAAAAGGAAAGTAAAACAGGACATTTATAACATCATTCAAATCGTCGCCCGTCTGTCTACGTTTCATAACCATTAATCTCAAAACTTAAAATTTGGCATAGAGATAAAGCATAATAACCCACATTTAATTTAAGTAGCACTAAAAAAGATTTCCTCAGAAAGGGCGGTAAATGAAGTAACCGAATTTGTTTTTTTCATTTCATAAATCTTGTAGGATATCAGTGAAAAGAGATAATTCAAGGATTCTTAAAAACATAATTTTATTTAAATTTAATGTAAGGACAGCTCCAAAAATGAACTGCTAAATTAAAAACTATGGAAAAACATAATTACAAGAAACATACCGAAATCTAAAGCAATGATTATTCAGATTTCTTGTAATATTCGCGATATATTTACGCCTATCATAGGCATGTCAGACAATACATTTCCATGGAGAAAAATTATTTTAATACTTGTAAGTAATTTAATGGAAATATTATTTAAATATTTATACGTGCCACGTAAGAACGTAATAAAACTTCGTAATACTAATTCTATTCGTACCTAACAGTTTCTTATGTTATAAAATTAATTTAGAACACGATAAAACCTTCTCCATTACATCCATTTATGTACTAAGTTATGATACATTTTTAACTTTGGAAATTACAAATTTGCCAGAAGCAAAATCGATCAGAAAAAATTTTATAGATCTTCTAGCAAAAATACTAAACATAGAATTAATTAATTTAGTAGTTTAAAATGTAAAACACCTTCTAAATACATCTTTTCTCTTTATTAATTCTTATAAAAACTTCGAAAAACCACTAAATATTCATATTTTATTACTGTTTTTACTTTTGATGTCAAGAGTGTTCAGGGAAATATTTAATATGAAATTACAGTGACCTCATTTACTTTGTTTAGTATGATAAGACAGCGAATACTTGTTTTAAATAGGAACGAAGTAGATCAAGTTAGTTTTTATTTTAAAAATCATGATTTACGAAAAATAACTTAATAAAATAACAATGTATACAAAGAAGAAGAATTAAAAAAAATTTCTTTCACGCTTTGTATTATAATTGTTTGCATTAAAAAATAATTTTTCATAATTCAAAAAATCACCTCCACAATAAGGATTATTAAATACAAATGGAGTTTTACGTAGTGTTGAGTTTTCCTACCTCAAACCACAATAGTTCGTGAACACCGTGCTCTAATTATTGTCATTCGATCGGTCCTAATCGATGTCTTCACCGACGTTAATTGTTCTTTCTTTCATTCTGATATTCGATCTTATTTTCTTGAATAACAATCACAGTTTGCGTACTCGTTTGCAATAATTTATTTTCATAAATGAAGTCTTGCTAACAAATATCACATAAAATTGAATTAGTATTTATTTTTCATAATTAGTAAAAACCATCGGTCGCGAACTCGGAAGAATATTTTCGCGCTGTTTGGTCTTTTTTGGACTTGACCAAGTAATATGTCTTATCGTACTTCAGTAATCCTCTCCCTTCGACGTCTCCTCTCTATCTCCAATATACTGCCTGGACGGCGTTACGACCGGCTACGAATCGGATGGCGGTTCCGATTAATTTACGTTCCGTTTTGTTCAACTAATATGTTGCGACGTTTTTATCCGGTGGGTAGAGAGGTGGGTGGCTTAATCATTTCATATTCCACGCCTTATATACAGACCGAGCTATAACTGATTACTGAGCTATAACCTAGTAGAACCATTGTTTTTTTCATCGATGTTTCGCATCTTATTTGGTTGTAGTGTGTCTTGTATCTGTTGGAAAATTTCTTCTGTAGGTTTTTCTCCTCATGTATGACTTATGTTTAACCTTTTGTTTGTTCAGGGGTTTGATCTGATGCAGTCCAGTATTTATTTGGAAAGGTATAGTTTTTATATATAATTCAATAGTATTAAAGCTGATGGATAGTAATATTTATATATATATATATATATATATATATATATATATATATATATATGTATATACTCGTAGGTAATAATACAATTTTAACAGCATTAAATTTAAATTCACACCTTTTCGTTTATTTAATTTGATATGATATTTTACACAACGTAGAAGTTTGTCCTCGTATCTAAAGATAAAGAGCTAACACACGAACACAAATAATGGTCCGAGTTTATTTAATTTTTATTTTATTTTTATTTTGTACTTTATTTAAGGTAGTAGCACTGTGTTCATTATATGGACCACTATTGAGTATATTTTAAATTGAATAACAGGTATTAAATTTCCATTCCTAAAAAATATTATTTGAAAGCACAAATATAACTCAGATTTGTATGAATATAAAACACGTATTGTTTATTTATAAATACTTCAAAAACTATTATGAATTTATTATCAGTCACTACACGCATGTAAATATGTCTAGTGAGAAAATATTTACATACGGTATTTTTTCTCAACCAGACTATATTGCCTATTGTGTCCTTCATAGGCATGAAAGTAAGATGCGTATTTCAAAAATTACAACATCTGAAATAATCGCTTTAGTTTTCCGATAATATTGGCGTGGGATTTTAAAAACAATTGTTATGTAAAAAAAACTTGATAACGACAAAATTGTACAGTTTAATACATTATAATAATTTTTATTATTGTCATATTTTGATTACGTAATGCGGCGATAAAGATTTTCAGTTGGTATTTGTGATTTTACCACCTGAAAAAAGAATGTTTTTGGTACTATTTTGTCTACTAGAAGATTTCAATGCAATTTAAATATATTTAAGATGGGAAATATTATATTATACTTACTCAGTACATTTAATTCAATGACAAGAAATATATTGGATTGAGAAAAGGGCAAGCTATAAGCCAAAAAGGGTATGTGTTTTTAAACAAACTTCCAAGAATTTAAAAGAAATATTTTCTTTGTGTTTAAATCTCAATTTTTAAAACTATTTTGTACAATGTAAATTTTAAAAAAGTGATATCAAGTTAAGCTCGAAATATAAAGATTTCTTAGAATTTTCATTAGCAGATAATACGTCTACAATAGGATAATACTTTGCAAACTTATTTTTAAAACTTAGAAATTATTTATTCTTATCTGGATTATTTTAGAACATTTATAAGTATTATCTACAAAATTTGGCACCCAAGTTTCACTCTTAATAGAAACCATAAATATTTAGCGCTTCCGCCACAAACACACAAATCCGGTTAAACTCCCGACTGCCAATTGTTGCATGAGTAATCAGATACCAAGCCTAACAATATGCGAGGTGGCACACATAATTCGATTGTCATTCAGAGTGACGACATGTGGGATGTCAAAGTGTGCACACCCAAGGCGCAGCATGCATAACGAAGTTCGCCTCGTCGATGTCGGGCGACAAAGGATAATTTATGTATTTGTAGCACTATGCCGCGCTCGTCTTCGGTAAAATCTCATGTAGAATTTATCATCTACTTCGCTATGGCATATAGAGAGAGTGTTGTGCTTAGACTGCGGGTAAAGATGTTCCCTCATCTCATCTGCAGTAATACGCTCTTATAGTGTGACTAGGTTATTTCTCTTTGAAAAAATAGTAAGAAACGGCCTTTCCTAATCTATTTCATCAACGAAGCAAAGATAATTAAAAACAATTTCGTTTATTATATTCAAAAAATTGGCATAAATATATCTTATCATTATCAATTTGTAAATTTGAATTATAAGGTGGGAATAAAGAAATAAGTAATGTTCACACGGACGAATAACAAATATTTCGTATTTTATGGTTCCGTACTTCGAATTGAAAAATATAACCTCTGTAGAAACTCTCACGTGTCTGTCTGCCAGTCCATTTGTTACAGCCAATTTTCTTAGAAACTAAGTAAAGTAGAAACTTGAGATTTGGCGACACATTAACACACATTTTGCCCTAATTTATATTCGAATTAAAGACAAGGTAAATAAAGTAACGAAATTTTTGTTTTTATATTTTGTATATCATATGCAATATGATTTAAAAGGAATTATAAGGAGAAACAAAATATTTCGTCCACAATTAAATGAAACTACGTGATGTAATATTATTTCTACTTTCTTTAAGTTCTTTACCACCACCAAAGTTTCGTTGTATTACAACATCTTCAGGTGGACTATTAGCAAAGATCTTTGCTAATAGCCCACCTGAAGATGTTGTAATACAACGAAACCTAGGTCGTGGTAAAGAACTTAAAGAAAGTAGAAATAATATTACATCACGTAGTTTCATTTAATTGTGAATAATGAATTTCTACAAAATTAAGGCCAAATATATTCAAAATATTTCGTCTTAAATTGAAATTGAATATTTAAAAACGTTTTCTAAAAGTAAACTAATATAGCGTATTCATCTTCCTTATTTTCGTAACTGTTAGATATTTAGACTAAATGGTATGATCAAAAAGCAAATACATGGACGCGTGATGGATGCGTGTCGCATTTGTCATGGTTGTTTAGTTACTAAGTCTAAAAATCAATAGTAATCTAATCAAGATTAGAAACAAAAAAACTTACTAACACACAAACTTACAAAAAAAATAGCAAAAACTAACGAACATACTAATCAATAAACGAATTGTCTCATATATAATGTTAAGATATCTTGATAAATGGTCTGCATTCCAAAGATACGAACATTCCAATCTTGTTATTTGCAATAACTAAAAATCGATACCGGTTAATTCAGCTATTAGGCAATCTGAACAAGTTGTTTGAATATATCACCATATAAATACTAATTCAAATAATTTACAAATTTATACTTATGCAATGTTAACAAACGTGCAAGGTGTGCTTATATGAGGCTGTAAACACGTACCTACTGATAACTTGGTAGCCATGAACGTGTGGTGTTATTGGGAAAGTTGTTGGTAGGCAGATGTTTACTACCATCATGTACAAACGATAGTAATTTACCAAGAAGTAAGAAAGTTATATTTATTAATATAGCATATTCGTGACTATATAGTACTTAAATTAATTTAATGGAAGCAACGATATATCCCAATTTTGTATCTATATCCTTATTGAACAGTAAAATCTTATATCTTCTCTTAATTTTTTTGTCGAATAATGTTCTATTATGTATTTCGTTTACTCTATACAACGTGAAAGAAACTACTGAATAATTTTGTAAACTTAGCAATAAATTACCTAAAATATTCTCTAATTCAATATTTACCTCACTGTCACATAACATTTTGGAAGTCTTTGTCTATTAGAAATCCGAATTTTCCCACATCTTTGTCATATTTCTTCATATTTTTACAAACCAACTCAAGAGAATATTGGGATGAAATCCTCCGTTAAATCACTCAATCAATCAAAAAAACAACTCCAGTGTGACACAAATAATGGATTACGGAGGAATATTTGTCAAAGAAATAAACTCTCCGCCAATTCGTTCGCACAATCTTTACGCAATCGTTAAAGGAGGACAAGCCAGACGACTTTAACTGAGCCAAATACAATAGCGACCGAACGCGCTAGGTGACTTCTGATGGAATTTAATTTAGAGGTCGACTCTGAACTTGTAGTTTATTTAACCCCCTGAGACCCGACCATTTAAGGCGAAATTGTTAATATTCATAAAAAGTATGAGATGTAAGTGAGGGACAATGACTGGCATTCTACAGCATTAACGAACTTAATTAATTCGTTCCCTTGCAAAGATTTCTTTTTAAGGTATTATGATATTTACATAATATCGAAACATGCGTAGAAACTTGTATATTTTACAATAGTGAAAAGTTAAAAACTACTTTTCTTAGAATTTTAGACATGGCAAGTTTTGCATAATGAACATTTGTTTACTGACTGTCGTTCGACATATCGATTGAAAGGGTAAGTTGGATACCAAAACAATTTATTTCAGCATTTTATGTGAAGTGTTTCCATCAATATTGCTTGAAAGGTATAAAAACGGCCTCGGGCATCGAGTATTATGTATTTCGTTTGCATTAATATGAATTTCTTAGCGCTATAAATATTTAATATTCCCTAATATAATAACTAGACCTTTCAAAACGAAATCCCACAATATAGCGAAAATTAAAGACATTAGTCTAGACAAATTAAATACATTAAAGACATAATTTGCCCCGATAATTCTCATGTATATTTTATTTAATATTATCCTTTATGTATCTGCCAGTTAATATGCTTTATTACTATTTATAATTTAATTTTTTTTTGCTGCAGGATTTTGTTGTAAAAATGGCAATAAAGGAGGGATACGTGAGTGATCATATGAAGATTCGGTTTTTCTTTTTTAGGTAGGAAAATTTAAAAAATCATGCACCTCCAAAATTTCTAAAGTCATTATTGTAAATGAAACAGAGTTACGAGTCCATGCGTATTTAACGGACAATCCACTGGGATTGGTTCGTTTCGTTTTGAAAATTATAAATTTTATCATTCATTTTATACGAACCGATACTTACGTATACATAATACTTTGAAAGAGAGCAGAACTTTAGCTAAATGTGCATAGAGCAAAATGGAAGTTTAATGAAGAATTATACCTATATTTTTTTAATTTCACTATTTACAAGAGAAGTTGTACTAGGCAATATATTTGAACATGATGAAAAATAAGAATAATATTGGTAAATAGTTTGACAGCAGGGCCACGCACTCTTAAATTTTAAATTCTTTTATACGATTTCAAGTATATAAGAGAATGCTATACATGGTAGAGTATGAATGAATAGTATACATTTATTAAAGAAATAAGGCGATAATTTTAAATCTCATAGTTTACTAGACAAGTTATGCTAAACAATATATTTGAACGTGGTGAAAAATAACAAGAATATGGGTAAATAATGTAACTACAATACCAAATACCCTTAAATGTTATAAATTTTATGTGGTTCTAATTGCGGTAGAGAATGCTTGTAGTGTAAATGTTATTCTGACTTAAAAGGTTTTAAGTAAAGACAAAAATAAATTATTACCCCCCAAATTATAGAACAAAAAGGAAAAAAATGGTGATAAGTAAATAATTTATTATAAATTATCCAAAATTCAAATAAATATCAAAAAAATATTCACAGTATATGGCATGTTTAACGATTTGTAAAGTTTCAATTATATTCAGAACTATCAAGATGTACGTACGGTAATAAAACGGCAGAAAAATATTATCCATCCTACATCACCAGTTACGATACAGGTTCTTAAAGTGTTAATAAAAAAACGAGGAAGGATTAAGGGGATTTAACCTCCTCAGTCGGCAATACTTCGATCAATACCTACTTAGCTAAGTCACTGAGTTGTGGTTTCCGGCTACGCCCGCCTTATTGGTCCATAAGTCGTTCACGTAGCCAATTGTAATGGGAGAAAAATGGATTATAAAGACGAGATGTTCGTCTACTTCTATGTTACGAGTTTCTTTTAGAGTATACGGCTAAGCAAATGATATAAAATATATGCCAATATGTGGGTGAAAATATAGTCCCTTACCACATGGTAGTGGATTGGTTTAGACGTTCCTCTAAGGAAGAATTTGGACTTGAAGATCAATTTCTTGAAGGACGGCTAGTAGAGTTAGACCAAGAGAGTTCTCATAGAGGAAAAACCAAGGAGGACTACACAGCAGCTTGGAAACGAGCTTGGTTTCTCTTTTACTACGGTTGATCGACATCTAAAATAGTTAGATAAAATGCACAGTCACAGACAATGTACTGCATAAATTAAATATAAACTATGGAATGGTCTGAGTCACAGCTTGTACCTAGTGGCTAACATTCCACCGCAATTTGGCTTCGTAACTTGGTCACCGGGGATGAGAAATGGATTCTTGACATTAACCCCAACCACAAACGACAATGGAAAATAGCGGCGGTCAAACAGGAATACCAGTAGTTAAGAGTACAAAGACTAGTAAAGAGATAATGTTGAGCGCATAAATGCTGAAATTATTGCATTATGCTAGATTATAATGTGGCAATTTTTGTTGGGGACTGCGAGATAAGTGATTAATGACTGCAATGTATGTGCATATACATGTGTGTGTATGTGTGAGTTTGTGTGTGCGTTGGCGTGTGTGTGCGTGCGTACGTGCGTGCGAGCGTGCGTGTGTGCGGGCGTGCGTGCGTGCGTACGTGCTTGAGTGCATACGTGCGAGCGTGCGTACGTGCATGCATGCGGGCGTGCGTGTATTCTATATTTTTAAATTTTTATTTATAATTTGATTTATGTTAACGATCAAGCATTAAATGAAAATCATCAAGTTTTATAAAAAAGTTTTAAGTTAACTACAATATTTTGCATTATAACTTATATCTGATCATTTCAAATCCTTCTTTATAACTGTCTAAAAGTGGTCGATATTATAGAAAAAAACCCGACTTGTGAGTTTGATGTAAATAATTGTTTAGTTAATGACGACATGTACAAAATAAAATATTTTTATTACTTTTTGGTAGACTAAGATATTTCCTTATTACTTTTTGGTAGACTAAGATATATTTTAACAATCTCAAGGTCACCTAGAATTAATTGAAAAAAAAATGGTTAACAAAAGTCCTTAAAAAAAAAAAAAGCTTGGAGTAAAGTTTGGAGTTTAATTATGATACCATTTCTTGATATACAATGCTCCTTTTTGACAAATTGTAGGTAAAACGTGACACAATATCTATTCTATACGTAATCCAACTGCTAGCAGATTTTAAATCTCAACATTAAAACTAAGAAAAATGAGTGGATTGGATAGAGTGATTGGACAAAATAATTTCGTTACTTAATTTGCAAGGCAAGTAGAACCGATCTGCCCTTAATATACACACACACACACACAGACACCCACACACACACACACACACACGCCAACGCACACGCACACACACACACACGCACATACACATATATATATATATATATATATATATACATACATACATTGCAGTCATTAATCACTTATCTAGCAAAGTCCCCAATAAAAATTGCCACATTATAATCTAGCATAATTCAATACTATTCAGTATTTTTGCGCTCAACATCATCTTTTTACTAGTCGTCTTTGTACTCCTAACTACTGGTATTCCTGTTTTGACCGCTGCTATTTGCCATTATTATTTGTGGGTGGGGTTAAGGTCAAGAATCCATTTCTCATCCCCGGTGACCAAATTATGAAGCCAGATTGCGGTGGAATGTTAGTAACTAGGTACAAGCTGCGACTCAGATCATACGCTGGTTTTCATTTAATTTATGCGGTACATAGTCTGTGCCTGTACACTTTACCTAACTATTTCAGGTGTCGATCAACCGTAGTAAAAGAGCACCCAAGCTCTTTTTCAAGCTGCTGTGTAGTTCTCCTCAGATCTTCCTCTATGAGCTGCATTAGGCAATATCTTTCGCGTAATCAATATCTTTGGTGAATATCTTTGGCGTAATCTTTTCTCATCTTTTTGATTAATACTTTAAGAACCTGTAGCAGACCTGGTGATGTAGGATGGATAATATTTTTCTACCGTTTTATTTTAAGGTACGTAATCTTGGTAGTTCTAAATATACTTGAAACTTTATAAATCGTTAAACATGCTATATATTGTGAATATTTTTTTGATAATGATTTGAATTTTGGATAATTGTTAGATAATACATCATTTACCTATCACCATTTTTTTTTCCTTTTTATTGTATAATTCGGGGGTTAATACCTTATTTTTGTCTTAACTAAAAACCTTTTAAGTACGAATAAAACTAACACTACAAGCATTCTCCACCAGAAATAGAACCATATAATTAGATAAGTTATAAAATTTAAGGGTTTATTTATTGCTGTTACATTATTAACCCATATTCTTGTTATTTTTCGCCATGTTCAAATATATTGTCTAGCTTAACTTTTCTAGTAAACTATGAGATTTAAAATTATCATCTTAATTCTTTAGTAAATTTACACTATTCATTCATACTCTACCATGTATAGCATTCTCTTATATACTGGGTATCGTATAAAAGTTTTAAAATTTAAGAGTGCGTGGTCCTGCTGTGAAACTATTTACCAATATTATTGTAATTTTTTCTCTAGTAAATTGCAAAATATAAAAAAACATCCGTAAAATTCTTCATCCAGTTTTAGGTAAATTTCCATTTGGCTCTATGAGCATTTAGCTAAAGTTCTGCCTTCTTTCAAAGTATTAAGTATACGTACGTACCGGTTCGTATAAAATGACGGATAACATTTATAATTTTCAAAACGAAACGAATCAATTTCAATGGATTGTCCGCCAAATACGCATAGACTCGAAACTCTGTTTCATTTACAATATTAACTTTAGCAATTTTGGAAGTGGGGATGACATTTTAAATTTTCCTACCCCAAAAAGAAAAACGGAACCTTCGTAACATCACTCACGTATCCGTCCTTTATTGTCATTTTTACAAGAAACCCCCGCAGGAAAAAAACTTAAAATTAGATATAGTAATGAAGAATATTAACTGGCAGATTCATATAGGGATAATATTTAAAAAAATGTACATGAGTATTATCGGGGCAAATTAATTACTAGAATATGTTTAATTTTCTCTATGTTGTGGGACATCGTTTGAAAGGTCTATTTATTATATTAGGTAATATTAAGTATTTATTGTGCTAAGAAATTCATATTAGTGCAAACAAATTACGTAACACTCGATGCCCGAGGCCGTTTTTATACCTTTCAAGCAATATCGATAGAAACACTTCACATAAAATTCTGAAAAAAAAAAATTTTTTTGGTATCCAACTTATCCTTTCAATCTATATGTTGAACGACAGGCAGTAAACAAGTGTCCTTTATGCAAAACTTGCCACGTCTAAGATTCTAAGAGAAATAGTTTTTACCTTTTTACTATTGTGAAATATACAAGTTACTGCGCATGTTTCGATATGATGTAAATATCATAATACCTTAAAAATAATCTTTGCAAGAGGACGAATGAATGAAGTTCGTTAATACTGTAAAATGCAGTCATTGTTCCTTACTTACATCTTATACTTTTTATGAATATTAAGAGTTTCTTAGAGGATTAAATAGACTACAAGCTCAGAGTCGACCTTTAAATTAAATTCCATCCGAAGTCACCTAGCGCGTTGGGTCGATTTTTTTTGGGTCAGTTAAAGTCGCCTAGCTTGTTGTTCTCCTTTGACGATTACGTAAATATTGTGTGAACAAATTGGCGGAGAGTTTATTTCTTTGACAAATATTCTTCCGTAATCTTTGTCACACCTAAAAATTTGTGTCACACCGGAGGTATTTAGTTGATTGATTTAGTGATTTAACCTGGGCTTTTATCCCAATTCTCTTGAGTTGATTTGTAAAAATATGAGGAAATACGACAAAGATATGGGAGAATTCGGATTTCTCAGAGACAAACACTTTCAAAATGTTACTTGACAGTGAGGTAAATATTGGATTAGAGAATATTTTAAGTAACTTATTGCTTAGTTTACAAAATTATTCAATAGTTTCTTTCACATTGTATAGAGTAAACGAAACACTTAATGGAACATTATTCGACAAAAAATTAAGAGGTAGTATAAGATTTTACTGTACAACACGGATATAGATGCAAAATTGGGACATATCGTTTTTGGTTATCAGATATGTTTCGTTTGCCTGTAGTAGATTAAAAGTGATCTACGGTGTGAAAATTATTATTTTTGGATTTAAGGGTATAAGAGTATTTATGAGAAATTTTATGTATGAATAAAATGGTTGCCACTTGATTAAAGAATAATTAGAATAGCTTTTTAAATATAAATCTATTAGTTAAAAAACATTTAATACAATAAAATATAGATTGATTTTAAGGCTGTACAAAACGAAATTTTAATTACCATAAATTATTTTGTGGTTACAAAATAATTACTGAAAGACAGAAAAATATAAAATAATAGAGGTAATTTTAAAATTATATCACACATTAAGGTGTATTCTGACATCCGTTGTTTATTTCAGGTTGTGTGAGGCATACATTATTTCAATAAAATTACTTACAAATATTGACTTTTCATAACGTGAATATATTACCTGCCATATATATAACAGGTACATATAAGTCATACTACGTATTTCAAAAATGATGACATCTGGAATGCAACTTTTGCATAGGCTATTAATCACTCTGCTTTTTCATAATTTTAGGTTTAGTAATTCTGAAACTGGAGGCGAAGGCATATTAAGTATGTAAATAAAAAACCAAAAAATGTGTCCAAAATTATAATTAAAACTTTCATTTTTATACTAAATTTTTAGTGTGAAAGTAGCATTACTTTCACACCAAAAATTTTAGTAACCGAATAATACAATAAGAGTATAAATTAAATTTTTTCAACTATTCTGTCTATATTCTCTAAAAATTTACGCCAGATTGTAAGATTTAGAAATTAGAATATTAGAAATTTTCTTTTTTTTCTAAAAATCCTGGCACGTGAATATGATAGCTTTTCATCAGGTGGCTGCTATGCTTTGAGGTACGATTATGAAAAACTATTTTACTGATTTGTTAGATTCAAAACCAAAACAAATCGGCCTTTATTTTAAAGAAAAAAGAGTAAAGCGAAGCATTCAGAATTTCGGGAAATAGCTCCTTAAAATACGAGACTACACAAAATTATGCCATACCGCTCATGTTGTTCGCATTAATGTACGATTGTGGGACATCGTTTCCAAAGTGAAATATATGAAAAATGCTTGCAAAAATCTTTTGATTGATGATAAAATAACAAAAATCTTCGTATATAACAAATCATGAAAAAATCATATCATCAAAGCTCGTTATAAAAATGGTCGAGAATGCCTGTTTTAGAGTTCATCATCTGGTATCGGCACAAAAACCAAATACTAGGTATACAAGAGATGTTTCTACAAGATTATCCGAACTTTTTATTCCAGTTCTACAACGATAGAAATATCAAATTTCTATTCTACATCATTAACGATCATTAACTATGGAAGGGAAACATTTTTTTAAAAAATATTTTGATTGGTAAAAGAAATAGTTTTGTACTCTATTTAATTGCATTACAGTATTTTTATTTTGCTATAAACGAAAATTAATTAATTAATTAATTTAAGCTATTTTGATGACAAGATTTAATTGTAAAAATAAAGACTGCTTGGAAAATATTAAAGGCAGAAATTAGTAAATTTTATGGTAAACAAATTGACTAAAAATCACATTTCAAATAAAAGAAGGATACAGTAACGAAGATAATAATGAGATTGCCAAATATTTCAAGAAATATTTTTCAAATATAATGGAAATACTAACTAAACATCTGCCTACATCTAAAGAAGCGACCCTGCTTAGTTAGCTCTGTATACTAACAAAAATTTTAAATAATTTAAAATTGAACCAGTTATCTTAGATTAAATTGATGTATTTAAAAACATGAACCCGAAATTATTAGTTAATCTGTGGCATGTGTCTCTTAAACTAATAAAGGAATTGAGCAATGTCTTAACATCTGTATTCAATTCTTGTGTGTGCACTGGCTCGTTCTCGGATCTCGTGAAGTTGGCGAAGGTAATATTACTTTTCAAGAAAAGTTTGAAGAGTGAAGTGCAAAATTATCATCCTGTCTGTATACTGCCAATATTCAGAAAGTCTGAAAAACTTATGGCGACAAGACTAATGGATATTCCAACTTCATTACCAACGGCATTATCAACTGCAACCAATTTGATTTCCATAGAGTAAAGTCCGGGACAGATTTAATTCCTACAGTTACTACAAGCATTTTATGAGCGCTGGATAAATCATCAAAAACTATAGGACTATTTTACGTAGACCACAGTATACTGTTATGTAAGCTGGAATATAGTATGAGAGGAAGCAACTTGAACTTATCAAATCATATATGTCAGAAAGATCATAAGTCGTATATTTTGAAGTTTCTAAATTTTAACAACACCCAAATAAATAAGGTATACATCAAGGATTGGTGCTAGGTTCCTTACTTTTCCTAGTTTACCTTTTAGTTTTAACTTAGTTTTGTTCTCATGAAAAAAGACATTTTCCTGTTTGCAGATGATATGACTTTAATTATAAAAGGCTCTTATTATTAGAACATTTCTAATGACATTAAAGAAATCCTCAGCAGGTTACATAGATTGTTGAAAGACAACAATTTATTACTAAATATAGATAAGGCAAATGTTACTAGTTTTGCTTTGGAATCGAGTAACACGTGGAAACTACTTGATCGAATAGTTACTGAAAAGTGTATCCCTAAATAAAAGTAATAAAGTAAAATTCTCAGGTGTAACTCTATATGAAAATTAAAATTGGGACTTTCAAATTTCAGACAGCTCAAAACTTAAGTACTGTCACATTCCTAGTCATGAAGTTAGAGGAATTGTGTGGATTAGACGCCACAAAGTCTTCGTCGATTGTGATATATTAAAATTATAAATTATAAATTTGATTTCCCAACAACGCACAATTAGAAATTTAGCAAGTAAAGGATGCAGACTCATGTAAGGAGGCATTTCGAAGCATGAAAGGCATGGTTATGCTTAGTTCTTATGGATATGAAAATATTATATATGCCATAAAATATCAACAATGTCAAACTAGGTCCAAGAATAACATTATAAGAATTAAGCATAGACTGTCTAAGGTCTCAAAAAGCTTTATAGGGAATAGTACCACATTTTATAATAAATTGCCTGCAACAATTAAAGTTTTCAATTAATTAAAATATAAATTATCATTTATATTTTAATTTGACATTCTAATTATTATTATATTATAATCCCAAAATAAACTATTGTATTCAAATACCATATCATCCACGAAATCCCATCGAACTAGGATCAGTGGTACTTTATGATATCTGCCATCGTCGCTACGATTCCGCTAATATAGTGAATCAGTTGCAGTTGCTTGTGCCAGGAAGAGCGACCCGTATTAGCGCTTTTCTATCTATCTATCTGTAATATATTTGCTAGCACATTTCTTCAATAGCAGTTAGTTGAACGGATACTATACAACCGTTAATCCTTTGAAAAGCAATGACACTACATTATCTTTAATTTTTTCAAATTCATAATATTATAAATAGGAAAATTATTACTATTAATTCCATTACTCTATTATAAAAATTCTGAATATATTATGTAAATATTTAAATAAGTCTGAGAATGTTAGAATACAAGTAAACCTAATACTTATAAAATTCACTTTTTGTATCTCACTGTGACTTTTAACTGTTTATTCAACATAACTCGTAAATAAGTAAAAACAAATCTAGACATTTTGTATTTAAAATATTGTTGTTGTCATTTTTATTATTTCATAATCATGTACTATTATTTGTCGGTATTTAATCTTGAAGTGTTATTATTAGCATTAATCGTTCTGTCTGGTAATATAATTTATAGTTAACAACACTTTTGTGGTTATACTAAATGATAATTGACACTCTGCATTGATGTTTATTTTTAGCATTAATGGAATTATTAGTTGTATCTAATATTTATCTTAATTCATCTGGCTTGTTCAAGACTCATATGTTGGTGGTATAATTATTAATTTAGCATATTTTTTTAATTTGTTATTTTTTTTCTTTTTTTATTTTTGAATATTCTATTGTATCTATTATGTACGAATTGACGTGATTGAGTGTGATGTATATACCAGTATCGAATAAAACTATGACTATGACAATGGCCATATTCATTTGTACCATTCCTGAAAAGCATAGATAAAATATTAAATATTTCGAAAATTCTATGACAGTAATAAATAAATAATAAGGTAGTAATATCTTTAGTCATGATACTTTTTGTCGATTTATTACCTTTAATTTTGCTGATAACTACCCACGGTTGGTGAAACATATGGATGAGTGGTAGTCCCGGACTAGCTTTGATAATAGCTAGATTAACAAAAGCGACTTTAACCGTTTATCGAAACCATGTTTAAATTGATTTTGTCGTGGGCTAAACCAAGGACACACTTGGCAAAAATTAAACTTGTTACATAAACCGAAAAAGTATTGTATTCATTTCATTACAACCCAAACTTGAATCTAATTTTGAATTTATCTAATTTTGATTACTAAATTTTTGCTCGAGATTTGATTTTAGTTGGATTACGTAATATTTGTTTTAAAAACTCAATAAGGCAAAAAATTATATTATAATATGAAGAACACATGGACATTACCAACTTATAACATACGATCCTTTTCTGTTTATCGTCTTTTATTATGTTAAAAGTTTTATTTCGATATAAGTGTTTCTTTGATGCTCATAAATCCCTTAGACGAAAATGTTATTTAGATGAGAGTTTGGTGAAGAGGGTTTAGCACTAGACCACTGAGGGTTTTGAACTAGACCATTTAGTAAGAGAGAAAATCCTGAAAAATTACTCATACATAAAATATATAAACTAATCCTTTACGTAAGTTTTAAATTTCTAACTAATATCATGAATTCGAGGATTTATTTTTTTTTCTTTTTTCTCGTTACAACATAGCAAAACATCAACGAAATTTTTGCCAAGAAATAATTTAAGACGATTTTTATTTGAGAAATCTCATCCCAGTCTTAAGCTTAAAAAGTGTGCTTGTTTTCCTTTTTCATGTGGCATTGGAGCAATGAATGGGTGTTATTTTTAGTGGACCGGAAAATGACATAGGCTACTTTTTTCGGATAATCTTATTTCTTTGGGAAAATATTTACTTGAAACTGAAAAGTACATAAAGGGAATAATGAAGCAGCGTTTCAAAGGAACAATGGATCGGCATAATTTTTTACATAAAGATAGTTAGCGGTCTGGGAAATGACACAGGCTATTTTTGGTCCGAAAAATCTGACATAATTTTTCGAAACTCTTTAATCCCTAATTTAGAAGGAAATATTTTTTTTTCATTCTTATTTTATAAATTTTCCTTAATCATTCTAGATATATATATATATATATATATATATATATATATATATATATATATAAACTTGTGTGTGTAAATAGACTATGAGTTTCAGAATCCCAAAACACTAATTAGTATGGATTAATGTTTAGAAATATACATCAGGGTAACTTTCTTATAAATCTAGCTTCTTGTTAGAATTGTTTCTAGTGGGTAAGTGTTTTTGTTCTGGAACATCACGTATCTCAAAGTCCTGAAACTTTCCAAACTTAATAGTCTCGTATCCTGGGACTTTCAGGCCGAGACTCGAGACACGCCCATCGAAATCATATTGTAATAATGTTGTTTGTAAAAGATCATAATAAGTTATATTATCTAACGTGTTTTTACTATCTCTCTCGCCCTTTGTTACGGAGAGCACCATCTGTTATCTTAACAAGCCATTGAAACAGAAGGGTTCACCGCTATATTCCTATTTTATAACGTTTGTGTACGAGATTAGTGAAATTAGTGATTATGTCAGTGTAAACGTGTTTCTAAAATCCTTAGTGTCAGCCAGCTTAGTCAATCATTGTTAGACTTTGACTGTTGTGATTGGGAAGCCCTTGTGGATACGATGCCCATTTAAAGTAACTTTAAACAAATACTTAATATTTTGTTATCTTCTGTCGGAAGTTTAATGAAATTTATTAATTTAAAATGAACTGATATGATAGTGATAAAGCTCAGTAAAGCCTTAAAATAGAACATAATTTTTTTATTATTATTGTTACAGATTTTCAAAAACTTAAATGCATATCATTTTATTTAATGTGAGACGTACAGTAAAATGAAAAAAAAACGAATCACACACAGCTCTCATTACGTCCAATAAATAATTTCACGTGCAGAGTCGAATACTATAAACATTGACAGGCACGTCCAAAGATTCATAATATTATTGTAAACCATCTTCACTTAAAGTCCCAAAATATGGATTTTTTTACTTCTAACATAAATAAAATTACACTTCCTTCTTTTTCAGTCGATTTTTATTGAAGACTTTTTTAAAACTCATACCCTTACGGCAAATTTGGAAATACTAAACGTAGAATCCCAGTACTAATAACTCCACAGTACATATTGAACGCGATGTGTAATTTTAGAGTAAAATAGAATATGTAATCAAAAATACCTAAGAAAATGTACTCGAAGTCTTTGCAAAAAAATTAAGGGCGACATTTAAAAAAGAAGTTTTAATTATTTAAAACAACCGGAAAAATCAGTTTTAAAATGATAAAATTTCAATAAAAAGTGGATGTGCGACTATGAGAACTATAGCTAATGACTAGATGTTATATTATTATTGATGACTGGTATGATTACTTTACCAAGTCTGTTTTATAGTTAGAAGATTAAAAAAAATATATGTATGTGTGATTGGCAGACTAATGAGTAATGATTATAATTGATCATTCTTTGATTACTTCGTCTGTTATGAATATATTTTTATTTTCATTTAAATATTATGAACATATTTTTATTTAAAAAAAAATTAATCTTTGATTATCAAAATTAAACATAGGGATTGTTTGGACGTTATTTAAAAGCACATAAAATAAAATCACATAAAATAATCGATATTTATTAAATATGCATCTTCATGTTTTATTAAATATAAATGTAAACGGAAATCGTAAACTTAAGTAAATCTTTAATTTATATCCAGTTTGGATACAGGATCCAAGTTGGACTCGCCGTGTAATAATTGCAATCGGTCGACTATAGTAAGGTTTTACTGTTTACTTAGGAGTTATTATGCCAGAAGAAGACTGAAACATTAAATTGACATCTCGTTTCACTCACGCACTTAATCACGACGAAGCGCGTTTCCTTTTTCAGGCAAGATTTTATTTCAAGATGTTCGACTTGTAACATACTTTTTTGGACCAAACATTACTTTCTTTTCTGCATGTATGATAAATCTTCTAAATGTCCATTTTAGCACTTTTATACATTTTACAATTTTAAAATTTTGATCTTCCAATACCACAAATATATTTAAGAGGTAGAAATTGATACTCAAGAGGATATAATTTAATTTACATTTTGGTATGCTCGTTAAAATGTCTATTTAAAATCTACATGAATTCAGTATTATAGACCATTATTATCATTGTAATCCGGGATACAATAATTATTAATTTACTCAAAATTGAAATCAAAAGCTGAGAATATTTTAAAAATTTACATTTACGTAACGATGATATTGTGATATTTGAAAGGATAATAATTCTCCCTCCTGCATTACCGCGTGCTATTATTACTTCGGTTAACCGAGCGCCCCCTTTAACATTTCCGCAAATCCGTTTCATCGCGAAACACCACTCACGAGCGGAAGTGCTTTGTTATTCTATTTTAGCTGGCCTTCCATATACTTTTGGAAGTAAACTATATAAACCGGTTTAACCTTGCACAACATGGGTCATATTACCATATCCGGTCGAGAAATGCGTTTAAATTTATTTCATTACACTTATAATATCTTTATTATCGTGGATACTTCTTAGGAATAAACATAAATTTGTTTGAATAACTATATTTACTCACAAAACAATTCCGATCTCAGAGTGTTCATGCAATTCTATGTTAAATACGTACTGTGTACATAGTCATTCTCTTTGTTTGATGTTATCCACACACGATCTGTTTATTCACTATTTAGACGTGGAAGGAGTTGGTATTTTTTATCAGTATGTCCTATGTATATATCGTCATATCTATTAGGAAACATTCATGTATATATTGCAAGATAATTTAAAATTTTGGATTTTAGAAATACATTTAATTATGTAATTTTTGTGTTTAGTAAATGTGGTTTTGTGTGTAATAATGTGCCACAAAAGCTTTTTATACCGACTGTGTTTGTCAATTTAAGCAAAACCCAACTCGATAACCACCCGTCAAAACTATAGACATGGTCGCATGCACGCACACCGAAATTGTGTGCGTGAGTGCGAGCATGCGTGTAGACGGGCGTGCGTGCAAGCGTGCGTGTGGGCGGGCGTGCGTGGGTGCGTGCGTGTGTGCGTGAGTGCATGCTGGTGTGCGTGCGTACGTGTGTGCGTATGTGCGTGTGAGTGCGTGCGTGTGTGTGTGTGTGCGTGCGTGCGCGCTTGTATCTGTATGTGTGGTGTCTGTATTTGTAGTGTGTGTGTGTGTGTATTTGTAGTGTGTGTTGTATATGTGCGTGTATGCGTGTGTACTTATGTACGTGTGCGTGTGCGTGTGTGTTTGTGTGTTTTTGTTTTTATACGCGTATGTGTGCGCGTGTACGTGTACTTGTGTGTGTATGTGCATGTGTGTGTGTGTGTTTGTATGTGTGCGTGTGTGTGTCTAATGACAATCTAATTAGATACTTCCAGGGGCGACATAAATTTAAATGGTTGAATGTTGAAATTAGGTGGGATTGAGCCGGAAAGTGTAAACAAAAACTTTTCAAAGATAAGGAGTAAACTTTGATTACGTTTTTGTTGTTGGTTGTATTTTACTTGTAATATTTTTATTATTGTAATTTTTGAACGAAAGATTGATTAACTTATTATTTTGGTTATACAATTGTTTTCACTTTCACAAATTCTATAAATATACAGTTGTTTTTAGCATTCTGTATTCTATAACGTAAATTAATGGATATTCGAGGCATTGTTTTGTAATTTTCGGTCGTAACTACATCATTTGTAAGATTCTCCCAAAATTAAATACTTATTTACGTTGATACAGGAAAGTTATAATAAAAGCATGTGTATGATCCATACCTGTTTTTCCTCAAAAATAAATACAAAAGAAGAAATAAATTTCCTTCATAACGAGCAAGGGAACGAAGCACCCTTTTTTATTCCTTTAGCCTTTAGTAGAATAAAATTTGGGCGTTAAATATCCTTTTGATATTCTAAAGAATTTAATTTTAAGAATAATATTAAAATAACAAATTATTTTCACTGCCGGAGTGTAAAATCTTCCAAATCAGAAAGGTTCCCTACATTAGAAGTAATGAAACGAAAATTACGTTCAAACTTCTTATAGTTAAGTTTGGTTGAGACAAATGACATTGTATTAAATATACATCTATCTCGTACCTGATCGAGGTGCATAAAATTGAACTAAACAAGTTAATAATAAGAGACCCAAAATGCAACATGGTCCCTTTTCGGAAGTTATGAATCAAATAGAAAAAAAACAGATTCACATAAAACACCATGATAACCACGTAGTGATGATTAGGGATACGTAGTTCACTATCATAAATGTTACATATAATTATTATTTCTATCGCCATTTTTTTAGATATTATGTGAAAATATAAACTAGCTATTTAAGAACGGCAAAGATATATACAACTGTGCTATAATTTACCTTTTTATTCCAGAAGCCTTTGAAAGCTCCAATAGCTAAGATCAATATTTAAGATCAATGCTAAGAGCAACGCAATTTCATTGAAAGGCGGCTGTGTAAATGTGCTTCATAAAAATTAATAAATTTTCATATAATTCATCTTAAGTAACGACGTATTCGCCCTCTCTTTCTATTTCATCTACAGTGAAAATACTTTCCAACATCCACACGCTGATTAAGAAAAAATTGTAGAAAATTCGAAAATAGGTGTTATCGACAATAAAATGATATAGACAAACTCCTCGTATTCACCTGAAATTATTATGTAAAACGATCAGGATAGAATAGAGCTGTTTGTCAAAAAGACACTCAAGAAACTAATTGCCCTCTTAATGTCTGTCGCCGCATTATCTCCGTTTACACTCACAATACCCGTGGGGTGTACATTCGAGCGTTGCCCTCCGGCTCTTTATTTGGTCTATGTGCTTACAATCTACAAACTTTATCTGATACATACACGCAAATTGTGTTAGATATTACGGTGCGCGTTACCAACTCTCGGAGATTTAGAAAATAGGTTTGTACTCTAGTAGCGTAATGTGGGTGGATTGCAGCTTAGTCAGGATAATTAAAATTACCATCAAATTGGTGAAGCTCACGTTGTCTTTATATTATTTTATATGGGAAATAAATGAGATATAAATATATATGTGGTAATATATTTGTTTATGACACAATTCTATAGATTAAAGTAAGATGAAATCATATTATTGTAAAACAAAGTCATTTTAAAACCGTTAAAATTTCTAAACAACTTTTTGAATTAATAAAGTGAAAGAAAAATATGGTAATAAAATTTTCATTATATAATTTTTATGGTTTTATCTCACATATTTTATTTTATTTTTGGTAAATTTTCTTTATTGCGAGATTTTTCTTTCTAAATGGGCCAGTATTATTATTGCTATGTCATCCGTGATATCATATTGGCAACACGTACAAATTATCGTTCAAATGCAGGCAATAGGTGATATTAAATTGGTGTGACGTGAGGACTATCGGTAAAATTCCAGTGATATGACATACTATTAAAAAAAGTTCCATTTTTTTATTGTACCGCATATTCCCGAAAATTTACGAAAATGAGGTAACCGGACAGAGAAGATTAAATAACTACCTTAGTATTAATTATTCACTATGTTGTTTTACGATCTCTATCTATAGATACATATTGACCTGTTCATATCTCGTTGCTAACACTCAAAATCCTAGATGCTATATCCTAGATTTAGAGCATTATATCATCCTATTAGGAAGATGGAATTATAATTCGTAAGTAAGTACAATTTTAACCACCATTTATTCAAATGCATCTTCATATGTTAGAGTTAGACCGCAGGTAGCATATTCGTCATATTGTTAATTTTTTCATCATTACAGTTGCGTCGCGCCGTTGTCGACAAATAAATAGATATTTTTTTTTGATACATAAAAATCCAAAAAATTGCTCTCCATAAAATATTTATTTATGAACTAAAATAAGTCCGTAACTTTGGAATCATATAATATCACATTCTACAGTTTTGTGTGTGAGCAGGTGGCTGAGCAATACAATCATGGTAACGTTTTGATGTTTCTTTTAGAAAGTTTTCGAAATATAATAATTGTATAAGAAAAATCTCATATCACAATTCCTAAGATTATAAGGATAATAAGATATTAAGGAATTTCATTGTATGATGAAATACCATCAACATCTGGCCAGAAATCAAAATCGATACTATTGAATATGGAAAGATCTTTACCTACAACTAATACTAAGATTCTAATATCGCGAAAAAAAAATAGCAGTAACGATCCAGAAACTAAAAATAACATCGAAGCAACGAATAAAGAAAATAAAACGACTGCAATACGAAATATTTAAGTTTAAGAAAACAATTTCTTACTTGAAGGGTTTGCTGCAAAATTTCATACCAAAATTTTTAATAACCTGAAAAAATAAGTTAATTCTCAACGACGTCGGCGTGCAGCCTGCAGTTTTATTGAAGCTACAATTACTTAAGTCAAGTAAAGGATATATTCCAAAAGTAATATATACTCCAGCCCTATGATCATTAACTTTGAATCTGAGCCAAATTTATTATTATTCGGCCAAAGCATATGACTAGGTACATTAAACTTTCAATATTTGTTTATATTCTCCACACTTATTAATTAAATGGTATGGCAATAGTAAACGAAAGCCAGGAGTTACAAGGAGGCACTCATTTCTGTCAAGCTGAAAGCTGAACAATCTGTTACTAAGTTATTATGAATACTTGTAATATATGAGGTGACTCTAAGAGAAAAGGTTGAAGAAAACCCTAACGAGAAACGTTTTTATGGTTATATAGATGTTAAAACTAGCATTAAAAGTGATTGAATGGATGTTGCTATAGAAGCTTTAGTTTTTTTACTGGTAGCAATTAATACAAGTTAGAAAATGCCAGTTGGATATTTTTTGGTGAATATTGTAAGTGGTAACTAAATGTTATATTAATTTAAGTAATTATGTTTTATAATTGTAATTGATAGTGAAATTGAAATAGAAGTAGCAGCGCTGACTTTTGAGTTTTGCTTGTCTAATTTATCAACGGTCAAAATCTTAAGTTATTCACTAGGATCAGATAACTTAAGATGTATTTCATTAATCCTTCCATTGTAAAACCAGTTGCATTTTCTTTGGATCACGGCTTAAATTAGTGTGTAACTCCTTTTAAGCATATCGAAATTTTTGTTAATAACACGGGAAGTAAGATTGAGTAGCTTTTGTGAAAAAATTCAATAGATTACAGGAATCTAAAAATTTCCGTGAAACTAACAAATAAAGAAAAGGGCATATAAATTTTAGGAATTAAATAATGTAAGCAAAGCTAACGTCACAATTATTTGGTTAGCGCATCTCAAAACTTTCATTTTTTCGATTCTTATTTGAAATTAAATGAATTAGAATCTGTGTGAACGACGTTTCCGAAATATTAAATTCAAAAGTTCATCTATATCGATACTAACTATAAAAAATAAATGAAGTCCGATTGTTTAACTCTTCTTGAATCCGTTAGTTTTTAACGGTGGATGAGCGTTAAAACATTAAAACAGTTAAATTAATAGAAATCAATCGAATGACTAGATACATAGAATTGCATCTGCACAGAAAGTGCGTAATTTTCAAAATTTAGTTGATAACCAAGACGCTATATTAATGTATTTTACTCAATATTTTAATAAAACTTTATAAATAAGACCTGTATCGGTGCAGTTATAGCGTCCGAACCGTTACCCAATCGTCTTATAAACATAAAAGACAAAGTGTAATCTAGGTGTCCTTCGACAGGTCTAATTAAAATTTGCAATATATGTAAATTTGCATATAAAATAGCGAGGGTAAACATGTCAAACTTAAATATACTACTTATTTTATAACATTGCAAGTTTTAAAATACTTTGTTAGCATAGATTTTTTAATGCACCAATTTGATACACATAGTTAGTCAAACGACTTTACAGGTTTAATCAAAGCGGGTACGTACTTAAATATAATAAAGACTTAAATATTCACTTTTTCGCCATTCACCAAGCGACAAATATTTAATTAATTTATTCTATTCAAATGGGCTCATATAGGTTATATCTGATTTCCGTCAATTATATAATTCCTTTTGTTTATCGCCTTTTTGATGAACGAATAAAAGAACCAGGCTCCAAATAAATATTTTTTTCTTTCTACATAGACGCAAACCGATGAAGTGGTTTATGAATCCAATTTATTTGGTTGTCCGTCCTTTTGATTGGTTTCTATAAAATGTGATAAAATTTCGATCGGTAATGCCATCTCATCCAATGCAATATTTTGAAATATCTTGATTTATATATGCTCAAATTGTTTTGAGAGAATTTATTACCTGTTACGAATCCTGGTTTTCTATTAATTAGTCGAAACTATTTTTTTAGTACGAAGGTTTCCTACCGATAATAATCCACCAATAATAACCTATCCATATTGCATACTTAAAAGATTGTTGGTTTATTACTAAATCAGAATAAAATTATAGGCTTCTGTAAATCGTAAATTAGAATAATTATAAAATATTCTAATATTGAATATATTTGGCGTTAATTTTGTAGAAATTCATTATTCACGATTAAATGAAACTACGTTATGTAGAATTATTTCTACTTTCTTTAATTTCTTTACCACGACCTAGATTTCGTTGTATTATATCTTCAGGTGGGATATTAGCAAAGATCTTAAGTGATATTATGATATAGCGTAAGAAGAGTCTTAGAGAAGATGAATCTTTGCTAATTTCAGACCTGAAGATGTAATACAACGAAACCTAGGTCGTGGTAAAGAAATTAAAGAAAGTAGAAATAATACTACATCACGTAGTTTCATTTAATCGTGCATAAAATATTCGATAATATTCGTTTTCAAAAGCTATTACTTCACCCGATATCATCCCCACATTTTTATAGCCTCTCAATTCATTCATTTTATATTTAATTTATATATTGTCTGATTGGTTAAGAATTTTTTGACAAAAAAGTCTGTTAATTTTATGTTGTTTATTTTTGTCGATTACTTCACATTTTTAGTTAATATATTCTCTTTTACTGTTATTATATTCTTATAATACTTCTAACGTACTCTTTTACTAGTTACTAAACTAATTAAATTATCGTTAATTAAAAGATATTAATTCTCTAGTCATAATTAATTCTCTAGTCATAAGCCTTATGTTTGTAAATATATATAGAGTAAAATTAATAAAAGTGTCTCGTTAGTATTCATATTTTATTATTATTTTATACTCCATTCCATTCCCAAAGGAATATTTATAAACAAAGGATAATGAAAGTCAGGTATTATAAACGTTTTTGATATTCGCATTAATAAAATATTATTGATTTATGGACGGTATTTGTGATTCGAATTTCGATTGGTACACATATTTGCGCTGTAAACATTCAAAATTTAGATTGTATATGTCACAAAAATATTTAAGAGAAATTCGAATCACTAAGATAAAAATCTTCCAAATAATTTAAAACCATTAACGTTTCCTAAAAACACGTGTCATAATACTAAGAAATATTATCTCATACTTTCTTCCAGGTTTGAGAATTAACACTTTTAAAAGACTGGTGTATTTAAGATTTTTGTTTGCAGCCAAATCTCTACTTTTAAATCACGTTTGGCTAAACTTCATCAACCATTATCAATCTACTAAATAGTTTATTCTTTGGGATACTAACAAACAATACGTTACTCTCTAAATAATTGTAGTTTAATTAAATGGTAGTTTTTTTGACAGTAAATGATGTATTACAACATAACAACAAAAACAAATTTAAACTAATCATTATAACACTTTTCAGAAACATAAAATACACTAATTTTTTACAGAACGAAATACACCAAGTTTCACAATTACATCACTATGAACTTAAAGCTAGAAATATGGGTATAGGATTTGTACGCATAAACTTATTAAATATATTTCCGAAATGTTATATATTTCTGAATTTTGTGTAATCGACCAATTGTCAATTTTTCTCCTGCAAAACTTTACAATTCATACAAGAAAATTAACGATTTGTATATATATATATATATATGTATATATATACATATGTATATATATATATATATATACATATATATATATATATATATATCTAATAAATTTCTCTTTTTTTCATGCATTTGTACACAATTAACGTATAACACATTTTAAAATACAAACAATAACAAATAACACACATTAAAATACACAGTTACTTTGCATTTGTTTTAAATCAATTATATGGAGTCTATGTGAACTTTTTACAAGCCTAACCACATGTCATAAGTTTTTCGACTATTTCTCGTAAATTACTAGAGCCTAATTAGCCTTGATAATGTTCCTTTTAATTTTGTTATATCTGTTACTATTGCGCATAGTTTTGTGCTATAAAAAAGAGCGGTTTAGCTGTTGGAGACAGGGATAATTCTAACCAAAATGATTAGCTTAATGTTTCGTAAAAGGATCCCTGTATCGAAAAAATGGCAATAAAAAAATCACCTCCACTTTACAACTAATAGAGGTAAAATTAAATTTTTATACTTTTTTATATAATTTTGTGGGCATTACAAATTTCAGCTTTCTGGCGCTAATAGTATACGAATAAAATAGCTCTGAAGTATGGACAAACAGACAGACAAACATGGCAAATTTATATGGGTTTCTAGATTGGCTACATAACCAAAAATTTCACATGTTGAGTTAACTGGATCGATTAAGGTGATTTGGTTGGTGACTGCAAGGTAAGCGGTTAATAATTTCTATATATATATATATATATATATATATATATATATATATATACGTGTGTGTGTGTGTGTGCGCCTGTGTGTGTGTATTTATTGTATTGAGATATAATTAGTATCCATTTATATATATAACTTAACTAAATATCAAAATTACTTAATTTATTGAATCAAAGACACCCAACGGCTTTCAAAGTGACCACAAGACGAGCGTAGCCGCAAATCACAGCTTAGCGACTTGGCTAAGTGGGTATTGATCGAAGAATTACCGGGCGAGGAGGTTAAATCCCCTTAATCCTTCATCGTTCCTTTGGTTAACACTTTAAGACCCCATGGCACGATTAATGCAATATGACGATTTAAATGTCATATGTCCTTTTGTTGATTTCAAAGTATATACATGTCGGTTCTTCAGGAAATACTAATTCAGGATATACTCAGGACTAAGGAATTGTTGTACATATGTGCTGAGTAAAACTAAATAAGATTATTTTTATCAGTATTTCATTATTGTGATAATATTTTTTTGTAACAAATATTAACCTGTGGCAATTTTCTCTTTTTTGTCGTGTAAACTATTAGAAGACGATCGCCCAAAACGCGCAACACCCACAGCAAAGCACTCGTTAAGATACCACCTTTCTCCACCGGTCATCAACCAAGGATGATAAAAGATTCGATGGGGTAGTTAATTTTGGTGTTTACGGTGTATATATCATTATACTCCGTAAAAAACCTATTAAGTATTAATGGAACTCACATTCCTTGCTAACCAATGGAACTCACAAGCTTGAATTAATTTGATAGGTTTATGTACTTTCAAACGAAAAACGAAAATCTTGCAATAACTTTCGTGTCCGTATGTTCGTCGGTCATGATCGTTTATTTAAGAAACCGATTTATGTAGAAAATAGAAATTTGGTTTATTATTAATACATGTTAACTTACACAGATCTCAGTAGCTAATGTCTAAAATTATTTATATGAACATTTTTGGGGCAAATTGATCACCAGATTTTTCTTTTGAATTCCAAATATAGTGTTGGATGTCGCTTGAAATAGCTGGTCTTAAAGGTCGCAAAAATGTGTTTTGTAAAATTTCAGATAGTATAGCTTCAGAGATTTTATACTCAAAAATAAGCAAAAAACATGTTCACCCTTCTGTCGCTCCTTTTTCCAAATGCCTCTACGTAAATATAAAAACAACAGTATTTTTAAAATCCTAGGCAAAAGTAGTAGGAAAACCCAATTTTTCTAGAGGTCACAGTTTTTGATATAAATACGAAAAAATATACATCGCTCTACTAAAGTATTTATTGCGCTACGAAAACTATATTAGTGAATATATATATACATATATATATATATATATATATATATATATATATATATATATATATATTTATATATATATATATATATATATATATATATATATATATATATATATTTATATATATAAATATATATATATATATATATATATTTATATATATAAATATATATATATATATATATTTATATATATAAATATATATATATATATATATATATATATAAAACAAAGTCGTGTTAGTTACACCGTTTATAACTCAAGAACGGCTGGATAAATTTTTTTGATTTTTGTGTTTTTAGATTTGTTTTTGTCGAGAATAGGATAATACATTAGAAACATAACACATTAGAAACATTCACGAAAAAAAAAAATTATGAAGAAAATTCATTTTTCCCTACATTTTGTATGGAACGGCTTTATTGATTATATATCGAGAACGGATTGACTGATATATTTTTTCATCTCGGCTTCGAGAAGTTTCCTCGCGTATTGTAAAATTTAAAAAAATCACAAATAATTTAATTGTGTATAACACTTAATATGTGATAAATGACAGAAAAAAAAGAAAAAACTATGTCATAAATCACAGACCCGAACGAAAATGATAATTGGTTTTTAATAATTCTTATTCAGTTTTCGACCGTTATTTCATTTGAATTTGATTAAATGAATTCTCTTTAAACGATTTTTTCTGAAATTCATTAGCCAACAATGATTTCAAATAGTTGAGTTAAGTTTTATGCAGATGTTCACTTTGTAAGTTTATGATATTTGTGATTGTGCGGGCATCGATAATTACTTCATTATGTAATTTAGGTGATTAATTTTTGTGTGATTAATTTTAAAGTGTTATTTATAATGCTGAGAGTCTATTCTTTCACAACGAAACCGTAATGCACTTCGACTTAGGAATATTACGAATCAATCCACTGTAGATGAACAAGAAATTGCACGGGAAGAGCGCCGCGTAAGTATGGCTAGGCTCAAGAACAAGACAAACAGATCAGTTGGCAACGAAAAATCGTCGAGCTTATCACACAGATCAACAACGTAATAATCTTCGACGCGCGAGAAGAAATGCTTCAAGCGTTGATTTGAATCGAGTAGCATTTCAACACAATTGCATAACTGACTAGAGCTTGCATACTTTCGTTCGAATTGCCCCAATGGATATTGTAATAGTTTGCTGGAGAAACGCCTGGATTGTGCTCTCTCAGTGACAAGATGAAATTGCCATTCTTGCTTCTGCCACCTGAGATATTGCATTCATTACTTCGTACCGAAACACCAGAATCACGACGTTTTCTATCGAACGTTCAGAGAAATATGGGATGTTTCTGAATGACTTCATTTGTTGCAGACATTATTGAAGAACGTGGATTCAATCTGACATTCAAGGTAATTTCTGCTAGAGATAATAAAAGTTTATTTTCTTTTGGTGATCATAATTTAATAAATCTAACTTCGCCTTCGACTGTATAGATCCAAGGCCAAATTCACAATCGAATTGGATTATTGCAATCGCTTGATGCACAGCATAAATTCATCTAAATTTACTTCATGAGCAGCATGGAGGAACAACTTGATCGGTGTCAAAAGATCGAATCGGCAATAAAAGAGAAGTTCTTAAAGATTTGCAGCAACTCCTCCATGAACACCATACATTGGTTAGGTTGTTCATAACTACGTTGGATCGCATGCCAAGTGATGACTGCAAAGTCCTGATTTTAATGTTACTTTAATTTAATTAAAATAGTTTTCATTTTGATTTGTAAATTTATTGAATTTAATTCATTTTGAATATTCATTTTAACTTAATAAAAAACTGAATTTAAGTCAGCTAATAAATTAAAACATTTATTGACTGTGAAAATTTATAAATATGGAGTGGACTTTATAAGTATGGACTTTATAAGTATGGAGCCCCAATTACCCTTAGGAGATAAATGATAATGTGAGTCTTCATAAATTAAAAAAATAATCTTTATAAGAACATGGAAGAACAAAGTTCGTTAATATGGTCATTCACCCGTACTTTCACCTCATGCTTTATAAGTATAAACGATTTCACTTTAAATGATTATATCCCAGAGGGTTAAATAGCCTATGAGCCCAGAGACGGCGTCTAAATTGAATTCCATTAGAAGTCACCTAGCTCTTTGGGTCGCTACTAAACTTGGCTCAGATAAGGCCGCCCTCGCTTGACAACTACGTAGAGAATGTGCAAAAGAACTGGCAGAGAATTTTATGTGACATATATTTCTCCGCAATCCATTACATGTATGAATACAGGAGGTACTTTGTTGATTGATTGAGTGATTTAGAATAGAATCCGTTCAAATACTTTATTGAAATGATTTATATATATATATATATATATATATATATATATATATGTATATATATATATATATATATATATATATATATATATATATATATATATATATATATAAATATATACAGAAACAAAAGAGAAAAGAAAATCTAAAATGTTGAATAATAGTGAAGGAAGTATTGGATAACCGTTTTTTTTTAATAATTCACTCTAAAATATATAAAATTATTCAGTATTCATTTCTTAAATATTGTGAAGAGGAAACGATAATATATAATTGAAAATTATTAAAAGAAATTAAGACATAGAGGTAAATTTGAAATATAAGACAGATATACTAGGTCGGGATACATCGTCGCTTTGTGTCTCTTGTCGTTGAAAATATCTTCATTTGTTGTTCGTGTATAAAAGTTGTTTTCCTGTTACACCGTACCCATTCGTGAAAAGTAATAACCTTTAATAGTGTTAATTACTCCGGGCTCAGAGTGACTAACACAATAAAATATTATTACTTTCTCACGAATGGGTGTAACATGGTTCACTATCGGTAAATTTCTATATTAATTGGTACTGCATTATATCAAAAATAAATATTTGAAAAGGTTTTTAATTTATTTATATTATTTAAGAGATAATTTAATACATTATGTCAGTTTTGGATTAATGCTGCAAAATACCGAACAATAGTCTTCATCGATAGCATAAAAGTAGTCGATCTAAGTGAGAAAAAACTACAGTATCAGATGTAACATAATAATATTTTCTGTCATGTATTATAAAAATAAAGCAATTTGAAAGAAAATAGAAAATCATAATCAGTTACGTGTGTTTTGACTATTCTTTTTTTTATAAATATTAGGTGCCTGAAAGCCACAATTTTCTTTAGTTCATAAATTTTAGAAGTAGGTGTCTTTGTGATATTTTTTCCGTGTTATCTTTATCAAACACTTTATTATCTTTATATATTATCATATCAAACACGTATTATGTTTATCAAACAAATTGTTCTAAAATTGTCTGAGCTCTAAGTTCAATAACACGTTTTATCAGATTCAAATAAGAAAACATTTTTGTACATACTTTTATTTTAATTTTTTTAAAGGCAATGAGATTAACAAAATTAAAATATTTTTTATTAAGTCATTAATTTTGTAACATGGTTTAATTTTCCTTGTCCATGGTTTTAAAACATTTAATCTTCCAATTTTTAGAAAGATCCTCTGCTATATGGAATTACAATCTTAATATAAAAACGAATGTTTTAAGTAGTCAAATTTCACAATAAACTTAATATGCAGGATATCCAGTGGCTGATTTCAAAGTTTGAACAAACATAGTTTCTGAACGCAACGCATAAGAGGGGCGCGGGGGGCGTCGTTAGAAGCGCAAGCGGTGCGGATGTTTTAGTAGCCATGGAACAGTGGAGTGGAGAGCACCGGGCTTTTGCCCATTTGTCAATTTAATAATCGTTACAGTATTCGTCGATTACGTGATGGACCATCGATCAACCTCATTCAGTCACGGGTAGTAAGGTTCAGAGCTACAAGATCAACATTAAATAGGCCCAGGCCAGGACTACACCATTGGTAGCCACGGATGAAAATGTCGAGCGTGTTATGGTTTCTGTCGTTGAAAATCCCCGTTTATCACTGGGTACACGTTCATCGATATTGGGAATTCCGAAATCAACTTTACGTCTAAGTTCCATCCATATAAAATTCAAATTGTTCAAGATTCACAATTCTGACTTTGAATTAAGAAAAACTTACGCGGTGATGTTGAGATTTCGTACTGCTACCCGGATGGATAACATGGATGACGAAGCTCACTTTCACATTGGAGGATATGTAAATAAGCAGAACTTTTGTTACTGGGATGTCCACAACCCAAGACAAATGCATCAAGAGCCTTTACATAAGCCTAAAGTAACAGTCTGGTGTGCCATGTCTGTATCTGCAATCATAGGGCCTTATTTCTTTGAAAATCAACGTGGCCAAATTGTAACTGTGAATTCGGAGAGATATGCCCAAATGTTAAATGACTTTTTCAGAATAGAACTACAGAATAATCCATCCTTCAACCAAAACACATGGTTCCAGAAGGACGGGGCCACAGCTCACACTGCTAATGTGTCCATGAATGCAGTGCGTCAGTTATTTCCAGAAAAAAACATATCCCGAAACGGTACCGTATCGTGGCCACCTAGGTCATCCGATTTAAGCCCATGTGACCTTTTCTTATGGGGATACTTAAAATCCGTTGTTTACAAAACAAATTCGAGCACTGTGACACAACTTAAAGAAAATATTTGAGCCGAAGTCAGTAGAAAATATTTGAGCCGATACCCCAGTCGCTCTGCAAACGCGTTTTTGAAAACATGCGTGCTAGACTCGAAGAGTGTGTCAGACTCGATGGTCGCTATTTGGAAAACGTGGTTTTTAAAAAATAAAATCCGCATTTGTTGTTATAAAGTTAAAATAAACCTACTTTGTATTAGAGGTGTAGTTTTTTTTTACAATTTTTCAAACATTGAAATCTGCCACTAATAGACGAACAAAGCATTCGAGCGAGAATATATTCTTTATGACATTACTTCGAATGGAAAAGAGATGACAATACGTGAACAAGTAAAACTATTTTGACAGATAAAAGATAGTTTCTTTCAGATAGTTTCTTACTTCGATAGCGTCTTATCCTATTTTAGTATTTTCGTGACTTTTTCAAGTAAGCAATATTGTCTTATCCGGTATTGGATTGTGACGTGAGATATATGTTTTATCTAAATAAAGGGACATTTCAAGTTAAATGCGATGCGCGTACTTACTTTTTTATCACTTATTTTCCGCTAAATTATCGTTTAACTTAACTTTATCAAATATACATATTATAGTGAATATGTTCTATTTTACGTTTTATTATTTGTTCTTATATTTTATGTGTATAATTACGAAATATTGTATCCGTAAAAAATGACATTTTATGGACTGACATATAGGGATGGCATTATTTTATCGACAAATCATATCGATATTTTTCTATAGTGAAAATAAAGGCAGACTCCAACAAAAATTGTTAGTAAATGAAATGAAACAAAAAAGTTACTAAAGTTATTTACATTGTAAGCACTTAGTGATATATGTGACTACCCCGCACAGGTCACAAAAATATTTTCAGACTTAAAACAACAGAATGTTTATAGACAATTGAGCTTTTAAACAAGGGCTGGCCTTACATAATGTTGATATATAAAAAAATGAAAAACAAGCTAACAGTTAGTGAAAGAGTGAAATTTTCATTCGATCCTTTAATAATGGTTTCCCTGTTATTACTCGAAATATCAATAAAAATACGTTTTTCAAGTTTTCGATGAATTCTGTACGACGATAAAAATGAACAAGAATTCTTAATTGATGCAACTGGACTTTCCATAAAAATTCTATGGTGTGTAGTGAGCATTATGATAAAAAATATTTTTTACAAAGACATGTGATCTTTGTAAAAAATATTTTTTTACATTTTACAATATTTTTTATCGATACGTTTTGAAAAAGGACTCAGTCTGTGTGAATGTGAATGCGCCTGTAGAGTTTATACATGTGTGTTTGTCAAAATCCTAATTTATATTATATTATTTATAATTAAGCATCTTATGAATGTTTTTAGGGCTTTCACAAATATTGAAAGCTATACATTGCTTAGAAAGCGCGCGTTTACTCTATACCGTGTCCGGATAACGTCACGACTCTAGAGAAAATTCATGTCATATATATATTTTTATTTAAAACAGAAAATAAATTGTCTCTTTATTTAGTTTAAAATATTATTATAAATATTTACCTGTTTTGCATGATATAATAATTAAGTATTTGTAATAAAAATGGTGGCTGTCTTTCGCATTAACTTAATTTTTGTTTTTAGGTTAAGTTAAAACGAAAATAGTAGAAGAATTTAATTAATATTATATAATTACACAATATTCAAACCGATGAAATTGGGGACAAAGATTACATTTAGGCATATTAATTATTTCAAAGAAAAAAATGAAAGTACTGCTAGTAGCGCAATTACTTTCCAAGGTCTATTGCGGCAGCGATTCAGTACTGCCATTAACACAATTTGAGAATTCGGAATCCACTATCCTATTTATCACCATGTTAATGCCATATTTTATATTTTTAATTCCAAGAATTTTTTTCTTCTGGGTTTAAAAAACCTTTGCGCTCAACTAATAAACAAGAAATATTCGACAAAATCGATCAAGTAGACAAATTTTTCAGAAATTTAAAATTTAATGATGGTCCCATTATCGTAAACTCTACGAGACATTTTGGTTTATTCGGGCTCTTAATAAAAATAACAAGCCTAAAATATTTACAGGTAGACTACAATCAAAATAGCCACTTGCAATTTTTACCTTTTTTTGAACTGTCACAAAACAATTTGAAAACATATTTTGTGCCGTACGTTCTAGGAGTGATTTTAATCATATCTAACGATCTAATAATTTATATCTGCGTACAAAAGGTTACTTTTCCATGCAGAGATAAAATTGAGTGAAAGTGGAAACTGCTTGGAAATTTAAAAAAATACTATTCATTCCGGTACAATTTCCATCGCAAAACGCATTAATACTGTAATATCATATTATAACATTTTAAAGGAATTTCGATTGAGCGATGACTTTCTAACCAAGTGATATTAAAGACGTGTCCTTGATATTATTACACATACTACCTAACACTTCTAAAGACTTATCACAATTTATTAAATCGGTTGTCGAATATACAGGTGGATTTGTGGTTAAAGAAATTAAAAAATATAAACGTTGTGAAGTTTACATAGATTCCTTGATACAATCACGAACTAATGAGTCATTTATAAATCGTAGAGATTTCGCAAAATAAGATAAGGGCTTTTTGACTGATCCATAAAAATATGTATTTGGTATATACTTAAAACGCGAACATTATTTTAGGGAACATATTTAAAAAACTAATTTTAACTTTACTGAAACGACTTTTAATAAACAATTTTGGAAATTATGCACTTTATTTACAATGACAAGTTCCTCGATAATTAATCGTTTATGTGAGCAGAACTCTCTTAGTAGTTACATTTGTCTATTAGTAAAATATATAATTGAAAATTTTTTGACAATAAGTTTAAGATATCAAACAACTTTGACAAAATTTATCAAAGGAAACTTTGATAAAACATTTGAATAAAATTATTTTATTTAAAAGCCAATGATTTTATATAATAAATAACAAAAATAATATTTCGAATCGTAGAAATATATTTTTTTGGTTTTTGTGTCATATCATTTTATGGGGAACTGTAATGAAAATTCCTTTTTTCATATTGTATTGTGTAACTTTTTCTTGTAGATTAATTGTGTATTTGAAATCACAACAATGTGTCCCAGTAGTGTTATTGTATGAGGAACTCGTTTATTTCTTCAATTTTATAAACGAATATAATTTGTTTATAGTTAGTACTTAAAGGTTATTTAGGTAATGTGTTCTTTCGGTTCTTTTTAAAATATCTGTAAACATTTTTCTACTTCTGTATATTTACACTGTATTTTCTACGAAGAAATTATTTTTTCTAATACAACTTTTGTTCTATTTATAGCCTAAATTTAAGTGCTTTTGCGGCATTTCTGGCCGTCATATTAAATTATTTATATGAATATGCTCGGATTGACATTTTTTTATTGTATTAATAACGCACCAAAAATGTTTAAAGTAAAACAAATATTTGAGGTAAAAAATCTCATATTTTTTTATTTGGAAATACCTCACACAAGGTATTCCACAATCATTTTTGAGACAGGAGTTACTCTTATAGAATCATCCTTAAAAATATGTTAAATCGGAGACGAGTTCATAATTATGGGCTCTGGAAAGTAAATCGTTAACAAAATTGGACCAATTACGTACCCCTTTATTTTTATATTGTCGATATAATATCGTTAGTGAAAAGCCATCACTAAAACTGACACGTATGTACAATTACACACACAAGGGCAATTCAATTTCGGTGATGTAAATTATGTCGGGTGTGTTCGATTATTCGTATTCATAGCATATTAATTCTATAATAAAAACGTAAACCAGAGTTTTTTTTTCCAATTGTGAAAGTTGATTTCACCAGCATATCCCAAATTTTGATTATTTCAGTACATTCATTTTGGAGAGGTACTGCATATCTTGAAGCGTAACAGGTTTCCGTATTCCATGGAATTTTAAAACCGTAGTTTTACCCTGAAGATTGACGAAATTTTCAAAGTTTCCGGCACTATGATCAACTTACATACTAAGGATATACAATTTTTGAAGGGTTGTCTTTATCGTGCATGTTAGGGTAGATGGAATCAAAGGCGCATTAGTTTTTTTTTCAATTACATATAATCGTCTAAATATCTAGCCAGCTCATTTATCGCCGCCTTCTATCAGTGCAAATTTTTGCAGATTGATAGAGACCGAAACTTTTAACATAATTAATTCTGCAAAAAATATATATAAAATGTATATTTATAAACTTGGTTCACTCCAAGTTTATAAACATACATTGTTATGAACTTGAAGTACAAATAATCTTCGTGATGGTGTACGGAAGATGAATATTGAATTTAAACAGAGAGGGGAGCAAGGGACGGTCAGCATGCGAATTTATGATTTTGTGTAAATATAGTAGATCGGCGCTTTTTCTCCGGGTAGCTACTGACGACAAATTCAATTTCTGTAGCTAGATGTATAAGATCTATATTCTTGACGAATACGAAGTCTTTAGTAAAGAATACCCAAAAACCTCTCTTTTAATTTTTCAATTCTCCCGCTTTGTTATATTCAGTGTGGAGACCAAATAAATGTTCTGTATTTGAGAATACCTCTAATTAGTGAACAATATAAGAATAACAAAGTGTGACTTTTTTTTAAATTCGTTAGTGGAATGAGAAATGAATCCCAGAAGTTGCATAAATTTATGAATATCACTATCGTATTGAGAACGAAACATCAGTTTTTCATCAAAGTAACCTACGAAATCCTTGACGACAGATTTACGTCACAGCGTTGATCCGCCCAATATGTAGCTAAATAGCTTTTTATTTTTTAGAGTACTGAAGCAGATAATAAAGTACTTGTCAACACTCAGAAACGTCCTCTCAGAAGTGCACCACTCGGCTATTGCAAACGGGTAAATCTAATTCACATCAAGAATATGAAATGAGATCCTTCATATCGTAAATAATTATACATGAACGTATCTTCATTATTTACCCATATCTAACTATTAAAAAATAACTGATTATTGAAAACCAAATATACGACCATAATTTAGTAGCGTACTTCATCACATTCAAGTTCAAGATTCTAGCAGATGCCTAACTTTTATAGAATTATAGGCAACACAAAATGACTATACCTTGCGGCGGAGTACATTGATATATAATAAACCTATATATACAAACAGCACGAGACTGTTGTATACGAACGAGGAGAATAAATCAGTGAAGTGATAGTGAGATTATAGCTGTGATTAGATTTTTATAGCCAAACCCAAATCCATAGAATAACGTAAATAATCAATGACAACATAATATTTGTAAGTCATTGCAATGCGACTACTGAGTAGGTAAGTTTTTTTTGACAGATTTTTCTGCATCTTTGCCCTCAAACACACACACACACGCACACACACATACACACACACACACACACATACACATATATATATATATATATATATATATATATATATATATATATATATATATGTATATTTAAACTTTGTATCATAAACGTAAACTGTTTGAAAGTCTTTGTACCACACTAAACTTTCATTAAAACTAAACTTTCCCATGCACTTCGTGGGAGTCAGAGGAATACTTGTATCCAAGTAAAAGGTTTACCCTATTACTAAATGACAAACAAAAAAGATCGAATGTTACAACTTGGTTACAAGAATCATGTATTCTTCATATTATTACGTAATTTCTTACCGTAATAAAATAGAAATTACATCAATAAAATTAAATTAAATTCCGAGCAAGAACTTTGTAATTAAAATCAGTGAAAATACCCCTCAGAAATGCCTTTGAGGATAGAACAATTTGCAGATTGGAATTGATTCAATTTGGTTCATAATGAAATTAAACAATGCCTTTACGGTTTACAATACACGTTTAATTCCTACCGAATATGCCCACGGTTTGGCCCACGACAAATAAACTTAAACGCGGTTTCGGTAAAAGGTTAATCTTATATTGGTATACATGTTAATCTTGTTACTTGTGAAGTTATCCCGACACATCCATTAATATGTCTACTTATTTAAGTTGGTAGATAGGAAATTATCTTCATTAAAATCATTTTTAATGTGAAACATCTATAGGCGCATGTATAAACCGGGTCGTTGGCGTGGCGACGGGTCGCCACGCTATACTAAAGTTTATATATATATATATATAGTCTATATGTAGTAGAGTGTACGGTATGGCGACGGGTCGCCATGCGCAACCGACTACGCGACCCCCTCCTCACTCAGTTCGACGCTGTCGTTTACTACGGTACACATAACCTATGCTTTATTATTTTCGTATTAATTGTAAATAAACGTTTATTAAATAAAATCACCATTTTCTGTAAGAAATTCGTAAAACTTTATTTTTTCATTATGCTATATTTAGTTCCTGTAATAATCATGTCTTTTATGCATATTACTTGTACGAACACGATGTTTCACGTCTGCCAGGCGTCCCGTGACGGCTCACTGTTTTTTTCTAATCTAGATACCAACTTACCTCGAAAGCTTACCTACGCAACCACGAAAATATTTTTCGTTAACTAAAAGTCGGTAAACTTCTCTGCAATGACGTTGCTGTTTTTCCTTCAAGACATATGTTTAGTACATGATAGCGTAATGCGTATATTTTTAAAGTGGTGCTGGATTTAATTCTACAGTATACTGTACTTTTTGAATATAAACTGTACGTTTTACTACCGAATGATAAATTCAATAATGCCGTGAATTAATTTTTATTGGGTCTAAATATGTTTCAGTAAATTGAAATAAAAATGTCAACAGCACACTCAGAAATATTTTACTTTATGACTTTCATTACGAAATAATAAGCATTTATGTGTTTATTTGCATACAATCATGGAAATTTATTGAATTGTTACAATAATAAATAAAACCTGTTATGAATGAATATAACCTACACTACGGGGGTTACATAAAAATACCATTAATATAAAACTTCAAGCATTTAAGAGTACATACTTTATTAAGCTATCTATAAAATTGGTATTATTTTTCACTGTGGAAATATTGCCTACATTTTTAATGGATGGATTGTGTTTCCTCCATTACAGCCTCAACGGAACTCTTGATCGTAAAGTAGTGTTTATTAATATTTATATAATAATTATATTAACAAAATAGCTTTCAACATTTTAATTAGCGTTATTAAGATACACAAACCTTTATGAGTCCTAAAATATGAAAATTTTTCTTTAATACAGTGTACTTATTTGAATACCGCTCACTCCATGAGATGCGTGTTGCAATCGGGGAAACTGTGTTTTATAATATGTGCTGCCATAGTCATCATGAATGTGCTATAGGGATACACAATAATTAGTTGAAGTTTCGTGTAGTGAATGTGACGACCAGCAACTCCGCAGTCTTCTACTTACCTACCGCTGGTGCCTTCACCCCACAGCACAGACGTTATGATGACCGCGACAGAATATTCCACTCTCTCCACATATTTGCCAGCTCATTATCCGAATACAAGTAATTGATTATATGAATATTATACGGACGTCAGAGCTTTGAAACTTTGTAACACCATATTATTTTACAGTCAAAATGGAAATTTCAATTTTTTACTTTTTTCTTTTTTCTGTTTTTCTTTCCCGCCTTCACAAATAAAATTTTGCAGAGTTATTTCGTTTTTGGTTGCATTAGTTGTTGGTTCTATATGAATATCATCATTGTTGTTTTTTCATGCCGCACGCCATAGGCCGCACGGCAAGCCATCTTTTTGGAGCGCGTGCCTGAGTATGAAATAAACGGTGAATATCTGTGGGCTAGCTAAGTTGTTGACCACGGCCTTGTATGTGACCAGCTTCCATTTCTCATATATTGAGGAGGTATCGTTAGGCTGATGAATTAAGTAAATAACACAATAATTGTCATTAAAGTTATATGTTATCTACCTATATATCTTCTTATCTCTGTTTAAACAATTGCAGCATTAGTTAAGTAACAGACAGATACATTCTGCAAAAGCATCTGAGTGCATCAAATCTTCTATACATTATGGCAGAGGTTTAAGGATAACAGACATTGTTTTGAATAAGCGATACGTACGACTGGATAAGCTTTTATATCGACAATGATTTTATACAAATGACAATCCTATAGTCAAGCGCTTGCTCCTGTCAAGCATTAATATAGCACTGGCGGGACGCCTTCATGCCGATACATTAAAGTTGTTGATTTAGAAGGTCTATTCGATTCGCACCTGACGTTTTGTGGTACATTTGTTGGATTTGGAGAAAAAGTAATTCAGAAAGTTTGGTTTTGTGTTAGGTAATATTAGAGACTTTGGACGTGTTTCTCCAATTACCCTGTTTATGTATTGTTTTGGTACGAAGAAAACTAGAAGCCATCTCTATTATTTAGTACTCTTGTGAAACTAAATATAACCTGATGATAGAACGTATCTAAAATAAGTTCCTTCGATATTAGTACATGGGACAATATGGTTACTTGCTTTTTTTTGTACTATTTTTCTCTCGGGTGTACTAGATTAGCATACGTTATAGCACAGAAGAGAAATATCTTTAACTAGATCTATTTCACGATTAAAAGAAACTATGTGATGTAGTATTATTTCTACTTTCTTTAATTTCTTTACCATGACCTAGGTTTCGTTGTATTACAACATCTTTAGGTGGGATATTAGCAAAGATTGCTAATATCTTTGCTATATCCCACCAATAATCAAGCAATTGCGATTACAATCCAATTGGTTAAGCTCTCATCTTCTTCATATAATTTCACAAGGAAAGAAATCTTGCCATATACTTAGCAATATATTTGTTTATGATACAATTCTATAGACGATACTAAGGTGAAATCATATTATGATGAACCAAAGCCATTGGAAATATGTGGAAATGGCTACACAATTTGTTTTAGTTAATTACGTGGAAGGTAAATATAGTAATTCAATTTATTGTACTAATCTTCTATCTATAGTATGGTTAATTTTCTTTATTGCGAACTTTTTTTTGTACATGAGGTGAAGTCAGCATTCTAATATTCTGTCGATTGATATTAGAGTTAAGTGAAAACTATTCTGTTATATATCATACGGTAAAAAAAAATTTCCGTTTATTTATTAAACCATGTGTTCTCAAAAAAAATTGAAAATTGGAGAGAAATATTCTGCATATTAAAAAATGAATGAAAAATAAATCCCATAAATAAAAGACAGACAGAATAGTATTACAACAATGGTGTTATCCTTCACTATCACTTACTTTTGAAACGGATATTTAGTCGCCGGAACTTTTTTACAATATCTCTAACTAAAGCCTTTTTTGTCTGTATTTATTCTTTATGGGTATACAAGTTTTCCAAAGGTAATCATACGATACATTAAATTCACAATACCGATCGTAATTTTGAAGTCACTATAAACTTCATTAAATAACCTTTGTTGAAATTGAAATAACACAAATTAAAAATAATGATAATAATAATTTGGCAAAATTCAAAGAAAACAATTGATAAACTGCACACGCCCGTTTTTTTTCCTTTAATAATGTTATTTTAATGCTTTTATATTATATTTGTATATTCAAATAACAATGGGTTAAGTTCATAGTAGTTAATTATAACTAATAATCAGGCAAGAATCAATGAAGAACATCTTTATCAGCCTGCCTTTTGAAAATTTTTAAAAGCAGCAGTAGCAGCAAGGAGCAGAGATAAGAGGCAAATATATGAACATGAAACGTAGGCGAGCACATTTGTCGAGCATGGAGGAAAGAATATTTTGAGAAAATTGTACACAAAAACCAAATTCTGACAAATCTTTTGAAAATTAATATATAATTACTTTAATAATTATAATTACTTTTATAGTCAAAACTCAAAGCCGGCCCGCTAGTCAATAGTAAAGCAAACACTTAGTTAATAAAATGTTATTTCAAATTATGAAACCCAAGCAAGAAAAAATTACATTTGAAGCGCTACACGTCTTTTATTATTTCTATGTATCATTATCTAGATTTGTGGGTGATGTTGTTTTTTGTATATTAAAGTATTTTTTTCTAAAATACTTGCGAGGACATATAATTATATGACTGAGTAACGTCTCATTGATTCAAAATTATTGAAGCCATATTCAAAAACGTGGATTAAAAAGGAAAATGAATCGGTCGGCAGAGGAAATTGAATCCTCAATTTCTATAACAGCCATCGATCATTTTTGCCAAAATAATTGAGTATAATTTAATGACGTTTTCTGTTAGATTTCATAAAAGGAAAAATTCATATTATAATTTCATTAGGAATTTTTCCGACACTTCATTTTATCATATTATTTTCAATGTCTTATTTTAAGTTTAAATTGTTAATAGATCTAAACTATATTTGTTTATAAGTAAAAAACTTGTAAATTATTTGGTACATTTGTCCATAAATAATAACTTATTATTTGGTACTAACACAAATTATAAAAAGACAGCGCAGGTTTGAGAGACTAAAAGATCAAATGAGACACTCGGTCGCTGATCTCGAGCCAATCGCTTGCGTTCTTTGTCTTATCGACATCTTGTTGCAACACGTTTAACATTCGATTGGATATTATAGTCATAACAACAAACTTATGTATACACGTGATTTAGCTCGGCGAGTATTATAGAGAGTCATTATGATATAGTTTATATCGGGAGAAATAGCGATATTATTAAATCAATATATTCATGTGATTATATCTTTTTTTTCTAATTTGTCAATTAACGTTTACAAAATAATATAATTAAGAAAAACCAATAACAATTATGTAGGATGATAACGTTTATTGTTTGAATTTCTCATATTTTTTTAATTAATTTGACGTTAATATGGATGCTTGATGTTTTGTAAGAAGAAAGTGAATACTTTGATTTATGTATCCTTTATTTTTTCAAAATTATTTTTGTCTGCATATGTTATTATTTCTCCTAAGCAATTGAATGACTCATTTGCATATTTAAATGTCCGTTGTTATTGTTGTATTACTACATATCCTTTGAAATGTATATGTACTCATGTTTTTATTTCCAAATATTTCTGCTTCTACAAATGAAATGAGGATTTCAATTGAAATAAATCAATTATAATCATGACAATATTGAGTTTCAATTTTAACTTTATTTTCATTGTGAATTTCCTATTTTCTTTCACTTTTAGCCCATGAATGCCAATTTCTGGGGAAAACGGATCAAATTTAATGTTATTTTGTTCAATGCGTAAGGCAATGTATCCTACTCGTAGATATAAAAAAAATATCAGATAGGATAAATAAATTGTAATATCTGCTTTTCCGTTTTTATTACAATACTTCTCGCATTTCCTACCTTTTTTACGAATAAGATTTAGATTTTTTCAAAAAATAAGCATAAAAAGAAATATAATGTTCGTTTTCTATCGCCATTGATTCAGTAGCCAATAAAAAGATAATTGAATTTTCCACGACTAGAATGAAGTTTGGCAGCATATTTATGAGTTAACCGTATAATTTATATGAGATCAGATTTCATTTATCTTTTACATCCATCTCTGTATCTACTCTATTACACAGAAACAATCACAATGTCATGCAAGAACATAATGGATTTGGTTGAGATTGTGTAGTCATGTTACAAACGTAGTTTTGTTCCGGCTATAAATTTCCCGACTTGACACTGGTAAAGCGAGTGAATATTTCACGTCTTCCGAAAGGCTCTCAGTGAACACGTTACATTGCTCTCCGTTTCGGAAGAATTTCCATTATGTTGAGCAGCAATTCTCTAGTGTGGTTGCGTCTCTTTCTCTCCGACGCTTGAGATGTTACCTATCTAAACAAAGAAAATAGGGGAAGCAGAGAGCTGAAACTGAAAATAAATACGATGCAAGTTTCGGAATATTTCTAATTTTGTTGAGAAAATGTTTATGTAATATTATACATCTTATTATTCTTATGATAAATAATATATAATAAAGAAGTTAGACAAATATTATTTTAACTTTCGTGCACCAAGAACTGATGGGAAAGTATAAAAAATGCGTATTTTAGAAAAAATATCTTATTGAAAATTGGTGTACATTATATCTTGTAATATAAAAGATTATGCTCCCATGTTTTTGTTGTAACAAATTCCGAGAAAAAGATCACCAAAAAAAACTAACTAAATTATAATATTAAACACGGTTATGAATTTTAATAATGAATCATACTTATACACCGCTCTTTATTTTAATTGTATATCGTACACATTTTTATGTTATAAAATTAATATTTTAAAACACAGCTGATAACATAAATTATATAAGGATGATCCTGGATGGATTGAAAGATAAGAGCATAAACAGGGAATTATGTAGCGCGATAAAATGTATACCTCAAATTAAACCAAGTGCTAACAATTTCTGTTTATGTTTCCAAGAATTCATCATAAAGAAACATGAGTTTATTCTTGACATATTCTAATTTTACAACTATTCTATTTATATGATTATACATGTTTATATTGGATATTAACTTATTAAACTGTGTGTGTAAATTTATATATTTCTTCATGAAATTTTAATATGTAAGTAGGATAGATCTTATCAGAGGCATTAAATAAGATAAGTTGCTATAAAATATTTATTTTGTCGGTATTTGCTGAGGTATTGCTTGAGGATATATGACCATTGTTACAAAATGTTTATTTAAAACAAAAATGAGTACTATAATATTCTATATTTATTGACAAATACATATGTTTGTATTATTAACTTTTACATTCAATAGGAAAGTTTTCAGTTCAACCCATATATATTTTTATGCATATAAATCTTTAACTCAAGTTATTAAATTTTTTATAAAGTGACAACTTGTTTCTGCTAAGAATGTTCCGCTCAATTTTCATTATATTGATGGAATTATTCCAATTATATCCACCAAATATTATATATATAAATATTAAAACGCAAACATTTTTGTTACTTTTCTATTTTAGTGCATAAGCATTATTTAAAAGAAATGGCGACGTCACTTATATTTTAAAGCCATATTATATTAAATAAATAATTTTTTTAAAACAATCCTAAGAGTAAAAAGTATAGTTGGATAAAATTATTTGCTAATATTGTAATATAATAACTTCAGTAAATTTTTAATTTATTAATATGTAAATAGAGGAAGATTTATTATTTTTGATTATTAAAACTTTGCTTATTATAATTGTCTTCCTTACTAAATCTTTTAAACTGTAATTTTTTCAAATACATAATACATTTCTATGGTCGTTAACTGTTTTTATCCGCCAATATAATATTTAGAACCTAAAAAATCGAAAGGTTCCATGGGGTTGAAAATTTTCCAATGCTTTAGAGTTTCACATAAATTTCAAGCTTAAAAAATAAATTTCAAACGTAATATTGACAAAAACCTCAGTCATTGCTGATAGGCAATTGAGCTTTATACGTGCTTTGCGGTGTCAATTATATCGACAGAAACTCACCCAAGCTTTAGTGGTTTTATCTTGTACAAACAATATTTGATTATACTTTTACTTTCCAATTATATCTCCTGGCAGTATTAAAATCAGAGTATAAGACGAAGAATTTCTGTAGCGATCTCAATGAATTGCATATGCTAAAGAAATAGCCTTCCACTATAACAGAAAAAGGTAGGTACATATATAGGTTTAGGTGGAGTCAGCAGGTCTTTAAAGATCATTCGGCTTAGTTTCTCTATTCTGTTATCTATTTTCAAATGTCACGAGAGTAAATAAATATGCAATTTAAATACTTACAGGATAAATTTGCAGAGGAAGTAAATTTATCCTATAACCATTTTTTCCTATAATTTTTTTATGAAGAAAGAGATAAGAAAGACAGAAATGATTTTATCCGCCCTATTGTTCGGAAAATTGTACATTATTTAAATATTGCCTTGCACAAAACGCATATATTTAATGTTAAAAAAATTACAAGCCGAAGATACCTTTTGGCTGCAAATGATAATTTAGTATTGTACGAGATATTGGTCAGATTTCATTCGATAGCAATTACGTCGAGTATTCTCGAAGTTACTGTTTGATTTGTGCTAAAAAGGTATTTAAGGCCGTATGTTTGCGGTAGAAGACGTCTGTAGTGTTATTGTCGTCACTATGGAGATGTTAAATTTTTATAATTTCTGTGTATGTTTACCGTAAAATATTTTTCCTATTATTGTCTGTCACTTTTCATATATTTTTCTCAGTTAACGTTTGACGTAGACCTGAAATTCGGAATAGTAATTAAGTATACTAACCCGCGTATAAATCAATGAGTGTATCTTCAAACATTTTTTAATTTTACTTGTAGTGTAGGCTCTCAATAAGATGAGCGAATTATAATAATTTCGAAACTTTTTAATTTAAAATTTTACCTTAAATATTTCTAAATACATGGCTGAACATTCCGGAAAAATCTCTCAGAAACAGGTTGATTTAAAAACTTGAAATTCGGTGTTTTAATTTCAAGTTTTAACCCGCATAAAATTAATACTCAAAAATTTTCACATGTAAATTTTTGAGGGGGTAGATAAATTATTATTAATTTGATATATAGTTCATAATATCACTTGAAAATAATGTTTTCCTAAATTTATTTAAGGTATTAACCCGCACAAGTCTCAATAACTAAAACTCAAAAATATTTATTTGTATCTTGTTAAACACTCGATTTCTTTTTTAACTCCATGTAAAGTGTAGGGTATTATTTGAAATGGTTAGTTTTGAGGGTACTTTTAAAGATATGCTGAAAAAATACATTAAACAGTACGTCTTCGTCTTTATTTCCCAAATTATTCAACCTAATGTTATGAAAACATATGAGTTTTTACAAGACTACGTAAATATTTTATAAAAACTCTATCGATGATTTCAGTTGTCCAAATTTTTTTAATTATGGATCATAATTTTCGAATTATGAATCACCTTTATATTACACCTACTATAAATATGAGGCAATATATTTACGTTTTTCCATGTTCATAACCGATTTTCTCAGAAAGAACAAGACATATGAACTTGAAATTTAACATAGAAAAACATCTATCATTAACTCACATATTATGCAACTTTCTCAAAATATTCATAAAATAATTACAGAGAGGGTAAGAAATTGTTTTAATATTTACTTTACATATATAAAATTGGACATCATTCGAAAGAAATTGTCGTGAGCAATGCAATTTTTTTTTATAATTTTGACTTGAATATTTAAAAAGATTGTAACGTGAAATTGCAGCATGGTCTTACCATTACCCAAAAATCATGAAGGGAACCGGTTTGGTAAAATCTGACCAGAAAATTGCAGGAAAGCTGTGGGAATTATCCTAGATTTACATTTTTCTTGATTAGGTATCATGTTTTTACGTTTGTAAATGATTTAATAGGTATTTGTTTGCTAATATCTCACACAGATATCGAATAACTCTCCTACCAAGTCACGAATCATTATCCAATTTAGCCTGAATGTAGTTTATGTAAAAGAGTAATAAATAAACTGTTGCTTGCGTGAAATATTAATATCACGAAAAGTATACTTGGATATTTGTTACTCAATTAGGTATGTTTAAACGGCTAGACGAATTTTTATAAAACTCTATAAAGACATATTTCATGATTTATATAAATATATAGGTCATGCTAACTTCCATTTGCGACTCTGTTTACATAGACTACAGTAATGTCGACTTTATTTCTATCCAGGCTATAAATTATCAATTACCGTACTTCTTCAAAATCAGTTCGCACTCAGTATTAATATGAAATTTTGGAGGAATCATGCTCACATTTGAGAACTCGGAATACACGTATGAATTAAAATATTTAAAAAAAAAACTCACGAAATTTTTCTTACAGACAAAAATACATGATTAAACAAGAACCTATTCAGGAACATAAAAATGGACACTACCTTTCAGCTTTCAGGAACCATATCATATTTTGATCCGTAGCTCAACTCAACTTGTACACTAAATTTCATATAGATCTGTTCATATAGAGAGTAAGAAGCACCCTTCCAAAAAAACTTTAAACTTTAAACATTAATTGGAATTGTTTAACTCGCATAATTTCTATCTTATTAAACTCGGTGTCTTTAGTTTAATAACTGAAATGTAGACGTAAACATTAACGTGTTACAGTACCACTACAACATATTAATTGATGGGACAACGCCTATAATAAAACTACTAATACGCGTAAGGAGAGCCTAAAACCTGCATCCAAGTTCCGCACTCTTAATTGAAAACCTATTCGGGTGATAAAACTAAAAATAAAGTAAATCAGTAAAAATTATCTATGACTTCCATAGAATCAAAAAATTTGTCGGTAAACAAGTAAAGAGAAAAACAAAAAAAAAGGGATTGACCTTTTTATTATACTAGTCTTTATGTAATCACTTGCAAACATTCCCTATTTAAAAATTAGCTTATAATTATTGATAGCAATAGACCATCACAATTTCACGTCTTGTTTTAAGGTGTCTGTTCAATATATTATATCCTTCCCGTTTTATTAAGTCTTGCAGTTGACTTGATAGGTTCGTCATTTTTCATACATTAAAGTTTTTAAATAAACTCATAATTTAGTTATAAAAAGTTCTTAAAGAGATTTAATAATGTTATAAAGACTATGACGATGAGGTAATTATTGACGAAATTCTCATAATTACCTCACCTGTACATAAGTTCTAACAAAATACACCAATGACTCATAACATAGAACGAAACTTTTACTAGATTTACGGAATACGTATTAAATTTTGACTCCAAAAATTCGCTTTATTATTTTGTTTTTAATGTTATTAAAGCTATAGTTACTAAGCAATTTATACTAACCAATTTGTATTTTGTATTTGTTTTCTCTTTAATACACCTATAGTTTACCGGAATGAGAAATAAAAATATGAACAATAAATTTAAAGTTATAATTGTTGCCATAACATACTAAAGAATCTCTGATTTTTATAGATATTACGTTTTTCGTTAAAAAAGATCAAGAGATTAAGTCAAATCAAGAGGTTATATCCAATAAAAATAATAATGAAAAATGTTAGTCACTGTTTTGTAAGTAAAACTTAGAATCAAGAGTAAGTATTCGGTAAGGATAAAAACTAATAGATAACATTACACACTGCCGTTAGACACTTTCTCAATAGCTGCCAATTACTTTAACAGAACGGTTTTAGTGCGTTTCCGTCTTAAAAGCGGCCTATTTCATTTTATTTCACTTTTAATTAATATTTTCTGCTCACCAGATTTAAGATGATTGATCGTTATAGACATCGCCTGAATATCTGCGGAGATATTTTATTATCAGTATATCATTATGATAATACATTTTAAATATTATATTCTGATCATAAATTTAAGCTAATATCAAGAACAATCCAGGTCGAAAATCAATGAAGCCAAAGACTTTTACTTCTATTTTATTCTCTGTGTAAGGCATTTATTCTCGCATTAGATATTGAAATTCCATATACGCGACTTTATACCAAAAAGAAACTTCAAAGAAATTAATATCCCAGTGTAACTATAAACTTAATAATTCCCCTCATTGACCCCATATTTTTTAAATGTAAAAAAAATTCCAAAAATATTTATGTCTTTTTTCTTGTTAAACTCTTCTGCAGTAACTCTAGACTAAGCTTTGGTTCCTGCTTCCGTTGCATTTTATTTCAAGGAGTCCTTTTAACCTGTAAACTTTTAGATTTCGTCATATCCAATCTACAATAAGGCAAGAAAAGTATTGGAACTCATATTTTTAATAACACCTATAGTAATTTATATTGGCCGTTATTAGCTACAGGATACGACCGAAAACATTTATCGGATTATAAGGACCACGCTTCACACTAATTAATTATTGAAACCTTTTATTGTAGTCATTATTGTAAAAAATAAAGCGTTAATCAAACTACATCTATATCTCAAATATTTCCTTACTGCTCTCTCCTACAACTAACCCGTATTAGCGAGTATTGTCATTTATCATGTCTTCCACACCTAAAATTATCCTTGACACTGGGATTTACTTAAGTGACTGTTTTTTTTACCACGAAATTAAATTATTAGCCACTGGGAGTTATTACCCTCACTCAGTTTATATCCAGACAGAAGAACCGAATAAGTGCAAAGGCTGAACACCAAGAATTAAATATCAATGGACAAATCACACAAAAACCTTGTTTTCTTTAGTTTTTTCTGATAGAAACTCTTCTACTGTGTTTTTCCTTATTGCTTTTTATACATAAATTTATGAACTTACATAAATAGATTTTCCATTTGTGGAATTTTTGACCATAATATCAACATTCTATTATTCTGCGGATATTTCTCAAAGGCTGTATTCAATAGGCCTCTCTATGGTTTTAAGGCATATACGTGCATTACTTTTCAAGCGTTTACTGTATAAATTAATATTTTGACTATGAAGTAAATGTATTCTAAGTTTTATGAAAATTTGTCTCGTGGTTTGGGAATGTTTGCATAATAAATATTCATATGCATTTTCCGCACTATTTTTGCGATATTATTGTGGAAATGTTAAATTTAATTTTTGGTGGTAATTATCTACGTATTCCTTGATCACAAGAATTGTATACGTGGCAAATTTTGTAGCATGCATTTTTTGGCTGCAAAGTTAATAAGTAAAAACAAGTAAACAAAAATACTAACATTCATAATATTAATTACACTTAAGAGTTTTCGCGTAAAGCATTTAAAAATGAAATACTATCTTCAAAAATATCTAAAAAATCTACAGTGATTACTTATGAGTAAAATGGTAAAAAAATGTAATATGTTGGATACCGCTCATGAGGTTTTTGCAAAAGTTGGGTTCCTTCTGGACGAAATCTTTATAGCTCTAAAATTTTAATTATAATATAAAGGTGAATATCGCTAAAGTTGTAGTATATGGAAATGCAAGTACACCATATTAACTCAAATCATCAAGTTACAAATAATTTGTCAGAAGATATTCTGTGGAGAAATTTGAGATTTTTCTTTTAATATAATCTTGCATCAAAATAAAAAAAATCTTTAAATATAATTTAACGTATGGATATTTTTTTTTAAACTCACGCATATTTTCCCATTATAAGCCCGCACATATCCATCATATTTGGTTAACTGGCGTCGTCAACGGAAGGTCGTTGTCGAAAAAGTGAAGTCACTAATGTGACGAGTGGAAAAGTTTTTCAATTAAAACTTTCTCATGTTGAACTTTTCTCTCATATAAAAATTGCCCTCTGGTTTATATCCATCACACGTGAATTATTCCAGGCACGTACTGCCCAGAAATAAAAACAACGGGCCTCTAGATTTTAAATTTTACGAGCATCAATTTACCTTCTTTGGTTAAAATTTCGACAGTTTTTGTAGCGAAAAATTTATTCAGTGGGCGGCTGTTTTATATGAATTTAATTATTGATAACAAAACTTTGATGATATTATATATATGCACATACCAATAGCTTATTTAATATATTTTTATTTAAATTTGCATGTTATTAGATGATAGATAGATGGATTTTATGTTTATTATGCTTTCAAAATCATTACTAAAAAACATCAGTAGTACCGAAACGTTATTTTACAGAGGACACGAGAGACTTTTATGTATATATTGTGGTGCTTTATCTACAAGAAATTATTTTATACCAATTATATGGTTAAGACCATTCTGATGGCAGTGACAAAGCCATGGTTACAAACGTATTTTGAATAAATGTAAAGGAAATGTGCGACTGTACTAACTAATGACCGTAAACAGCTTCAGCGCTCATAACGCGTCACGTCAACAGAGAACTTACGAATAAGGTACAATTGAGTATCTCATTTCTTTATTAGCCATGCCTACGTCTTCGTTCGCGTGAAATTGGAAATAAGAAAAATTATTGGACTTATTTTCTAATGTTGTTTTCTTTCTTACTAGTATCCTCTCATATGTTACTCTTGGGTATAAAATATTACCATAATAAATTTCATAAACAAATCCGTCTAGTAGATTTTGCGTGATTTGTGAACAAATTAGCATACAGACTGACAAAAAATCTTAAAAACCTGTTTTCTCTTACTATAATTTTTTATGCAAAATCAATCATTTTTCGAAATTCTTTCTATGTACAGAATTCACTTAGTTACAATTTTATGGCATGTATATGGATTAAATAAACGTAAATTGAGATATTTAAAAAGAATGAAACGTTGAAGTAAATATTGAAATTTTAATATAGTCCGTCCGTACCGTCTATAATTGTAAAAGATTGACAGAAAATGCATCTTTTTATATAGCGGAAGTAAGTAGAAAAATAAAATGCAACAAATAGATGAAGCAATGTTTAAATAATGTTAACAATGTACGTAATTTATCATCCTCTAATAAAGCTGACACTTGAAAGCAATATAAACTAATATAATTTTTTTTTGTTGTATATTAAGCATTTTGTTGTATAGTACATATTGCAAAAAAATTGCCTTGCCACTACAAATTTCTATCATTTTGCAATATATCTTTATTTTAAAATGTATGTTATATATTATTAACACATTACCTTGTTGATTCTTAACATGTATGTTTGTCATAAAAAGTGCTTTGTGCATATCTCTACATATATGTAAATGTTTATACGTTAAAGTTTAACTACGTCGTGTGGTGAATATAAAAGATTTATATATGGATGTTTTAAATACATTTAGTGTAGCAAGTGTGAATATGATTTCCGTTACTGTTTTTATATCTGTATATAATTTTGTATGAGCGTATCTTTAATAAATTTAGTTAGACCCAAATTAAATATATCCTGGTCATTAAATACTTTATTGTAAATTTATATCCTTTATAACAACACTGAGTTAGACTCACATTTTTATGCGTTTTCCGGACAAGAAATAAGGACGCGGATCTAGTCCGTCGTTAAGGTGCTTTTGAGTATAAATATTCATAAAGCCTTTTCAATACAATTTACAGCGTAAGAATATAGGTCATCTGGTAGAGAAATTAAATAATTGTTTTTTTTTCCTGTATGTAGTACAGTAAATAAACTAAAATTTACTGTATACTACATACACGAAACAAATTCAGTTATCTCATTTCGTTACCAGATGACCTATATTCATAATTTAAATAAAATTTAAATGAATTTCACATACTATATAGAATTTTGAAATAAATAGCATTCCATGTATGTTTAACTATGAAAAGTTAGAGATTGCTTATACGTATTTATTTTTTTAATAAGTAGTAATGACATTTAAGATTTCCATGCCGGGCTCTCATGTAGCATATATGAGTTCCCGGCATGGAAATCTTAAATGCATACATATTAATTCGCATTTAAATTATAACTCTTTGTAAAGATGACGTAAATCTCTGCACAATCACTTGAAATAAAACACGTTTAGCTTATTGCTCAAATTAGGATCGGGCTGGGGTTGCATTGAACAGCACAGATTCGAATATATGTAGCACTATACACACATATGTATATATATATATATATATATATATATATATATATATATATATATATATATACATACATATACATACATATATATGTATATATATATATATAAGCGTTTTTTTTATTACCAAGGGATAAAACCTCACTGCTAATTGAAAAAAATATATTCAATATATATTAATTTTCCAACCAATATGATAACAATATTATTAAAAGATTTGTACACTGAAGGAATTTGCATAATATTGAAGCGAATATTAGCGGTGTAGGCTTATTAGATCAAAAACTTCTTTACTTAATAACCAATTTGAAATCTTTTCATTGTACATGGGAGATAAAATATCACTACAATGCAATTAATTACAAAACTCATACACACTAAGAGTTGCAAAACTGAAGTTTAAGCAGTGAAGTGCGAATTTGTCTTAACAAATAAAACCTGCAAATTAAGATACTATGTATTGGTATATATATATATATATATATATATATATATATATATATATATATATATGTATATATATTATTGTCGAATAATTTTCTAAATATTAAATACAACTGTGGAACAGCTAGTACATCAAATATTAAAAGGAAGAAAATGTTGGTATTATCAGTAGTGATTTCCATTCCATAAAGAAATTACTGACATTTGAAGGTGGAAGGAACAGCGTCCTATTCGCTGAAGCCGAAATTAAATTGAATGTACAAATTTCGGAATGTTTCCTCAAGAAAATTTTCAGTTAATATTACAACTAAGAATATCGAAAAGTAAATAGTATATAGACAAAAGTACAAATATGACTTGATTAGAATTAGAGGAAATTTTTGAAGTATTTTAAGAGCATAGTTTAGTAAAACATTTTATGTTGGTAATTAGTCTATGTTAATTATAACTTAGTCTTATATTTATTTATTTTAATAAATACCGAGAAAAAGTTGTCAGAAAAAGTTGACCAAATAACAACGTTAAAACAATTTTATGAATTTCAGTAACAACGAACTTTATTTGTATATCGTTCATAGTTGTAATCATATTTTGTCCATATTTTTCACATTATAAATTTTTAATATAACGGTGATACAAAGTACATACGGAACATATGTTCGAAGAAAAGAGAATAAATTGAGAATAAATACATATTCCACAAATTAATTCAAGTGTCATAAAATAAATTAGACACGTTACAATGCTGCAGAAAATTCATATTTACAATTTCAAGATAATTACCCATAAAGAAAGATAGGTTCATAGTTCACATACTCTAGTTTTACTAATTTTCTGTTTGCATGATTTTAAATGTTTTATTATTTGACATTTAGTATAATACTTAGTAACTATGCACATATTTGTATAATTCTTCATGGGATTTGTATATATTAGCAGAAAAGTTACCTCTTGAAGCATTTACTCGTATCTAAAAAGATAGTTTGCTGTAAACATGTTTATTATGTTAGTGTGTGCTAAAGTTTTACTTGTAGGCATTTATCTATTGTTAAAAAATGTCCGTTTAATACACAAGGGAATCCTAGAATATTCTGGATTTACTAACAAATACTTATGTATTTGAACCAGTATTTATTTTCTTAAAAAAATAAGACTACTTAAAAAATGAGCATGGCAATATTTAATTTGCCATTCTCGGATAATGCTGAAGGTGAAATAGAATACGTATTATGTTTTCCATTTGTTGGACATCAGATATATGAAGGATTATCGTCGAAGATGTGTAAGAATTACAAGTCTGATGATAAGTATCTAGCCAATGTTATTTTCTGGGCATATCTACGGTGTAATGAAATAAGCAGATATTTGATTAAATTTACAAGTATAATTTCAAAGCTCTGCTGAGTATGGGACGTAGACGAAAATAATTCAGTGCAAAGGGTATTACAATACTCAGCAAGAAGAGAATGACTGTTATACAATTATTGTATATACTCTTAACTTCTTCGGTAAGAAAGTTTCTAATTCAATGCATATATATTTTTATTGACTAAGCTAGTACATTTTTGTAAAGTGACAATTTTTTTTTCATAGACAAGTACTCCACTAGTATTACGACATGTTGACATAATTATTCCAGGTATATTCATGAAAAATTGCTTTTATAAATATTAAAATAAAAAAATTCCCTCATTTTTTTCTTTTCTTACATAAGGGTTATGTAAAAATAATTATTCATATTTTAACGTGTTATGGAATTTTTCTAAATAAACTTTATAAAACAATATCCTTAAAACCAGGATACTTTGTTGAATTATATACTTTTTTAATGAATTATATAATAAGTGATTTATACCTTATTTATATTTAAATGCACCAATATATAAATTATCGATTATAAACATATTATTTAAGAAACATTTTTTAAATTGTCATTTCCAGAGACGTTGATTTATATAAGTAACCTATACTATTTTATTATTCTCGAAGATTTTTCAGAGGCAAATATCATTTTTATTTAGGTAATAAATATGTGATTAATTGCCTCCTCTTTAATCCTTGTGATCAATCAATGCAGCCAATATTTTGACAACGGTGTATGGATCAACTGTTGTCATTGAAATAAATTCATGAAACTTTCTCAATGATCCAGATTCCAGGACGTTTGTTGTGTTAAATACTTCAACAACACTTCTTTCATCTTTTTCAATACATTTCAATCATTTCATTTAAATGTAACGTCCGTGTCGTAATGTAAGTTTCATTTATAAAACCAACTAAAATGGTAATTGTTGTCACAATCCAATCATCAAGTAATAGTTTGCGACATAGTGTCGTGAAGTGTGTAAGAACATTTAGGCTTAGCAAAATATAAAACGTAATTCGAATTAGAAGGAAAATCAAATCTGACATTTCTTTAAAGTTGGAATTCAAAAGTAAAATTAACTTTTCCCACGTTTGTTGAGAGGGGTGAAAATAAAGAGACGAGCATAAAGGATTAATGGAACTATTAACTAATTTTCATTATTTTTGTCGTTTAAAAAACATTTTCATTACTTAAAATTTTTAAAAATGTACTTAAAGTACCAGGTTTAATGACGACTTATTAAACCTGGTACTTTAAGTATATTTGAAGCCCAAAGTGCTGCTCGCGCAATCAGATGCCAACGTAAGGGAAATTATCTTGTTAAAATTAATTTTCACGTAACTGGGCCAAGCATATTTTCGGACAATATTTCTCTGGGCATTAAATGAATCTTATGAATTATTAAGTAGAGGAAGGTAATTAATGTGGGGAAGAACATAAACCCCTAACTCCTAATTTCTTTTATTATCCAAACAAATTATAAACTTAGGAAGGTTTATGACATTCGATTAATTTGAGAAATTTAATATTACCTTTACATTTTCTCGTTCAATAACGAAAGGGAATTTTTGGAATGATTTAAAACAAGTGGAAAGATAAAGAGCTATTAATTAAGAGATATTAATTAAGCAAAAACATTTTCGGCGAATTATTAATAGCTGGTACTTATAAGGTCACAACTGTATTGTGAAGGATACAGAGAGATAAAATTTGAGACAGTTTATTGGTATAGATATTTAAACCAGCATAGATTCAAATCTTATCTAAATTTTTAAAAAATATCAGCCCACAAGTAAAAAAATACCTCCCAAGCAGAGTGAGTCAAACTCTTACGACGTGGGTTCACTACATGCCAAAGTTTATATAAACATTTAAATACACATGATATTTTCATTATATTATTTGCAAAAAACATTAATATGTTAATTTTCAACATGTAAATTTATTGACTAATATATATTTTGCAAGCGTTATCGTGTATTTTTAAAAACGAAAACTATAAAACCTAGGATAATGGCAAAAACTTTCCTATACTCATATAGTTAAATTCTAATCACACTATAGTTTTGACCTTAATAATAATCCGATGTGTACCCATTTTTCAACCCCATCTGTTTTCGTTTACATTTAATGAGCATCAAGTTTAAAATACTTAAAAAGGAAGTACGTCTCCAATTGTCTACAAAGTAGATTTTGAAAAAGGATAAGAATCCCAGAAAAGGCAATATTTTAAATTATAAGCTGGCAATACAAATAGTTCAAATATAATTAGGTTTTTATTTTTATATTTCGTTCCGTAAGAAGTTATTTGCTGAAGAATACACAGACTTTTTTCCGATTATTATATATCATGTTTTTGAAACAACTCAAAAAAAGATCTTAAAAGCAATGTAAAAACTGAAGATAACCTGGGCTAGGTTTAAATAAGGACCATTTTAGGCTAATTTTTTTTCTCCTGAAAAGTAATAGACATCGTATTTGTGCTTAAATATATGACGGTATTTGTAAGTTAAAGGTTATAAAAATTGAATGAGTTTCTTTATCAGGACAAAATGACAATAAACTCTCAAAGATATATAATTTGTTTATGTGTTTTTACAAATAAATATAGAGCACTTGAATGACATACTTATCTCTATTTTTTTTTCAAATGCTTCAGTTTACCAAAATATAAATTATATATTCGAAGCGTGCATTTACTTTGCGAGTACATAATGAACATCTATGAGATTTAAATATTTTGACAGCAAATATTTTGACACTATTTACATGCTAAAGAACCGGAAGTTTCAATATCGTTTTTTAATACTTTTGTGTTGAATATATTTGGCGTTAATTTTGTAGAAATTCATTATTCACAATTAAATGAAACTACGTGATATAGGATTATTTTTACTTTCTTTAATTTCTTTACCAAGACCTAGGTTTCGTTGTATTACAACATCTTCAGGTGGGATATTAGCAAAGATCTTTTTGATTAGTAAAGATCTTTGCTAATATCCCACCTGAAGATGTTGTAATACAACGAAACCTAGGTCGTGGTAAAGAAATTAAAGAAAGTAGAAATAATACTACATCCCGTAGTTTCATTTAATTGTGTACTTTAGTGTTGTAAATAAATTTCAAGTTGTTTAAAAATACATATCGATTTACTGTAATTCACCCAAGCGTTAGCAATTACAGTAACTCTCCGAGCTTGTACAAACAAAACCCAATTATTCTCGTATTTTTACATTATCTCTCCAGGCAGATTTAAAGTTGGACTGACAGGCGGAGTATTTCGTAGAGGTTTCGTCGAATTGAGTCTGATAAAAAAGCAACATTAGGCGTAGCCAACAAGTTTGTGAAATGCTTATTCGGCATGGTTTTATCTTAGTCCTTTTTCGAATATCTAAATATGTAAACAGACAAATATAAAATACATATTATAAATTTGCAAAGAGAGCGATATGTTTAGATATTTTGTTTCTTACGTGGGAATATGAATAAAGAGAGAGATAATAAGAGCTAAGATTGATTTAAATGTTCTGTTGTTTTGAAAATTGTCTACTAATTCAATGTTTATAATTATTTGTTATTACTTTAAATAAAAATGTACATGATTCCTTTAAAAATAAAAAAACAATTATGGAAAGGGTTATTGAAAATCGCGTGCATATAGTAGATGACCGTATTATTAGTTGCTGTATATCATATAAAGAATTATGGCAATTTAAACGTGAATTTTCTGTAAAGTATTGTTTTTGTTTTTGTTTGTTGCTTAATGATTTTATGTTAATTTGGTTCAAACGACTATTTGTTATTTACGTATAAAATAATAAAAAGTGTCATGTTTATTATAACCAATCCGATACCCCATGCCCAACGACGTATGACACAGGCATTATACTAATAATACCAAATATATAAATAACCAAATGCGAAATTATGTAATAACCTTTTAAATAAACTGATACATAAGCAATATCTTTAATAAGACATGTTTCTTTTATGTTTTTTTATTATTGTTTTAAAACTTCGCCATTTTCTACTTTAAAAATAAATTTAATAAATTTTTATTTGACACATCGTATATTGGCATTTATAAATACGAATTTAATAAAAAGGTATAAATCTATAGTTGTGTCGGTGCTACCTATGTGTCATTAAAATAATTTATAATTTATTTTACCAAAAATCAAGTAAAAAAGGATATAGAAAAATTTTCCACATTGTATAAAATGATGTGTTTATCTTAAATAGATACGATTCTGGTCAATGTTAGTAATATAAATACAGGTATATATATGACGGAAAACGTCAACAAATCATTTTCTAAAAACTTTATTGAATAAGCAAGTTACAAGGGATAAAAAGACTAAATCGCTCAGCCTTTGTACTTTAAGTTATATTTCCAAAACAATTTATATGCATATCAATGCTTTGTTTTATTTATACCATATTTTACGTGGTTAATTGTTGTTTTCCTTTATTAGAATAACTTTTGTATTAAGTAGTTTAACATTGTTTTATGATGATCTAGAAAACTTAATGATAAACCATGATATGGGAAATATGTTAGGCACTTAGTTTTATTTACGAAAACTTTTGATTGCAATTACCATCAATCGCTTTTGTTTGAGTATTTAATGTAATACCAATGCCCCTGGCATTGGACGTATAACTATGAATTTTCTGGTTAGAGTTGTAAATGTCACGAGTGGTGAAATAAAATATTATTTATTAATAGGGTACCATTATCAATTTAGTAATAGATGCGTGAATTTTACGTGCAATAAGTGATAAAAATTTTAACAGGGATATCAAATGGTACGACTAACTATAATTTCGCTTCTAATGCGAAACAAAAATTCAAATTTCCATTTCATATTTATGCCGTCATTTTACATATAGCTATGGATATTTTTGGCAACATAAGTTATTTAACGTTAATAAGTTATACATAAGTTATTTTTCCGAAACAATTTATGTGCAATTTTGAATCAAATGTAAAAAAAATTCTTTTCAATAAATTTTAAAAGGAGTCATAAAAAATGCTCGCTAAAATTATTTAATTAAATTTTGCAAATTTATTTATATCTACAAACAATATTATACTTACTACAAAATTTCCGATTAAAATTTTGTGCATTTTTATTTGATCTTTTGTTGAAGTCATACAATTTACTTACGTATTATTATGTTTTATTTATCGAACTAGTTATGTTTGGCAGTATTGCGAAAGTCGTTAAAATTTTTAATGAAATAATTTATAGAAAATAAGATGTTTTTAAAAAAAATAAGGCTCGGTCGTGATTATTTTATTGTAAATAACTGATTTGATTACAGAAATTTACTCAAAATAAATATCTCCATTTTTTGTATTGCTAAAGTGTTTTCCCCACTTTCATTATAAATAATACTACACATTTAACATGTAAATATCAATGTAAGAATAAAGTTAAATAAGAAAAAGATAAGAATCTACAAAACATTAAAAATGTCGTCTGCCTCATTTATGATCAATAATGATTTTCTATGGGATCATCTTTAAAAATTTATATTTAAATTTTAATTTACGATTTTTTTAATCATTTTAGGGAAAATCAATTTTGGCAATCATAAAAGTTTCACTATATAATGTCTTAATGAAGAATAAATAATTTCAATAAAACTTAAGTTCTGTGCGCATGTATCAATATTCGCAAAAAGAAACAAGAAAATCTTAATTTTGAGATCGGTCGATCTAAGCGTGCGGTTGAAAAATATTTCAGAAAACTTCCTAATGATCTAAATCCAGAGAGGCAAACTTTTCTCAGCTTGTTCAATGTATGCCACTAATTTCATACGTATGAAATGCCCATATAATTATATAAAGTGAATAGTTTGAGTGAAACTAGAATGTTCCTAACATGGTTGAAATCCGACTATGCAATAATAGTTCACGAGATAGTATTGTGAAGTGTGTAAAAGTCCTTACAATAAGCAAAATATTTAACATAATCCGAAAGAAAATACAAATCAGGCATTTCATCAAAGTTGGAACTGAAAAATAAAATGAAACAATCCTAAGCGTGTTGAAAGCGGTGAGAATCGTAAAAACGACCGGTTTAATGCTAATGTTAGGTAATCTTTTTCATTGTTTATTCTTTAAAAAAATTCGTTATTTGCAAGTAACAGCTCTGTTAAACTCAGTATTTTGAGGATATTTTAAGTCCGAAATGCTATGCGCGAAATTAGATGCGAACGTAATACGAAATGTTCTTCAAAATATTTTTTTTTGTAACTGGGCCGAGACAATTTTTGAACATTACTTAGTTGAGTATTTGATGAATTTTACAGAATGTCATTTAGGGACGAACAATTTAATACGGAAAAAAATTAGCTCAATATTTATTTATTTTTCAAAACATGAAATGTTCGTAAAATTTTAATAATATGAGAAATTTACAATTGCCATTACAGAAATGCAATACTAAGCTTCGTTAGTATTGAAAGGCACTCTGTTTTTGGGTAACTAATGCATGAGATTAGCAACATCAGGAGGACAATGAAAATACTTTCTTTAATTAGACATAGAAGCAATGTTGTTATAGTCGGTAATCAAGAATGGGACGATATTAAAAGCAGTTACTTGTATCAAAAGTGTGAAAGTATAAACGTTTTAAGAGCAAAAGCTACTTTTGAGTATTAATGGACAGGGAAAGTTATGTTGAGACAGCTTAGTGACATAATAATTGAAAACTTTGCATAGATTCAAATAGTATATATTTTTTCACTTTAAGTTGGATGTGTTCAGCTTTCTGCCTCAACTGATGTTTTAAGTTCAACCTTCGATCAAGGTGGAGACCGAAGTATTTTGTTAACTCTGCCTGAGGAATGTAGCATCAACCCTGAATTCTATTTATCAGTTCCTGGTCCATTTATGGATTCATGCGTCACATAATTGAAGAACTTCAAATTTTATCTTGATTAGGAAAATATATTAAATCATACGCGGGTCCCAATTAAAAAAGGACCTCCCAAGTACAAAAAAAATTGTATTGCAAAAATTCTGTGTATATTTAGGTACATAAAAATTTCATAAATTTCTTAAAAACTACAAGCTCTAGGATAACAATTACAGTTTCCTGTAATCTTCCAGCCAAATTTTATCAAGTCGGTTTTTCATGATTTTTGGTTCAGTAGTTTAGGATATAAGGAGTTCAGTACCAGAACGAGAAATATCTTTTCTTGCAGGATGTTTTACGCCATCCGGTGAATCTGAAACTATAATTCTAAAAAAAAAATTTCTTGTAACTAACCTTTTCAAACGGTTTGTAAAATTATTAATAATTATTATCAAGCATTTAATTTGTCACCTCTAAAATTAATATATAAATACTGGAGTTTGTGGATAAAGATGGTCAACTTCATAAGAAATTACTTCAAATTTCTATGTCAAACGAATTTTGAGAAATTTTACTTTACAAATAAACAAATGAGTGATCTTGTAAAAGTTCGTTTTTTTTTCTTTTGAGTTTTTCTTAATTTTTTAAGTATTAGATTGCATAAAAATATAAAAATTATTAAAGTAAAGACAACAAAACAAATAAACCATTGTGCATTTAATCTCAACTGTGATGGACATCATATTGGTGCAGAAGTATGTGATAGAATTTATAAGCAAAATGTTTACTAAAATTTAATTAATTTTTTTGATATTGCGAGATTTCAATAAACTGTATTACTTATTTAATAAATCGTATGCTTTATCGAATTTTGCAGAAAAAATTATAAAGTATTTGTGTTACTCTACGCATTTCCCAATCTCTACGTATTTTGATATTCAGTTTAAAAGAAGTTATATTATGAGTAGATACGTAATTGACATTCATTCCGTTAAAGTTTCTTATTGTTAAATCTAATATATTAAACCTAAAAGTCCGGAAAGTGTAATATGGTTTTACAATGCTTTGGAATTTTACGTAAAGTTTACTAAAAACATAAGTACCGAACCTGACACCGAAAAAAACTCAATCACTTCAGTTAGACATTTAAAGTTAACATGTGCTAAGGAATCAGGTGTATTTACTGCAATTCACCCGAGTTTTACTGGTTTAACCTTGTACAAATAAAATACAATTGTTCTCGTACTTTCCACTTTGTCTTTTCTAGCAGCTTTCAAGTCGGAGTGACAGGTGGAGGGTTTCACCAGAGGCTTCAGTGAATTGTCACTGCCAAAAATAGGTTCTTATCATCGCTGATACAGGTAGACATACGAGTTTACCCATGGTGATACTAATATGTTCATTAACAGCTAATGCGGTGTAGTTATTTGTACTTTGTACATATTCAAAGGTTAAAGTGTATATGCATATACAAATATAAAAACCAGGAGAATAAGTTTGTAGAGAAAGCAATATGTTACCTATTTGTTTTGTATTAATATAAAGATAGAAATAATTAACGCGAATATGTCTTTATACTTTCCATTTTCACAAAAATTGTACATTTATTAAATATTTATTATTATTTGTTTCTATTTAACACAAAAATATATTTATTTCATGTAAAAAAATATATAAATGATAACATCCTTTGGCGGAAAATGATAATTTCGGAATATGCGAGATCTTTGTTAGATTTCATCATAATGGGGTAAAATATTTATTCCTTAAATTACTGCAGCATCATGCAGAAGGGCGTGGACACACGCACGTGTACGGTATAAAACATATTTCCAGTGTTATTGTCGTTGCTGTTATGATGATGTATTTTGACAATTGTGGCACGTATTTTTGGTAAGATATTTTTATCATTGTGCGTTACTTAAGGATATTGTGTTTCGAATTGAATTGTTTCGTGTTCTAGCATAACAATTGGGCAAGAGATAAAAATGTTATATCTTAAAAAACAAAAGTTTTCCATAAAAAAGAACAACTAATTTTTCAAAAAGTATTAAATTTCAAAAAATATTGAACACCAAATCAAATTTCCAGGTCTTAAAAGTTCCCACAAATAACTTACAGCATTTTTTTATATACCGATGAGGCTACAGCAGGACGTCCACTTGCAGAAAAAGGCGGTAAAGTGGATATCATAGAACCGGAACAAATTGCAAGAAAATTTGTTGGATCAAATTTCAAGATTTATTGTGCAATTTCGTTTTTGGAATATTTAACAAAAAAATTAAAAAGCTTCATTTTTAACAATTTCTCAATCGGCATTTCCAAAGTGTTAACTTTATAAAAAAGATATAACCCTTTTTTGTCGTGAATTTTAAGAACTCGTGTGAAATATTTTTTACCTCGTATTTTCCTCGAAAAATTTGTAGTTTTGGTTAAAATTGCAATATTCTTTTTCTTACCCTCACAAAAATAAACACGCAACAGGTTACTTGACTGGAAAATCCCTACCTTAAACGGTACACCCCAATATACAAAAAATACCAAAATTATTCTAGGAATTTATTAGTATTTCCAGTCATTTTTGTCAACTTTGATTGATCTACTTATTAAGATTTTTTTATGCGCTATTTAGTAAATATTTTTCCTTCTACCTCTTACTGACAAACTTGCAGTTTAAAAATATAACTCAATAAAACAAAGTTATAAATTTTTCTATAGGATTTGGTTACTTACGTTTTTTAACTGACTTAATAATGAAGTCAGATAAAAAGCATGTTATAATTCCTGATATATGGATAAGTTTAATAAATATTGTGAGACTTTAAATAAACCATAGAGTATTAATATTTTTACAGCGATATTTTTTTTTAATATTTTATTTTTAATATTGTCGGCGAGTCGTGCATCAGTGCAGTGCTCGTGCTTGGTCCGGTGAGATATAATACAAAAATCTCTCGATTTATGTGACATATTTACTACCAAATAAATGCTTAATGATTCGCTTAGTTACCAAATGAGAAAAAACCCATAAAAGACAGTTTTTGTCTTCTTTTAAATTTTTTTGCGTATAATTTTTCGTTCTCTTTGAATTTTTATATAATTTTTATAGGCTCACAACATCACATCTTGATTTTATTCAAGTATTTTCATTCATCACGAATCAATTATATGAACCTATTTGTGCGTGAACATGTTCAAATACAATTGAATTGAACCGATAGCGTGGGCTACAGTTATGTAGCCTATGTATCAATTTAACTATATATCATCTCAATCCTAATGTTTCCTAAATATATTCGTAATAATTAGTATACCCTAAATATATTCGTAATAATTAGTTATCTACTTATAAAAGTGATACAATTTTTAATAATATCCCACAGGAATTACACTCAGATTTCAGAACTCGGGATAGACACTGTGAGACTATACATTCTAAAATCAATTTTACAAAATTTTGTTTACTGAAAATAATATGAAATTCAATAGAAATATTAAAGATCTTGAATAATCTTGAAAGATGGATGCTATCCTTCAGGAACTACTTCATATTTCTAGATAAATGTTAGTTCAAGCTGTAATTTATTTGTGTACCAAATTCGGGTAGATTTGTCCAAACATTAGCGGATTATAGAATGAAAATTTTCCGTCCATTCATTCATTTTTCCGTCCAAATTTAAATTATTAATTAGGACTTCTTAAATCGAGTTATAAGATAACTTACATAAGATAAAACTCGACGTTTTACTCAAGAGTAAAAATCTAAGACTGCAATACATTAATAGAGCGCGCAACCTGTATATTTAAACTATTGCTATGAGTCGTGGGAGCCTGAAACCTGCACGTAAATTCCGCCATTTTGATCCATAAAAGCTTTGAGGGCGACAAAAATTAATAAAGAATAAAACAATTGTCACGGAAAGCCAAAATAACCTGTAAGATTTCGATATCAGTATAAATTGTCCTTAATTTTCATAATATTACCAGTATATTAAAACCTGGTCCTATGAAAGAAAGAACATGGAAGCGGCAACCGAAGCCGTGTCTAGGGATATTTTCACCAAAGCGCTACTTGCAGAACTGTTTAACAAAAAAAGATATATTTAATGTTTTTTATATTTTTTTTAAATTTACATTTAAATAACATAATATCAATCATACATATAATACAGTACACGATCTACGTTTCTTGATTTGCGGATAATACTGACTATTATTCCAAATTGATAATTTGTTTCAATTATTACCAGAATTAAGATGGTTCCTAAGATTTCTTCAGAGGGTGCCAAACTCTTTGACCAAAATATCTCTTGACGCGGCCTCGATTGTTACTTCCATTTTTCATTACCCCTTTTTAACCGGTAAGCTTATAGGTGTTCTTTTACTTAACTTTTAACATAACAATGCGTATATTGGGAGTCATATTTTCTTGAAACTAAGATTTACTCACGTGTCTTATTTATTTACCCCGCAATTAAAAAGTGGTATTTATTGCGACCAAAACTTTTTATACGGACAGAAAAATCTTCCGATCCATGAGTATATACGTAAAGAAAATTATTTAAGGTTTTGGTATAAAACAGAAAGTTTAAACAAGTTCAAGCATAATAATCAATGAAAAATACATACATAAACATTATGACGAAATAATCGAAAAAGCTATTAGGAACAGTTTTTTGATTCACCTTTATTATGTGCGCAACATCATAGCCCGTTACAACACTTAATTATGTTTTCTTAAGTTGTGGTAGAAGAAATTGGATATTTTTTGATATTTTCTTTTTTTGTTTTCGTGTCTCAAAATGTTCACATAAATCTATCTTTCTATATGTAGGTCTATATGCCCTATATGTATAAATAAATTCAAATTATGATTTTTTGATACTGTAGGTCTGATGAAAATTTAACCGGTAGTTTAGGCAAAATTACTTAATAAACCGCCATATGCATTTTTGTCAATAATAGTATTCTACAGAACAAAGCCGGCGGTAAAAGCCTATGTGTTACACCATCAAAAGGTCTACATTCCAAATATTGTATCATTTATTATATTATGGCAGAGTTGTTAAACAACAAACAAATAAAATACTCAGAATTATAATATTAGTTAAGATTATAACTTTGTCTCAAAACTAAAACTTTAATCATGAAGAAATTTAAAAAGTTCAAGACGATCGATCACTCACACGGTTTTCGCAAAAGTGAGGTTCTCTCCAAACGAATATTTATAGTAATAAAAGTTTAACGTACTTGTAATTGTTACTCTAACCAAGTTAACATGTTTTGGGTGCAGAAACTCGTGATTTTTGTTTTTTTTATATTTTGCAATAGAATTTAAAAACTTAAATCACAATCTGACGCGTGGAGATTTTTTTTCGTAAGCCCACACACATTCGTATATCCATCATATTTGATTAGGTAGTGACGTCAATAAAAGGTCGCCGTCGGGTAAATGAAGTTGTTTATATGAGGAGTGGAAAACTTTTTTAATTAAAACTTAGTCGTATCGACCCTTTCTCTCATATCGAATCTGCACTGTGATTTTAAATATGCTAAGGGTGAAATATTCCAAGCGCCTACTGTCGAAAAACAACGGATCCTGACGATTCTAAATGTGATGAACAGGAAATTTCAACAATTTTGTTTTCTAGAGGTAAAGGGATTTATTGGGCGGGTATTTTAGGTCAATTTTATTATTAATAACAAAACTTTGACGTATTATAAAAATGCACATATAAAAATGTCGAATAATATATTTATATACGTATATATATATATATATATATATATATATATATATATATATATATATATATATAAATATGTGTGTGAATATTTATACACATGTATATAACCGCACATATATAGCAGCTATTTTATTATAACCGAGGTAAAATTCAGGTTGTTAATATGCACGATTGTTTAGTTTGTCAGTCATTTATTTGTTACCAGACTCGTAAAATACATACAGCATATTTATTACTATTAAAACAATCTCTTCCAATAAACCGTAACAATATGATGGTATAAAATTGTTTGATAAACTCTGTAAGATATCCCCATATTAAATAATTATCCTACTTACAAAAAATATCAAACCAAATATTGACATGAGTTAGAATGTTGAAGGGAGCACAAAAATATTACACTCAATTCTTAAAAATATTTCTTGAGGATATTTTTCCAGCATCAGGATATAGTTAATTCCAAAGTATGTCAGGATCTAGTTAATTCCTAAGTTTTGCGGCTTCAACAGAAAAGGGTTTTCCCCCAATAACCAAAAAAAAATTTAAATCTGTCAATAAGATATACGGTCTCTAAAGATGTTTTATGACATTACAGAAGAACTAAAATATGAAAGTTGTCGGGGAATTCCACCATTTGAGACGTAAATTTTGCTCGGAAATATGATCTTGTTTTCGAGGGCCGAAGATGTACCGGATGTACAAATTTTAAAGGTGTTATATTTTTTAAAATTGTTCTTATTCAATTTATTCTTCATTAGGATTTAAATTGTAGAAATACTCATTGTAAATTAGAGATCGTGGAAGTGTTCGATAAGGGTATATATCTTTTTTAGACGCAAGAAAATTTTCAAGGCTGTCGAGGGTGTGCATCTTGTTGAAATCATGACAAATAATATAATTTATTTGAGGTTAACATTTAAGATTATAATCGATTAATAGACCCAGGTTTTAACGGTTGACACACATGGGATTAATGTATTATAAAGCAATAATTAAAGCAAATAACTCGATTTATTCTTTAAGTGAGTCTTTGGTTAACGAAAGTAATTGCCTGTGTCTTGCTTGGATTGAATAAAACGTCACTTCGTAAGCTCACTGTCAAACTGAAACAATGTTCCGATTAAAAATGTCTTTGTTATTTGTTGTGGAAAAAAGGTCCAAGAAATGCTTCAGTATAGAGATTCCTAATAACACCATCAATGAATATTGAAACGAGAAAACATACCAGTTGTAAGATCATCCACTCAGTACCTGAATCTATCTATCACTCAGTATATTTTATCTGAAGATTTAATCAATTAGTTACATCCGTGGAGATATGAGGTAAATATCTTTAGTGGATATTGCGTTATAATAAAATATTTTACATATGGGATAATAAAAGAGAAATTGCAATTGCCAAAGAAAGTTAAAAATGTCGGTGATGATTGGAGTTACAAGTTCTATAATAGGTTCATAAGCAATATTTAAGACATCAGTAGTAATTGATTTAGATTTGATAGCAGAAAATTAACTGTAACTTCAAATTCACACACATTCATAGAGCGTATAGAGGAAGATATATATTTCAGAAAATAGAGATGAATAAATTCAGTCAGCAACTATTAGATACTGCCCATAGATGCTGACTGAGTTTATTTATAAATTAAATTTGAATGAAATAAAAGAAACTGATTCCCTTTTAATGATACTGATACAAAATTACGATGACTTAAAACACTCGTTTCTCAGGATCATGACTTTAAAAGTAAGTTAAATTTCATTTTTTCCACATGTATTGTGACAAACAATATAAATATATTTTTGATCTCCTTATTTTTAACAGCCATATAATTTAAAATTAACTTCGACATATCAGATGTTTTAAGTATATTAACCAGACTAAGGTTTAATAATTCATATTATTTGTAAGCAAGTTAATTCATAAATGTGGAACCTTATTAATACTCTTTATTTTTTTGCTTTTCATTATTAACATTAGAAATTACCGTTGTTTCTTTATGTAACATAAATATATTTTGATGAACATATTTTCATTTTCAGATTTAAAAATTTGCATACCTATGACAATTTTTGCACACAAATGGCCTAAATATTACGTTTTGGCTCATTACCTAGAGTTACGCCGCTTTTAAAAATTAATTTATATACTCGGCAATATTATATTCGTTTCATAATTTGCATATTTTAAAGTAACATTTTAACTCTTCAGATTTTCATGGGGAAGATTACATTTAAATATTATTACGAGGAAATGGAATAAACAGCGAGAAATATGGAGGGAGTAGGAAATGGCTGGCACGTACGAGCATCTTTTGAACGCCGTTATGCCTACAAATGCATCTCTTCATATCCGGGTAGCTTACTTGTCTCATATTCGTGACAAAATGTTTTGAACTATTTTGCCTAATCATTTTGAACAAAAATGCAACCACGAAAGAATCAAGTTATTTAACTTTTAATAGTTGTTACTAAAATATAACTGGTGTAGAAATATTATTTAATAATTTTATTGATTCGAATTAAATTACAAGAACTCTTTTCAAGTCGGAGTTTAATATTTATTATTATCCATTTTAACATTAATGAAATCAAATATGTATGTATATATATCTATATATATGTGTGTGTTTGTGTGTGAGTTAGCGCGCGCGTGTGTGTGTATGTGAGTGTGTATGTATATATAAGATATATCCATCTTACTACATGGCACACTAGTTATTAACCGCGCTAGTTATTGCTCGCGTGGATTTCAATATTAATAGGACTTCCTGAATAATAGGAACTGTTTTTCACATTTTCACTGCTGCATAATTTTTAGGACGGGTGGTCATTTTTTCTCTTAACAGTTCATACTACTACCTACATTTTATAATAAAATAAATTTATATTAGAGTTGACAGTTTCAGTAATATTTTGTTTATTTATTAAAAACTCAAATTAATTATGAAAACTTAAAATCGTCTTTTCTTTAGTTCCTAGCTGTTCATTTCCGTAGAAAGAATGTATGAAAATATTTATATAGTCTTTTATTCTGAGGTTCCGCTTGCACACATTTCGGTGTTTAAATTTTTTTTTATTTTACTAGTTTCCTTTAAAAGGGTTAAGACTTTAAATACATATCGGTCAATAAGCTAAATATCGCTATGCTAAATATCAAATATCTGTGGTCGAGTCAAAACGTTTGTAACTGATAGACAAATGGATAGATGGACGGATATCCTATAAGGGTTTTGATTTGTTTTTCTTTTGAGGTAAGAAATTGCTACAAATTGACCATCGATAAAGAAACATCAGAATTCACCAATTGTTTACAGTTTCTTAAAATTTTGCCCTTGTTTGAAAATTCAGAAAAATGGTAAAATTTTGGTGGAAGCTATATTTTGAGGTAAAAAATTTCTACAAATTGACCATTGAGGTAAAAAATTTCTACAAATCGATCATCGATAAAGAAACATCAGAATTCACCAATTGTTTACAGTTTCTTAAAATTTTGCCCTTGTTTGAAAATTCAGAAACATGGTAACATTTTGGTGGAAGCTATATTTTGAGGTAAAAAATTTCTACAAATTGACCATTGAGGTAAAAAATTTCTACAAATTGACCATCGATAAAGAAACATCAGAGTTCACCAATTGTTTACAGTTTCTTAAAATTTTGCCCTTGTTTGAAAATTCAGAAACATGGTAACATTTTGGTGGAAGCTATATTTTGAGGTAAAACATTTCTACAAATTGACCATTGAGGTAAAAAATTTCTACAAATTGACCATCGATAAAGAAACATCAGAGTTCACCAATTGTTTACAGTTTCTTAAAATTTTGCCCTTATTTGAAAATTCAGAAACATGGTAACATTTTGGTGGAAGCTATATTTTTTCAACAGATTTCTCAACTCTTTCTTTACGAATGAGATACCCGGCCACACTGAACGCTTTTATAATTATTTGTTATACGAAAAATTATGTGACAAAACTTCTTGCCTACATATGTCTTTTTTATTTTTATATTTTTGACATGAAAGCAACTTTAAGGAACAGTATATGTCTGTTATCAATAGCATTGAAATTAGCAAAATGACGAACCCGAAAAAAGACATATTAAATGCAATTAACATAGTTTGAAAATAGTGTTCCTGAAGTACAATCTCCAATTTTTTTTCGAAAAAATTTCGGACGCAGGCCGTTATAGACCTAGAATTATATGTGCAATAATTGTATAAAACTAATTTATATCCAAATATATATTCACCCAAGGTATTAGGTAAAATTTATTGCTACACATGTGATCAAATCTGTTTCATGGAAAATAGTAATTGACGAAATATGATAATACCAAATTAATCCAGCAAAATATTTTTGTCTATAATTTACCGGTTCAAGTGTAATTTCTTGGCTTTTTTTTATATTGAAGCAGTCAGTTATAGGCACAAAATTTAGCATTATTAATATACATTATTGATATAAAATATATCCGTAGTATAAAATATAAAAACAAATATGGCGATAAATGTTTGTTTATTCATAATTTTGCAAGAGGGTAAGGACCATAATTCATAAAAGGAGATATGAAGTTAATGGAAAATTAAATCATTAGTTAAAAGTAGAGAAAATATCATGACAGAATAAGAGTTACCCATTAGTATTGTTTAGCATGTTACAATAATACGACATTTCACAACATGTTTTTAAGAAAGCCTCAGTGAACTGTGCGCTGAGCCCAAAATCAAATGAAATTTTAAGGCAGACAAAAAAATAACTGTAGCCAATTTTTTAACCGGAGTATACTACGTCAAGGTAACCTTTTATGTTTGTGATGAATTTATAGGCATATTGAACCGAGAAAATATTGGCTTGCAATTAGTAATATATATTTCCGTTACAATTAATATTACGTTAAACGTCTCTGCTGAATACACTTTACTGAATACCTAACACATTCTGAATGAATAAAATTTAAAAAGAAAAAATGCTTATTTATTTATACTAAACCTCCCAATAATATGTTTAACAAGCTATTTTATTTCATGTAGGTTTATGTCAAGATTAATAACAAAAATGAAATTATATCCGTAAAAATTTATACACATACACGCCTGAGAGTGTCCTAAAGAAGTTTCACTTCCAAAGTGAGAATATGTAATATAATAATTTTTTTTTTGTTTGGAATAAATTAAAAGTTTTTTCCAATTAACTCATGTGTACATGTTCTATCTTCATTTTGCTTCCAAAGACGAAAAATAGTTGGCAATGAAGTTTCCGATACGTGATATCGTTATTATGTTGTTAGTTAAAAACTTTTTTAATTAAACTTCGCCAATCGAATGTTTTGACGATATTTATATAGAACAGTGTTTCAAATCCGATCGCGAAATATTCCAAGCACGTGCTACTGATAAGAAATAGACGACATACATATATATATATATATATATATATATATATATATATATATATATATATATATATACATATATATATATATATATATATATATATATATATATATATATATATATATATATATACGGGGAACTTATATACATTTCTTGTTTTGGTAAAGATAAGTTCAGTTTGTTATAAAAATACATCGTTATAAAATAACAATAGCATTTGTAGGTGATGTGTAAGAAAGTCCATGTAAAAAGGTGATGCATTTATAACTTCAGTACCTAAGCTACGTATATAAGCTCTTGAAATATGGTGAAGATTATATTCAACTAGTCTAAAAATTATTTTTTGTAGTGTGTATAGCCTAATTCAAATACCTTAAGCTACAATTTAAAACTACCTTTCAAAGAAGATGTGAAGTTTTATATTTTCCAAATTTGTTTCTAAAGATGGATAAAAATTAAATAACTCATTCAAAAATTATTTTTTGAATCGAAAATATGATAATACTATGAAAAATAATTTTCAAGCTATTCTCTTAAATCTTCTCAGCTTTCTAAGTTATGAGTTTGAAATTTTGGAGGATTAAGAAATATAATAAATGAATGAGGTTACATAAAATATGAAGCATCAGTGAAATTTTTAGTATTTTATACCCGAAAAATCCAACCTACGCCCAATTCTTGTGGCAACTTCATCTGTCTGTCCACCAGCCACGGATTTTGAACTTATAAACGAAATAAGGCAACCACTTGAAATTACACATTATATATAGTTCCTTTGCGAAACCTACTTAATTATTGAATATATTTGGCGTTAATTTTGTAGAAATTCATTATTCACAATTAAATGAAACCACGTGATGTAGTATTATTTCTACTATCTTTAATTTCTTTACCACGACCTAGATTTCGTTGTATTACAACATCTTCAAGTGGGATATTAGCAAAGATGGTGGTGGGATATTTGCTAATATCCCACCTGAAGATGTTGTAATACAACGAAACCTAGGTCGTGGTAAAGAAATTAAAGATAGTAGAAATAATACTACATCACGTAGTTTCATTTAATTGTGAAACCTACTTAAAGCAAATATTTAAAAAACCTTAAGCCAAAACCCAAAATCAAATATAATGAGTTAACATTACATTTGAGGGCTGTCATACATATAGGAGGCTGATTTTAATTTCTAGGCATTTAAGATATCATTGAAAATAACTTTGAATAGAACACAAATCTCTTGTTCTATTTCTTTTCATCGAAAAACAACGATTGTTCGAATCATAAAGTTTGCCTTTCTTAGCCTGATTTTACGACTATGTTAACTCAAAAACGCTATTATTCTGTAATTCGGTTCTAATATTTTTCATATCTTTGTTTAAATAATAAATATTAAATAGAGCTAGATATAAATAGCAAAAAATTTATGAACAATAAAAGTATTCTTGAGAATTTTTACGTCTATGAAATACACAATAGGGAAAATATTAGCATGGTAAAAGTAATGCTAATATCTGCAAATAGATTAATAAATAAATATATTTCAAATGTTTAAGTATATTTAGTGTGTACAGAATCCTCGCAAACTAATATAATTGGTCTATTAATACAATTAAACTCAATAATATAATTAAACTCAAAATTTTTACATTTTCATTTCATTCTTTCAACTGTAATATCCTCAGATTTTTAAAACCTAAAGTGTCTCTAAATTTAGACTTATTTGCAAATATATATTTAGTATTTAGCAAGATAATGAATATTTTATGTCCACGACTCTTATCCCAGTGTTTGTTCTTGTATTAGTACTGAAACTTAGTTGGCATATGTTTACTGCCTAATATTTAAGAAATATATAACAAAAAAAAAGTGAAAAGAAATCTGAATAATAACTATTGCGTCCGCATCAAAATTCGTAAATATGACTGAATTTATTTGTAGGTGACATTTTTATAATTATAAACATCAGAGCCATATAGTGTAGCCATACCCGCTTTACCGCACGCCATTTATATCGCCAATGTGTGCACGACCCCGTGAATGTGGTCTTACTGTTAGGTCCACTGTGCTGTTACCCCATTGTTGAAGTGTGAAATTAGTAGAATGGCATTTATTTATACATATTACGTCTACATTTCGATATTTCTTTGGTTGTGGGATACTTTGTACTAATTCTTTCTAAACTAATACGAGTTAATACATTTTATTTGTGTCCATATTAAAATCAATTTTACATTCTTGTATTTCACTCACCCATTTTGTTCACTTGATACTTAAACCAAGGTGGATTCTGAATAAAAAATAATATGCCGTCTTAGAGTATCCATAATATTAAATTTGTGATCCATTTTCAAATACTAAGTTACATCTGTTCTAAATTATTAATTTTTTTTGTTTGTTAAACTATGAAAAAGTAACAAACGTGTAAACTCTATTTGATATTTCTAATATTAGTTGAAATGGATTTAATTGCAGTATAATTTACCGTATTTATTTACAGTATTTAATATTTGAAGTACCTAATTTTTTTTATAAAGTAGCCAATTCAAAAACAAAAAATAATATTACTACTATATATAATATTGTTTTACCTATTTTATAGATATTACTTTTCGCTGTATTTATTACTCTTCATAGTTAGACCATAACGTAAAAAAGACTAAGTTATTAAATTAATAATTGTATTTAGTTACTCAAAAAAACTTTCGATAGCAAAGTCTAATTACGTGGATGGAAAATAAAAATGCGGGTTTAATATATGATGAATTAATTTTTAAATTAGTAACCTTTCAACACATATTTATATGGTAATATGTATAAAAATATAACCACATACACTGTGTTCGTATTCTCGATATCTAATTTATTTACGATCATGAACATGATGAGTTAGTGTAACTGCTGAAGAAATTTATTACTTTCGGTTTATACTGATTCTCTTCCTAAATTACCCCAAAAAACAGCTAAATTATGGGCATAAAAATCGGCAAATGAATTTTATGTACCGCAATTTATTTTCATATGCCAGAAATAGGTTTAGATAAATCATGTCAGTAAATTTTTAAACTTAACAAAACTGAACAGAACTTATTAGACTGATGTTGAAGGGGACTACGGCATGACAAAAAGACAAGCACTTATTGAAAAAATAAAAAACAGAAGGTCTTGAGAATAAGATATAGACCAGATCATCAAATTTTGATATTTTTTTAGTAGACTTATAGGAGCTTCATGGCGTGTAGTGAACCAACATTGAATAAAATAAAAGTATGAGATATTTTCTCGTAGTTTACAAGTTTAATTTAAGGTAATCTTTTAAAAATGGAAATGCTCGTTCAAAACAGCATAAAAATTATTTGACGACTTGTAGTTGGAAAATGTTTACAAATATTTTAGTTACTAACTATTTCTAACAGAAAATATAAAACAAGTAAAATATTAAATGTGTCTCTGTGATGAAGATCCCGTTGCTTATTTTTTAATCTAATCAATAATTGGCTTAGACTGACTGAAATGACATGCTGTGTAATAAATTAATTTTTGTACGTACCCGTAAAACTCACTCAACTATGGGGTTTAGTAAAAAACGTGTCTACACGTGAAACATTTTCTCCTTATTATAATGTAATATTTCCATAAAATGACTCTTTCAATTTCAATATACCTGCAGATGACAAACAAACATACATGAGGATGGTCCCATAAGAGCTTCTTTTTTCAGCCTAGATCACGGGATTCTAGAAATGGGCGATACTAAAACGGTAATGGATGTGGACGTGTCCATAACACATAATTATGTTTATTACAATTAAAACGAATATTTAGCAACTATTCGGTTTTTCGAACTTTTGGTGATATTTTTAGTATTTGACACGGATACTCATACCTACAATTAATATCAAACTTGAGATCAAAACAGATACCACTTTCAAAAACCAGTAGCTCCGAATGAACACTGTTCCTAAGCGTGGACAAATATTTTGCTGTAGGTGTTAATAGTTATTGTGAAAACTTTATTTACCGATCATTATGAAAATAAAGTTTAATCATTTTATGTGTATCTATACGTATATAAAGTGGGTATTGTATTATATAATGTTATTCTCCCAATATATTTAATATTATTATCCGAATTTGACATTGGTTCATCATCTTTATTTATTATAGCTACTATCTCTATACTATACCAGAAAGACGTACGATTTCTCTAAATAGTTAAAGCGGGGACGCGCTTGCACTTTGGTCACTGCTTGATTTATAGCATTACAAAATCTTCGAGCAAAATATACTGACTGATTATTTCTGTTTTCAAGGAGAGTTCATCCTCATCAAATCTAAATAAAAATTGCTTTAGCCTTTGTTGCGCGATGACTACACTAAGTTACTTACGCAAACAGTTGCTGCATCGATCTTGGTATAGTACTGGTTTATAGTGATAACACGTATAATGCTTTATACATACAGACGTCATATCTGGTCAAATGATTTTGCCAAATATTCGTCTATCCTACAAGGATCCCCACTGAATATTTGGCATTTAGCGTAAGACCGAACATTATATTTGCTGCTACTCTAATAATTATGTATATGAAAAATGTGCAGATGTTAATAGAAATATGAAAGTGTGCTAAAAAAAATGAGTTGGAAGGATGTGTTATTTTAAACATGAGCATGCGATAATATTGCAACGTGTTTTATTCCCATAAACGAATCGTGAATGAATTATGTAGCCGCCATAACAATTAACACCAATGTTAAAAAAGTGGCTTGCTTTTTTAACATTCCCTTTCATAAACATTTACCCATAAATATTATATTAATAAACTCTGTGAACATATACTTGGACTAATAAATGTAATTGGTAACATATATATTGTTGGAGAATTTGAACAATGTGCGGACTAAATGCAAGAAATAAAGAGCAAGTTTGAAAAGGCCAATTTTTAATGAAGCCTTTTTTTACCTAATTTTGTTATACTCTTATTCTTTTAGTTTAAGACGAAAAGTATTGAACTGCAGAGTAGTTTCACTAGAGAATTGACTCGCTCAAATGTCAATTTAACTTATTTAGTAAGCGACGTTATGATCATGATAACTGGAACGAGAATGGTATGCCTGTACGTTCATTCTCTGAATTGTTATATAACGATTTATCGAAAATGAAGTCTTATTATATTAACCATTTAAGGAACTAAAATTTTGAGCTTGTGGAGTTAGAAGAATAGACTTGTAATCGAAACACGTTTCAAACCGTGAGGAGATAGAGTCCATGTCAAAACACGTTTCCAGCCGTAAGGGGATAGAGTAAAATGTTTTGAGACTGAAATTTCGCGACGTCTTACGTAGAACGTTTTGTAGCTTTTATCTCTACTTCTTACCCTGTTGTTATAAAATACTAGAATTTTATCTATACCTATATTAGTTTTAGACTAAATCTGAATTAAAAAGGAGCAAACTTTCCATTTTATTGTAAAAAACTGGAATTCTCCACTTATATATAAATTTTTATTTTAAACTACACCTGAATTCGAATTGAGCAATATTGCACAGTTAAGCAAAACTCGTTGCTTTAACTACTCCATTATAAATTTAATCTTCCAATTTCTAAGGGCACCTACAGTCTTTATTCTCTGCCTAGAATTATCCACTTTTAAGTTTACTGCCATCTTGTGACTTTTATTTATTTCAAGTATTTAAGCTAGATAACTATGGTGGCTGAATTAGTTTATCTTAACCTAATTATAAGATCTAATGTAATAGTTCATAACTTCCAAAATTGCGTGTGCTCTGTTTATGTTTGTGAAGTACATGTCATTTTTAATTTTGAAATTGGATGACAAAATTGTGAAGGATTTGGGGCAGTTATCCGTTGACAGTGTGTTGTATTTGGAAATGCTGCAGTGTTAATCTATATTATGAAACACTGAAAGATCTTGCACGTGTTTCATTTCCACTAGCGTGCTTCATTCGACTGAATGATTTATAGCAGATCTCCAAACTGCAAGACTCTTTATTCAAAGTTATTGAGTAGTTCATAAATATTTCTTAATATGTATTATACAGGCTACAAACGTACCTAATGGTACTAGTAATTAATGTCAGAGTATTATGTGATTTATCAAAATTTCTATTGTTCTGGAAAGAATATTCTTAGATTTAAAGATGGGTAAATTTTTTTAATGGGTATTAGCAAGTTTTAGTTTGTTTGACCTTTTTTAGTAAAACAATAATTTATTTATCTTATGTATGTGTTAATCGTAATATTTAAGCAGTGGAACGTAATTTTCTAGTTGGTTGAATAGTTAATATGAACAAGGTTGGGTCCTAGCCATGTTTTCGCTCCGTAGTTTGCTGGGTTGACCACAGGCTTAGGACCTTTTATGGCGCGGCAAACCGCGGAGTCTCGGTTCCGATCCTCGGTCTAGAGAAACGTTTATAACCATCTATTTAAAATGCTACAGAGCAGTGAATGGCAGTAGAGGTACATTTATAAGAAGTTGCGTATTACGATCGCCTGCCCAGCGTGGTAAATATTGACACTATCTCTAGTGGTACAAGCAATGGAAAAGGCCCATGTTCAACACTGTATGGGAGTAAACTCTTGATAATATTTACAGTTAAAAATATTTTCAATTTTCATACGGAGCATTGTTCTTTTTAAATAAGTACGATGTTTATAATTCAAATTTAAAATAATTCAATTATTCATTATAACTTGAACTCTAACAAAAACGAAACTAAATTTTTCTTGAAATATATTTACAATTATTTCACGTTAATATTTAAGTAAAACTAGTTATACCTTTGTTATACCTACTGACGCTAGATCATAATCGCACAAAGCCTTACTTGTTCTCTCATGTTAAATATATTGGCATAAAACCAGCCGCCTCATATCAGTAATTTAAAATAATGGGAAGTAGTAATTTAATACACAATTACAACAAACTTATTATAAAGTTCAGATCAACCGCTTTCATCAACATCAATCGTCATCATCCGGTGAATCAAATGCGTAAATATACATTAATGAAAGTTTACTTATATTTCGATTAATTTTAGTTTGATATCCATTACCGAAATTCAACACTTTTTACTTTATTTATTTGTAAGTAGATTTAATATCTATTGGTGGTCATTTACAGCCGAATTATTGTATATTAATATTTAAAAAGACAAAATCAAAGATTAGATTTGTAATTAAGAATTAAATACGAAAAAATCTCAGTACGCACATTTATTCCAACATCTTATAGTCATAAGAATACCGATGTACTTGGAAGCTTATTGTCACAGTATCACACTATATACGGATGTTATGTAGATCAATGGAAATCTCGTTGAAGAGCCTTACATTTTTTATGTGGAACAAAGACTGTTGCATGGATAAATAATATTATTCACATCATAGTGAATAATAGTTTAAAGTTGAAAGTTATAAACTGCATGCATTTATTTTAAATGTACGTAAGGTAGCTACATTTCCACTAATTCATAGTAAAAGGGACGAATGAAACCTTAATTTTTCTTGGAGCTTGGAAATATCTAAATGAGCAGTGCCTTCCATATTTTTACATTTAGAAAAATAAATAAGAAAATCTAAAACGGAATTAAGTGTTCTTCGACACACACGTTCCAAGACATTAACCCGCAAAATATTTAATGACTTTCCAAATACGAACTAAGGTCAATGAAAGTAATTATTGGTAAATGTAAGTTTCTACGCAATTCGAATCATGCGCGATCCGAATATCCGGTAGTAAGCTGAAGTAAAACTGAACTAACTTCTAATGAGGCAAATTTCGTTGCTTTTGCGTATCTGCGGGCTGATTTTATTGAGGCTTCATTTATGGTTCGTTTAAATGAAAGTTCACTTCTTCTATATAATGAACGTGACTGTAGTGATAAGTTTCGTAGGATTTTTTTACAACAGATTGTGTAATCACAATTGTGTATACAATAGATTGTGCGATACGATGACGACTGTCATAAATAGGGTTTATTCATTTTAGATTATATATGTAAATCATTGGAATCACTACTTTGGCGCTGATTTTTCAGAAGCGATTGTTGTGTACTCGTTCGTAGTCATTGCCTACTCAGTTTGACGATACGTACTGTAATCTATATAAATTCGTTGTCCCAAAAATCAACGTCTGTCCAGCGAGAGCCAATGGACTATGACTTATGATCAACAAGAATATATTACTTTACTAAACACGTCATAGTTGTCTGGATATTGAACGTTACACAAATTCTTAAAAATCATAAGTAAGAATTTAATTTACCATAGTTAACTAATACTATGGGTATTTTATGTTCCTGGTTTTTGATAAATTTTACAAAATAAATGTGTAACAAAAATATGTTTTGCAATACGGATTTCTCGCAAACATATATTATCAAAAATATACAGGATAACTTATATCCTGTCAAATAACATAACTTCAATGTAATTTTTTTTATAATACAACATGTTACCATTTTTACATTATAAAAAACTATTGTTAGTTTACTGCAAATGGAGATCATTGGGTATGATTAAATTAATTAGAATATGAATGGAAATGCTATATGTATACGTCTTAAAATGACAGGTATTTTTTGATGGAATGAGTACATTAAAAGAAATACTTGTATTGTTTTTAATCTGCACAAATAGAAGTACGACACAACTTGGTGAACTGTAATTTAGTATTATATTTAATGGTTTGAATGCACTTTTATAATAATGTGCCACCTGTGAAATTTACTTAGGATTAATCATTTGAAAAATTATTTTTGTTCATTGTTTTCAGTTACAGACCAGGTGGTAAAATTATGAAAATGATAATATAAACTTTTTAAATTTATCTAAAGTTGCACCATTTAAAATGGAGAGAACATTCATTATGCCCAGTATTTTTAATTGTCAAATTTTAATTTGCATTTATTTTCACTCTAATAATACGATGAACTTATTCATAGAATATAATTACTGATTACTTAGAATTATCACTTCTACATTATCTACATGCTACGAATAGCTACGTTCTATAGGCTGGGATAATGAATTACCAAAATGTCAAAATAAAAACTGTAAATTTTGCCTATAAAAGTTTGAGTTTTGATTAAAGTCACATATTTTTCTCTTAATAAAATTTTCAGCGAGCAAACTAATGTGGTATTTTATATTAGGAAGTCGTTAATTTTTACGTGCTTTATATTGCTCGTCAGTTAGTTTATGTTTGGCTCTAGATTAGTCACCTTGTGAAATATTTTTTTGTGCTAGTTCACTATCATATTCGCAATTTACTTATTTAAAAATATAATTATAACATTGTAAATTATGAGAAAAATTTAATTTGATCGTTATTACGAGTCCTGCAGGTCTCCATGTGGAATCCTTGCAATTCGTGGATACAATTTAGTTGAGAAATTGAAATACATTCCGACAACAGGTTATGAAACTGTGACAGCATTAAGAAGTATATAAATGCTATTGTTCCGCATATTAGAGTAACAAGCAAAAATATAAATTCTGGGATTCGGGCATGATAACAAAGGCAATCAAATTATATTGAACAGATAAACCTTTACAATATTATCAATGAATTTCGGACAATATAAATTTTAAACTTCCTAAACTAACGAAAAGGAAAAGATGATGAATCCTAAGAAAAAGTGAAATGATGAAATCTTAAGAAAAAAATAATGTATTCTCTCTCAAGGAAATAACTTTTTTAGGATTTATTTAATTAATTTAAAAGGAAATCTTTGTTATTTGAACTAAGAAATCGTGTTCAGAAATATATAATTACACCTCTGTGAAAGCTGTTAAAATCAATGTAGAACATTATTCATTTTACATACATAAAAGTGTTTGCAAATAAATTTCCGCAAAATGATTTCAAATAAGGACAAAAAAACAAAAATAAAAGCAATTTTAAGAATATTAAATTCAGCAAAGACATTCAGTTTTCATTTATATATATAGATTTTTTTCGAAACCGGATATAAAGTTGTCGTTTTAAAAAAAAATTAAAAGTAACGGTTAGAGAACTATACAATATATTTTACTGTTAATTTTTTAGAATTTGTATATTTGTAGGTCCTTATTTCGATTTTCAAATTTGCTTCAATTTTCAATTATAACACCTGCTCTATTAGAAAATTACTCTAAATTTATCTGTATATATTTATTTAGATTGGCATTTTCTAAACTTTAATGATTAATTTTTAAATTCAAGACTGATCCATAAGATTAGTTAAATAAGAATAAATTATTATAATAAATAAACAACAAATGGACAACAGATTGTTTAATTTTGATTCTTTTTTATTTTTTATGCTTTTAAATTTTTCTAAAGAATTTAAAGTATACGAAAACAAAATATTTTTAAGTCCCAGTAAGGACAAATCTTATTATAGATTCAGATTATGATACTATTTTAAGGAGACATAACGGCATAACATCGAAACATAGGTACCTCTGCCCTTCATTGGACCTGGAATATAGACATATATTTGATTTAGTCAGAAATAAAAGGGATTGTATAAAAGTGAAGCTAATTGCAAGAATTGTTCAAATATAATAAGTCAATTCTAGATATTGAGAGGACTACGCTAAATTCGAATCCCAATATTTTAAACCAGATGATAAATGCACATTCAACTTTTCCTACAAATAATGAAAATATACACTAGATGAATGATGGGATGTTTTTATTTTTTATTCATGAAATTGTTACATTGCTATTATATACGACATTTAAAAAAAAAAAAATATTTTGATTTGGTAATCCAAAATTATTTTCTTCGATTAAGTTTATTATTAAGTAAATGTGATATGTGTGAACGAAAGATAGTATGCTTTATACGGCTGAACCTATTCTTAATAAAAGTTGATGAAGTAAATTATAAAAAATTTAAAAATGACGGTTAAGCGACTATAAAAATGACGTAAGAAACTAATTGCTTTCCAGTTTTAAGCGGGCAAAAAAGGACCGTGATTGCATTTGATTTCATTCATATTATATATGGAATGTTTAGTTAGGGTTAACGATTTTCAACCTTGCTATAGGTATTTCTTTATTTCTAATTGACTGTCTAAATGCACATTTTTATTCGTCTATATTTAATTATGTCTACATTGCCATACGATTCTTCACCCTATTTTCATATGTTTAAGGGCACAATTTTGAAAAGTCCTTACTTAGTGACCACCTAGAAGCCAAAAGAAACATACTTACCAAAATTGAAGTTGCTAAGCTACAGTTCTAAATGGTACGTGTCAAATCATGGAAATTATAAAATATGGAATAAAACATGGGTAATAGAAAGTAGTTCCTGGATAAGGCCCATGGCTGCAGAAAAAGGACCACCATGACTGCATTCGCTTTTTGATGCGTTAGCGATTTAGTAAGCTGCAACATAATAATGTTGTCCTTTATTTCAATTTGAGACTAATGATACAAATATTTACTTTTTAAAGACTACAAAATATTATTTATTTATTATCTTTAATGTACAAGTTCGTAACGCGGTCTTATTGATAAATCTAAATTAATTGTAAAATAAAATGAAATGAATCGGTCAATGGGAAACATATACATTAAACACAACTTACACAACTTACACTTAGAATAATAAAAAAGTATGAAAAACCAGGGAGGAGAAAACGGATTGTTAGAAAATTTTTTTCCGACGACGTGAATGTGAGAAGTGACGATGCTTTCCAGATTTCAGTGTCCAATTTATTCCACAGTTCTACAGAGTAAACAGTAAAGAATTATTCATAGGGAGAGAAAATAGAATGGCTATGTTTTAAGTAAATTTAATGAATATTCTTAAAAGGTAGGTTATTTCTTTAATCATTTCAAAATTTTCATACGATATTTTATCTTATTTTCATAAATTTCGGAGTTCAATTTCAAATAATCATTATTGAAGCAGCCATCCAAAAGCCAGGAAAAACCTACGTACCATAGTTCAAATTTATAACCCTTATAATTTTCAAGATTTTGTTATGAGCCAATAAAAGAGTGATATTTGGTTTCTATGTACATAAATATATTATATTTTGAAATATTTTTACAGAGAGGAAGGATGGCATTATATGGGATTTTTGTTGAAAATAGAAGATGTGTTAGTTTCCCAAATGACTTTCGAATACTTGTAATGAATCTGAAATCAAGTTCCTCTGTAAGAACAAAACAGCTTAATAATATATAATTTTCATAAATTCGTAAGAAGAGGTATTTTTAAAATAACTATCGCGAACAAGAACATGAAGGAATATACGTGTTACAAATGTGGAACAGTGATAGAGTTGCCTAGTTCTAAACATTGCCCAGTTCATAAATCAACACCCACGTGACTTACGATTTAATTTAGAAAGACTGTCGTATTTTGTAAGACAAATTATTAACAAAAAAATAAATTATGCGTACATTCAAACTCGTTAGGATTTTTTTCGGCTAGATTTATTGACAGTATATTTCTGCGAAACTTATAAGATTATAAGACATATAAGAATAATGTTGAAAGGGGGAAAAACGAAATGTTTTGGAAGATATTAATTTACTGCAGAATTAAATTAAAAAAAAAATCGATTATCGGCGTTTAATGCGAAATATCGATGACAATTTGACAATGTAAAATATGTCAGCATTAAATGTTGTATATTACGTACCTTAAGTAACGAGTAGAATTCATGCACTTGGGGGCGCGTAATATTTCTATTAAATTGGTTACGGACATTTTCATCCTATACCACAATTTAAGTGTATTGCCTAGTTAATCTTTTACAGGCATAAATATATCGTAAATGTCTTAATTATTATGAAATCTTGAATCACCTTTTTAACTTTTAAGTGAACTTCTAATAATGTTGCTTTTATTCTTAATTTTTATTATCTTATATAAAATTTAAAAAAAAGGTTATGAAATCTTAATAACAGTTTCCAAATAAATATTTTTGAGCGTTTACTCTTGAAAAATAGGTGAATTAATATGCTTTATTAACTTTAATACTGTGCCAAATAACAAGTTTCCAAGTCAAATAGTTTTTAAAAAAAATGACAGTATAAGACTGAATGAAAAAAGGACGTACACTGGGGCGAAGTTACAAGGACCTAACCATTACCCGACCGATTTTCTCTTTGGATATTGAATACTTAAAAAGAAATCGCTTGCAAAAAATCAAAGGATATGGAGCACAATCCAATTAATCATTTGTTGTCACAAACTGCAATGCTCCATCTGTCCAACCGACCAGCTCCGCTTAAAGCCTGCCGTTTCATGCCGCATTCTTTTCCCACTAGAATGAAAGAAAATGTAAGTTAATTTAACTGTAGAACGACACCCTCAATTTCATATATACTAATACTACCGAGGGGTCCTGGAGGTATTTTATGAACAAAGATAGAAAAACAACAAAATATACAAAATGCTTTATTTATTATAACTAATTGTTAAAAGAAGTTGCAAAAAAGAGAAAATGAAGACATTTATTTAACTTTCCATGGCACATTTAACATATTTTTATTTGACGTTCAGCCACAAATTTGAAGCTAACAAGACAAACACTCGGTTTTGGATTTTTGATCTTTTATGCAGGGTTTTAGGATATTATTTATGGATTCCCGCATATCCCGCTGCAATCTTGGGTATTTCAGTCTCTCTTGCATATATGGTATTATAAGGGACATTGCTAATTCTTTAAGAAATTGGCCTCTCTTGATTTGGTTTTTTCTGTAACACCATAAACATAGTGTAAAAGATCTATGAATTGCCATCCACCGTATTTAGAAGTGTGCAGAATACACACAGAGACCGGCTTCTTGTTTTTCTTGATGTAAAATACTTTTTGCTCAGTTGGTCGAAAATGTAGACACCACATTTTCAGCACACTACCTCATGTGCAGGCTGTTTATATTTTGCCTGTTGTGTTTGTCTTTCAGAGTTAGTGTATATTACTTTTTTGTTTATGATTTCTTCAGTAAAAAAAGTTTAAAGACCTCAGTAGTACTAGCCACATTCCGAGCAGGACCCTTACTTCCAGGAGGGTGAAATAAAATATTTCGGCAAAGAATTCTCGATCGTGAAGATGGTATTTCTAACCAATTGTATCTATTGTTCTTCCCTCCACCATACATAACCAAAGGGGTATCTATTACCTTTATTGGGATCCTACTACTTGATGCTAGTTCTTGCGCTAGCTCGTATTCGGCATCATCTTCGACGACGGTAAGATCATTTTCATGGACTACAAAAGTGGAATCGTGGTTTCGAGAACAAAAAATTGGGCCAGAAAGAAGAAAATCTGGAATGATGCCGTCAGGTTCTACATCGACAGTATCTCTAGTATACAGTTCCTTATTGTCCGAATCTCGTTTACTCTAAAAAGTCGATTTGATCTCTGACTGGCCATGACTACCAGAAAAATCGTAAACCTGCAATTGAAAATTAAATATGAAGAGAAATTTTAATAAAAACACATTTTATCATTTATAATTAGTACACACAAGTCCTATACATTAAATTACGTCGTATTTTATGTATAATACTAACTAAACTTACCAATAAACAACAAAGTTCAAATGTACAAAACCCTTGTATACAATTATCGTGGGGTTATACAGTACCCCGAAATAGTCGCCGAAACGAATGCACTTGCGCGATGTCAGCGCACGACTAACGAAATTATGCCGGAACTATTAATTAAGGATTAGCGTGAACGGCGTTGGTGTGGGTGCAATAGTTTTTGAAATCTGGAATTTAAAAATGGTGTGGGGTACTCCAGTATTTATTAGTATTAGTTAATTATTTGTAACAAATAGATACCTATTTTGAGTTAATTATTTTTTTATTTTTTAGTGTTATTTTTTTGAAGTCGTTTTTTTTAAAAGATATTTTATTTTTGATCTAATGTCTTCATGAATTGTGTGACCATATCCTATTATATTTAATATTTATGGGTGGTTTAAAGATGCGACACAAGATTTCAATTTGTTTGGATTTGCAATCAGAGTTCTATGTTTCGATATTTAATGTAGTTAATCTATTTGGTCATTACTTGTATCAGAAAATTTATTAAAGTTTGGGAAATTTTACATACCATTATTTTTAATGACAAATTCGGTATATTTTTAAATGCTTTTTGATGTTTACACTCATTATAAAACTTTTTGCACTTGAGTATTAATTGGTTATGTATTTGTGTGTATATTAAAAATTGTTTTTTACACCGAATTTTTAGGTCAAACTTTTAATTCTTCTGGGATGATATTGTGTTTTCTTACGCGTTTATTAGTTCCATTTTTATTATAGATAAAAGTAGTGATTAGAAAGTAGCTAACCAAATGTTTGGCCTACATTTCGAGGGCTAGTTGTATTTAAGTCTTTTGATTTTAAATATGTTATAACTTGTGTAAAGAACAAAACTGGTTGAAAAATATTTATCGTTTTATGATCCTGTCAACCATTATTCCAGCGTGTACACCTTAGAATTTTCAATACTTGTAAAATTACCTTATTCTTCGCAATTTTCTTAAGTGCATTCTTTGTCAGTCGCATGTTCGATACATATATGTCGTAAGCATATTCTTTAAATATATTTTATAAGCATGTTCTATATACATGCATATAAACGTCTTACGCACTTTTACACCGGATGAATATCATTCCACCTACTCGTAGCAAATAAAATTTCTAGATACGTTAACACATTACTTGATCAAAAATATAAAATCTTGTCTAAATAACCTTTCTATTATGGCGTTACTAGAAAGCGACGTTGTCTTCTATATTATAAGGTTATTGTACTCTTCGTTTTGTGAATCAACTATAACTTGCATGATTAAAACCGCCAACAACATCGAGTGGGACATAGACAAAGTAGATTTTTTTTTTCAAGATATGTATCGTTATATAATACATATTCTTTTTGTTGACAGTTGACTGTGTTGAAAAATTTACACACTCTGCCTTATTTACATTCACTATCTTTTTAATATTTCATTTACATATTGCTTTTATCCACGATCCTAAAAGGGATTTTGCTCAGTTTACCGGAATGGTTTATCGCTTTTTAATAAATCTTTTGCTCCTTTCAACAACGTTGTTATATTTTCCCCTACCTATTTCATTTAGGACTTATCCGGTGACAGTAGGGATTTTTTCGAGGAATTTATTAATTACATAACATAATAATATTTGATTTAAAAGAGTACTCATTCTATAATTATATTGGTTGTGTAATTTTTTGAGTTAAGAATAAATTTTGGGATTTAATTCCATTAAAACCAAACCATTCTTTTCTATATTATAATGCTTTATATCGTATTAATTTCACAAAAAAAAATTTTGTTTGCTTTTCTTGTATTGAACTCCAAAATTGATAATTTGATTAACACGAAACCTTCACCAACGTACAACATGAACGATACTAATACTAGATATACTTAAATAAATTTATAATTTAGTTTAATGTATAATGTAACCTTAATTTCTGATCGACGAAGAAAATAGGATATAATTTTAGAACGTGTGGAAAATTAATTTTAACTATTAAAATGAATGAAGTAAATTTATACCGGATGCATTGGCTTCAACATTTAAGTCATTTTTTCTATGAAATAATCCAAGAGGAAGACATATGTTTCTATAAAAAGAGTTCAACGGTGCTTTTTTATTATTACAAATTATATGTTGTTATCCGTTGTATTTTTTAAAACCTGTTAAAAACAAACTGATATTCTTCTATAATCGCTTTTCCATTGCTGATGATCGTGACCAAGAAGGAAACCAAGATGCTTTAGGATTTTTACTAATTGTACGGCCTCTGGGAGCTCATTTATGAGATGGTCGTTATCTGGTCGGTCCAAAGGTCTTTTCCCTTCAACCGTAGAGGATATCCTATCACGGATGCAAATTTCTATGATGGTGAACTCGTTAGTCTGATAGACAACGACGCCAATAGTATTCGCACTTTCAAACTGTTATAGCTACTTCAAAAGGATGCTAATAATATACTTCAAATATATTGGCAAAACAATGAAATTTATGAACAAGTTCGATATTGTACGCAGGTCATCATCATAAATTGTTTGTTACTAGAGTTGTTAAGTTAAAAAAATTTTGAAATAATTAACTTAAAGTTTTCTTGTAGATAGTACAGAATAAGTAACTAACCGTTGATAATACATTTGTAAGTTACTTATAAATAATTATTATATAATAAAATGAGGATATACAGCCAATATTAAACATTTATGTAAACAGCATGATTTGTATTAAAAATGTTTATTTAAAAGGCGTATAGCTTTACGGGCTTTCATGTATTTATTGCCTATTTTTCCTTGTCTTTTCAATATATTTTTTGTTTTTTTCTAGTTTATCTTGCAATATTTAAAGTCGTTTCGTCTATTACTCGTTTGTCAGTATTTAATTTTACATTTGCGTATTCGCTTTCTAATATAAAGTCCATCCAATAGAGAGAAACAATATATTTTATGCAGCACTGATAAATTCATGACGCAACAATTCTAATTAAAATTTATATATTTTTGAGATATAATTTGTGCGCAAAATTTAATATTTAGTTAGGTACTTATTAAAAAAATAATAATCCAAAGCATGTAACGGGAAATCACTAAAATCACAAGTTGTTTTGAAATTTCCAATATTTAATGAAATATAAAAATATACATATCAACTGAAATGAAAAATTAAACTAATTATAAAGTGAACACTTTCATAATCGTATTTTTAAGTGACCAGTAAAATAGAAAATATTTAGTACGTGTAACGCAACGATGCTTCGGCTCATTATTTTGAATAATAAAAACGAGAACAATAAACATTTTCCAAATATTTTTTACAAGAAAAAACACCGCGTCATAGCATTATACCTATAGCCAGCTAAACTTATTAATGATATTTAATTTTGAAAAAGAGTTTTCTGAAAATTGTTGAAGTTTTCTTCTAATATTAGTAGGATTTGATATAATGAGATTATTGAAATGATTTTATGAAAAAAATAGATTTGTTTTAAATTTCGAAGTTTGAAGGTGAATATTCTAACTTCGAAATTTAAAACAAATCAATTTTGCAATGTTTGGGCATTTCCACATTTCCCTAAATACTTTATATTCTGTGTGGTAAGACGATACGTATGCGTATATACATTTAAGGGTAATAGAAATGTGTAATAAAATACTACAAATATAAATTATTCTTCACCGTATATATATTCCAAAATATATCTTTAAAAGACGTAAAAATATTGTTAATATCTTAAAAACTATGGAATCTAATATTTTTGTATTTTTCGCGTAAAGTTTATGTAAATTTCCAGTAACGCTCCTTTTTTCATAATTTTTACTAAACCTGATTATTACTCATTTTGAAGTCCTTATAACTTGTTTTTTACATTACAGTTCATTAAATACCAAGGCGAATTTAAAAATTTATTTTATCTGCCCCCTCAAAAAATTACCAAATAAATATTTTCGGGTATTTATTATTCGAGTGTATCCATGGTTGATATGCTTTAAAATTATTTAACGTTGACGTGGTCTTTAAAAAAAAAAAAATATATATGTATATATATATATATATATATATATATGTATATATATATATGTACATATATATATATATATATATATATTAATTAAAATACTATAATTATTTTAATTAATATCCTGGACGATCATGAAATTTAAAAAAATCGGCTACTTTATTAGCTCCCTCTAAATGTTAATACGAGTATGAACATATGAGTGCCAGAATTTAAAATTTTACATCAAATACTTTCTGAGAAAAACTGTAACAGATGAATAGACAGACGGATACGGGTTTTGACAGATTTCCTTTGTTTCTTTCCTTATGAGATACGGAACCTTAAAAATACCTAGATTGGGCGCCACTCGCCATACCTTACTGGTCAATGTAAGTGCTAGCTCCAGGCAAACGAAATGACCCTCAACACCTTCTTATGTAACAATCAGAAGAATAATACTTTACCGGAAGGGAAATCGCGGCAATGTCGACATAATTATTAGATGATTAAAAAAATGCTTGAGGAATGACAATTCCTGCCAGAGTCGAAAGGAATTATATCCGATCATGCTTGTAACGCGCAAATAAATCATTATTTTTTATGGTAGAACTATCGAAAATCATAAATTATAATGGAATCCTAGTATATAGTTTATATCTGAAACTTATATCTGATTTTCTTGATTTTTGTAAATTTTAATTAAAATTATGCTTGGATTTAGATAAAGATATAAGCTGCTTTTTGTTTCGATTGAACATTTTCTAGCAGTGAAATTAAATTATTAGGTTAAAACTGAATAATAATTTGCTTATCTGCCTTTTATCCCAGTGAAATTAACTTTTGTATCACAAATATTATTAGTGAAGAATGAAAATATTAATTAAAAAGGTATGCGAGCAGAGTCACGGATGAAAACTGGTAATATATTTATATATATATATATATATATATATATATATATATATATACGTAATTTTTAAACGTTGAATAAGACAAAAATATTATAATCGAAATTATGCGAATAATTTATTCCTGAAAAAAAGTCAAATTGATTTGATACAAACATTTGGAAACAATTAACCGACAACAAATAATTATCGAAACTTGCAACGTTATTAATTGTGTTTGATTATTTTTCAAACCACTGTGGGTTAATTTCTTCTTACTTCCTTATTTTTTTAAATTCAAAATCGTAGCAATATTTTTAACAAAGTGACATTTTCTTTGTTAATTGAGCTAAGAAACCTTTTAATGACTGCAATGAATAAAGAACGGCGGCCACAATGAACGCCTCTTAAAATCTTTTTTTTTTAATTTTAAAAAGTTATTGAACACGAAAAATTATCTGATATTTTTTTTAAATACATTTAATTTCTGAATTTTAAGTTTTTTAAAGCGAAGAAAGTTTACAGTTATAGTTTTATCTGTTACGATATTTAATTATAAGGTAAATTATTTAAATATGCCCTATTTGTTAATTTAAAAGACTTCCGATAGTATCCCAAATTGCCTGGATTAGTCTGCATTTCGGACACGTGAAATCGTGAAACCTATTAGCTAGTAAATATTCTTTCCAACTAAAAAGCGCGACCAAAATTGTTTTGTCAAGAAAAAAATGGACTAAAAAAAGTGGTTAAAATAGATTATTCTAGGCTATGAATGCGTTAAACTCTAGTTTCTTTTCCTAATTTATTCGGAATTAGTTTAGTATTTCGCTTGGTTAATAATTTTATAGTTTTTTAGGACTCCGTACTTTAAAATATAAAAACAAATATAGGGATATATTCTCCCTTATTCTTCGTAAGCTTCACAAGGTCGTGTCGAATATAATTCAAGGCATGAGAGGTTAAACGAAGAATAGATTAGTTCATTAGATGATATAAATTTTTAGGTCGCAATAACTAAATACGTGTCAAAATATTTTCAAGAATGTATCCCCTGGGATCAAAAATGAGCTATACGGAATGAGGTTTCCAGCGTTTGCCTAAAATCTCACTTGTGTTATTTTAAATGAAAGAATGGTTTGGAATAGAAAAGAACTAAAAAACACTTGTTAAAATATCACATTACAAATAAATATTGATATAATTACCTAGCAGTACAGTAATAATTTAATCGTTATTTTTAGAATTTTAAACATTCATCTGGTAATCATCAAAGCTTTGAATTTGGATAATCTCATTTAGATATTTTATGACAGGGATCCCTAATATTGGAATAGTTTTGAGCACCATGCAATAAGTTAAAAATAATATTATGACATTAGATTCGCTCTCGCAGAATTAATGTACATGTAATAGAAACTATTTGGTTGATCTTGAGAGAAAATTTGCACCATTGTAATATCTGTAAATCAGTTTTAACCATTTAGGTAAAAAAACTATATAAACTGCGCTACGGAGGGCAACTAAAATATATAATAAATCATTAAGAGTTATTTAAAGCCACGATTTAACTTTTCCACTTTAGTAACGCAACGTAATTTTATTAATTCTTTTGTTGCACAACAAATTATTGGGAAAATGTTTCTCACAATTAAATGAAACTACGTGATGTAGTATTATTTCTACTATCTTTAATTTCTTTACCACGACCTAGGTTTCGTTGTATTACAACATCTTCAGGTGGGATATTAGCAAAGATTTTCTATTAATCTTAGTACCGTATACGGCCGAAAACAATTGGAAGGGCATAATTAACAATTAATAGTGTATGAAATTAATATAATAGTACCTTGTATATAAAGAAATATATTTATCGTTGTACTGGTGGGATATTATTTTATCGTCTAGTATTGGACATACGATTTATATTTGTATCGTTAGTTAGTCATTGATTTTAATTGTGATCCTGTAAATTGTACACATACGTACATAAATAATCAGTAATAAGAAGAGGTAAAACGCTTTTAATGACGATCGCTCTCTGTTCGAGTTGTACCTGTCATTTAGATATTTGATCTTTTTTTTTAAATTATAATATTTTCTAGTTTTACAGCTTTGACAGGTGGCGCATCTCCAATTTGTGTTTTTTTAATCACTATAAATATGAAAACTCAATATCAATTACAATTACACTCACTGATCATTAATCATGAGAGTTCAAATTATATTTGTCAAAGTTATTATGTTCATAATAAATTGGCTCCAGCAAAATAAATAAATTCTCTTGAGAATATCTTCGTTTTGCTAGCAAAGCCGATGAAAATAGTACCTAATGAAGTTTTCGGTACGTAATAATTCTTCAATATGGTTAGTTACAAACTTTTTCCAATTAACCTTCGTCGTATCTAATAATTTCCCAAATCCGCTCTCTACAGTGTCTTAAATTCACATGCAAAATACTACAAGCACGTGCCATCGAGAAAGACAAACTAGGACACCTAATATACATATAATAAAACTGTAGAATTAGCTTGTCTGTACATTGAAGATATTTATTGGAAATGGTTTAAGGGCACATAACAAAAGTAATAGAATATAAAAATATTATTTTTGGATTTTTGGTCTGCTTGTGTATTTGTTTTCACTCGCATCACGTATCACTGCTGACTCAATAAAAGTCGAGTTTTTTTTTCTTGAAATATAAAAATTTACTTGAAGTAATATTTACTTTTGATTTCACCACAATAGACATTCACTATTACAAGATAAGTAAATTTAATATTTACAAAAATTCGTATGTAATATACATTAATACACCCACAACAAAGAAATTTGTAGTTACTCAAAGCGTAGTAATTACACAAATGTGTAGTATCCCTATGTAGGTTAACACATAGCACCGCGTATATAACAATTAAGTTTTCTATCCAGAGTGCATTAGCGAAATGGGCGTAGTAAGAAGAGAAGTATGGGGTAATATGGCCAAGGTAGATAATTGAGTAAGCAACCTGAATGCGAACAAATATGATTTTTGGTCATCTTCCACGCCTAAGTTTTTTCGATGTTGTATGTATTCGTTATAAGTTTATTTTGTTTCCTCAATTTGTTTGGAACTAGAATCTATTGTTAGAATTTATAATTAATTACTTCGTTAGGTTAAATGTTAGGATATGTTAATTGTATTGTTTCGCACTTTATTGTCTTCATATATGATACAATTATGGAATTCGCATTTCTGTACTATGAAGTTCTCTAAGAAATATAATATTTATTCTGTGTATTTGTCCATGTAGCAAGTAACAGCAAATGAAATTATTTCAGTATGATTTTTATTTGAATATTGGATATATTTGGCGTTAATTTTGTAGAAATTCATTATTTGCAATTAAATGAAACTATGTGATGTAGTATTATTTCTACTTTCTTTACCACAACCTAGGTTTCGTTGTGCTACAACATCTTCAGATGGGCTATTAGCAAAGATCTTGGCTAAGATCCATCGCCTAGTTTCATTTAATTGTAGATGATTTTAATTGGTGAAATTTGCTGGATCTTATTACATATATATATATATATATATATATATATATATATTTATATATATATATATATATTACTTGGACAATGTTTTAGGTCAATGGATCGTTAAAAAAGTAAATAGGGCAATTTGACTTTTCATATAAAGTGTACCAAATATCACTTTTAAATTTATTGTAATTTTGATATGCGACCAAAGTCATGGTACAATTATTTAAATTATACTAAAAGTACTTTTAATATTTTTATGACCCGAACTGTAATATTTTTCTTCTTTTGATAAAAATAAAGCTAATGATCGATTTGTTATTAAAAATAACATCACGTGTAAATACAATGTAAGTAATTTAAAGCGCTATATTTGAAACAATAAATCTACAAAACTTAGTGAGCTTGAACTTCAGTTCTCTATATTAATATAAGACAATTACCACCCTCTCACTGACTAACTGATTCATTACCAATTCTTCAGAAATATAAAGTCTACATTCTTGAAACTTTACGCCTGTGTTTTCCTTGGATACTGTTATAGATACTCGATAAGAAAGAATTGCATTAAATAAAATCCTTAAAGCTATAAAAATGAATATTTTACAGAAAATTTTTCATTTGCAAAAATTTTTAAATAATTATGATTAAAGATATAAAATGTTGTATTCGACACTCAGTTAGGAGAAACGAAATTATATCGTTATATAATATGGAGAGCAACTAAAGAGAAATTCTGTAAAAGTCAACCCATTAAAGGATGAAATGGGGATTCAAAATTAGAGGAATCGTAATGTCTTGACTCTTGTGAAAGCTTCAATTATCAATTGCCTTGAATTAAATACAGGCCGCGACTCAGAGAAACAAAGACAATTGACGATGGCTACTCGCAGTATGATATACTTTTCCTAGACTACTCAACTGTATTGTATACGGAGTATCATATTATATTAAACAGGGTAAATTTTAAAATTATTGTAATTTTTATAATCTTTTAATAACATTTAATACTTACATCAATTGTGAATATTTTAACTCAATGAAATTTATATATATATATATATATATATATATATATATATATATATATATATGTATATATATATATATCTATATATATATATATATATATATATATATATATTTGGAAATATGTAAACCAGATTATTTTTACTACAGGGAATGAAAAAAATTTATGATTGTATATTAATGTTTAGGTATATAAGTAGTCCGGAAGCGGTATAGCGGATTGTCCTATTCCGAATTATGAAGACATTCTCACGTTATTCCATCTGTAAAAACAACCCAGAAGTATATTTTAATTAGAAATACCTCGCCCGTCATGTGATCAATCTTTGGATAACTAACTTTCTCTTATTTACTAAAATAAGTTAAGTAGGTAGTTTTGCAAAAACCCAGTAATATGCCGATACACCGACCTAGAAGGTTTAGATAAATGTAGATTCAACTGGAGGAAAATAAGAACCAATAAATAGCCAGAATAGTTAGAAACGAACACCTCTATACCGAGTAAACACGGAACACACAAATAATACGAATATTCTTCTTCGTAAAATTCAGGGCAAACCTCAGTTAAGGCATTAAGAACAATATATGGTGTAGTATACATTATGATCCAGACTGCTTGCAAATCTTTAGATATACTAAAGAGAAAACGATTAACGCATATGTGCAGTATTGAAACAGACCACGCTTTTCCAAATTCCGTTTACCATTTGGATAGTTTACGATGAGGGAATAAGTTTTAAATTTGTTACATTTTCAACTTTTAAATAAAATGATAGAATTAAAAGGTTGAAAACAAATTGGAATAAAAATATTCTCTCGTCATACCCGACCTTTCCATCCTGGTATCGTGTTTTTGAAATCAAGCCGCCGAAACTTCGAAATAGCACCAGGTTGTAAGATAAAATTATACTGGATCTGCTTAGGGAGATGCGATGTTTGTGTCGAGTGTTCTTTTAATATCAATAGCTTCCTTTCTGAATTCAAGGGAAGTAAATTCTCAAATTTTCAAGAATTGACTTGAGGCAAGACTTTTTCCCGTATGGCAAATTTAACCTGACGTGCTCGTGTCTCAAAAAACCCGTACAACCTTTAAACAGGTTATTACGGTACCGCTCTTTCAAATGTTTTAAACCATAATTACTAAAAAATATTGTAAAAAACCTAAGTTACACGCAATGTACACCAAAGCGATACGTGTTAGATGTACTTACCATTTTTCCACCGTCATTACCACCGACAATAGTGGCTTAACCTAAGACTATACTTACTTATAACTAATTACCACGTCTCTGTCGCCTCGTTGCTGGTTCAGTCTAATAGATTTACCCGCATAAGGATCGTATTAACACTTGTATTTGTCAATGAGTACGACTCGAATCTTCGGAGGTTGACGGGCAAATGATCCACAGCTCGGAAGCGAGACAAGTAAAAATGAAAACATCTACCCCCAGCTGACATAGCAGATCACACATAACCCCCACAAAAATCATCACCATGATTTTATTGAAAAATTATATATATATACATGAGCCACAAAACCAAAAAGTAGATAAACACAATCGAATAACGAGGATATTTAACTGTAAGTGTACCCCGAAAAATGTTCTAAATGACGGATGCAAAAGTAAACAAAAGAAATTAAATACTACAAACTATGCATATAACAAGTTAAACTACTGAAAATGAACTAAGTAATAATGACAATAAGTAAAAAAAATAATGCATTGATAGAAAACAAACAAAAAAAAAACAAAATGTTATGTTGACTTAGGAAGAGGTCATCGTTTACTAACTGGTCGTTTTGAGAAACTTTTTGCCGTTTTTAAAGTAATGGGTAATGATAATTCAAACTTAATATCATAACCCGCATGTAATTGTTGCACTCTACCAGGAGGCCAGTCAAGTGGTTTTCCTAAGTGCGATTTAATTATTACGACATCACCAATCTTTAAGTCACTAGATCGCTAGATCAGTGCCATTTCACTCTCTGTTGAAGAGTATTCAAATAATAATTTGCCCTTGTCTTCTAAAACATTTGAGAAGCACGCTGAATATAATTCCAATGAGTCAATCTACTTCGAGATTGTACTTTGGCGCGCTTAATAATGATTGGCTAGTAAGGAAATGCAAGTACTTCAAATGCCCGGCAGCAAGTGCTTCATATTCGTTGGGATTGTTAGAAATATGGCAAAGAGGTCGTGAATTTGGGATTGATTTCATTTTATAAGATACTGTTGAGAGCTCCTCAAACGTGAGTGACTTGTCGCCCATAATATGTTGTAAATGGTACTTGGCTGATTTAATGCCAGACTCCTATAAGTAACCCATATGTGGTACACTTGAAGGGTTAAATTTCCACTCAATGTTACGGCGAGTACAAGCTTTATCAATAACGTCACTGGACGAATGCAAAAATTGCGAAACCTCATTTAAGCGTTTTGCGGTAGCGACAAATATAGTGCCACAATCAGAATAAATGCAAGAGCACAATCCACGACGTGACACAAAACTATCAAGTGCGGCTAAAAAACACTCACTAGTTAAATTACTAATCACTTCGAGGTGAACTGTGTTAGTAAATAAACAAATAAATAAACATAAATATGCTTTTATATTTTAGCATTTATATGTAAACTTTCTTTTATATAAAACGGACTTCCAACATCACACGCTACCTGATTAAATGGCTTTTCAGAACGCATACAAACGCTAGATAAGTTGGTCATATACGACTGATTCGAAACAGGTTCACATTTGAAATAAATAACGCATTCGATAACACGGACGTAATTACATTACGCGCTGACAAAATTTAATATGTTTTCAGGTGGATGCTGTACAAAGTCCGGGGCCCAACGTGAAAATACTTCTTATGATGCTATTTAATTAATGAAATTATATTGTGACAAATTTTACAATGTTTACGATTAGAAAATAAGTTAGATTGAGACAGCCCACCCCCTTGACTACCCTGAGGTACCCGTCGCAATCAATAAACCGTGATACTATTTTATATTACAAAATAACAATTATTTTTTATGTTAATTATTTCCGAGTTAAAATAAATATTTTGAACAACCTTTATAAACGCGTTATGTGAATATTTAAAATGATTATAGGACACATTTTTACTATAATTACGATTTAATTGTAAAGATTTACAATTACTATAATATCTAAACCACCATGCTATTACGTTATTTAATTTATTAAAACGAGAGAATTTAAGAAAACCGTTTTTTATATTATTTGCTTCTGTATGTGACGGTAAAGCAAAAGTATAAATATTGGATTTTAATTTAGAAACGTCAGAGTTCTTCTGTTATAGAAGTGTGATATGGGCCACTTATTAACGTGATCAAGTATCCAAGATGGGCAATGAAGCCACTTGTTAATGCCAGATACTAGTTGTGTTGGCCACGCCCCGTGCGAACAAAAATCGCCAGCGTTGTTTTTACTGTTGACATGATATCAACAAAAAGGAGGCACAATTTCGATTACCTTAGCTACTCGAGTTGCCACGGAAGTTTTAAGTTTAAATGGTGGTGTTTGTAACCACGCAGGTACAATAATTGAATCAGTGAGCGCGATTTTATTATAATGGAAATTCTTACAATTATTAGAAATAAAAACAAAATAATTTAGAGAGCATCACGGCTGCCATCAATCCTAAACGCGGAATTGACTGCAGCTTTAAGGGAGTCAGTTTTCTTTTGCTGACCGGTAATTGAAATCTTGCCAATCTTGTTTACACTATTTGCGTAAATACAAGCATCGTAGCTTGTATTGTTAGTAAAATCCAATAAATTTTATGTTTATAAATTTAAGTTAGATATACGGTAGTTGATTCATTCTAAATTTTGATATTTTTCGTACAATATTGTGAAACATAAGTTAATTAAAAACCGTTATAGGCTTCTAAATTTGAAGATACGGATAGGGTTGGGTCGCTGTCTCTTTTCCTCTTGTAGAATATAATGTGCAATATTAAAAATGACCTCACAACACAGTATTCCTGTCCTTGTCTAAAGATTCAATTTAAACTTTTATAACTCGGTCAATTTTTAAGATTGAAAAATTTTCATTTTTCATCAGCTTGTACCTTGAAATTATGATTAATGAAAGAAAAAAAAAATTAGTCAAATACCCAATTCGCTAAATTCATTTATAAATTTTAACGATTTCTTTTTAATTTCGTTAAATATCTGTTCATCCCATCCCATGCTAAGTTTCCAAATATCTTGTAAAATATATTTCGCAATAAAAGGTGAAAGTAATGTAAAACCAACTGAGTCTGGTATACTAGCGAGCAATTTTAAGATTGATCGTTTAGTATACACGGTATAACTAAAGGAATTTTAAAACAAAAATAGTCACCTGTCGGTCACCTTTCTTAGCTGAAAACCTTATGAAAAGGAGGTCATTAAATGTATTTCCCTTACTTGATTTTGCTGAATCGTCAAAGACCATGCGTACAGATGTGGAGCTCATACAGATACATACTACACAGTGATGAGGAATGTAATATTTAGTGTTACTTTCGATGTACACCTGCATGTCTCCGAGATGCTCATACTCAAGCATAAACTCAATGTAAGAATTATATAACTCAGGTGCGCGCACTAGTTTACGTGCCAGTTACAAAAAACATTTGAGCGAGCTCTTGTATGAGTCATCCAATTGTGGAAGTACAGGGTTGAGCAAAAACGGTGAAGTATACTGACCGCTTTCATCGAGATAATGTTTTGATACGTAAATGTTTTCGACAATGGCGTCTTGAAGGTTAGAAGGAATGTCACACGGTGAACTCTCACCGTTCCAAAATTTTTACAAATAAATTTTTAAGCAGTTATTACCAATTGTATACGATACATAGCTTGATGTTGACGTATGATTACCTTCTTATTATAAATGAAAATAATACCTTCCGATTTATCAGTAGTGACGAAACCAAAAACACTAGCAAGCGGCAAGTTATCATTTATAATTAATTTGTGACCATAATATATGCAAGGGAAGATATCACCAGCTATAATTATGTGATAGGCGCCCGTATATGAAACCCAACATCAGCTAAAACTAACGTTTTATATTTTAAAATCACGGATCGTGAAATATTTATAATCGGTAAATCCGAAGTTAATTTATTTAAGACGACGGCGTCTATATTAGTATATAGGTATATTTTAATATTATGTTTTTAACTCCATATCTAATTTTATATGTGATTTTCCTAATGCTTCTAGAACTATTTATCTTTTTGGTAAGTTTATTGTTATTCCAATTTTGTTTGATAGCAATCTACGAAACATACGCATTGTCAGCCGAAATGTATAGTATGTTAAAAAAATTATCATGAGCCAGGATCTTGCAAGTGATCGAGTATGTCAACGGCACTTTTAGTTACATTGTAGTCTAATATTACTTGAGATTTTGATCGTTTCTTTCACTGATATTGTTATCGTGATGCAATGTGCTCATAAGAATCACGTTCTAATGTTTTATGGTACGTAATTTACAACGGTTGTGTCATTTGTGAAAAAAGAGAAGAGCTATATAATTCTTTGTTAGTTATTAACTGAGAAAGTTCCGGCCTACTTTTTCTTAGAGTCCCTGCCCTTGTAATTTTTCTCTTCAGCAGTAACCGTCCTAAGTTGTACGATGTGAAAAAATTGTCACATGTTAAATTATGTCCTCTTATTTCTCTAGTGAGATCGCAAAGTAAGCTCGCAAACTACGCGGTACACTCGGCGCTCGTAAAACAATGTAATTGTCGAATTATGTTAACACGAACATTGCAAAAGTATCAAATTGAAATAAATAATAATATTTAAATAAAAGTAACTAAATAAAATGCTTCCGTAACATTAAAGTTAACAGAGTAACGAGTAAAGTCAATGAATGCCATGAATATTTTATGACAAATACCATATTACAGCAAAATCAAATTCTATTGGGGTCACATAGACTTAAACAGAACAGCAAGGTTAAATATATTTTGTTTCAGTTACGAAAAAATTATACTCGTATTAGTAACTTTTTTTTGTCGATGAAACTGATTATTTGTTGATAAAACAGATTAAATAACACTTTTGCCAAGTATGGATCAAAGTCATTTGTTTTTAAATGAGCTATTATTTTTTCACTGGAAATTGTTGACATATGTATCGTTTAGTAAATGATACAAAAATCAGTTGGTCGTTGGTTGTGATGTCTGAATAATCGTTCACTTGTTATAACTGAATTACTACTTATATTTTTTATACGTCCGTTTGGTTATTTAAAGTTATACAGGGTAACATGATCAACAGTGAACCAGCGATATTAAGTGTTTTACTTTAACTCTTATGAAGATTATTGAAAATTGCTGGTTGCTACCAAAAACTTTCTTTTCGTGAACTTGACAAATTGGTTCGCGTTGAACAAAAACAAACGCATAGTGAGAATTGAACGTTTATGGTTTTAATACCATTTCTTTCAACCATTTAATAAGCTATTATGTGATAATAATTTGTGGTTAATCCACAAATATTCTTTGTGCCTAAAATTTTAAACGCAATATCTCACTCTGTGGAAAATACCACACTAATGCTGCAAGGTCGCTTTTTTGGATGATTACATACTTGAAAGAATATGCATCAAAGCTAAACTTTATTGTTCAACTAGTTCTCATTAATTCTTCCGAGTGGATGAAAAATTTATTACTTACCGCTATAATGGAACCCTTCATAAAATATATTCAGTACACTCCACACAATCTATGTATCTTGATGAATAATAAATGCAAATTATAACTAAGCAAAGGAGTACTTGACATAGTTACAAAAATAATGTTTGTTGAATCTAACTCTATTACCACACACAAACGTAAATCGACAACTTTTTCTTCCAGGCATATTGGGTCCATTTACTTTTATAGTATATTTAACTCGTAGTTATTTCGTTACCTTGGTTGCCTTGTTAGTACATGTAGGATCAATTTCAATGATCAATTTCAAAAACCAATGTTATGAGCTCTTTTCTTAAAACTAGATAGTTTTTCTTTCAACAAAAATGCGTTCGATTATAATGCCTTTTTACTCGACCATCCCATGACCGAAGATAGTCAACAAGCAACGAATTCAGTACAAGAAAAAAATCATATATTTATTCAACCGCTCAATCAATCAAAGTTCAAAATATGATATTAACTGAAGACTAACTAGTGCAAATATGATGGAGATGAAATAAAATATTATAGGTAAAATACGCTAATTAGTTGTGTGTTATTTTATAATGACACGAACATTATTTACATTGCTATAATGTGGCAAAGAAAGCGTTTCACGACTTGAATAATAAGAAAAATTAAGGATCGTTAAATTATTTTATCATAATATGTGCCCACACTAAACCTTATATAAGTAATACTTAAACAACGTTTTAAAAAACGAATAAAAAATATGGAACTTAATATGTCATTGAACAGTTTAAATTAACTTCAATAAAAATATGAAACCAGTAAAATAAACTTATTACTTTGTAAACCTTTGAAGTTATTATTTTCAGTTGAAAAATAACAAAGTCTATTTGCAGTATATTTGTTTAATATTTAGATAGCCTGAAAGTAGAGTTAATCCATTAAAATCTACATTACATTAGTTACAAATATAAACAAAATGCCTCTTATATCCGTGAATTTTAAAATATAATGTAACTATTGACAGATTACAATTGTTATTGTTGTATATTAATATTTCTAGGCTAATATTAAATCTGTTCCCTGGATAGCTTCAGGGCTGTTTGAAAATTTCCTTAAAATTCCGTTAAATAAGCAACATACTATCTAAAACAATGGCAAAATTTTTCTTTTGCTACTAAGTTTGTACATTAATAGAAACCTTTAGGTAAATTTGATGAACAGACTCTCGAAACTCAAACTTTGGTTAATAAACAAAATTAATGATAAATATGTATTGTTCTTGTTCAACGAAGCGGGGTTTTATTTTCAGCTGTTGCTTGAGTTTTGGCCGATCAAACTTTTAATGAGACAAGTTTTACTGTCTAATAATATCACGCTTTCATTGTTTTAGTTTAAGGCGTAAGGGTACTTTCAAATGATTCTCCCTAGACTACTTGTCTTTAGCGCTCATCTGGTGGTTTTTTTTTAATTTTCAGAAGCGAAATTGTATATTTTTTTATTTAATATCAAAATTACATTTTCTGTTAATAATTGTTATTAGCGTGAATTTAATAAATATTTATTAAAATATGAAAATTATTGAGCAAATTAACGAAGCCTTTGTTTTGGCAGTTCGTTCATTTTCGTGTGCTTAAAATTGCTGATCAATTAAGATGTTATACCCTAATTCAGTCAACTCTTAAAATAAGTTTTATTTCCTCGTCCGATTTATATTCACAATTTGCGTAATTGACAATAAAATCATAACGTTATAAATTTTACTAGGTAAATGAAATTTAATCATCATTACGACTTTAGCCCGTTTATGTCCCAAAGAATTAATTGGCATAAATTTTTTGAGAAATTGAAGTGCATTCTAATAGCTTCTTTTTTACATAATGCCCTGCCGGTGTTTAGTATCGACAGCTATTTGATTGATTAAAATTTTAAATGTTTATTTTATCGATATGTTATGAAACCATAACAGCTTTAAAAAGAGTACAAGCTCTAATTTTCTACATATATAAAGTGAAAATATGTTATGGATTTAAGTAATCCATTACCTTTTAATTCTTATTTTTTATTTTTCCTTATCTTTTATTTTTTTAATTCATTTTCTCATCAGATTCTATATACATTTTTATTTAACCACAAAAGAAATGAAATTGTCTTTTTCCCTACTAGAGATTTTAAGGTGAATATATTTCTCACTGACAAGCAAAATAATAAAATATTGCTTCACATTTATGATTCTTTGTTTCAATTGCTTCAGCCAAAAAAGGAAAATATAAAAAACTTAAATTCTTACAAAAAGTTACTAAAGTGAAAACTTCTTTGGGTGCGTTGCACTATTTTTAGTAGGGGAAAATCTTACAGATTCGCGTCACTGACATGCTAATTTTAATAGTATATCTGTAGGTATAAGTATGATGTGTTGCACTTGGTCAGCAGGGAAAGTATATACAATTGCAATGGTTTTTAGTAGATTAGCGCAGTTTACTGTAAAGAAGGAATATTATATTTAATATTTTTTATTGTTAGACAATAAAAATCAACTTCAATTAGTTTATTAACGTGACTGAAGCGAGCCCTGGTATAACGCAATAATCGCTAGATTCAAATTAAGCAAATTGATATACAGTCATATATATATATATATATATATGTATATATATATATATATATATATATATATATATATATACGTCGTATATAATTATTTAATTATTTTAGTAAAAAGTCATATTCAAAAAAAATTAAAAATCGATGTTTAATATTCTAATACTAACAAGATGGTATTACTAACGCCATTTGTAAAATATCTCAAGAATTAATAAAAACAAATGTTACGCTATAGAGAAATTTTCTACTATATATGACAGAGTATATCAGCCAAACAAAAGAACTGAATTAGAACTGTTGATGTAAGTTCGTGACATATTTAAAGTTACTTCAATTACTAAATGAAGTTAATTTAAGTGTATTTGTTCGTGAAACATTTAAAGTAGTTAGTAATGTAAGTACATTTATTTAATTATGTTTAACTGGCTTTTTGGTAAATTCTATGAGAATATTTATGAAGTATGACATTGATAATAATTAATGAGTAAGTCTTTTTTGGATACTAAATTATAAAGTGCTTAATTAGCTAATGATAATATTAGTATTATTTCAATAATTTTGTAATTTCAATTGATAGAGTGAAATGACACGAAATCGTACGTCAACTGGTAGTTAAGAACGCGAAAGTAACCGTTTTATAATGCGTGATGCAAGGGAACAAGAAAAAAGAAATCGAGATAATGAATTACTTTTCAATCGAGATGATGTTCATTATTTTGAATATGCAGTTAATTTAGAAATTACCCAAAAACATTGATAAACAAATTTTTGCAACGAATATCATTGTCGTTGGTTTGATTTGCATATTGAATAAGGTGAACTTTGAACATTTTGTCACAAATTTTGAGTAAAAAGTTTTGTGAATATATTGGCCATAGATAATAATATGGGTCGAAGATCACAAACTAATGTATTGAAAAAGTTATATTTATTGAAGAACCGGTAATGGGTCGAATTCACCTGGTTATTGTAATTTATGAACGTAAAGGTTGTCTGTTTAGATATAATAGGAAAATCAACAATATATTACGAATTTGACTAACGAATTTCCTCATTCTATTGATTCTATTTCAAATTTTTTTATAAAGTAAAAGTCGTAATGTTGGGACTGCTTCGAAATATCTTAAAAAATAGTCTTCGGTGTCATGATATTACAATTAATGAAAATAACTTACAAATTTTACTGATCCAGATAATATTGCAAGGATAGAATAAAATTTTGATGAATTCATATCTACTTGGCATCCACATAGTTCTGAAACTTATAAAATATATCCGCCAACAGTGTATTTTTTGACGTAATTGATTACAATTACTTTATACGTGCAGTGTAAATAAATAATCGTTCTAAAGCGCATTATCTAAGAAAGGAAACAAATTCTTCATAGGCTATTAGTAGTTTTAAATATCCTAAAAAATTAGAATATCCTTTGGAAAGAAATATTTCATGTTTGAGTGGCCAACGTCCAGAAATTTTGAAAATTTTGTGTGCAAATTTTGATTAACAAACCATCGTTTCTATTCATGATATTTTTAAATATATTGCAAAATATGCTAGCAAAGCCGAACCAAATATAAATTTCGACGACAATTTGAAATAAATTTACCGTATAATCAGATAATTAACCATATAATAAAGATGTAGCTGCTGCACCAAATAATCTTAAAAAGAAGTGGCGAAAAGTGGAAATAAAAAAGTGAAAAAGAAATTGATATCAGGTATAATTGGCATGCTATTTTAAATGAATAACTGTTGAATTCGTTAGAAACAATTATTTAACCTTCAATATCAAATATCATCTGTAAAATATTGTTTTTTTTTAGATGGGCAGCAAACAATGATTATTATATTTAAAAAATAACTCTGTTATCCACAAGGTAATAAAAAATAACATATTAGAAGAATTGTTTTTCAAGGGAAAGCTGGTTTTAGAAAGTGCACTTTAATTAATTAATTCACTACTCGGTTGCGTCAAATGTTGGAACCATCGTCTCATTATTTTCTTACGCTGCTGCTGCAACTTATGCTGCTGCTGTTAATATTAACAGTTCCTCAATTCATCCTAACCCTTCCTTCTTTTATTACAAGTATCTTCTTTTATTATAAGCATCAATCTTTTATTATAAGTAAAGAAAGTAATTAAAAACTTCAAATATTGAATATATTTAGCGTTAATTTAGTGGAAGTTCATTATTCACAATTAAATGTAACTAGGTGATATAGTATTATTTTTACTTTCTTTAAGTTATTTACCATGACCTAGGTTTCGTTATATTACAACATTATTAGGTGGGCTATAAACAACGATCTTTGCTATCTTTGCTAACAGCCCACCTGAAGATGTTGTAATGCAACGAAACCTAGGTCGTGGTAAATAACTTAAAGAAATAATACTACATCACGTAATTTCATTTAATTATGAATAAAAACTTCAGTATATATTCATAGTTTTTTTTAGATTTATTGGTAAAATGAGTTCGATTGGATATAGACTTTTGATGATTCCTCTACTATTGGGCTGAGCTATTCCTTTAAGAGAAAGTGGACCGTTTAATGGATTATTAATAAATATATATATATATATATATATATATATACATATGTGTGTGTGTGTGTGTGTGTGTATACATTGGGAGATATCACTTTTAATTACAGATAATATTTTAAATTAATTATTGTTGGAAGGAAAATTGTTACTTACACAAAAAGTATTTTGGGATACACCTGACCTTATTAAATTATTTACAACGCTTTTTTAGCGTTGTTAAAAGAAGCAACTCAGCCAGTTGCTTATTTACCATTTATTCACTATTCTAAAGTAAAAATCAGCAAGTGCGGAAACGTTAAGTGGTCTTGAAACATTCATAATTTTAACTATTTGATCTAAATTTATATCACGTTCTGATTTATGAGTCGAAAAAGCATTAGTCAACGGAACTTTTAGTTATGTTGAAGATATAATTTTTGAAGAAAATCATGGTCTTCTTCTGACCAGAAGCCGCCAGTGACAACGGTTTTGGAAATTATTCTCATTAAACTTATAAAAATAATAGTCGTGTTCAAATTTATTAATTTATATAAACATTTTGGAAAAGTGAAAATACTACATGTTCGAGGAAACAATTTTAATAAACTAACTTTCACAATTAAATGAAACTACCTGATGTAGTTTTATTTCTATTTACTTTAATTTCTTTACCACGACCTAGGTTTCGTTGTATTACAACATCTTCAGGTGGGCTATTAGTAAAGATCTAGGTCGTGGTAAAGAAATTTTAAAAAGTAGAAATAATACTACATCACGTAGTTTCATTTACTTGTGAATAATGAATTTCTACAAAATTAACGCCAAATATATTCAATATTTCAAACTAACTTTCATAATCACAATTCACAAATCTCAAGGTTCACAAAAAGAAACTTCTATTGGTTTAATGTTCGTTGCATTTTCTAAAAGAAAAACATTAGAAGGATTACCACTAAATAGAAGATTTATTTTTTTAATATTAAAAACTCATATGCTGAAGACAAAAAAATCATGTAAAGTTTTTTTTATACAAAATGAAAAATAAATTTAATTAGTTTTTTTAAAATCATACTATAAATATCTCTAATACTTTTATTAACTGCCTTAAAACATGTTAATTTATGGTAGATATTTCGTGAAATTTAAGTTATACTATTGTTATTTTTTATTTGTACGTACTATTTATTAACCCCATGTATCCTGTGATCAATCCAACACACCACGGCGTCATCGCCGTACTGTATTTGACGATTATCGAGACGAATGATCTTAAAATGATAGTAATCATCTGGTAATTATGTATGGATTCTGATTTACTTACGGTGGATGAAATTCAAAAAAATAATTTATGCCTCAAGATGTATATTCGTATTCTTGATGACTTCTTGCTAATTTTATCTTATTTATGCTTTGTCTGTAAGACAAGAGTTTCTCTGGATCATGTATGTATAAAATAAATACAAAAAAGATCAACCATTTTATAGTTGATCTTTTTTCTATTTATTTTCTTGTAATTTTATCAAAACATATTTATAGTTTATTTTCTTTATTGCCAATTGATAATCCATCTTATATCTTTTAGAATCTTCAAGTCTTCTAAAATAAATAAGTTGGTTGGTTGGTTGGTCTTTACTAGTTGTATATAATATATGCATGTAATTTATACTTACGGTAGAAAAATTATCATCTTATTTATTCGTCTCGCATAAACTCTGTTGTTACGTAAACATTTCAATTGATAAATAATATAAAATTATATCTAAACGATATCTTAATTAATAGTAATTAATTCAACCACCATAGCAACTAATTTTTTTACCCATGTTTAAGTAGAAATAAATTACTTAGGTAAGATAGTCAATGGAAACGAGTACGATATAAATAAAGTACAGTCCATTTTTTCATGTCGCGATTCAATACGTATTATTTTCTTCAAGTTGAACATACTGAAAAAATTACGTATACATTGTTATCTATACTCACTATCGATTTTATGCTTTTATTTACACAAAACCTTTATCGACGACAAAAATTTTGTTATACTCAGCTTAATGCAATGTTTCTTCACTTGTTACTAAATGTTATTAATTTTCCTGTTCAGGTAGACTTTTTTATCAATTTTACCTAAAATCTTATTGATGATTATTAGGATTTATTAACATACAATGACCAGCATTTCATTTACACTCTGGTAGACCTCGTTGTATAATTATTTTGGTTACGTCGTTATTCGAATCCTGAATATACGTTTCGTTTCATTGTTTGTTTTTGCGGGTTTGGCACCACATTATATTACCCGATCGTCATGAAACTTTTATCATAGCATCATTTATAATATCCAGATTTACATACAGATACATTTAGAAGACCTATGAATATTCAACGGGACATCTTCCTAGTTATTACCTATCATTTTTTATGATCCGTTTTCGGTTGCTAAGTCGGATCATAGATAAATATAATCCGAGATAAATATTTAAGTCGAACAAACTGAAACGTTATGGTTACATAAACATAATATTTGATAGTTTCGGCACGATAATGATATCTACTAAGAAGTCCAATTACGATCAAATGATATATCTGATGATAAAATTGATGAAAACACTGTGTACTTTTACAAAAACTTTTCTTGTAGGACATCTGGGGTTTAAAGATGTTCTTAGGTTTATCGAAGACTTTATCTTTCTGTTTTTTATATACTCTCCTTATTTCTTGATCCAAATGAAATATATATATATATATATATATATATATATATATGTATATATATATATATATATATATATATATATATATATGTGTGTGTGTGTATATATATATATATATATATATGATTATTATTTCAGATTGTAATTATCCATGTTTTTGAATATCCCTTTGACGTATGCAAAATTTCGCCATCATTTCTAATGAAACTATTCATTTTGGACTTATGATTTTATTTATTTTATCACGTGACATATTTATTTTTTATTTTCGTTAAAAATGTCATTTTACGCTAATTTTCAGAAATGTATAATTTTTTTAGTGTCTTTTTAAAACACTTTACTTTTTAAACTTTTTCTGAGCTATATTATACTTGAATATTTTTAAAGAACTTCAAAAAAAATAAGGTATTTTTTCATATCTAATTTCATAAAGAATTCAAGATTATTATGAAGATAATTGCAATAATTTTTAGCATTACGTTTGATTACAATGGTCTCTTTTGTTTGTTGTTTTCAATTGTTTTGTTTTGCGTAATTTACTGAGATCTGAATCGAATACTGTTATTATAAAAATAAGGAATTTTCTTATTTATATTTACCTTTTATTGTTAGTATACGTTCCTAATGTAAAATCGTTTTAGAAGGATGTTTTGTTTAGAAGTTATTTTTTTAGAAATCTTGAAATGTTCTTTTCCATTTTTGTCATTATTTACACCCATAACGGCACTGCTACGCTTACGAGAGAAAATTTATTAAAATCGAATATAATATTTCAGAGTTATGCTTTTTCTATAGAAAGCTGCGAAACGTTAAGTGCCGTATTTTAAAGCTGGATGATCCAGGAGTTATTAAAGAAAATATTCTATATGCGAGAAATATTTTCGTTAAATTTTAGGTGAGACTTTTAATAATTATGGTTCAATAAATCTTAATATACCTGCGTGTGAACAACATACGCATATCAGAATGTTGATTTATAACTTTCAACTCTCCCGGTGGAGTTCTATAAACGAATAATATGCCACATCGAATACACAGACTCAATTCGAAAAATGGGATTGTATTACAAAAATATAAATTAGGAAATAATTGCACTATAAAGATTGCAAAACATTTTTATCACAATTTAATAAAATACAATCTACAACATAAACTAAATACATGTTTTGGCTAACAAGTCGTAAATATATAAAAATTTTATAAATTTTAAGGAAGGATTTTAGGAAACATCGAATAAATTGTCCTATTTTTGAAAACTGATACAATTGTACATCGTTTAATGTGGTTACTTCTCAATCTATCTATTTTGTTTACTAGATTATACAATAAATAATTCGACATAAATATTGGGCTCCATATCTGGAATAATAATATAGCTCAGATTTCTAATAACAACACATACGTTTATGATCTCTCAGCGGTCAATTTTACGTTAGAGGCAAAGTATTTGTAAACATTTGTGAGCAAAATATTTCTTGAATTAGATACGAATACAAACTTATGATAATAAATTTAATTATTAGTTAAATATATATTATTGGAGAATTTGATCAATGCATTGCCCATATATCTATTCACGAGCAAGAAATTGAGCGAGCCAATTATTATGAAGCAAGTTTAGTTGACTACTATTATTTTGCTCTTATTCTTTTAGACTCAAATACGAGAGTACTTTAACTCATTTTACCGTAAGTTTTATTACGGTCTAGTTAGTGTCTTGTCTAAATATGAGTTTGTTAACGATGATGATGAGCATTCTAACTTGAGCAAGAACTATATGAGACTAACTATGCAATCTCTGTGATTATATCTAAGTTTATATACTTTGGAGAATAAAATCTACCTTCTCTTTGTTGAACACGTTTTTGATGCATTTACATTTTTTTTCAACCATAGCGGAGGAAAACAGGTATTATTTTTTGATTAAGTACTGAAATTATAGTGGATATTGAAGCACAAATTATATAACAGAATAAAAGCATATTATTGAATACGTATGATTTAAAAAATTCTAAAATATGAAACGTAAGGAATAAATATAATTAGTTCAATGTAAGGTTTCTAGGTTTTAATTTTTTTAAAGCTAATTGTGAAATAGACTTGTTAAGTGCGAGTAGAAGCCGCACTATCAGGCGTTCATTCGCACTTAGGTACATATAAACGTTGAATGATACATAATTTTTCTTTTTATTTTTTATGATCTACGCTTAATTTAGGTTGAATAGGCGTAAAATGATCGTGAATTACTGGAAAAATAAGAGATTCAGTATTATTGCAACAGTGTTTAGCAAATTTTTGGTAAATTCCTAATTATTATAATTAAAAAAAAATTTTATATTTTTTTAAACCTGTTAAGTACGAACAAAAATCGCACTGAAAGACTTCCGTGTGCACTTAGGCACATATGTATATTTAAAATGTCCTAATGATTTGCAAATAATAATATTATTTTACATAATTTTTGCTTAAATTATCTTTAAAAGATGTAAAATTATATTGAATTCCTCATAAACTAAAAGATTCAAAATTTTCGCTTTAGAATTCGGGCAAAGTTTTGATAAACCCATAATATTGTTCTTTTTTATAATTTTATATGTAATTCAAAATGGGGAAGATATGTTATTGTAGGTGTTTTTAATATTACCTTAAATTATTTTATGTAAAATTGTAAAAATATATTATTTATATCCTTATAAATTGGCTTTTTAATTGATACCCCATACAAAACCTGAAATTTTTAAAAAATAGGTCATTTCATTTGCGGCGTCTAAAATTTCTATGTAAGTATTTTTGGGTGACATCGTTGAATTATGGTGACACCGTTGAATTATGTTCTGGTTAATATTCTATATCACTGTCATAATTTTTGTGTTTCTACTTCAAACAATTTCTGAGAAAAATGGCGTATATATTTCTAGCAATATTTGTAGAATATTCCTACGTGTATTTCCAAAAAAAATTTTGAAATTCAAATAACTTGCTCTTACAATTATTATCCAATGCAAACTATGAAAGAGAAATGATTTTTTTTATTATTTCATCTGCTCGTCTAAAATATTTAACAAATATTTTTGAGTGTATATATCTATTGAAATCTATAGGAATTAATATGCTCACATGATGCTATCTGAGAAAAATGGCTTTGGTAATCGGAGAGATGAACAGATGGACGAGCGACAGTGGTCTTTTAACCGTTTCGTCTCTGCCTTTTCAGGTACGTAAACCTAAATATTGTGAAAAAAGAAGCTTAACTATGTTGTACATTTTCCGCCATAAAACTGGTTGGCTATTAAGCTTTTCATAAGCGAACGAAAACATAAATGAATAGTCCAGTGACTAAAATTAATTACTATCAAGTGACCAACCTCAAAATTACGAAGTTCTTATCTTAAACTGCAGCATTCCATTATTAAATACATGAACAAACTAACAAATAACCTAAAAAAACGAACTTAACATATTAAGTACCACATTTAAAAATCAAAGTTACTTTGATATTATTGTCTTAATATTTTATTTAAATTTTCGTGAACAAATTTTTAAATAGACTAGTGGGAATAAAGTAACACAAAATTAAAATTAAGTGCGTTTTAAACCAAAAAGAATTTTTTTATTCAATTACGGCGTTTAACGGTCAGAACACTACTCTCTAACGCTGACAGTACAATAAATAATGTACGAAAATTGCTAAAAGAGGTATTATTATGTAATTATTGCTACCTTTACATACGAATTTCACAAAATACCTAACCATAACCTGACACAATGTAACAAATAAAAATGTCAAGTCTGATTTCGTGGATATATGACAGCTGTATAAATATGGGTAGTACACCATTTGTTTTGCTGTATAATTTTCTACGTAAAATCATCATTTATAATAGATATTGAAGACCTATGTTGTTCAGTTAACACGGTTGTGAAACACACACGAGTAGAATAACATTTCGGATGCTCTTTTGGTGCGAAAATTGAAAAAAAATTATTCTACTGTAGCTGTATGCCACTGCCTTAAGACCTCGTATCATTATTAAATGAATAGACGCATGTATTATTTGATTTACTCTTTGTAAAAACTAAAGGAGTCGTGAAAAAATTTCCCTAAAAATTACAAAGTAAAAAACCGCAAACGAGGTTCACAACAGCACTTTTTGCAAACAACCATTTTATTGTCTTTTGCCCTTTTTCATCTAGATTATTGAAAAAATTCCCCCAAATTCCAAACGGGGCAATATTTTACCCTTTTACACAGAAAATAAATGTATATTCACTTTTTATTTTCCTTGTAATGGGTGAAAAATGTTCGCTTCGAATGTCATGGAAAATTTATTTCTTTGGCTGCTCCACCTATTCTTTTTTCAAAGAAACTCTTTTTTATGTAATGTCAGGAATGAAAATTTATTTGTAACAGTATTTCTCAATAGCTTTAGGTAATAACGTTCAACCTAAATAAGAAATGTTCTCACAAAATTGGTTAAAAATTTTATGTTCTTATTTTGTTTTCCTTCTCCAAACGATAGTTGTTGGACGAATGATTTATTAAACACTAATAGATTTAATACTAGTAAGTATTAAATCTATTATTATAGAATAAATTTATTTTATAATTTGTATGGACGTTACATCCATATCTAGTGAATGTGAAGCAGTATATATTTTTTTAATTATATTTAGTTGACGCCTATCTAAAATTAAACAAGTCGAAGATTTCGAAGGAGGAAACAAAGAGTGCTGTTTGTGGCTGAGGACTTATTAAAAACTGTACAGGATTATGAATAAGATCACAATTGAATTAATAACAATAGTTGATCCTATTAGTACTGAAGTGATTTTGTAGTAACTCAAAACTATCAAAGCGCAAGAATTTTTTTTGTGATAGATATAAGTGCGACGTTGCCGCTCTAGTCACTGCTACTGAATCAGGCCGGCAGCTAACATCGTCCTCGTTGTACGCTCATAAAACGCTCTAGTGTATCATACACCCCATATTGTATGGCGCTGGGTTAAAAAGTCACGCGTTACAGCTCATTTTTAGTGCTTTAACATTTTTATTTCTATAATATGACTGACGACACAGTAAACAATACTAATCAAAAAATCTATAGTGTCTCACGAAATTCCAAACTGTCCGCTTATGTTCTGTTCTTTGTTTTTCTGATTCGCGCAGGAATAAATAGTATTATTATACACATGGTATTATTACGCAAAAAAGTTAATCCAAATTGAGGAGAAATTTTATACCTGAATTAGGTTATCTTCAGTAAAGGATCATTGGAACACAAAGACGGAATCAGAGACGTGCGCACCAACATTGCAAGTACTTTAAAAAGTCTTTAGAGAACTTACAAATACCACTGGCTAAAAAATCTAATAAGATGCAGAGATATACAGAATCCTAGAAAAGGAGATAAGAAAACTAAATACGTCTGTAAAATATGGAATACTGCGATATGTATGGGGCATGCAACTTTTTTGTGTGAAGACTACGAATACTTTGACGCAGATGATCTCAATTAATATTATTTTGTGGCAAATTCTAGTTACTAGAATATAGAGTACTGCAGTCTTATAAGTTGAAACGGCTGTAGTTATAACATGTGCCATTTAAAATTAGTATTTGTGCAGTTTTCAAACTGTCCAATTAACAAAAAAAAAGTTATAAAAAATTTAAAATGTTTAATTTAGGAATGTATTTTACCTAAATCCATTAAATATTAATGGATATATTATAATAACTTGTCATAATTCAAAAATATTTAAGATATATGGATTTCATGTTCATTTTATTTTTTGGTTCTGTCATATCTCACCTGGCACGGCATGAGAGAATTAGTCACCTCGTAGAGGAAAGGTTAATAGCCAAATTATATTGACACCTGTAATAATGAGTACCGAAATAGAGCATTCAAGTTTTCGTGTGATTCCGCAAAATTTGAAGAAGAAAAATTTCCGCAAAGTTTGGAGAAGAGAAATTTCTGTGTAATTCAAATATGCGGTGTTGATCTTGGGCCGACTATTATACGCAGATTACTTATTTAAACATCAGATATGTCTCCATCGTAAAGGTTTTTATGACATACTTTTTATCTATAATATATTTGTCGTGAATTTAATACAATCTAAACTGATTTGATTAATAAACTAATCCTTTTTTCCTATTTTTGAGTATGTAGCTTTATCTTACCCATAACAATGTTAAGAATTTCCCTAAATATATTTCTGTCTCATATTTTCTAACATTTTTCACCTTTTTATAAATAAGCATGGCAGTTGTTCCTTACTCTGAATTATTTAAAATATGAAATATAATGTCGCCAGTGCATTGTCGAAATTTATAATCAATATTATCCCACTATAAATAATTCTCGACGAAGAACGTATAAGTTTCTTGGCAAATTATAATTTATTTTATTACTTTGTATTTATAAACAACTTTGTCTTTAATCATGTAATTAATTCTTGACGTTGACTCATTGGAAACAAAATGCTGTCTCGAGGTTAAAAAAACTTCAATACAAATTGATTATAGTCATTTTATTTACCACCAATATTATATTTAGCAGCTTTCTCTACATCACAGATTTTCATGAAATATTTAAGGTAATATCATATAAAGGAGACGAAGTCCAACTAGTAATATTAATTGTTTGAAAAAACAATATTCTTATCGTGTAGTTTATATATTCCTTCTATATATTATGTTTCAAGAGCTAGTGTTACCCGTTTGCAAGTATCTTATTAATAAATACGTGTAATGTTTTAAATTAAAGCCTCAATAAAATATTTGTTATTTTAACCATTAAAAACAGAAACAATAAGGCTTGAGTTTCATTGGAACATATTAATAACACTTTTCTTTATAATGGATAAAACTAATATAATTATTTCGTTTTACGGAGGATAAATCATACTTGTTTGGTTGCAACATCTTTAGACATGGTAAGATACGATACCCGATAGCATAAGTCCACAAAAATGCTCGACAAATTTGTTGATCTTGAGTTTAAATCTTTGTCTTCTTCATCCGATGAATCAAATGGGTGAATATTGAGTTAAGAAAGCTCACGTCATATTTCGACTAATTTTATTTCATAGTTATTTATTGACTAGGATAACTCTGTCAAACACATGACGACTGAGTAAAAGGTATATTTTTCTGTAATTCCCACACGTTTTAGTTATTTTGTTTCAAATATTTTACATTCTATATTTTCCCATAAACTATACTAATTCTTAAAGAGACACATTTAAAAACAATGTTTAAAACCTGAAAGTTTTAAATAACAAGCAATAATTGTAAAACATGGTGATGATTATATGATCAGTTACTTTGAATTTCCACCGATTTTGTAAGCTATAACCCTATTTAGTCTAATAAAATATTTCAATACTTTCTTAAGGACATATTTTAAACCAATACATCCACAAACACGCGCACACACCCGCAAGGGCTCATACAGTTTTTGCTGTGTGTGCGCGGAGCCAAAACAAAAACTGAAAGATTTTCTGGTAAAAAATCATAGTTAAAATACTTTTACTTAATAATGGTTATTTGGAAGGATAGCTCGATTGAATTAATTATAACCTGGAAATTATTAGCAAATTACTGGAGTTCGTTCTATTGGTGCGTCTCAAAAATTTGTATAATTTATATTAAAATTATAACAGATTTTATATTATGAATAAAATTTAATTTAATTTTGAACCTTCATATAGACATCCTGGAAAATAAGTTTGAATATTATATATATATATATATATATATATATATATATATACATATATATATATGTATATATATACATGTACATATATATATATATATAAATATATATATATACAAATATATATATATATATATATATATATATATATATATATATATATATATATATATATATATTCAATCACGATCGATTTACGACCATACGTTAAGGAATTTCGTTTTTAATCTTCAGCAGTCATCAGACCCTGATCGGGTCGACGGAGCGGTTATTATGCAAAGCAAAAACTTCCAGTACCAAATATCTTGAATTACGTGTGATTTACCATCATCCAATAAAGGGTTCCATTCTTCATCTCCAGATCAATAGACTCTGACAAGGTCGATAGTGTAGTTATTTTGCAAACTAAGAACAACCAGTAGCAAATATCTTGAATTACTTTCAATTTACTACCATCCGTTAAGGAGTTCCATTGTTCATTTCCAGAACTGATATTTCAGACACGGACCTGATTGATGGTGTAGTTATTTTGCAAAGTAACTACTAGTAGCATATATTTATAATCACGGCTGATTTACTAGCATCCGTTACGGAGTTCTATTGTTCATCTCTCAAACTTATCATTAGACCATGAGCTGATAAGTGGTTTAGTTATTTTGCAAAATAACGACTACCCGTAGCAAACGTGATTCATACATTATATACTGTCATTTGTTAAGGAGTTCCATCGTTCATTTCCGGATTTCATCATCAGTTCATCATCATATTTATATGGGACTACCCCTATAATTTCCTCTTTTAATTAAAAAAATCGGTCAACCCGAAAATACATAGCAAAAAGATTCCGACGAATTGAGAACCACCTCCTTTTTTGAAGTCGGTTAAAAAGTGAAAAAAGTTCATAAGAAAGATCAAGACGAAAATAATACCTATATATTATTAATTAGTTTATGTATGTAGAGTTGTAATATTTATGGCTACGGAACTCTAAATTGCTGAACATTTAGCTTCCATAGCCCGAACACGGAAATAGATGTAAAAGTAGCCGTAGTAATATTTTGCTTTGACTGAACGATCCTCGAAGCCAACGACCGTTACGAGTGTTCGCATACAGCGGGGAGCGGTCGTGATTTACGATTCACTTTATGTCCCTGTCCCCTAAAATGATTTGTTCTAGTGGAGATTTGCATGTCGACATGCCTACGCGAGTAATGCGTAAAAAATATTATTTATGACGTACATTCCTTTCTTCCGTGCTTTATTTTTACAAAACTTTCGGCGTGTTTAGTAATAAATTGTAGCTCTGAAGGATTCTATGTCGAAATGTTAAATACGAAAAACAACGTAAGCGGATTAATTATTTGCATTTTGGAAACGTATTTCTGGCTGCGTATTAATTTGTAAAAAAATGGATGCTTAATTATTGAAATGACATGCAAGAGACATAGAAGCAGAAAAATACTATACGTAGCCAAAAATAACTTTTCAAAACGAATGAAATTTAAGTCGTCAACAGTTATTTTATTAATATTATTACTCCACACGTTTTCGATCTTTCCACTAATTTTGATTGAACCAATTTTTTTCTAAATTGCTTACTCCAAAACTCTCTGTATGACACACAGTCATCACAGTACTGAATTAATTAAAAAAACATGTTGGCATCAAAGAGTACAATCGCAATTGGCAGTATTTTTGGAACCAGAGAAAATAAAAAAAAAACTGAATATAACAAAAATTATTTTAGTATAACGCGGAGAAATACATGTGTCGATCAGATCATTCTTAAAACAAAACGATTTTTTTTAACTTTAGGGGAAGCGTCATTTATTGGTAATGTTGAGTTAATATATTTATAAGTATTGGCATTTAAGGTGAAGTTTATAAATTTCTAACTATCGTTCTGGAGGGAATGTCAATTTTGCTTCATAGTCTGCCTATTTTTCCTTCTAAATTAGCTTTGGATTTATTCCAACTTACAGATTAGAACAAATTGTGACAGTAATCATAACTCCAACGATACGTGTTTCAATTCTGTATGCAAATTTTATTAAAAGTATTATTTCTTAATGTTTAGCTAAAACATTTAGGGTAGAGTCTAAAATCTCACGTGAAACTTGGGTAAACTGACTTTTACGTAGAATGAAATATTATAATAGAAATCTGTCTATAATAAAGTTTTATTGCGTATAATAATTAGTTTAAACATAAGTCACGAAAGATTTTTTTTTAAAATAAACAATTTGAAAACACAGGTTTATAGAAATTATTGATTAGGTGTAAAAGTATTTGTATCACAGATTAGATATTTATTTTATACTTTTTACTTTTGTAGTCATTATGACATATTCTATAAATATGACTATGTTAGCGAGAGAACCCAAATTCAAACACATTTCTAATATATTTGTTTAATAAAAACAAAAAATATTTGTAAATTCTATCAGTTTACTTGATACCACAACTGCTTAAAATCCTATTTATAAAGCGATAGAAGTCTTCAAGAGTTGTCTTTTGCGGTAAGACCATCGCCATATGTATAAGATTGAAATGTTAACGGCACGTTTCTCTTAATCGACAAAATTTAGGTTTCAGTGTTGGCGTGGGCAACTAGTATTAATGATAACTTATAGTTAAACGTTGTGTTACAATGCTATGTTTAAATGAAAAATGTTTAATAGAAACCACCAGCAAGACTTGGCATTAAATATTTCACTAGTCGTCGACGCATCATTTGTTAAATCGCTCTTCATTTTGATTGCAAATTTTTGAACCGAGTTCTGTTCAAAGTTTCCATATGATTCGATTCTAACTTTTGTTTCTTGCAGTACTACTAAAAATATCCTAAGAAATAACTGCATAATCAAAAATAAGCAACTGTGAAAAGGTACCGTTTTTTTAAAATAATAAAGAGCGATTACAAAATAATTCCATTCGATAAACCCAAACTTCAAAGTGTAGATGTTTTATTAAAATTTTTAGTCACTTGGAAAAAATTTAAAAATATCCATTAAATGAAATGAGTATAAATTATTTTGGTAAGACAACTGAACTCTAAGTTTGTTTTCAATAAAATATTCTTGTTACTCATTGCTCAATCCGAGTTACAAGAACCTTAGCAATTTCGAATAACTCTTAAAATTATTTTAAACATTCTCGTTCTTTCCACTGGCTGGAAACTACCACATCCGGCAAAATTAATTAAATAGAAACCACCGTCTAGTCGCTATGACCAAAATATTTAAGAGAAAAAGTTAATAGTCAATCATAAAGTGAAATATTGTTAAATAACTGTATTAACATATATATTTAGAACGTTGTTTAAAAAGTAAGATCGAACATTTCTTCCATAGGTAATCAAGCTATTTAAACTGTCTATTACTTTAACTCTTAAAGTTAAAGCTTCCAAATTATCGGACAACTTTAAAAAATCAAAAACTTCAACGGCCCAATATTCTAATTTATAGAGATTTTAGGTAGCAATAGTGTAGTTTTTAAATGAATAGTTTAAAGTTTTACACTAATGTAATTTAAATTCGAAAGGTTTATTTATTTAAAGGATAAACTTGACTATATCTTTGTATTTAGACTAGACATTACTAGCAAAAAAGGGTTCAGGATTAACAAAATTCATGCGCAGTAAATACTATTTAACAATTCTAAACACAATTTTTAGAACAAGTTCTTTGTTGCACTGTAATTCAGTAATATCAATTTGAAATGCTAATCTGAATTAGGTAGGGTTTCGAAATAATGAATATTATTCAGATTAGTATTTTGTACGTAGTTCACTTACAAATGCCAGCATTTACTCGTGATTGTTATTTTTTAAGTATCAAGGCCACAAAACTCACTGGATCTGAGTGATAAGTAGTGTGTGGTCTATAAAGCATATATAACAAGGTGCGTTGGACAATGTCCAACAGAGTCGCAAAAGAGTCGCAAAGAGTCGCAGGATCTAAGGCGGAAACTGTATGATATATAGTAAATGAATTCTATATATAAGGTACACAAAATAGCCACTTTGCGGAACGTGTTATTATTTTTGGTTTCACGATGGAATGTCCAGAAACAATGGTGATAACTAACAAATTTTAGTGACGTTTTTCGTCTTTTGGTGATATCCTGTTTTTTCTTTTCAACGGAGACATGGCATATTATTGACGATATCATCGGTTATTATCTTTATCGAATTTCCTGAGAGTAATCTTGATTGAGGTGAATATTCATAGCAGAAGTAATGTGAACTAAGCAGTGTTGCAAACTTATCTGTGACAAAAATTAATGATACAAGCAATAATTAACAACAGATAAACAATTTTCCAAATTATCTTGCAAAAGGGATTGCTATATCCAATCATTTATCATTTTCTATTCATACATATGCTTCACATGTGTCATTTTACGTAGATTAAGCTTAAACAATTTTTAACTGCTTTTAAGGAAAAAAAGTTAGCTTGGTTAGGAGAAAAGTTAGCTTGTTAACAGTGCGGCATTAAAAATATACGTAGAAAATAGGTGTCATTTGTAAGAACAAAATTTTGCTAACTTTTGACAAACTTCTTCAAACGTTGCTTTTTTATAAATTTACCCATAGCACATATCGGAGATAGAGAGGGGGAGACGGAACAAAAAAAGTTGTTAACCCAAAAAATCATATTTGCCCCATCTAAAATTTCTACACATATATTTTTTGAACTGAGATTTGCGCAGGTTAATAAAATTTGTCCCTGTACAAATTTCAAGTTTCTCCATTAAATAATTTCGGAAAAAATTGTAGATATTTTCAGCCATACTTTCATATTTTAACTGCTTCATTAACCAACTAGCATACAATTTTAAGATATATACTTTTGGAATTCTTATGAGTTGCACCTTTAATTGACATCGACACATGAAATAAAACAAATGCGGGTATTATATATGCTCCTCTAATATTTCCATACGAATATTTTTTATTTATGGCATAGTGATAAAATATTTTAAGCCGCATACTTCACCTTTGTGAACAATGCAGCCTAAGATACTTTTTCACTATGACATACTAGTTTCTATATCAAACGGTTTCTGGTCGACACCTTATAACGGACTGACACCTTATAACAGTAACGTCTTTTCCTTCTAAGATACGTGAGCTTAAAAATATGATGTTTAAAAATAAGCTACTATAGAGGTAATCACCATAAAATTATATAATAAAACTTTTTGCAACATTATAGCGAGATCGGTTTATTAGTTCCCGTGATTTTCTGCGTGGGATTGTCCCGTAAAAAATATCAGAAACCTGCGTTTAAAATGTTGTTCATGGCAATCAACTCGATTTTATATTATAATATTTTTTATTGTTTGATCACAAAAGTTCCCTTCTGCAGCTGTTCATGCTGCAAATTTATATTTTTTATTTCTTTTATCGTCATTTTGAGGTCTTTAGTAGAACTCTTCTTACTCGCTCCATCAAGTCTTTAATGAAAAAATCATACTTGATCTCTATGTATACAATGTACATTATATACATAGATCAAAGATAATAAATAAATATATATACTGCATTACTTTTAATAATGGCCTGCTAACATCGTTTCAAATGCACGCAGCAACATTTGTTTCAAGTTTAACTAATGTGTTATTTTGTTTAAGAGTTGTTCTCTTCTTGATCTTACCGCAAGATTGTGGATACTGCTCAGAGCGACGTAATTTTTGAGATTCTTCGGTATTGATTTAAAAACCAAAGTAACTGGAAATATTTAAAAATACTTGGATATAATAAACAAAACGGTCTCCTAAATTAAAAAGACAAAATATAAATAATTATGAGGCTCTGAGGATATGAAGATGTCGTGACTTCTAGTGTACATAAATTAAATGAGGACTATCCCAATAATCCGTTTATATAGATATTAAAACGTTTGAAACGTAGGATTAATTGTTCTTATTATAATAAAGAAACATAAAGAAACAGGAACGGATTTTGCAACGAGAATAATGAATGTGGAACACAACCTTAATTATTCCCATTAAATAAGGATCACATAATGATTTTACAAAGATAACAAAACATGGAGGGAGTACGGCATTCATTGTTCTTGTTATAACCGGATTATATCAAGTGCTGGGTCTGCTTGGAATGCAGAAAATGAATGAGGCGATTTTCTACGACAAGCTTTAATTCCGTTAAATTCATGAATTTTTAAATAAAATTTCCCGCAATGAGAGGATAATATACATACTCAGGTATTTACAAAAATGTAATGTGCATTATAATTTATAGTAGATAACCATGATAGAAATAATAATGATAAATATGCATTCAAAATTGAAAATAGTGTTGGGTATTAAAACGCATCGTGACCTAACCAGTTAATTTAATTTTCATCAATTGAGTGTCTGTTTCGAATTATGTTTTGTATTCCTTTAGCAAAAAAATAAATGCAGATCTAAATTGACTTCAGAATTGATTAAACATATTGGAAACGATGATTTATATCTTCAGCATAATTAATACAACATTACCGCCTTGCTAAACAGATACTCTTTAAGCCGAAGAGACCATAACATTTTTTCAAATTACACCGAACAATCTTCATTGTAACATTGGCACAGTGCAGATCTTCGTCAGTTTGCGAGCCGCTGGTACCGCTCTTTAAATTCATTCAATAGTTCTAGCAGAGGATTTTAATTTTCTACTTGGTCGTGTTTTCAACAGAAGTTGTAAAGAATGGAAAAATACGCCTGTTGTTTTTATATACGTGTTTACAGGTCCCTCAGCAAAATGACAAATGTACAACGTATTCAGGTTCGTCGTGGTATGATGGGTTAATTACAAGGCATGTGATTTTTGACATCGCGGCGTACAGAGAGGGGCTGGACTGGTGTTCCGGTTAGGTGTAAGAGATTTTTCTTACAGCAATAAATTCCCCGCGTGTATCATTTGTGCACATTAAAGTATCTAAATAAACAAATGTGGGGCGCCGTAATCACAAACATATTTCTTAATTGCGCATAGTTTCCATTTGGTTATCCTTGCAAGTATTGTTTACGTTCAATTTTCCGTAATTTTATTAATTCAAAAATGTTTTCAGATTATAAAATTCAAGTAATTTCTGCATTTATAACTGTTATGAAATTTATAATGTGGTTCGATTTTCATGACTACCGTGTTCAAAGTTTTATTTCAAAAATCTAATTTTATCTATCGGATAAAATACAAAGATAGAATTAATAAACTTGTAGTATTCAGAAAATAAAATCAAAGTTATTCCCGCCTATTTAAAATTTAGAGTAGAATGCTCATCTTAAATAATGCCAAAACTTTTTGATGCAAAATAATATAAACAAAATAACAAACTTAAAACTAATAAGGAGCTTACCTCAACCATAAGATAAACGTTATATTAAAATAATTAAAAGCACATAGCATAGCTTAAACGTGCAAGTTATGTACCAGATATTCAATATTAATACTTAAAATTGATGTGAGATAAATTTTGATGAAGGAAAAGCAGACATTTCTTACCTCGGTAAACATACGTACGCTATATACAAGAGAAGGATAGGATAAACATATTCCTTCATAAACTGAGAATGCGTATATTTCGTTTACATGATTTTGTAATTCTATTGGAATCGGGCTTTTAGGAATTTCTTCAGACACTGCTAACTATTTAGAGAATATAATCATAGCAGGTCTAAAACTTTACGGAAAATTCCTCATTTTTGGAAGTAGTAGTGTGTCCTCCTCATTGTCAATGCTACTACTTTCCAAAATTTCTTTTCTCATTTCTTAACTCAACAATTATATTTTTATTAATCAGATTTTTTGAAAAGAAATAGTTCAATCAAAATCTTAGATCTAATAATATTGCCAGTGCAAAGTATATATGATTACCTAAGTTTTGAATCTATGTCTGAATTCTGTCACCTGTTGTGTATGTAATATTTTAAGGGTGGTTTAAGTTCAATTTAAGTTAAGAAATAAAAAAAAATGAGGAGCTGATAATCTTTTTTATTTCTACAAAAATTTGCAATAATATCAGTCATAAACGCTCATTTAAGATGGAGATTCGTTGTGCCACAGTTTTTTTGGAAGTATATAATGATAAAGCTTTTTTTGTACTTGAAGGCGTTCGTGCATGTAAAACGCACTATTCCATCTAGTACTCACATCTTGTATAAGTTTCGTTTTAGCAAATTGAGGTCACTCAACTTTTATCGAGCTCGATTGGAGTGACTAAATGAGTAACAATTCTTTTCCCCAATATTACATTTCACTGACGTTTTCATGGACTTTCAGTGAATTATTTACAGACAGTTTTAATATATGGATAAAAGACCTTTTCGACTTTTGTATGGGCTCTTGTTAACTGCTTTTACTATATTAGGTCCATTATCTCTAACTGTCGCATGACCAATTTGTCACATTTTTATCATATCTATCAGGTGAATTCAGAAGTTCACTGCTGTGTGCTACCGAGTAAGAGGTTTTACTTGAAGAACACTGCGTTGGACTGAAAATTCTTTGTCAAACAACTAAGCATTGAGGCTCAAAAAACTAATTAAATAGTTCACACAAGTCCACATGTAAGTGGTTATCCATATTATTTTAGCCTTAACAAGTTTGATTTAATAATCTACTTTACTCTTTAACAACGTTTCAACGAAATGATTTTGCTCCTGTATTTTCGATATCAATAAATTATTCAATCTACTAAATCCAGGGTCCTCTTACGGATATAGGATAATTACGTAATATGATCATTTTAGCTATATCATAGCAAATTTTGAACAAACTTGAGTCACTCATCTCCCATTTCTTGATAAATGCGTCCTCTGAGTTTTACTGTACACCTGATGTTGGTATTTTGTAGACTTAGGAAATGGAATATTGAAGGCTCACTGCTACAATCATTTTGTTGGAATTGGTCTAATTTTAGATGATTTATTAAATCTGATGTTGCAGCCATCAGCTCTGTCCACCCATGAGTAATAATCCATCTGAACCGTAAAATAATCCATTGAAGTCTTGAAGATATATTTAGGGAATGATTATACTTTAAACCAATACTAAAATTGTAAAACCTCATACGTACTTATGATTTTTAAAATGTTAATAATTTTGATAACATTTGGGAAAATAAGAATAATGTTTAGTATATTTTTTAAGTTGTTTTAAACAATTTAATAATTATAAATAAAACGTTCTATTACAATGCCATCACAATGCTCCCTACATAGCACCAGCAACAACCTAGATGCTGGTAAAGCTACGAAAGCCGTGTGGTGCTTCCCTCGCATGAGCTCTATACTCCACCAAGTATGGAAACTGCCCCATCTATTTGTTTATAATCGATGGGGGCAGGTAAATGCCGCTACTTGCCGAACACCTTGGGGACATGTTTTAACCTGTTTCTTTAAGCAAAGCAGGCCAAAAAAGAACCTTATGGTTCGGCCGAATATTCGTTTCTGTACATTTTCGTATATTCGTATTGGGCAGATCCTACATTCGGCCCACCTCTTGTAACGAGCCTTCAGGGAATATAAATAAATTATTCAAATTTGTCTCGTTAGGGTGAATATCTATTTCTGGATGAATAATCTCTTAAACCTAATTTTTACTTTTAATTCATTTTTATGTATATTCATGTACAGAAACAAATCCAACGTGATAACTATCTGTATTATATTATTTTGATATTGCAGGCCAAAATACAATTTATAAAAAATCTTATTTTTTCGAGTTTCTATCTTGTGTTTTAATAAACTGTCTGTAATTTCTGCAAATGTTGTGATTGACTGAATTCTTTCATTTTTTATTGCTTTAAGTAATTCCGGCGTTTGTATCCTGACTCTAGATTAACTGCTTTAGATGCTAATAATTCTTGGATAGGAGGAAGTTAAGTGTCCTCAATAAGGTTACTCTCGTCTACTTTTTGAATTGCTCTTTACTCATAAACGTTTTATCCATAATTACCACTAATTTCAAGGACACGCTTCTAAACTATTGGTTAAGTTATACCATGACCTATGATACCTTGTTAATGCACATGCTCAAATGTCATCTTAAACATTTCTAATTATGAAAGTTGAATTTTAACGCAACGATTCCACTCCTTTAAAGCGGGAGCTTCACTCCTCCTTCCTCCCCGTGTCTTATTCAAAATATCACGTTCATGTCTATCCACAAATTACAAGGTGTTTTTCTTCATATCTACAATGGTCTACAACGGTCTAACGTCCAAAGTTTTTATGCTTTGCCGGTATTAATATTGAATGAAACAGATGTAAAATATATAGATAAAATTAAGATACCCAACTGAAAATAATTAACTTTTTTAGGTAAAATATATTTGATGGAAGTTAAAAAGTGCTTTGAAAGACTTCTTTCGGCTTAATTTGTAATGCAAGCCTTTTCAAATGAATATTATCTAATTGGAAAACGTTCCAAAATCCAAGCTCTGACCTAAGTATCTACATTTTTGCATATAAAATAGAATATTACAGTAATTATTATAGTAGTAGGATATTACAATATTTCTTTCATTAAAATATACACTATCAATTAAAATTTGTGGGGAAACTATTTCTACAGCAACATTTTTTAAATGTGACCACATGTGACACATGTGTGAAACATGATGAAAAAAATCCAAAAATACTTACAATCTATTAGTGTATTAAATAACATACACTGGAAAAGATAAGTGCACAAAATAAATTTTCAGTTAATGAAATATAATAAATTAATTTCTGTGAAGTAATTTAAGGATGAGTGTGTGTATAAAGTTGAAAAATAAAGTAATATGTAGAAATCAGAAACATTTCCAAACGAGGTGTATTTTCAATCTGCAAAATTAGTTTACAAGTTCAAAGAGAAAATAATGAAATACTAAAAGATATCAGAGAAACATTGTCCCTTGTCTGTCATAACCAAATTAGATTCAGGTATACAAAGGTTTTGCCTTTATTAAGTTGAAAATTACCTGGAGCTGAGTAATGACATACGTAAATATGTAATAATTTTATGGGAAAGGCACAAGTAGGTTTAAAAAATGCATGATCACTTGCACTTGTTCATTGCTTATCTAATAGCCAACAAAATACATTACCTATTGCTACCCAAAGTTAACCACCTACATACTTAGCTAAAAACCATACACAAAAACATTTTAATTAGATTCTTGTCTCATTTCAAATACTTTCTTTACTTGATACTTTTCGAATAACAAGATTTCACAAACGTCTCTTATTCTAAATACATATACAAATTATAAAATCATCAATTTAAAAGATAGTGACTAAATTTGGGGGAAACTATTATGGTATAATTAATTTTTTTATCGCAATACTCTTAAAATAATATACCTGTTCCAAATAAAATTCGAATCATCCGAATGCTGGCTTTGTGGTACTATAACGAATCTTAAAATAAATTTAACACAAAGATATCACAAATGGTTAAGCGAAGGCAATAGAATACAATATTAAGCCTTCTGTTGTTTGTTTTATTTAAAACGTGACCCCCCCCCCCCCCCTAACAGGAATGAAGAGGAAGACTACGTTGGAATTAATTAGCAACATCGTAGGAAGCGCGTTGACTCGCAGCACGAATTCGCGCCCCATCGATTTTGTGATCAACTTTACAGAGAATAAATTAAGCGAGGGGTGGATATGACTCTCTCCTTGGATTTGCTTATGTGTTGGATGCCATGAATGTAGAAATGCTTTGATCTTCGTACTTATGGACATTGTGTTACAAGTTCGAATGGTGATGAGATAAAACAACTGAGGATATGTGGAGTGGCATAAATGAGTAAAATTATATTTATATGTAGAAAAACTTATCTAATATTTCCTCACGTGTAAATAAAAGAAGTCTTTAAAATATTTTTTCTATCCCTTAAAATGATCATTTGATTAAAACCACACGATATTTAATACCTTCATTTGGTTCATCTCAAATCATTCAAGTCCGTGAAAGTTAATACTTTCTTAATGTTCCACCCTTCAAAAGATAAACAACAGTAACCCCTTTAAGGCCACTCATGTGTTCGTGCATGTTTTAATCCTATGATCATTGTATTTCACAGAAATCGTTTGACGTATTAATTAGATATATTAACAATATAAGGTAGTATTTATAAACACAACGTGGACCCCATGTTAATGATGCCCTTTTAAGTAGATGGTATAAATATTCTACAAAATTTTAGTTCCGTTACAGGAGAAAAGTCTAACTTTTTTCATATTTCTGACTGCTCATAAAATTTTCTATAGTTTTCGGTTGAAAATTTAATGACGTCTTAAATTTCTTGAACTTTTTTTGCCACTTTGTTTACATTCAAGTGAGAATTTGTTACATGACATGGAGGTTACTTCAAATGGCTTATGTCACGTAAATATATTCTAAACTCTCCGAAAAACTTCAATAATACATTCATCAAAACTTGAAAACAAATATTCATCAATACTTCTATATTGCAGTAACGCCCGGTATTTATCTATTAATATGGAGGTTATGATTAAATACCTTCGATAGGTATTAAATCGCAATCCGTATTTTGGAAAAGTTGAAACATCGTCTATTAAAAAATTATTCCGCGTAATTGGGAAAATTAATTTTGTAGATAAACAATATATGTATCAAAAAATATCCTTTCAAAATTCATAAAATTTAGAGCAATTTTTCGTTTCAGACTAAGTTATAATTTATTCCTAGATTCTGAAAACCGTATCATTCTAGAGATGCTCTCCATATTTATTGCAAAAACTTGTTCAATTTAAACTGCCTAAATTAAGAGTTCTTTCAATTGTAACGTAGTTGGTAGCTAATCTTATCAAGAATGGTTAAATTGCTTTTATAATCGGACCAAAAAATAGCATTATAAAAAGATGATCGTTTTCGTTTTAAAAAAAACCGCTCGCATACAGTGGGAATATGGTTTCGCTGCTTCATAGCTGAATATTCACATAGATAAATTTCATTTTAATGGAAATTTCCTTTGCTGCGTCCTCTACTATACCGCCAATCGTTTGCTAAACTACTATCACACTTAAATGATACATCAAACTATTTTTCTCTTTGTAATAAAAATTAATTTTCGGAAAATGTAGTGTGAGGTAGACGGTATTATTTTATACCATTCAAAGACTGTCTAATGCACCAGCAGCTCAGTACTTCTTTTACATAATCTATAATTTAATGGCATAATTGAATATGTGTTTCTGCATAATTTAAATGTTTTTTATATTAATTATGTAAAAAATGTGAACTGAAATCCAATCAAATGCAAATATTTATTTAAATGACTAGAAGCCAGTTTTTAATAGTCGAATGCGTTAATTTATATTCAAAAACTCATAGCTCTTTTTCTAGGTATTCAATATTTTAATGTCCTTTAACTTTCATTACACATATTACAGAGTAATAACGATATGACAATATAATTTGCATTCATTTGACAAAGATTATTCTGTTATATTCCTATACTTCCTGTAACTCTATACTGTCGAATAGCTCTTTCAAAAGTACTAAATATCGCTTTTCGAAACATTCTCATAGTGGTAATAGCATTATATGGAACTCTGAACATTAAACTCTCACAGTGTGGATTTATCTAAAAGAATATCATTTTTTTTTTCATTGAAATCGCAACTTTGACATAAATTTTTTTTTTTTCATAATGGTTGAGAATTTTTACACATCCTCAAAATTTTCTATTCATATTGATTCACAGAATAATCTGTACAAATAATAACATATTCTTTGTTATGCCCATGTGCCATAACTATTTGCTTCACAGAAATATTGTAGCACCGTAAATTAACTTTCACAGTGAGGTTAGAAACACTTGATAATTATATTGATCTGTTTAAATAGTAGAAAGTAGCCTTTACTATATTTACTTATAATAATGCAGCAATATTCCTCAGCTAATTACTCGGAGTAGGTAGTTTTATTTAAGGCGTACTTTAATAGCGTGATGTAATATTTTCAACATCTTTATCTTTCAACAACATCTTTGCCAAATTCGTTAAAAACCTAAAAATGTTTTTTATTATTGTGTTCTTTAAATAATATAGGCGATATTGGTAATAATGAGTATTTTAGTAGTTTTCTAAACTTTATTAAAAAACGGTTCAGTGTTTTGTAAGTTCAATATAAAAATTGAGATCAAATTTGTCTTGAAAATTTGAAAATGTTGTTTTTCAACTTTAATAAAATTTATATATTTTCTCGCATGTTTGCTGAATGTTATAACAGTTCGGCAAACACGCGGTTTCACTTAATTATGCGATTTCAGTAAATTCGTCGTAAGAAGCTTTCTCTTCAAAACTTTTTAAACGTTTTATTGAAAATTACAAAATATTATATTGAAGTAAATGTCTTTAATTATTTAATACCTAAACAATAATCAGAAATAACTATGCCTACTGCAGGCATCTTCAGTTGAACAACCAGCAAATTGCTAATTGGTGGCAATTGTGAGCCAATTATTTCTGTTAATTGCCCACCTGAAGATGTTGCAATACAACGAAACGTAGGTCGTGGTAAAGAATTTAAATAAAGTGGAAATAATACTACATCACGTAGTTTCATTTAATTTTGAACAATGCAATTCTAAAAAATTGACGCCAAATATATTTAATAATTAAAAAACAAAATTAATATACCCAAATTTGTGTTACGTTGATAAAAAAGAACGAAATCACTTTTGTATGTGCAATAAAGTAACGAGCGGTAAAATAAGTATAGAAATTAAGACCGATCCATATTTATTACACTTGACGACCAAACAATATTGACTACAATCGTAACCAACTAGACTCACCTAGTAAGTCACTACCTATACAATTCGTCACGAAAATAATAGTCAACTCGAATCGAGAGAAACGTTTTTAATTCCGGATACGAAAGTTATGTTTTGAAATAAATTAACAAATAAAAAAAAAATGTATTATTGAAGCAGCAAAACATATTTGATAAAAGCGTTCTTGCTGAAATCAAATCATATCGATGATATGGATACTATGTGCCTGCACCTGTGCTTCTATTTAACGGGATTTATTAAATTAATTAGGGCTTTCGAAATGTTTCCACGAAATAGATGGGTAAAGGAAAGATAAAAAAGATATTTTTTGTTTAATAGCATGTACAATTATTCGTTATGTTCTTCATTGCAAGGAAATAATAAAATTCAAAAAGCAGTCATAAAGGAAACAGTCATAAACAAAATTGCAGGTTTTTACTTCGACTTCTACAAAAAAATATGTCTGTTTGGGTCAAATTCATTCATTTATTTTTCTAATAGTTTTTATTTCTAAGGGATCTATTACCTGAGGTTTGATATATATATATATATATATATATATATATATATATATATATATATATATATATATATACATATATATATATATATATATATATACATATATATATATATATATATATATATATATATACCTATATGAGTAACATTCTTTATAGAATTAAAAAATTGGCACAGAATTTACGAAGATCTTATCTTAATAGACATATAATAAAATATATTTTTGCATTTAGTAATTGTATATAAACCAATTATATTTTATAACTATTCTCATGAAGGTGTATTTTTCATGCAAAATATTTATGCAACACTATTCGTTATAAATAGAGAGAAGAACGTAAGGATCCTTTGAATAAAATTAATAAAGACATTCAAAAAACAAATCAAGAGAGAAAGCTGAGCAGCGTGAAAATTTATTATTACAAATGGGGGTTTATGCGAGTATGATCTTAAGTAATAAAAGAGCGAAGGACTTTATTCATTGCCTCACTGTACTTGATACACGAATATCTGCCTGATCACAAAAAAAAAATTTAAACAGGAGTAACTTACTATCATCCATTGAGAAATTTCATTGAAATAAGCCCATGTTCTATCTTCAGACACTGATTCAGCTTACACTATATCAAAAAAGTGCTGAACTAAACAACAGTCTTCAATCACAGGCGTTATATTGTCATTCGTTTCTAAGTTCCATTGTTCATCTTTGAGTACATCAGAACTTAATCAAGTTTACTTCAGTTTACCTGGGATTTAAAATACAATACAAAGTAACCATTCAAATCGGTACTTACATGCCAAAGATTCGCGCTGACATTCTTCGAAAATTCAGTCGTACTAGGAACCTCTGTTTTTCTTGAAATTTGGCAAAAAAACTGAGTTTTCGTCACACAATTTTTAGTGGAGAAAAACATTCCATAATGTCCCACGTTACTCTTTAAATATGCTTCAAATATTAAATACAATATTAATATTGTGCAAAATGTATCTAACATTTTATATACTTTGAATATCTTCTGTACATACATGTTTTTGTTGAAAATTAAATATTAGCGAAATATCTCTTGTTGTCACAAGAAAACTACAATGTAAAGTACATATCTATATTTTTCTTCTTCTTAGTCGTGGACTCTTGACAGAGTGGTCGTGATCATGATTCGGCCGGTTCCTTCGCCACTGCCGTCCTCGCGATGTGACGCCATGTAGTTCGGTGTTTTGCGGAGTGAGAGCAGTCATTTACACTGGAGTGCGTCGCAGGTTTTATTAGGTCTGTCCACCGTGTCGGAAAGCGTCCGCGTGATCGTTTGCCTTCGACTTTGCCTTGCACCACCAGTCGTTCCATGGAGTCCTCGTTACGGGTGACATGTCCAAAGAATTTGAGGATTCGCAATTGCACAGTCGACGATAATCTCTCTTTGATGTTAAGTTCCTTGAGGGTCGAAACGTTGGTTCGGTGCGCGGTCCATGGGATCCTAAGCAAACGCCTCCAGCGCCACATTTCTAGCGCGTCAATTTTGTGGCGGTCTTGCAACCTCAGCGTCCACGTCTCAGCTCCATATAGAAAAATCGGAAAGACCAGGCATTTCATGAGTCGAACCTTTGTGTTTCTGGTTATTCTGCGGTCTTTCCAGATCTTTGTGAGTTTTTCCACTGATGATCTCGTTACGGCGCAACGTCTTCAAAACTCATCCTCGCAACCTCCATCATTAGCGATAGTGGAGCCCAGATATACGTAGCTCTTCACTACCTGGCATCCTGCTATATTTTGGATGTTCAGTTGGTTATTGTTAGCACGATCTACAATCATCATTTTAGTCTTATCGCGATTGATTGTAAGCCCAAACTCCAATGCTGTGGTCTCCAGTCGTTGTAGGAGAGACTCGATTTCATCTTTTGTTGACGCTAGGAGGGTGGTGTCATCTACGTATCTCAAGTTTGATATCTTCCGACCCCTCACCGATATTCCCTTATTCCAATCTTCAAGAACTATACGTATTAAGTATTCTGTGTATATGTTAAAGAGAAGAGGAGATAATATACAGCCCTGTCTAACACCTGTTTGCGTTTTGAAGCGTTCGGTGTCAATACCGTCTACTCGGACCGCGGCTGTGCCATCTTCGTATAGACGCCTAATGAGTTGTACAAGATGATGCGGTACACCCATTTCCGTCAGGACCAGCCACAGTTTCCACCACTTCACGGTATCGAAGGCTTTTCTGAAATCGACGAAGCATATATAGAGGGCAATGTTAAACTCTCTAGCCTTCTCTATAATTTGTCGCAATATCAGCAGCTGTTCTCTTGTACCTCGACCTTTTACAAAACCAGCTTGTTTGGAGGCAATTTCTCGGGACAAAAAACTCTGAAGCCTTGTGTTAACAATATGCAGCATTATTTTACTGGCGTGGGATATTAGGGAAATGAGTCTGTAGTTACTGCACTTTTTCGTCGATCCTTTTTTGTGTAACGGTATGAATATGGAGTGTGAAAAATCGCTCGGCCAAACTGCGGTGACCCATATACGACAGCAGATGGTGTGCAGTATGTTTACTCCGACTTCCCCCATGGCTTTCACTGTCTCGATCAGGATCTCATCAATGCGTACAGTCTTGTTCTGTTTTAGATGGTCTATAGCGGCCCGCATCTCATCTTTTAATATCATTGGCTCTTGCTCTGTGGTTTCTTGGTGGGGTGTTATGTTTGCTGCTGTGTCAGCAAACAGAGACTTACAGTACTCTTCCCAGACGCTAGCAATCTTTTTGATTTCCATGACGTTGTCTCCGGTCGCATTCTCAATGGCCCACGTCTTAGGTTTGAACTGACGGGTTATAAGTTTGATTTTCATGTGTAGATCTTTTGTTTCAAACTTTTGAGAATGTTTCTCTACCTCTTCACATATTGATTGTAACGCTGTATTACGGTCGCGACGGCACGATGCTTGTATGACGAAACTCATGGCGTTCAATTCCTGTACTTTTGCGCCCTTGGCTTTTAGGTCCCTACGACCCTCAATCAAATCCCAAGTTTCACTCGACATCCAGTGCTGTATACGTATAATCTATATATGTAGTTATAATTCGTTACATTATAAATAAGCAAACCAGGTTCCGAACATAATCCATGATAACACCCTCGATTTTCTTAGTTTTGCGGCAAGTCGTATTTAATTTAGTACATCTAAAACTGTAGATAAATTGGTGTTTTCTCATTACTGAGTATGATGGAACAGAAATGCATTAATGACACCATTATTTTGCTGAAATTTTTCGAAAAATCTATATAAAATTGGTATTAACATAATAAGAATTCTATAGTGAATTATCATTAAATAAAATTTTCATTTTTATTCAAAATCGGGCACGCGTTCCTTACGGAGCACTATTGGTTCGCTAAATGTAAATAAACCGATAAAAGCCTTCGAAGACGTCTCATTGGCTTCCATTGATCTGGTATGGACGGTTTATCGAAGATATTTTAGACCTTCGTAAGTGGGAGCTCGCAATTCCTGGCATAGCGGTAGTGTCGAATGAATCTGAACATGGGATGTGGGCGAATATCAAAGATAATCAAAATTGAATTAACCGTTTGTGTCGCACACGCAACACAAACGGTAATTTGATTTGATAGGAATAAAAAAATGACAAAAACCCCAGAACATTACAATTTACAAAACATAACATACAATACTTATCAGCTATTTTATTAAGTTTAACAATAAAATAAAATTAACCCAAAATTTTAAATTTTATTTATTTTGTATGGATGACTTTATGTAGATGAAACACCGATAACGGGACTTCGTGGCTACAAACATAGTTTATGAGTTCTTCAATCAATAAAAATGAGTAACAGTTGACGTATGTGGGTTGTCAGTGTTGTTCAGGATTCGTGCGATAAGTTACGCAGGTGGATTTTTGATAGAAGGAATGATTAAAGTTGTAAATGATGTTTAATAATAAACAAATTCATGGAGATAATTTGATAATATACCATATTAAAAAATAACCGAAAATAAAACATTTGCTTATTATATGTGCCAGAGATGGTAGTAGCTAAATTATTATTGAATTATTAGAAAACGGAATATTGAATTTAATAGCAATCACGGAGCCACAAAACACCTTCTAATGGAGAAGCTAAAGCACTTTCCATAGTGATTAGCCAAAGTGATACTTTTTCTAACTTTGCTGTGTAAAATATAAATAATGTTTGTGTCGGTCTTTCTCTTATTCATGGTGTATATATAGAAAGGACGGATGAAAATAGAGGAACATTTTTTCCAGTTCCCGATAATTTTAGCACCCCTCTGAGCTACTGACATGCTATCCATATAGATGATTTCTTTTGTATCAATGGTATCTTCCGTAAGCCCGCCACGTTGACATTACTTCTATGATTCAAAATGAAAATAAAAAACTAGTGGCAGAATACGCCATTGCTTGTTTAAAATACAAAATTTCCGATATAACAGCCTTAAGGACCTATAATAACTAGCCAATCTTCCCGATTTTGTCATGTTAACTTAACAACACTTTGAAAGTTATCAAATAATTCGTTTATGGTTTTGCCACAGGAAACAGGTCATAAGAGAAAATTTATAAAAATTAGACATATACAAGCTGGAACTTTTTGATAGATTTTGTGTTGCTTATATATTTTCATATCTTATTTTAATATAGCCATAATATAGAATGCATACACTACGATTTTTTTCACATCAATCGTTATCGCGTATTACTCATAGGTTGCAAAAAGGTCCATTATAAGCTTTATATTTATCGGACATTTATGGGTACATAGTAGGCCATTTGATGTTGAAAGTTTCATATCAATCGGTTAAAATGTTCTTATGGAAAATTCTGAAAAAAAAACCATAAATTTTCTATTCACGAAATTCTAATGATAAATAAGTGTAAGAATTTCAATTTCTTTTACAGATATTTATAATAAAAGTAAAATGAATACGAAAATATCGAACTAACAATTCATGAAAATAATAAAATAACAAAAATTTGTTGTTGTTACAATAACAACAATTAATAAAATAACAACATATCGAACTACAATTCACAAAAATAATAAAATAACAACAAATTACACACACATTTTTTATCTCTACACTATAATTTCAATATCCTCTCAACTATTAATAATACAGTTAAATTACAAAAGTTAAATTACATTTCAGATAATATTTCACTTAATCAATAGTATGACCGATAAACGGTCAACCAAGGAAACGCAGATAGATATTGAAGCGTATACCTGAAATGAAGAAAAGGCCAAAATATTGAAGTATCCATAATCTTGGAATATCCGTAATCAGAGAAAGTTCAGATAACTGTTGATCATCACCTAATTTAAAAATTTAAACGTCGTTTTCGCTTAATATCCGATATATTGAAGCAAAAATATTTGTTGGAATGCAACGATCAAAGCAATAATCCAAAAAAACAATTTTTGAACTAAACAATTGTTAAAATCTAAAACCGTATTCTTCGAAAATCTGTTTACAATGTGGAAACATGGTTATAATTAAAAATTAATGTTCATCCAGATAATTGAACTATTTATCACTAATGATACACGTTCACACACACACACACATACACACACACACACACACACACACACACATATATATATGTATATTTATATATATATATATATATATATATACATACATATATACTCATCTACATATGTGCAAACCGCGAAATTATCCACACAAATAACATTTTCTCAGAAAATTTTATTCCTGAATTGGGAATATATTTAAGTTAAATAGCACAATACATTTCGTCCATTAACAAGGTAGTTTATGCCGAATTGTGTTTATTATGCCGTAAACCCGTATAATGGTTTGGAAAAAATACAGGAAGTCGTAATCGGAAGCGAAAGCCATTGTAATAATTTAGCATCGCATAAATCTCGCGTTGTTTTTTACTTTTACCGAAAGTAAAAAAAAATAAGAAGAAATTCCGCGTTGCGATTTAGAAGTCGGAATATGGAACAGAATTTTGTTTCACATAAAACGCGTAAATGTTGGTAGTCCTTGGTAAGGGTTAGCAACCTTTTTCCGAAGGACTTAAATGTTTAAGGTAAACTAAATTGGAAGAAGAATAGAGTTGATTGAATGTTATTAATGACAATTTCATCACAATGGTCGTTTGTAGGTAAATACGCAAAAACTGCCCGTCTGTTACCACTTTGGTTTGTTGATGTTAATTTTCACGTCGAATATTTTGGTTTTCCGTTGGATATTCTCATTTTGGACTTTATCCTTACGAGATACCTTTAGCATATTTCTTTTCATCGAAGTGACTTTATTGATGAACGGACTAATCATAAATTTTGGCTTTATTGATTGTGGAATCGGCGACGTGAAGATGCAAGGCAATTTCCCAAATATTTCCCAACCGGAATGAATTCTTTTATCAGCTTTTATGGCAAAACTGTTTTTGCTTTCATAGTTGAATCAATGGTTCCTTTCGATGCTAATACTTCACCGATCTTGGTACGATTTGTGAGTTAGACATACTTTGGTATTGGTTAGGTTAGGTTAGGTTAGGTTAGGTTAGGTTAGGTTAGGTTAGGTTCTCTATTCTCTCTAAAATTTCCATCTGAATATATTTAGTATTCACTATTGATATGTATATGCGGGTTAATATGCTATATTACTATGTTAAACTTCAAGTTCTCATCTCAAAATATTTCTAAAAAAATATGTTGTGGACAGTTTTATTTAGATATTTAGAATTATTTCACGTGAGAGTATAAAATAAATAGTATATTTCCCATTTATGTCATACACAATACAAAAAATCAAAAGGATTTCACTTATCCTGTTAAAATTTCCACAAGAATAATTTTGAGTATTTACTCAATTAACCATATGCGGGTTAGTACGTTTATTACTACATTGAATTTCATATTTCTACGTCAGACCATTTCTGAGAAAAACAGCTGTGGCAAACATTTTTAAAATTATATACAAGTGAATTATTATTTTTCTTTTGAGACACATATATAGGATTGTCTTATATATGTGGGGTCCAAGGTTGATGAATTTATTTTCCAAACTATTTTTAATGAAATCTTATTTTTTTATACAAACCAAAAACATAGTTTAAAATCTATAAAATTACTTATCACTAAGTTAAGGTTTTTAATTTTTTATTTATGTACTTTAGGTACTATTTATGTACTTTAGGTTTTTAGTTATTTATTTATGTACACAGTTGATACGTATGGCACACTTATTGTTACGAGGGAAATCGTTACAGCTAACCATAAAACTAGTCAGGCCCCGCACGACGAGCGGCCTAGAATCAAACCCGAATAACCGCAGTATACCGCGCCCTCAAAGGTCGTATACCTTGTGATCAACCCAATACACCACCAATTCTCAGATATGACTTAACCTTAATATCCGAATCGTACCTTCATCAAGTCGACACAGACTCGTCTGGTAGTTCATTTATTCAAATTCGATTTAAACATGCACGTGATCGTAGCTTACCTTAGAACATCTCACTCAATTTGTACTCGCCTCAATCTGTAAGCTTCTCATCATACTTCCGAGAAAGTCTCGATACTAACGATAGAAAATGGCTCATATCGTCAGCAAGTAACATACAGAATCTAGTTCTCATAACTCTGTAAAATTATATTCAAAATGAGTGAATGACAAAGGACTCAGACTCAAAGTTTGACTTAGTACCGACTATTTAAAATAAAGGGTAGGTGAACAATTTCTTTTAATTTGTAGAAGATAATTCTTATTTCTCAAGTATTGTCTTCTATACATGAGATATGGACTATAAGAAACTAGAACGCTGAACGGAGAAGTCTGCCTTATCGAGCAGTCCAGTAAAATTTCGCTGTCTGAAAGATCGAAAAAATATTTCTGTGTTAAAAACGTCACGTAAAATATTTCAATGACTTCATAAATCTAACAGTTTCTTCCATAAATTTGGAATAAATTGATAGAAGCCACTTTTTCTCATAAATAATTACATGTAGAACCATGAAATTTAACTCAGTTATAAAACAGGTTAATCCCCTTTTTTTTAAATGTCATGTATTGCGTGATATGTCAATTAGTAACCAAGGTAGCAAGGATTTTGAAAATTTTATATTTTTAGTATGTTTGTAAAAAGATCCACAAAATCGCCATCCACCTTCCAAACTGCTAAAGCTAAAATTAGGGAAGTAAAAATTATTATAAATTTACCTAACGTTAAGAGAAATTCAAAGTGATAATTCTATAATCTAAAATTATCACTCTGAATTTCTGTTAATGTTAGGTAAATATGTCTTAAATCTTATAATTATTAAGAAATACACGATATTCTATGACTATAAAAGAGGTACTAAGCGATATATTTAAGACGTGAAAAATAATATTATTTTTATTAATATTTAAACAGAATTGCCACATGTTAAATGTGTACGGAACCCTTGCATACAAGTCCTATTCTCAATTAATTGGTTTCATTTATTCACACTAGCAAGTGTAAGATGTACTATTGAATTTTATAATTGAATTATGTCTTAAAGTTTGCATTAAATGCAAATATTAGACTTAAATAACTACAAACGAAAAAATATAACCTACAAGAGCAATATTTACTGATTGTTACATTTTAGATAATTTTATTTATAAATATGCTGTCTTTGTTATGCTTGGAATTTTACGGTAAGGTAAACATATAAATGTTATTTATGTAATTATACGAAAACAGCAGTACACTGTAAGCAAAATTTATTTTAGTATATAAACGTTTATTTATTGAGATACAATAATATGGGAAGTGCAAATAAGGACACGAATGCCATAGCAAATAGGCGGATACGGTGAATATTTTACCATCATTTCAAATATTCTTTTGTAGTACTACCATATCACAGTCTAGGATTTGCAAAATACATATATTTTACTATATATTTCTCGATGTATTCAACTGTTGCGAACACACAAGTCTTAGCATTTAATTCACCCGGAAATTTGATGCATGCCACCATATTTCTGTTCTATAAAAATATGGGTAGAAATTAGAGTAGTGTGTAAGCCATAAATTACAACTAAGTAAAAAAAATATGTTATGAAGTAGCCACCCTTCACGACATTTTTCACGAAAACGGGATCCTTTTAGAATGACGCAATATTATATCAACTAGTTTTTAACACACTCGATTGAAGAAAATATCTGCTAATTTAGAGATAATCTACTTATATACATAAAGGTTATGTTTTCATCACTATCGATTAAGTTAATCGTTTCTGTATAGCCTCAACTCGTAAAAGTAAAAATTTTTAAAAGCTGGTACGAAGTAAATTTGTAGATTTAATGGTGACCCATACAGTTGACGAACAAATACAGAGATCGATTCGATTCTTCACTTCAAAGTTGTTTTTGACGTTTATGATAAAGCGCCATGTTATTTTAGACTTTTACATCCAAACAACTCATTTAGAAAAAAAATACTTTTGTAGTTATCTATATGTAAATTAAGTTCGCTTTCGATTTATATGTTTTTATTCTTTAAAACTATCACACTGCTAATTATTACATTCCGTATATTTCCTATCCCTGAATTCGCCTACGTAACGCAATAATGAAACGAGGGACTTTTCTAAGGTAGTTAAACATGTCGTTCATAGAGACCATAGGAAATATTATTGAGGTTATACCGGTTTAAATTGAAATTGGTTTGAGATGGTTATCAATTTAATACATTTGAAGATGTCCTATTTAATATTAATCAACATCACCCACTTGGTGGTTTTCATAGAACGATGTTGATTAGTATCAGATTTGCTGATTTTGAAGTTATTAAATTATAATTCTGAGTAATTATATTACGTGCGACAAATTGTGTCAAATAGGTAGCTGAGAAAATAAACTTTAAGTCTGTTATGAACAGATTCCCTTCCAGATATGTTCTGATCATTAGAAAATAGTTCATATTTAGTAAAAAACTTAAATAGTGTTTTTTTTCAATATTGAATATGTTTCACTAAATGAATATCTCCAATGAACAAAATAATCTTATCTGTATGCTTATTTTAATCTAAGGTTTTAAAAATTAAAAAGATAATAGTCTCAATTAATCTGCAAATAAAAACAAATATTTTAAGTATTGTCCCAATACCTTCATTGACTGCTATCCAGAGTAATAAATTTTGATTTTTCGATAAGCTTTAGAGAATTCAGAACAATACTCTTTCCTGTTTATTTATGTATAACCATTTTTATAAATTCTTATTTTCTATTTGAATAAACATTAAACTAAAAGATTTTAAAATAAATCCTTTGCTTTTTCCCAAATAATTTTCTCTTCTATGTAAAAAGTGCAGCAGGTATCTAAAATACGCAATTTCGATCTATTGTACAGTTAGCAACATAATTTCAAATTAGTAAGAAAAAAACCTAATTTTTAGATGACATGAAGGGATCTTACGGGTATTTCGTTTCCAGAATACAATTTAGAGTGAATAGCCAACGAAACAATACGAATCGTACTACGATGTCTCCGATGTGTAAAAGTCTCGGCCGTGGAATCTGCAAACATTTAAATGACTATACTTGTTCTATTTCTTAATATGAAAAATAAAGGAACGGTAGCTAAATAAATCATTTAAAATACATAATCATTTTAATTATAGAGAAACGTTTGAGACATGTGCATCCAGTTTTATTCTCAATCCTTTTCTGCAATGGAATGAGCAATAGCTGGACTGACGGTGGGGTGTCTGAGCATTAAATAAACTCGAAATTTAAGGCGAATTGGATAGGACCCAAGCAATAAAGTATCGTAAATTTATGCATTGTAACCTGAGTTAAAAACTGTTCCCTAATATTATCAACATTTCTTTCAAACCCAGAGAGTGTTTCAGAATATTTCATGAACTTTGTACCAACAAAATGGTCTGGTTTTCATATATATAATAAAATGTGCCATAAGAAATTATATTTTCATAATATAGAGACTATGTTTCCAAATACAAATCATAACAAGTACGAAATGGCTTCTTGGTTGTTAAATAATAAACGATGAATAAAATAAACGATGAAAAATAATAAACGATGAATCTAATAAAAAATCATTTAATATTCCTAAAAATATATATTCCATAGAAGCTAGCAATTTTACAAGCTGACATAATAAGATGCAAATACCGATTAGCACCACTCCTATGTAAGGTTTAAATCTAATGTCACGCCATAATATAAAGATACTGGGCGATACTTTCAATATCAATATTATCAATACTAGTCGCTGAACGCTGAATATCAATACTAGTCGCTGAACGCTGAATCAAACCCTGAATCAAAACCAGAGTGTCGGATATTTGTTGTGCTCTAGAAATATGGCATGAAACGTAATAAAAATTAAGTTCACATGGTAGTTAAGTGCATAAGGCGCCGCCAAATTTTAGACGATACGTGAAAGATTAAGTAAAACTATTTTCAAAAAAATTATCAGAAATAATCAAGTTCAACTATACCCAAAACAAAATGTAATAGCGATGCATATTTATAATTGTATATATATACATTTAATAAAGCTATATGTACTATATTATTTTTAACCTACTACCCACATATATACTAATATGCCATTTACTTCGTATGGCGATTAGATGAATGTATTATTTTCACAGACAGTAAAGCCGTAGAAATTATAAAAATATCATGAAAAATACTTATATGAAAACACCACTTAAAAATAATGTAGGTATGAAAAATATAATTATATCGAGGTAATCTAAAAAGGAAGTTCGCACATGTATACAACCATCTTACATGTAAATATGTCATAAAAATTATATTTATTTGGAATAACTATAATTTTTTGACGAAAGTCTGCCTGACAATTTCTTTTGCAGGTATAAATTTTATGTTATAATTTGCAGTGCAATTAAATCATATAAATCTGTCTTCACCCGCCTGAATTTTGAGTCTGTATTCTATATTTTGCAACGTTAATTATAAAATCGTAAAGTTTATAAAATTTAAAAATTAAGTCACGATGCAAATTCTTAGTTGTTTTTTAAATACGAAAAAAATAAATTTTAAAGTTAAGCATTTGTGAAGTCGATGTTTGAGCTATTGAAACTGTATCCAGTACAACAAATTGTCATGAAAAGATGGATAGATGTCCATCGTGGTATGAACGAAGATTTTTTAAATGTTATATTTGTTGTACTTCCAGTAAATTTTGAACAATCAGTACACAGTATTACATGCTTTGACCCGTAATCCATTACGATTAAACAAAGTATTCAAATTAATGAAAAAAACGAATTTATTTAATATTAAGACGAGATAACGGAAAATGAAACTTTCAACGCCTTAGCTACCTTTTCTTTTTTGCAATTAGAAAATAAGGTTGTTGCCAAATCACATCGCCATATCTTTAATGAGAACAGTTCGAAAGATGCGGTTACTCTTGAAGTAAGTTTGGTGAATGATTATTTTTAGTAGTGAAAGTAGAATTCTCTTTAAATTAACTTCATTTTTATAAACTTAAAAGAAAAATTTTCCATTTCATTATTCGACGCAGTCACGCAAGTTTTCAAATAGGACCAGAAGCACAATAAAATTTGATTACATTAGAAGACAATTTTGTGAATACTTTATTAATTTGAATACTGAATGATTTTCCTTCAAGGTTTAACTCTCTCTGGTACACTTGCCTTATTAATTATTCATAAAAAAAGTTACTCAACAAGCTTACCAAGTATCAAAAGTAAACTGTATTTCGATGGGGTAAAACTTTTTAAAGATTATTAAATAACAATCTATGTACTTGGAAGTTATTTTAATACCAAATCTGGTTATAAGGAACTTCCAAGGGTAAGCCCCAAATTTTTGCTTTTTTTTCGCCCTCTGCTAAACATTATTTTATTTTCAATCATGTGTCCAGAACAGATAATTAGGTATGTGAAGTTTGGTTTATGAACATACCTAATTGCGTTTTATTTTAACTAATTTTATCAACAACCGTTGTATTGTTTCGGTACCGGAACCTTATTTGAGTTTTAGTTAATACGTATTATACAATATGTGCAAAATGTAGCCGAAATGTGTTCGCTGCTTTTCAGACTACTGAAAATGTGATAACTCATATTTTTTCTTTACACAAGATTATTTTATGAAATGACGACAGTAAATATCTTAGAATAAAATCAAGGAACCATAATCGCCTGCAAATATTTAAATAGTATTCCTATTTTGTTAACGACAGAAACCTACTAACGACACGAATCAAATGGATCTGACCATAACAGCAAGTATGCAATTATTAACCAAACAACTGGAAATGAACTTGTTCGGTGACTGTGACTATACTAACTTTCCATGTGTATGTATATATTTAGCACTAAGTGTCTCATAATCATACTGAATAAATATCATGTGTATACAGTATCAAATAATAATATTATTATTTTTATAGAGCTCGGCCATAAGTATAACACCACTGATGCAAATGATGAAAGCAGCTGATGGAGAGACGTGAAGTTGTTAGTGCTCGACTCAAGTTTTTAGGTAAGTTGTTTGTTTGACACCTTATCGCTGCAAAAATAACCCCATAGAATTGGTGTAGGCGCAAGTAAACGGAGAAGTGGCAGTGAAGAACAATACATTTAAAACTGCAAATGTTTAGAAATTACTCTATCAGGCCATTACAAATGTCTCAAAATAAAATTAGGAAAACTGTATTCGACTTGCAGAAGCCCTACAAAATAAAAGCTTGAGAAAGTCACTTATCCCAAAGCCTCTCATTCTTAATTTAAATGAAGATTTCAATGATGATGATTCTGATGAGCGAAATCGAAATAATTAATAATTAATTTGTTGGCATGTGTGAATTTCTCAAAATCTTCGTCTTGTAGGTTTTTGAGACGTTAGCAATGGTCTGATAGAGTAAATTAATTCCTCCCTTTACTTGCATACACACCAAGGGTTATATTAGGAGTAATAATTAGTCACTAATCAGTTAATAGTAAATATTTTTCACTTAATTTGTAATAAATACTTAAGGTATTAGTTATTAATATTCAATTAGTCTAATCTCAGTTAAAATAGCATTAATTTTGTTTTGTAATAAATGTCATATTTTTCTATTACTATTTAAAACCCTGTTTTATAAATATATATATATTTATATATATATATATATATATATATATATATATATATTTATATATATATATATATATTTATAAATATATATATATATATATATATATATATATATATATATACAGAGATCGAAGATATTTAAATGATTTTAGTTTATTTTTGAACTTGGTTTGTCGATAACATTACAACAGGAGTGTTACGCATCATTAGCCGTTACCGTAAGACCTATAAACGTGAATGATCGCGCAATATTATCCCTTTTTCCTCAGATGTTTTATTGGTTTACATGCAAGTAGACCGTGACCGTACTATAACACGCAAGTACCCTATTTACATTTTCATACCCGAAACGTATTACTAAAGCACTGAACTTCAGGAAATTAAAATATTTTCGTATTGCGTATAATAATTTAAGGTCATAAAATAAATTTGAAATATTATATTGCAATTCTAGTATAATCTGACTCTATCCCGATTTGATTAAATTCACGTCTCGAATTTTGCTTTACAATATTTGAAAATCCTATCTCTACATTATCTTAAATCCAACAATGTGATGATATATTTAAGTAAATATATTTATATTTAAACAGGAATAAATTTTGCTTTTAATTACGTATGATATTCTAATTCAATGTATTTCGTCTATCACGGCTAATACACAATCACCTCTCTATATTAACCTTTTAATATAGATCGATATTAATTTTGCATTATCTCAAGAACCCGCAATTGCTTATTAGAACTGAGTAGGAAGGAACACTCCTGGGAATATTTTAAATATTAAAATGTAATTAGTGTTAAGCGTTGGCAACTACTATAGACAACTTCTCGAAATAGCTCCGAGGCAAAATATCCAATTTATGTATTTCAAAAATATGCTCTTATTGGTTCTTATGAAAATTTGCCTTCTTGTATGACGAACACGTCAAAATTTAAAAATTTCCATTATATTATATCACCATACTGGATTAATAATTTTATGCAGATATTTTTAATATAATGTTTCGTTATCGTCAAGAAAAAATAAACTTTTTACGAAGAAAAATATTGGGTTTTGCAAAGCTCTACTTTTGAAATATGCAATTTAAATTTTCAGGTTTTCTAGGATTTTTTTTTCTAAGATATTTTGCCCTCAATCATTTGTAATATAAAAAAATTACATTTATTTGACTTGAAGGGATTTAAATAAAATAACAACTACTATTAGCAAATATTTTTGATCATCGTTGATTTATTAACATGCGTTAAGGATTTCCATTTTTCATCCCCAGAACTCATTATCGAACCCTGGTCTGATAAGAGGTATAGTCCATATATCCAAAGTAACACTACCCGTAGAAAATATCTTGCACGATAGTTAATATACTGCTATTTGTCAAGGAGTTCCATCGTTCATTTCGGGACTTTGTCATTAGAACATCATCATATTTATATTGGACCACCCCTAAAGTATCCTCTTTCTAATAACAAAAATCATGTAAATTTGTCAGTTCGGTAAAGAATCATTGCTAAACATGCATAAAAAAAGATTCAGACGAATTGAGAACCTCCTCCATTTTTGGAGTCGGTTAAAATGGTGTGTTTCGTCAAATTTCATCCAAATAAATATCGCTTTTTGTTTATTATTCCACTTTTTCCTATTGTCTGAAATATCACTAATAATTTTCTTTTAATGCTTATATACTCCAAAATAATAAAATATACAATGCACGATTTCATTGATCGCTCGATTTCATTTTTTCCAAGTTAAATCTATTTCACAAACTGTGTAAAAAAAGCACATTTTTGAAGTTACCACGTAGAAATTGTAAATAATAATAACAAATAATAAGGAATAAAAAATACTGCTCAATACATACCGAATCACAATTTAAGAGAAGTCGTTCTTAAAAGTCGTTCTTCTAAATATCGTAGCCTTGTACTCTCAAAGAAAATAGTAAGTCTTAAAAATATTCAGCCGATTTAGCAAATTTAAATTTAAGTTGTAGTTCTAATTCTAAGTGACTAGGTAATATTACCAAGTTGCAATAACGAATTTAATATTTTTTCCAAGTCAATAAAATATTTAAAAATTGCAATAGGACTCTGAGTCAAATAACAATTTCTCAAAGCATATATCTCGTAACCGATAAAAAATGTAATTAACACTCGTTCCAAAGCAAACCTTTAAGAAACGATTCAACGCTAACCCTCATTATCATTCAACAACAGATTGTTTATTACATCTCTTTTATGGTATTAATTACATTTTAAACGAATATTTAAATAATAATGTGATATTTGTGTGGTACGCGTATATGGTTGGTAATTCCAGGGGAGAGGAACAGTCTTATGTTTATGTTTGAGGTAACCACCATTTTCCAGAAGATAAATCTTAATTTAATGTACTTGTTTAATTCAACTGAGTAATTTTTTTTTAATGTGTTAAAAAAAAATAAAAATGAATAAACTATTCGTTATTTGAAATATGAAACTGTTTGTCACTGCATATATATATGAGACATAAATATATTACCCGATTTTATTGAAAAAAATTACTATTAACTTAGTTTTTGAATAAGTAATTTATACTTATGCTTCCACAATAATTGAAAAAGCGGGAACCCTAAGATACAATTTTGTCTCGAGATAAAGTCTTTACATTTATTTTTGTACGACAATTGCATCAAACACCATCGTGAGTTTATTAGTGTTCGAATGACATGAAGAGACAGAAAGAGATTTGGTAGAACATTTTAAGGATTAAATTGGTATTATTCGTGAGTGCAAGGAAATACTTTGGTCGGAAATGTTTACGTTTCATAGCAGGATAAAAACACGAACAGGCAATAAGATGTTTAAATATAAACGTAAAAATAATATTCGTAATGGGAAATTAAATATCATAGATGTTTATTTGGCACAAATATAATATAATTAAATATTGGCCGCAATATAATATTTTCTAAAATACCAGATAAATCAGCAAAATTTGAAACAAAATATAATACAAGTATTTCCTGTTCTTTCGTTTGTCGTTGGATCGCGGTCTTCGAACCGTTAGAATCAAATAGATGAAATTTAGTTATAAATTTATCTTGATTTAAACTCGTTTTAAACAAAAGACAGCACAAAGAATCTTATGATTGTGCATACAACCTATTCTATGTTTCCAAATATTCGATTTATATTAAGTTTTTCAAAACGCGAGGATTGTTTGTCTTTCACAAAGTTTAACTGAAAGTATTATTTTAAGACATTGTTATTTTATTACAAGTTATTTTGTACCTATACTTTATTCCATTTTAAAAGATAATGTTCATAGATAAATCAACTTAACCGTTCAGATATTGCAACCTTTTTGTTGTAAATATGATTTAGTGTTTGTGATTATACAATAAATATTTTATTCGTACTCATTTTCATATTTTTTTTAAAAAGTGTAATAAATCATTCATGATTGGATAAATAATCTATAAATGTTCAAACATACTGCCGGGAATCAAACTGGGACTCATTTAGTAGGTGTCGTAATTGTTCGTCAGTATCGTAATTATAGCGTTATGGGTTAGTATAATACTAAAATGCGTAGATATAATGTCGAACATTAAGGTTAAGGTATTTCCTGTTATTTTTGGAAATAAACATATCAAACATCAAAAATATCTATTCAAATAAGAATGAAGGCATGGCTATAATATAAAAAACACTACTGTAGAGTGCGCGTAAATAAATAAAGTTATCGACTGATGAAATGTTTGATTTATATGAGTGTCCGTGGAAGAGTAAAGAGCCTCAACAAATGTCTCAAAAAAGTCGATGATGTACGTACAATGAAAAAACAAAAAACTCGCGGGTATGCTTCACTATCGATTTGACATAAATAATGAATTGCTTATCTTTACATCGAAATGCGACAAACGTGTCAGTTTTGACTAACCACCAGGCACTTAGTCTACTCACAACTGTACAGAAGTACAGTAGGTTGGATAAAAAGAAAATGGGTATGAAGTAACTGTACCTCTTGAACCTGTACAACAAGTACACGGGTGGTCTAAAATTGATTGGCACGCTAACAAGTGCAATACGAAGATTTGAAAGTAAAAATTTTGGTACTTTTACCAATTCTGTTGACGCATCATTCTACAACCCTTATGTGTCTTACACTATTTTGCACGAAAAACTGTTGTATCTCACATTTGTACATCAAGTATCCCAGTTCTACTTGCTTTTAAAAACAGAATTATGTAAGCCTAATGCTATGCTGGTAGGCCATCATGAAGTCCATTTGAAACTGGACAAATATCTAATCATGTCCTAAAAAGAACTGAGTATGGAAAACAAAAACAATATGCCGTGTGTAAAAAAAATCCATGCAAGCAATGTGTCGCACTATTATCATTTAAGTGCTTAGGACACAAATACCAATTTAGAAACATTATTTTTTTTGGATATAAATTGTTTCATTTAAATTTTTTTTAATTTTCTTAGTATATCAAAAAAATAAGCGTATATAATATATATCTTTAATTAAATAAAAAAAATATATATTTATTGGGTTAAGTGAAGAAAGTGATACCAAATTTATAAACACACTGTTGATGAAACTTATGAGTGAAATAAAATTATGACAATCAAACAAGTGAAACTGACAAACTTAAGCTGGCAGACTACCGTAGGTGAGCTACTTTAAGTTCGAGATTGCCTTCACCGGGAAAATGAGTGTTGAATAGAAGGCTCACATATATGATCAATGTATCGTACCAGTTCTCATATACGGAGTAAAGTCCTGGGTGTTTACAAATGAGACTTTCTGCAAACTCCAAGTGGATCAAAGAGAAATAGTGAGAAAACTATCAGGCGTTACACTAACAGGCCACAAAAAAACGACTGGCTAATGGAGCACAATAATTTTAACGCCATCATAAGATAGACAGCGAAATTAAAAAGGGTCTTATCATGTCGCCTACAAACAAAGCTCGTGTTGCAAGGCTGCGGTGGCATAGAAACTACGGGGAGAGAAACGACCACAAGGAAGCCCACGACATGAGGATATTAAAAGATAGCTGTAAAGAAGAGGGAAGAAATTGAACTAGATTGAGATATACTCGTATGTCAGAAATTGAAAAAAGCCTACATCTTAGCAACCAAAAATGGTTAAAGAGAGCGAAGACAGAATATGAAATATGGTATTTTACACTAAATTTATCTACTTTAATGTGTCTAATTGATACATATGGCGGGCTTATTACTACAAGAGCAATATCTTACAGCCAACCACAACACCAGTCCAGCCCCGTTCGACGAACGGCCGGGAATCGAACCCGGGTCGCCCCGGTGCGTCGCACCGTCAAAGGCTATATGCATTGTGATCAACCCAACACACCACGGCGACGACTTTAATTTAGAGGCGTAAAATATTGGTAAGGTTGTTGCCACATATGTACAGATATTCAGTGCTGTAAATCTGTGTAAAAATTGCATATATTAGGATAGTGTAAAATAGAGTGAAAACATGTTTCATTTTATCCGCCAATTTGATAACAGTTCGAATTCTTGCTTCAAGGAACATCCTCCATTATTTAATTAACTGTGCCTGTATGTGAGCTTAATATTAGCATAATTACATCAATATGCTAATCATGTTTGGAATATTCCTTTATCCTTAATTACAGGTGTCTCGAACATGAATATACTTGAAACCTTATTCGGGTACAGTCGGCATTACGTTATCATTCAATTTAGCAATACGCAAATTTAATAAATGTAATTACATCGAAAGCTCTGCTTTCGTAAGGAGTAACACACGTTGTTATTTGTATGGAACTAGTAGAGTTTTACATAATTAATTTTATTTATTTATTGGATCGAATAAACCAAATACACGAAAAAATGCTGTCAATTTATAATTAATATTATTTTTTTCATAATTCCCCGATACCTCATTTTCCTGCACAAATTTTAAGAATTTATTAATGTGACAAGTAGTGTCCGAAATGTCATTTATGACAAGAGAAACAATTTAATCGCTTAACTTTCACCATATTCAGAATAAAACGTCAGATCATTTCTTATTTTGAGAGTATAATTTTAATTTAATTGTACTAGCAGCATTTTGGACTGAACGTGTCATAATAAAACAAGTGTCGAAACTTTTTGTCCTTGGTAACATTAGCATTCATTGCGGTAATATTTTATAGTTTCACTTTTTATAAAATACTTAGCTTGATGTCAACTCTATTTATTAACGGAGTCTAACACATATGTAATCCGATACCTGTAAATGCATGTCGATAAAATATGACGCTCCCTTATTCATAATTTGCTATCTGGCTCCGCTTCATCTCTTGTAATATCCAATACGGTGACGTTCATCGATACTTAGACTTAGACTTAGACTTACTTTCTGCTTTCAAAGTGTAGATATTTTCCTAAGATTTAATAATATTTTCAATTTTGTTGTAAGTCGTATTAGAATCTTTACCGATATCGGTTTCATAAGCCATTGTTCATTTCTTTTACTAAAATAAACGTAAAATAAAATCAGTAGAATGGAGTGCAAAACATGTTTCCTGATTATCGAAATTATTTTAATAAAAGCCATCTTAGAGACTTATTTAATAACAGGAAAATATTTTTTTATCTTTATGTTTAGAAGTATCTCTGATGTAATTCACCTTAAAATTATATATTATCCGTTTTTCCTGAAGCATCTTTCGTGTGAATTTCACCTTAAGACTTGTCTCAAAGAGAGATTTATCTCTAACCCAATGACACCATCGCAGTAACTAATATTAAACCGTTAATATACACACGTTGCTTCATCTATTAATTTAATGTACTACTAAAAATGTATTATTAATCAATAATACCGAGTTCCATTCTACAGCAATAACGTTATATCCCGAATTAAAAGTGGTAAAGTTATTTCGAATTATGATCTATATCGTGTTATCTTTTCTAATAATCTTTGCAGCCCCATTCAGGTGTATTTGAGTGACAAACATCCAAACTTCTCAATTAAAGCATGAGTTGGATGCAATACCAAAAGTCATCACGCCAGGAGCACTTTTCAACATAAAGTTAAAGGAAAAATATTTTCTCGATTATCAAATGATTTTTTTTTCACTTCCCCGCAACGCTCTGTTATTTCACCTCTTTGTAATGATAATGGTATACTCGTGTGAAAAAATTTGGAAAATTAATAATATATTTACATGTAAATTTAACTGTATTCTCTTAAACAAATTATTTCGCGCCATCCACCGCCTTTCTTTGTTTGCAAAACAAAAGTTGATCGGGAACTTTATTTTCGTAGAATTACTCTATAATAACATCAGCAACATAATCAGAGTAATATTGCAATTGCTTTCATTTGACACTCTTGTATCAGGTCAACAGACATCTACCAATCTACGTCCCTTAACGCGCAATATTTCGTGACGTTCATCTGTCGCGTCCAGCGTCCCAATTACGTTTTAAAAACGACAGCGTCTCTAAATTGAATTTAAAAAACCATCTCGAATTTTGATATTTTCTTCTGAATATGATGCAAATTTGATATAATAATATTAGAAATTCGTTATCATGGTATAAGTTCATAAATAACCAAAATACGTTTCTTTTATATTTCTGCGCAAGTCAAAAGATCTTAGAAATGTATGCAATTTTAAACAAATATAAACCGATATAAAAATGGGGTTAAATATTTAGAATAAATTTTTAAAAACTTGTTAACTACGAGTAGAACTCCTATTACGTGAGTGATATTCATACTTCGGCGTATAATTATTTTAATGTTACGTACATTATTCTATTAAACTATTTACAAATATTGACATTATTTCTCGCAATTTATGTTAATTAACAAAATGCTATATTTTCTTAGCAATTGGCGATATAATACTATATTTTTATTTTGAAATATATATTACGCAATGTATTAATATGGTGAAAAATAATATTAATATTGATGAGTGGTATAATAAAAAGTCTCTATACCTTAAGAGATGAATGAGATGATTTATCTTACGGTCTATGCTTTATAACATTAGTACATAGTTTTAATATGATTATTAAAAATATGTTATGACTTGGTTTTACATAAAAGCTTCATAAGTTTTCTTGCGTTTTAAATACATCCACTGTGTACTTTAAAATAATTTTTTTAGCTCAACTACGCACTATGATTTATTTCCAAATGAAAATATAAACGAAAAATTGAAAGTCAAATATTTTAACTGGGTATGAAAATAAAAAAATTAAAAAATGGCTCTCTAAATGTATGAGTACGTGTGTATATATTTAAGTTTCTGAAGTAGATATTTTCGTAGTATGAATTTGCTATAATTTACCAATTAGTTTAAAAATTTTGAATCACTGAAGTTTGAGAATTTTTCGGAATTTTTTAAAAGTACTTGATATAAATTTATTCTGAACTTAACTTCCATTTCTAAATATAACGTTCTACGATGTGAGCTGTCTAATATCGTGTAATAGTAAGAAAATACCGTAGATGTTTCCAAAAAAAAAAACTAGATATAAATGAAACAATAATTCAAAATATTACCAAAAATGCTACTGATTTTACCATTTTGCATTGTACAGTGTTCGGTGCTCCAAGCAGTTTTAGTTCAGTAAAGTATTATTAGCTAGTTCAATGGAATTGAAACCTTTCACAATTGTATTACAAAATGTGATAAGTTCTCTTGGTCACTGTAAGTTTTCATTCACCTATAAATGTATAAGTTAAATTGGACAAGAAAAACATTTCAACGCTGAATATATAAATTTGGAAACCTCAGAAAATCGAAAAATTTTCTCGTCAGCAAATTAAATATTATTCCGGGTAAAATCAAACAGAATAGTTAATTCACCGCCTTTAAATTGCAAGTATAATTAGGTCGCCCGTCGGTCAATCATTAAAAACGACCAATTTAATTGACGCATTCAGCGAAGAAATAAATTTCCCACTTAATACGAATTTTCCTTTTTCGATCGTTACAAAATTTTAATGAATTATTGATGCTGGACCCGCGGTGTTTGTTTAGTCCTTTTTATAGCAATTTTGATAAGATATTTTTGGAATTCTCAAAAAGATAGAGAATAATTTGATATTATTATGCAAATAATTTGGTTTTGGTATAAGCATTATAAATTATTTGCTTTTCACGTAAGCACGTAGCAGGTGATATTTTTTTTAGGACTATATCAAAATGTTTGAAGAATTATTAATTTAATTCGAATTAATCTCATTATTGATACAGTTATATTGGCCGCAATATTATGCGAAATAAAACAAACCGATTGTGTTAACCGAATTGAAGAATAACATTCAGAAAATTGAAATTTCTTACTAGTTGCAACTTAATTAAAATATTAACAACTTGCTATTTTGTAGCTACCACATCAAGCTATAATGTGAGTCATTTTAAAATTGTAAAATTTAAAAGGAATTGGTGGTATTTGTCATTTGTTTAAAAAGTATTCCAATATGGGTTACTCTCCCCTATGTACATACTTTCGTAAAGATGTATGAGTAGAAATATTGCAAATAAAAACTAAAGAATCATTAAATATTTGAATGATTCGGATGACTCAAACGGTTCACGGACCATGCGGCGCTCTGAACAAGAAATCACCTGTATGCAAGAAGATCGTTGCTCTAAAAAAGTATCCCCGAGCACTTTTAGAGCAAACGATGTCGGGAGAAAACGAGTATCCGCTGTAACGTGGAAAATCACCTCAATGTGACTACTTCACGGTTAATGGCCAAGAAATTTTTGGTCAATATTGAAACCATAATCAATGTTGAATGTATAAAATATATATGTAAATATATTAACAAGGGAAGTTAACAAGCCGCGGTTGTGTTTACTAATAATAATGAAGTGACGAGATTTCAATCTGGCCGATATATTAGCTCATCTGAGGCGTTTGATGCTTCAAGGTTTCCGTTACACAAAAGATTACCAGTTATTCATATGAATGTACATCTTAAAGGTGGGCAAAGGTGTACTTCAACCTTGGTAATTTGGCAGAGCGTTTAGAAAACCTAACACAGACCAGTCTGCTAGCATTCTTTCAACCTCGTGAAACATATGCATTTGCTAAAACACTTTTATGCAACAAAGTATCGTCTTATCATACCTATAATAAACAACAAGGTATTTTTAATTACAGAAGACGTGGAACAGCTGTGAATGGTGAACCGGGTATTTTTAAAGAACACATGATTGGAAGACTTTACACCTTACATTCAAATCACTCAGAATGCTTTGACTTTTACCTACGTTTGCACACTGATCGAGAGTTTAGAAGAGTTGATGACATTGTGTATTATACTTACCAAGAAGCTTGCCGGGTACGTCACTTATTAGAAGGTGATCAACATTAGGTCGACGTTTGTCCGAAGCATGTATAATTGAACACAGTCCACATCGACTCGATTCCACATCGACTGTGCCGTTCGTTTGCGTTTATGCTGATTATTTGTGCACTTTCATATCCCGCACAGTTGTGGCATAAATACCATGATAAATTAACTGAAGACTATTTTAGGCACGCACAAATAGCTAACAACAACGCAATTACTGCAAGGTTACGTGACAGTTATTCGAATAGTTGCTTGCTGGCTATTCAATATATAGTTACGTCTATTGGGGGTAACCCTATTTGTCAATATGGTATGCTAGAACAATCATTTGAAGGACGCGATGGAAGAAAATTATCTTCCAGTGGTATTGGCCAAAACTTTACCAACTTGTGTCTCGAGACTAACTGAAGAGCAGCGTTTAATATTCGATCGTGTTTGTCGTAGCCTAGATAATGCTTTGGAAGAAATGCTATTTATAGAAATGCTATTTATAGATATATTTATAGAAATGCTATTATTGTGGAAAAGGAAAGACTTTTCCCACCGAAGTCATTTTAGCAAAGGTCAAAGCAAAATTGCCCTTGCTGTCGTCTCATCAGGTACAACAGCTACTTTATTGCCAGGAGGAAAAACAGCCCACACGATGTTTAAGATCCCAACCGAGTTAAACCGCACAGATAAACCTGTGTTTAATACTGCAAGAAATAGCCTTATTATATTGGATGAAAGTACTACGGTAAACTATAAAGCGGTAGAAGCAGTAGACCGGATATTACGTGATATCAGACAAAACGATCGACCCATGGGTGGTATTACAATACTATTTTGTATTAATTTTTGGCAGACACCGCCAGTTATACCACGTGGCACAAGGGCTGATGAAATTAGAGCCTATCTTAAGAGTTCCAGTCTGTGGCACTTCATAGTTCCTATACATTTAATGATAAACATGCGAGCGCGAATTGGAATCAACTACGATGCATAATTTTTTCTGATTAGCTACTTGAGATTGGTAATTATACGTATCCACAGGAACAAGGAAAAGTTGTCTGATATTAAAGCCTGTGCCGTACAGTTTCATCGATTCGGTTCCTCATATTATCTGTGAACGGAAACGCAAGGCAAATATCAAGTTTTGAAAACTCTTAGCTTTGTAAAAGAGCTATTTTAACCGCACGTTACTATCAGGCGGCGGCAATAAATGCTGAAATTCTTAATTTTTTTCCCGAAACTAATATAGAGCATACCTCTATTAACAGTTATGGATCAAAAAGAATCTGTTAAACATTCAGTTGAATTTCTAGAATCTCTGAGTACTCCTGAACTGCCAGCTCATAAGTTAATATGAAAGTCGACGTACCTATAATGATCCTTAGAAATTTAAGCTCTCCCAAACTTTGTGACAGTAACTGGTTAAAAGTGACCAATTTACAAAGAAATTGTGATAGAAGCAGAGATTTTGACAGGGTGCGGCACAGGTGTTTTTATATCCCGGATACCTGTTATTCTAAACAATTTTCAGATTTAAAGGAGTTCAGTTTCCAGTGAGCCTATGCTATGCTATGATAATTAACAAAACCCAGGGCCAAACACAGAGTGTTGCGGGTATAAATCTGAGTATATGCTGTTTTTCGCACGTGACTCTGTCGTGTATAAGCAACTCCAGAAAACTCTATACTCTAATCTCCTATGGTTCTACATGTAATATCGTATACAGAGAAGCATAACTGTTACACTAATAAAATGAAGTACAGTGAATCGAGAATCGACACGCGTCATTACATGACGCGTATCACTTCTGCTTTCTATTTTTTTATCATTTGAGTAGAAGATCGACAAATATGTGACAATTTTCACTAAAAGACAATCTGATAAAACCAAAACTGAAGTCCACGCAAATGAAGTCGCGGGTACCAGCTAGTTACAAATATGGTTGGTAAAATATAAATTCAACCAAATAATTAAATTGTAAAATTAAAATGTAATTTTTTCAGAGTAGTGAAAAGTTACTATTGTTATTCTTTTTTATTTTTTTTGCATTTTTTAAATTTTTTAATAAAGTTATTAAATTAATTCTTAAGTTGAATTTAATTACTTCATCATTCAATTTAATATAAACACGTGTGTAAAATGAATTGTCAAATTTACTAAAACGATCTACATAAATTTAAATCAGTAATAAATAAATATGCTGACAATTTATTGCAATTTATTAACTTTAAATATTTATTAAATGATAAAGTAATAATTCATCATTTATAATGTATATCGAAACTTAATCTCATTTAGGGTAATACACTTAGAATATATTTTAAAAAGCTTATCAACACTATTTGTATCACTAATTTTCGGAATAAATAAATGTATTTCTCACAATTAAATTTAACTACATGATGTAGCATTATTTCTACTTTATTAAACTTCTTTACCACGGCCTAGGTTTTGTTGTATTACAACATCTTCAGGCGGACAATTAGCAAAGATCTTTGCTCAAGGTTAAGAAAATATCTAAGAAGCAAAGGGAAAACAAGGAAAGTTATAATGAAAAGGATTTTTCATAAAGTATTTAAATGTTTATATCGTCATTAGTTTACATACACCAATAAATTAAAAGTATTTTTATACTTTCATCTTGACTTTACATTTACACTATATTGCTGTCCTAAATATTGGCCAACTTATTTAAATTTATAATGTTTTTTTTTCAAGTGGAAGTATTGATCTGGAAACATAATGGATTTGCAATAGTTCACATAATGGTTTTTGCATATTGTATACGCAAAGTAAATATTTTGTTTTAAGCACCAACAACTCTCATTTGACACCTCTTAATCCTTACTTAGCTGGTTTTGTGGGGGCAATAACGAGCTCGGTCAAAGGTAATATTTTATAATTTTTTTCATTTTAAGTTGAGTTTTTGATTGCTAAAAGTTGGCATAAACTTCGCCTTCGTTAAGTGGACTAGGAAAATTGAATATATATATATATATATGTGTGTGTGTGTGTGTGTGTGTGTGTGTGTGTGTGTGTGTGTGTAAATATTTTATATTTATTTCAAAGTAGCAAAATAACCACGATAATAAGCATTTATATTTTATGTGACAAAAAAATGGCTTTTTCAAATGAAGTTCCGTTACGCGCAGTAGGCATCACATTAAAAATCTAACTTCTTCTTGAATGTCATCATAGTAATAGAATGAATGTCATCATCAAAGAAGTCGCCTTATTTCTACAATTCTGAAATATTAAAAAAATCGCTGATGAACTTGGCGCATTCAGCACTAACAAAGATGTCCGCATGGAAACAACGCACAACTGACTTCATTTTAAGAAATTATTTTTAAACGTAATGACCCCTATACACTAGCCACATAATCTAATTGGTGGAAACCACGACTTGTTATAGGATTGACCAAGGCATCTTAAAGCGGAAATGTATAAAACGGTGCTATTAAATACAGACATATGTATTTATGCAAAACATTGAATATATAAACATTCACACTTGTGTGAAAATAGGTTCATATAAAACCAAAATAATACAGAATACAGAAGACAATATAATATGATACTGAATACAGAGACAAATAAATTAAACATCACAATAATGGGATATATTTCATGCTGGCATTTTCCTACATATTCAGCTTATATAACCACATCTATATTTTTCATTTTGAATACTAAATTAAATACCCCTGTAACGGCATGTTTGCCATTGAATTATTCAATGCAAAAAGTATTCAATGCTCCGGTTTAATATTATATGAAAATATTCTTGTAATATTAAATCAAAATACTCCCTACATCATCTTGCAGAAGTCGCTTTGTAAAATTAAGATTACATACTCACTAGGATTATGCCTCTTTTTATGCAGATATCTACGAATACTTGAGGATTCTATCAACGAATGTTTTTAGTGTCTCAAATCTTATATTTTTTGGAAAACAAAACATATAATTTGTAATCCTGATGTAATTATACTGTAGACACTTTTTTACTGATATATGTAACTATTAAATACGTCGCACATTTGTCATATCGGCTAGGAACACATGAACATCTATGTATCAATACGTCACGAGGAAACTTTGCACTTTTTTAACCATATTGAGTGTACGGAGAAGTGTGAGATTTGATGTACTTAAAGTTTATAAGGTGAACGAACGTGAAAAGCTAAAATTTATACGTAATATACGTTACAAATACATTAAATTATATATTACAAATACATTAAAAGGTTCATTGTTTACGTTTATACTCGCAATGTCAAACACAAAAGTTCAGAGGTATACTCTAACAAAAGAACATCAATAACATACAAACTTAAAAATTTGACGAATTACGGTTAAAATTCGACCACTGAGAGACCACTACTATATGTAAATTTAACAGTACAATGTATTTTTCTATTGCTTACGGCTCCTGTATAAAATTAAAATTTTCTGATGGAACTGCCTATTTAAGGAATAATGAATCGTGTTGCCAATAGCTCGCTAATTGATTACGTTCCACATTGTACCACTGCCACAATTAATAATATTTAGTATAATTATAAACATTTTATGGCCAATTTAAGTATGTAAGATGTATAGGCAAATAGTACCCTTTGCTTTAATTATAACAAAGACTTTATTCATTATTATAAAATCGCTTAGTAAATACTGAAATAAAATTAATCCTAAATTCATATTTTTTTTATAAAGAAATATAAAATATTATATAACTATTTTTAAACAAAAACTAGTATGATGATAGTAAAATTAATTGATCACGTCATGACTTCAATTTTGATTTAGAATTCTTGATTGGCATTCACATCTTTATCACCGCTTTGTAATTGATCTATCACAGTTTGTGGTTGGAAATAAAGCGAGTTTTTTTAAATAGTTTTACAAAAATTTATAACAGCACATCAAAAATATTACCTGAAATTATAATGCACCTTATAGGTTTATATATTTCTAAGTATGTACGCAAACCTCATTTTGTGGGAAAATTCATGTAAAAATTCATAAATTAACGAAATTATAATTATCGAAGACAACCGCCTTAACGAATCCTTGGCACACAAAGCAAATTTAGCTCTCTGTGTAATCCTTTTACGATTAGCTCTGCAATGATTTGATTTCTGGTTAATATCGTAATTTCGTCCATATTTAAAGGAAATAATTAAAGTATCGCTCCATACATTTATTGTTGTGTATTTCGTAAAATTAATTGTAAAAATTCACATCTGGTAGCTTTTTAAAATAAAAACAATTTGCTCCATATTCCACGAATTCATTATATTCGTCATGAACGGGTTATTAATAAAATTTTCCCTTGATTAACCTGCCATAAACTACATGTAACCCTGCCATAGGGTAGGTATAACCTGCCAGAGGTCAAATTTTCTTTAAATTCTCCAGGTGGAGAAGAAGTTGGTTTTGTTGGTTATACTCAAGAATTTTAACAGTATCATGGTCAAGTATTTGAAAAATCAAAATGAAAGGATCTCATCTATTACATCATTCATGGACAATTATAGCATGAATTATGTTATTACGGACAACATTTAGTATTGTGACGTTAATTACATAATTATGAAGAGCATCAATAAACTAGCGATAAGATTAGGAAGAAAATATCTCCTTAACTCAATAACACAGAAAAAAACTTATACTGTTGCCTAAATAATAATCATAATAATAATAACAACAACAACAATAACAATAACATTAATAATAATAATAACATTATTGAACGTACTAGAATATACATATCGAATAAAGTCCAAGGGTTTATACAAAAAGGAAACGCCGTGGGACTTGACTGAGCGTGCAAGAAGAGTTGTACTTAAAAGCTCAGGATGGCTATAGAAAAATTGAGAACGATAAATTCGAAGGCTAAGTGTGTACATAAACCTCGAAGGCTAAAGGAAATCATAGACTAAAAAACGATTATGTAAGTAATGTTTAAACGAGTAATAAGTTAATGTAAGAATAACTAATTTCTTGAGTTAATTACCGAGATAGTAATTATATATCCATTTGTAATTTTTCATTCAAAAACTGAATAAGTCCTTTAATGCAAAAATCCTTTTGGTTCATTTGCGTTATTAAAAATACGCAAGAAACCAATTTATTTTGGTTCCATCTACAATAAATATCGATATTATTTTTCAATATTTCGATATTCTAGCCAATATACTGAAATATACAAATTAATATAGATATTTATGTAACTATATTTATATTAGAAATACTAAATAATCTTAACATTTTTGTTTTTATAAATACCTAAGCGTATACAGAACCATTGTATCGGGATTGCTGTTTGTTTGTATTTATTAGGTTTACTTACAAATGGAAAGATTGTTAAAAAAAAATTGTAATAAATTTTGAAAATGCAATCAAAAAAGCAATTTTTCATTTTCATTCTTTTTAAAAAACGCTTTTGTTTTTTGTTTCAAATGAAAGTTCTTGGCAACTCTGTGGTTACAAGAAAGCTCTCAACGTGAAATAGCTTTCGCAAGACAATATTCACAAGACGGAGCATGTAATATTTTTCAATGCTCAGTGTTAAAATACGTTCGCACTTAGTATCGATGTAGGTTTCACAGTACGTATGTCTGTGATGAAGAAAAATATGGTGAAGATATTGCCTTCATCTATTCCGCTAATAATAATTGCAAGTAAACTTCAAACCTATTTTGGTAAAATCATTACATAATTAAATATGCTATTTAGATTTGCACAAAAATTGCATTCTTATATATTATATTTTTATTTTATGCATAAAGTTTCATCATAGGAATAGGTTAATAACTCAAGATGTTAATTGTAATTAACTTTAAATTTATTCTGTAGATAATTTTGTTAGATTTTAATGGCAACTGCCAGGAGATGTATTAAATCGTTTTTTAAACTTTCTCGGTATGTGTCCCATGGTTACAAAAGAACAGTTCAGATATTATTGAAATTATATTTACACAAAATCACATATTACAAAAACATTCCATTTATAAGACGACTTGGAAAATTCACGACATGTCGTTAATCATCACTTTCATCAAACATTTTTTTACACAGGTAAGTTTAGAAAAATGTTAGATACAAGACAAATAAATGACTTCTGCTAATAAATATTCAACTCAACTTTAATACACAGCGAGGACCTTCTGTCAAGACAGCGACTGACGATAATATCGGTGATAGATCATGTCTGTTGTTAAAATATGAGAAATAATTACCCACGTGCAGACGTGGACATTATTATGAATAAATCGATATGAATAAATAATAAATAAATAATCTATGTAAATTTTCTAGTATGGAAGCTTTGGATTAGTTGAAAACCCCACACTTTAAACGGAGGACGAAAACATCAATAAGCGACTGACATCACCAAGTGATACAACAACTGGATACACTGGATATATGGCCATGAAACGAAAAATAATAAATCGACGCAGTTATTCTGATGACAGTATCCGAAAAGTGGATATCTCCTTAAAGAAAATATATAGTAGTATAAAAATTAATATATATTTTTTTAGCATCGTTTCCCGTCTCACGATCTATGATTCTTTATTTCAGAAAATTAAGGACAAATTTTGAGACATTTGTTTTATGAGCCCAAAAGTAACTGAGGTAATCTTACAAATGGTTGTCGCAAAGCAATGAAATAAGCCTAAATAAGAGTGGAACAAATATTGGTTTCAAACTGTATCGATGGTACAAATTACTTTTAAGCCAATAGAATAATAACCAACAAAATACTAGTTTTCAGTTTTGAAAATCTGAACACTTTCAATATCGAACTTATACCTAATTCAAAATTTATTTAATTAACCTAATTACAGTACCATAATCAGTTTTATAAAATAACACACACACACACACACACACACACACATACACACACAAATGCGCGCGCCCGCCAGCGCGCTCGCACACACACACACACACACACAACTTTATTGATAAAAATTAAAACAGCTCTCAGAAAACAATAAAGTGTTTGATATTTAAAAAATGTATTTTACGATGCTAAATGTATTTTTATAAATATTACCATGTCGATCAATATGTCTTCGAAACTGACACAAGAATTGTTCACAAGAATTTAAGTAGATTTAATTAAATGTCCCTCAAATGATAAGTAATTAAAAGCAATTTCTAGTAACGTTTTACCGGCTTAAACAGAAGTTAGCGGTGAACATTGGCAAATATATGGTCGGCAGAGTTGCGGTAGACGAGGAACTTAAATGTTAACGAGATGTGAAAAGGAAAACACGTATTAATTAGAAGTTCTTGGGAAGATTTAATCATTCGAGATCTAGGATTTTCGAAACAAATTTAAAATAATAAATAAATATTACGTTTTATAGTAACTAAAATTTTGTAACTAAATTTTGACATAAACGGATTGTTATATCAAAAATATGTTTTATCATAACGTAATTATAGCTATCTTATGACAGAATTCAAAAAATTACACATTTGTGTTCATTGTTTATAAAAAAATCGCTATCAATCTACTAAGTATTAATATTGATTAATTAAATATTAGTAAAATTGAGTGTTAAGCTTAGTGTTTTTTTATTGCAGATGTTGACAAGTTTCAAATACGCAATTAAATGAAACTACCTGATGTAGTATTATTTCTATTTAAAGTATTATTACTTAAGTATTATTTCTACTTTAAGTTCTTTATCAGGACCTAGATTTCGTTGTATTACAACATCTTCAGGTGGGCTATTAGCAAAGATTACTAGGTCGTGATAAAGAACGTAAAGAAAGCAGAAATAATACTACATCGCGTAGTTTCATTTAATTATGAATAACGAATATCTACAAAATTAACGCCAAATGTATTCAATTTCAAGTTTTACATATATAGTATTATAAACTTATATATAAATCTAAACAAAAATTGTTTTGGGTGATGCTCGCTAAATAACAACCTCTTCACAATTTCATGACACGTATAAATTTGAAACTCGTTAATTTATTTTTAATTTAGGTACCTAATATTTGAATTGATCAAGAGAAGATAATAAGGCTTCACCCTAAATTATCTCAAAACAAATTTGATATCCCGTGATATAAACAATAATTATTTTTATTTTGGGGTTAAAATGCTGAGATCATTTTTAATGGCAATGCCCTAATTATCGCACATTTACTCATATATATTTCTTTCGTAAAGTTCTGATATGAAAAAAAATCAAAAATGATGTATCTTCGGTTGAGGCTTTCAATGCACACATTCTCGGAAATCATCATTGAGGAGTAAAGCTGTGCAATTGTAGTCATTAAAATAATTATAAATAGAGACTTAAAATAAAAACTTTATTACCAAACGTCACTTAAAATCAATCAGATTTCTTGGAAACCACACTGAAATCCTTGAGAGTGGTCGAAAATGTTTGAAAAGTCATAGTATTTTAATTGAGCCAACTTACAAGAAAAATTACGGCTTCCTAACTTCTAAAACTATAACAAATTATTCTATTTCCATAAAAACTGACATAAAAACATGGTAAACTAGCTCCGCTGAAGATTTTACCCTTACATACCTATACCAGATTTTCATTTCCGATATGGCGATATCTCACAAGCTAGTATATATTTATTTGACATAAAAATGTATATCTGTAATTACAGTAGAGGATATGAATATCGTTTAACCGATTAAAGACAGAAATTAATGATACTACGTCTTTCGAATCTCGGTGAAATGATAATTTAACATAACAGGAATAACAAAATAAGAGAGTTTTAACCTGTATTAAGAATAAGTACTCCAAAAATTGTTTAACTATTGAGCATTATAAAGATTCTAAATCATACTAGATAACATTCCATCTTATTGTGAAAAATAAACGAATATATGACAACATAATAAGGTGAACTGCGTAGAAAAATTCACGGAAATGATAAAGCACGCCACATAAATTATGTGCAGGACCATGAAAGGTTTGCATTAAGTTTTATGCCCAAATTTATTTCATTTAATTCAACTATCTTTTTTCAATCAAATCAAAAAATTATTCATATTTATTAAAGTGATATGTTTTTACTTAAGAGAATTTGAAAAACACTTGTAAGCTATACTTTCACGGAACTCCACAATAACAATTGTTATTTTTGGCGTTTTTTAAATTAAACCTATATACTTAATAAAGCTTTAAGCTTAGGTTATCTGTACTTAGAAAATATTTTAGAAAAAATAATAATTAAAGGGATGAACGATCAATACAGAATACGTAAAGATCATTTTTGGAATTATTATCTCTTTGTCTGTTTATCTGTATGCGTATGATTGTTCATGTATTACCTAAAAACAATTTACCCAATTTGGACAATATTTAAAAAAAAAACCTAGAGGTCAAGCAGAAGTAACATTTAGGCTTCTTCTTTGCAATTAGTTCATATAATTAGAACATGCGAATCTAATGATTTCAGTAACATGACAACGAAGAAGTCCCAACTGCGACGCCTAATAATTACATAAATATGTAGTTTACCTTTGTATGCCAATAAATGGCACTGCGTGTATTCTCGGATCCACATTTAGGAAATAGACATAGACAGAGTTGAAGTGTGGCAATGTAATTATAACGGCATCGGTACATTTTTAGTGGCTTCTGCGTACGAATTCGAAAATATAACTTGTTAAAAATTTAAAACAATTTATTCAAAAGTTGTCCAATATTTTATAACTGCTAATTCATCTAAAAAATGCTAAAGAATGTGTGATACATATGTTTGTTTTCAATACGCTAAGTACAATATAAATTTATCTATGACTGCAAGAAATATGTTAAGGATGAGGCTAGTAAGGATGTTTCTCTTAATATCTCTATTCAAAGATCTAGGCAACAGTCGTACTTAGTGGAATTATAAATTTAAAAAATCTATATACTTCGTTAGGCTACACGTATATGTGATTTACAGATGACGCTTATCATTAGAATTACGCTTATAAACGAGTCTCATGGCATCGGAACTTGAAAAAATAGGACGAATAAATGTTGACATTTCTAAATAAGATATTTACTTTGAACATTAAACTATTCTACATAACGTTTACTTCGAAATATTATCTAATTTGGGTTAAAACCAAAAATAGCCATATTTTCCATTGAAATAACTAAATCTTTTGAATTTAAAATACTTTTCCATAAAGGGTAAGTCAATTTAAAAATAAAACCAGTTTAATCTAAAAGTGCAATCAATTAGAATTTTTTCGGCTATATAAAAGGCTTTGAATTCTTATATTTTTTTTAAACATATTTGGTAATCTTAGAACTTTAAGCTCAAAAATATTCCAAAGCTTAAGCATGCTCGGTCAGCAATTGAAGAAACGTTTGATTTTGCTTTTTAAACAACGTTCTAAATATATACATAAATTTATACATATAGTTAATTGACATCATTTTATTGTATGATTGTCTATTGATTATCTTCCTTTTAAATTTTCTCAACATAGTAACTAGATGATCGCATCTTTATTACTTATTATTAAGTGAACTAGACTTGATAGTTTCTGCCAGCAGAAAGCAAGGCCTTAAAATTATTCTTCGAACGATAAGGTCGTAATTTAATAATTTGAGCTTTTTTTCTGTTGTTTATTTATTCACAAATGTTTGATTAATTAGTTTATTTCTTCCTATCATTCGAAATTTCTGTGCAACGGTATTATTTTACTGGAAAATAAATAAAATTAAATTAATTTACCAAAAATTGTCTATTAACAATTTATTTAATTACCGTTTTCTAATTTTTCGTGAAAGAATAAAGAAAACTGCTAAAGTTTTAAAAACCCGACAAAATGATTTAGTTGGGGAGAGTATAACTTTTAAAATTGTTGATGGAACTTCACGGAAATATTTATGTTTAGAAGTTCAATTGATCGTAACGAGAATTTCGTCAGTTGCATTCAAACTTAATAAAAACTCTGCCAAAGGATATCAGTTCTACTATTGTGAAAAATGTTTTAAACTAAATTAATCCTTCCATAATGCAGCTTTGATCATTAAACTCACTTTTAGACTAATATTCTCGTGCGTAAAAAATAGTACCTATTCACCTTAACATAAACTAGCACAACGTCTATAATGAAGAACTTAATGTAAAAACTTCAGTGATACAAATAAATGTATAAATTGTTATCGAGGCTTAAGGAAACGTGATTTTATATTTGATTTGTATAGAAATTATTGGCCTTTATTTTTCTTATACCAGTCACCATTGATGGAAAAAGTCAAGAAAAATTTGGCACGTTAAAAATATGAAAAAAAAACATTTTAAAAAACTTCACATGTAAAAAATTGTATTTAATTGAAATCATAGCTTTTGAAACTGTCAAAAATAATTATGGTTTTTTCCGTTGCAAGTGATGGCATAAATATCCTTTTGTTAGCAGTTAACATTCTGCACAAAAACACCAACGCTTGAACGAAAACCCAACACAACATAAATAAATGCAATCTGTCCATTAAATCTAATTTCTAAATATTAAAAATATCGGGGAAAATGACGAACGACGACATCAATTCGTTTTCATTTCGTAAACCTTCAAATCGACATCCAAAGCTATTCCATTTCGACTTGCTTATTCCGACCAAACGAGAGAATTGAAAGGGATTGTCGTCGCGGCAAATACACACATGAAATAAAGCGAGTAATCGAGTAATAAATTCGAAAATGGAAAAATAAAACGTAATGGAGAAATCAGTTTCGGAGGAACGTGGCAAAATAAAGTCTTCGTGGCATGTATATTGATGTTTGATCTTTTATCGTTTGGTATTTTAATAAAAGATCTACGTTAAGAAATTTGTTCAACCATTGTCGAATGGAAATATTTTGTGCTGAGTATTATTTAGAATGACGTTACTTATCCGTTATCGATTAGTATTAATTCCTTATGATTTGAAAATGTTAATATAGTTTTATTTGTGTTTTTGAAGTAATAGTACAGGGCCATGTATCTCAAGAAGTTTTACTGTTACATTTGCCCGTAACTATACATTAACGGCGTATATTAACTACTTTTGATGTTTTAAAAAATATAAGGCAACATCGATTAGTAGTTTAAGTGAACAATATTAGTTAAAACAAGTTCTGTTAGATTCATTGCGAACATATGTCCGTCCAACCGAGGTCTACTTCAAAATTTGAATATATCGTGAGCTAATTTTATTAGTATTAGAATAGGAAAAGTTGAAAAACCTATAATTTGAGTATATTTCATTTATTTTCAAGTATATAAACATCAAGAAGAGAACTAGGTGTATAATTTGCTTTGTTTTTTTTTTCAAACTACAGCACAAAACTCTCATTATTATGGAAAGGTTACAACAGTGATTAACAACTGATCTTGTAATGTCATTCCGTCAGTCTCGCATCAGTCTCCACTCGGACCACGATGGAGTTGTATGACGAGAACAATTTATCATATTACAGCCCAAGAATGACTTTATGCTAATTTTAGTGACATGGCCGATTTTTTGGAATAAAACCCTCGGTAAATATATATAAACGCAACAACTTTTGTACAAAAAAAAAATAAACCGACGTCAAACAACCATCGACTAAGGAGCGCACTAAAACATGTAAAATAATGAAAATACGAGTACCTATTTGGAACATTTACCGTACAATATTGTTTAACTCTAAAAATGTTTAGCAGAAGTAGCGTTTTAAAATTTATTTACCTTCGAAAACCGAGTTCGATGCGGGTCGGGCAATAGCATGACGGATGCGAGAAGCTACACACTACGATCGCCAACTAGCCTAACAGCTTGGCGATTATGGGCAATTATTTCTATTAGTAGACGCATTGGAGAGGCTTATATCTAATGGTGGACTGAGACAGGCTGTTGATGATGATGATGTATTTGTTTATACCTGTACTTATCTATTTATCTACTTATCAACCTTTTGAATGTCAATTGTTTCTGATAAAACAAAGTGTGGTTTTTGTGATCCTGATTTCCTTTTTGTAGAGAAAATTGCAGTCGCATAACGTGTGTTCTTTATTTATAGTCCTTCCTAAAATTAAGTTCCACATTGACTAAAAGTAACATTATTATGGAAATGTTACTAATATTAAAGGTAAAAGCTTGCTTCACACAATGTACTCCAAAACTTAAAAACACCTAAAGTCGTTTCGATCCCCCGTATTTTAACATAAGTCACCACGTGGGAAATGCATAATACAATTATATACAAGGGACCTCGATTTGGGCACAGCATTGTAATTGCAAATGCCCTCGATTGGTGGCCAATGCAAGTCAATATTACCAAATGGAGTAACTAGAATGGCCGATACGATTTTCGAAACAAAATTAAAAGATTTTTTATAGGTGAAAATATTCGAATATATCTTGGTTGTAAAGGTGTTATGTATTATATCAATTAAAAATAGAAGTAATCAAAAAATAGTAGCTACTAATGAAAATAGGATGGAGTAGAAATTGCGCTAATGTAGTATTTGATAATTATGGGTTATATATAAATATATATATATGGTTTAAAGCTTGATGTTATTAAACAAAAATAATTAAATAGCTAGAAACATAAATTTTAATAGAATACACTTACTTCTTTTATATCTGACTTTAAAACACAATGTTAGAGCGGAAACAGAACTTTTAAGATATTAGTAACAAAGACACATAATTTTCTCGACTTTGTAGTGAACCTAAAAAAAACTGAAAAACCTTAGCAGATTCCCTTAGAAGAAAATTTTCTATTAACATAAATTTCATTGAAAATATTTAATTGTTTTTTTGTTAAATTTAAAACGAGAAATTCGTAAACATTTAAATATACATTTTAAATCAATTCGTATGAAAATTGAAAAAATATTTTTTTAGCAACAAAATGTATTTATGTAGGTTTTAATAATTTAAAATTTTAGTGTATATTACATAAATGTTTTAGAAATGTAATACATTAAGAATCTTACAAGTTGTTCCTTTAATTGATACACTATATGACATGCAAAGTAAAAAAAAATTATGTCACCCTAACATTTTTAAATCAATATTTTAGAATATTGACTTCTCATTTCTATCGGTAGTTCTCGTGACTACCTATGTTTTTTTACAAACATTATTCACAAATACTTATAAAAAAATATACCTTTACGCAGGGTTATTTCACTGAAATTATTTAAGTCAAGTTTATCAGAAATTCAATATTTATGTAAAGCTAAATTTTAATTATCGATCAATGTTACAAGTGCAAACAAATAATTACATTTATGCAAAACGTTAAACGTATTATCTCCGAAACTGTAATCCTTGAGATTTAATTACAAAACAAATATTAACAATAAACGTAGTTGTGTTAATATTAATGAAATCTATTTTTGCCACTAACGCTTATAAAACTTTTCTTTGATTACCGGAAAATTTCCACCTCACTTAATAATTTTGCGGTTCTAATTTTTTGTTAATGTCCCATTCTCGATAAAATGAAAATGCAATTTTATAAATCGATCTAACTATATGCATTATGTATGTATGTATATGGGTGATATTAGTTTAAACGATTACATCAAAATATTATTAAAATAATCAAACTTTAGGCTTTTCTTTTTTGTAAAAATATTTATGCATGCTACTATGTAAACTATTTATGCATGCTACTATGTAAACTAATTATGCATGCTACTATGTAAACTATTTATGCATGTTACTATGTAAACTATTTATGCATGCTACTATGTAAACTATTTATGCATGCTACTATGTTTCTAACACTATTCATATTTCTTTCCTATATCAACAATTCTTTATGAATTATTAATTTCTATTCTATAAATGTTATATTAAATAATTAATAAACCCGGTATTTTTTGTTATTTTTTGTTAACTTCTCTAGCATAATTGACAGGACTTATAAAGAGCAAGGCATCGCTCTTCTATTCAGATTGGATATGAGTTTCAATGAGTAAACTATAAAAAAAGACGAAAATTAATCGAAGAGAATTTTTCGTTCAATAAATACTTATATTAATTATAGCATTAAAAGGAACAAATAATTTTTGAGTTAGATACTAATCTAGTAAGTCAAAGTCATGGAAGAAATTTCATAAATAAAAGATATATCACTTATTTCCGATACTTTTTCATAATTTTTTTTCCGTAGTACATCACCCAAATGTATGCATTTCGAGATATTTAAAAAACTAAACTATTTCATCCAACACAATTATATTTGAGAATAAACTTAAGTGATAGATATCCTCAAGAGCATAATGAATTCCTAGGTTATATAATTATTAAATAATAAGCAATTATTAAAACATATGCACCGATTCCGTAATATCAAATGTTAGATTTTCTATATTTACTATGTTAGCGGAAAAAACGGAATTTAAACGGAATTTACTGTGTTAGCGAATATTAATTCAAAATATAAATATCCCAAACAGGTCTTCAATAAGCGATCTTCAATAATGCTACCGCTGAAGACAAGGCAAAGATATTTTTTTGTTATAAAATTTCAATGATAATAATCATTTGTTTGTATGTGTTTGAACATTTAGGTATTTTATCCCTAAGACATTATCCCATATTTACGACTATTTAATATTAAGAGCGAGTATTTTCCTAACTCAAATCAGCCCAGTCATTTCTTTTGTGACTTCTAAATTATGGTTTCGATAGAAATATGCACGAATCTAATACTTTTAAAGCGCTCATGTGCACGGAAATATTGGAATTACTGAAGTTTTTTCTAACGCCAGCCGTTAAAAACTGGACAAAAAAACGCCGCGAGTAAAAAACGTTCGCATGAACACGAAGAACATTTGCTACATCAGAACGTTTTTTAACAGACATTGAGTAGCCTCATTTGAGAATGAGGTTTGATTTTTGTCAGGTCTAGATATTCTTCTAAATTAAGTCGAAAGTCATGAAATCCGCAACGGCAAATATGTTGCACATTTATGCTTTTTTTGATGGAGGAAAGTAATAAAACTATAATTAAATAAACTATATAAAAGAAATTATTATTTTAAATATAAAAAAATATCTGTGATCTACTCATCCCGTTTTATTTTCAATATTTTTAATTTATCGAATGAACAATAGAGATTGAAGTGGAATGAGAACGAAAAAAAATATTAGGCGAATTGGATACTATACAAAAAATGAGAGATATTAAATTTATCCATTGTAAGCTGGGTTCCAATATTATCCACGATTAATGTTATCCATATTCATTCTTTCAATACCAGAAAATATTTCGGGACATTTCATGAATTGCTTTCTTTGTCACATAAACAAATATAATACATTAAACAAAATTTAGTTACTTAGTTACTAACAAATGTTTAATTAACAAAAAATTAATTAATTTGTCATATTCTTAGAATTACATATTCCTGGATGCGACAAACTCGAACTATGAGTTTGAAAACTAGAAAAAAAATTTACTACCATTATCATCTAAGGCATCGAACTTATTGTCGCTTTATAATAAAAGCATACTGAGTGACATGTTTAGCGATAAAAACATCCTGCGTAACATGTTAGTCCCAATAAATTGCGCTATTTCAATAATAGCCCCTTTCGTATCACTATATAGGGAAGTTTGTAAAGAACCTTGGTGGATTTTTTAATTCCACCAAGGTTCTTTACAAACTTTCCTGCACAGAGATACAAAAGGGGCCATTATTGAAATAACGCTATCTGCCGAGACCTCTAGCTCATAAACGGAATAAACGGTATATGATAACTAGAGTATAAACTTAATGTTTGCATATTTTATAAAACTCTTTGACGGAAAACGAAAATCCGCCTTTAAAACTATGTGTTCCTGATGTAGACTAAAACCTGTTCTTTTTTTCATCAAGGATGAAATCGTCAAACTTGTCAGACAAACAACAAATAATAAATATTTTACCTATAATGGTTTTTCAGATATGAGTCATTTATCAAAGTGGTGTAATTACTTTAAAATACGGTGTAAACAAATGTTTTACCCACATCAAGTTCTATAAATTAAGAATATCCATGAATATGTATATATATATATATATATATATATAAATCTAGCGTATGTATGTATGTGACTTTAATTAAAGTAGACCCTTATAATACGAATCCGACACACGCTTTGCTACTTTCTGTTATACCTTTGAATATTAGTATCATAGCGTTTAAAGGATAGACTAAAATATATCAGTTTTTGTTTAAACAGGAATGTTATATCTTAAAAGAAATTCCTCAAAGTACCGCTCTTCCTTTTTCGCTCTTTCAATACATGATAATTTTCATAATACATTTTCAGGTTTTAATTTCAGAAAACAATTTTCCCCGTTGGAACTAGAGAACACAGTATTTTTTAATTCCAAAAAATTTGAGCTAAAGCGATGAGAAAATCAAATTTTGATTGTCATAAAAATAAATCGGTGAGTATTGACAATTATCGCTTCATATGAAATATATTCAACAGTAACATTAAAAAACTTAGGGTATTTTAAACATAACACAAAAAGGTGCCCATATTAAAATTTAAAAAAATAAATTTCCTTATATTTTCCCTTTTTCATCAATTTCAAAGTTCACCTCAGGCTTGCCAGGTGCCAGAAATGAATTTTATAGCAATATGTGAAACATTTTTAAAGTTTGCTAAATTACAACTTCTACCTTTAAAAGTTATTTAAATATCAAACTGGATTACAAGAAACTTCCAACGGTTAACGCCAAACTTTCGGTTTGACTGGCGGAGACGTAATTTTATTTTCAATCATGTTCACAGAGCACATATTTGGGGAAGTGGAATAAATTTTGTGAATACACAAAATTGAGTTATATTATTACTAATTTAACCATTTTACTAAAAGCTGTTATATTTGTGTTATACAATATCTGGCGTTTTTCAAAGTGTAACCGAAAATGTTGTCGTTACAGATTAAAGCACTGAAAGTTTGGTGACTTCGTCTATTTTCTTTATGAAAAATTACTTGAATAATCAAGAACATAAATATATTAGTAAAGGAATACGAAGTTTGGTGACAAATACTGAAATATACTGTTTTATTACTTTTTTTATTCACCAAGGCAAGATGCTGCCGACGAGACCAAATGGTTTTGATAAGAGCAATAAATATGCAATAAATATACAAATGTACTTGTTCGAAAATGACGATTACCTGAACTTTCACATATGTCTTATTACTTATCATTAAATGTCTCGTAATCGAGGTAAATAATTATCATACAGTGTTATATTTAATATGAATGAAATTAATTCTAAAAGCAAAAAAAAACGAATATATTATAATATAGAGTGACTCGTCGAGTGACATTGAATACATGTTACTCTTGTAATAATTGTTAAAATATAAGGCAATAGCAATATCCCCCCACCCCTTCTTGCCCAAATATTGTATTCTATGGTAGAGAATATAAAAGCCATGAATCAATTATCGTACTTTCCTCTTTCTGCTTATTGACATCAAAAATATTTGTGACTATTTGTCCTTAAACCTCAACAAGTATTTCAAAAACCAGACATGTATCTTTCACAAATTAAACATAGTTTGACTAGCTATGGGCACAGTAACCCTAGTTGTCAAATATTTGTAGGATTAATATAACAAAACTGTCAAGGATATAAACTATATAACCGGCCGCAGAAACTATTCCACGTAGATATTAGTTTCATAACTTATCTTTAACATTAAGAACTCTGGATAATATCAAAACTAGCAGATCCGTAGCTTCAAAAGATTATCTGAGGGCCAGAATGAGAATAATTTTACTAATCGATTGAACAAATTTCGTACAATTACTAGAAGCGCAACCTACTAACAAAATTTAGATAAATTTAGCACGTACTTTTGACGACTCACAGCTAATATTCCGACGAGATTTACTTCGGGATATGCATGACGTTTCTTGCCGAATTTTAAAATATATAAAAATATGTTAGCAGAATAATGTCCACAGGGCATAAGCTCAGAAACATTGAATTTAAACTGGACGACGAATGGTTTGAAATAAGGGTTCTCTCCGATCCACTTGATTCATGCAATTCATGACCATAGATTGAAAGTTTCGGAATGAATATAAGCCCTAATACGATCAAAGCAAAAATTCAGAAAACGACGTAAAAAATATTGCTTGAAAAAATAGTGACACAAGAACGCTCCCAGTCATTCAAAATTCCATAAGAGAAAGATATAAAAATAGTTCTCAGAAAAACTTAGTTGTTTTAATTTCAACAGATTTGGTTCGATAACGTCCTATATTAGAAAAGCTTAAATAGTTCTCAGGAAGGATCCTTGATTTAATTGTAAATGATTTGAATACAAAAAGTGGAATGCAGATTAAGCAAAAAAGAAGTAAGACTCAAATAAAGAAAACTTAAGTTAATTTCTTCAAGTTTCATTATATGTTGGGGCTATAAATTCGTTATAGCCCTAACATATAATGAAACCTGATACATAGACTCCAGTGCTTCCAAGCACATAAATACTTTCCGCGTGAAGAAACGAATATCGGCTGCAATTTACTAGCTGGGGTGGTGTCTAAGCCAATAAAGTTTTTGCAAATAAAAGGTTCTGGCCAATTTCGACGAATACAACACTAAAGGTCGACGTAACAAAATTTCACTTAAATTTATATTATGTTTACCAGATATGGTATGAATCTGTTGTCGGTAAGTAAAATTATTATAAATAGTGGTCAAGTAAAATTTAAAAAGAGAGGTTAGTTTATAACAATCAGAAAAATAAAACTGATGTTAGTAGATAACAATCAGAAAAATTAAAACCTCAAGTTTAGTCAACAATATATACCGTCTAAATAAGTACAACAATCATGAATGCAGTATACACGCGAGAACAGAACGGAGTTACAGAAAAAGAAAAGTGCCGTAGGAGAAACTGGGTCCCGATGAACTTGGCAGTGACATGGTCGTCTACACCTTACACTTCTGAGAGTTTCCGTAATACCTACATCATATTCAAAAGATATCATCCATAGATATGGCCATAGACTATTTTAATCTAAAGAACAAGCAAAATTAGTTCTTATCGAGTCAAAGCATATACTCACCAAATACGAGTATAGAAATGTCGACACTTAAATATAGCACTAAAACCATAACTGCAGGTGATTATTACCCCTACCGCAAAGCAGATTTATCTAGCTTCTTGAACTATTAAGAAGAAATAAAATTGGCTGACTTGAGGAGGCTATAAATATTGCTATATATTAATCAATAAATGACAAAATCATCGATTATGACGAAACATTTTCCCCTTCTAGCCAGGTTTGATTCTTTATGCGTACTATTTGTTCGCAACCGCTTAGAGAAATTTTAAAAATAATTCAATTTAACATCACCAATGGGTTCCAATATGACGACATAAAGGAGGATATATACATGACCAATCAATATGATAATGTAAAGAACAAATTAATGGAAACAAAGGCTATTTCTATCTTTACGTTGATAACGGACTGCCGATTTCAAGGGAATAGGAAAACACATGAGTTAGGTAATCAAAAAAATGAATGAGATAAAAATTAGGTACTTATTCAAAATATGTTTCGCCACTAATTTTGTCGATATGCTAGTAAAGATATGCAGAGGTTACATTTCCATTTAACAGAATAGCTAATAAACACCAAATAGCTAATAAACATATTCAATATTAAGTAACGCCAGTTTTAATATTGAGAAGCAGTGGGAAAACTAATCTATACAGCAATAGTGAGTAGACTTCGCATGTTCTTAATCAATAGAGGTAGCATGTGGAGATTTATATCTCACTAGAATGCTATAAAGAGAACAATAAAGTATTTAAAGAAAAACGATCGAATCAGATCATGCTAGATATTTTTACTTTATTGCAATTTTTTTAAATTTATGTCAAAAATCATCTTATTTAAAAAATAATATTTATCTTCAAAAATCCGGTCTATTTTGATCGTCAATCATAACCTCTATTATATTTCATGGCTCTATAAGTGAATAAGTATCATGGTAATATACGATAACATCTCGAAATAAAACCTTTATTATGAAACGATATCTATTATCTTTCAATTAGGAGTTTACATGTGTTTATTCAAGCCGGCTTGAAAGAGAAACTCGCTGTTTTATGGGTTAGAGAGAAATTAATGAAAGCGTTAGCAAACATTTGTTCAGCGAAATTTACGTTCGATTACTGAATAAAAAATTCATATGAGGCTGTAAGATTTACGTAATCTAAATAGGTAAATAATTGTCAAAATGAGAAATAACCCATTTCTATAGTCAACTTCTTAAAATGGCATCAGATGAAATATCTAATTGTTATATTCGTATGTCATATATTCATATTCATATTAATTCATATGTCTATGAAGGAATAACTCTAATATTTTAAGATCATTATACCCTTTATAATGGACAGGTAAGGTTTTAATTTAATAATGGATACGTATATCCATTATTAAATAAAAAAAATTATGTAGATATTTTAAATCTAGATTTTGAATGACTGTTATTAATTCAGAAAGACATAACAAGTCTACATTAAAAATAAACAGTCATTTTATTTACGAAAGTAGAAAAAATAATTTGTTTTGAAAAACCCCACATTGGATAGAGCTATTTTTATTCATGTGTAGCTAAATTTTTACTTTCTCTCTTAAATAATGATGATCCTTGGTAATAAAATTAAGAGATAATTAATTATTAATGAAATTAGTAGCGGATCAAACAGCAAAGCAAGAATCGGAGACTTCACAGGACTTGCGGAAGATGAATATTTTGAGTTTTATTAATATTATTTCCCAATTTTTAACAAAATTTATCACGAAAACGCATTTTATTATATATTACCCTAATACATATTGGCTTCAATATTTATTCCAGTTTCAAAATTATACGAATTAAATTTCTTTATTACACAAATGTCCGAGAACCATAAATAAAACGAAATATTATTGCTTTAAATCTGACGACTCCATTTTTATTCCGCCTTAAAACTGTTTTACAAAAAACCTCTCAAAAGCTACTATGTACAAACTATAAATATCAAATTTATATTAAAACATAGTTACACTTAAGCAAAGATATTGGAAAGATTTCTGAATTTCAGACCTTGCTATAACCCTAGTAGTAGTAATGAAGCCATTAACAAATTTAGATTATGTTTAAATTAGTACTGGTTTGGGCAATGTAAAATTATGACGTTAAAATAATAAATTTATTTTATTTATCACGTCAATAAAATACCTTCAAAATTTCCAACAACACATCGAAATTGAACATCATTTCATCAAATCGCACTCCTCTTCACTAATAAATACGCAGTACGCAATTCGACTCCTAACGCATTCATGTAATTAACACACACTCCAACGGGAATCATTATGGAAGAGATTCAACACGAACCGTCCTCAGTAACCAACCACTAGTCTACGACTACACTGCCGTTAATTAGTTCTAACGAAGGCTCATTACTTCCTTTCGATGGTACGGGTCACGTTTTCAACGTGATGCGTAAACAACTAGATGATGTATGCAGTGATATATATATATATATATATATATATATATATATATATATGTGGCAGGTGAATAATAAAAATTTCGCGGAAGGGTCAAGGACCCAAGTCAATACAATCATCTTGTGCTTTCATTTATGAGAGACTTCAATGTGCGAAAGATAAATCTCATTTCATAATTTCATATTAAATTCACTTGGAAAACGTTGTGTTCGAATGTATGAATTTAAAATATAAACAACTTTATTTAATACCACAGCTTTGAAAATTTTGTTCGCATAGAATTTTTTTTTATTTAGGCGGATTATTTAAAAAAAAATCGAAATAAAATATTATTGTACCTATACATAATTAATTAACCGTTTTGCTACCGCACCGCTTATTGTTTTACAAGGAATTTCACCGAAAAAGCTTTTGATAATAAAGGGATCTGTTAATACATCATAGGTAGCACCTTATGTAATTGGTTTAACTATCATACCATAGATGGAATAAATAAAAATCCTCGAAAATATATTAGATACTGACCTGAGTATTTATATGGTTCCATACAGGAAGTTTAAGAATTCCATTCTTTTTAGTAAGCATATTTCACCTAGGTTAAACAGTAAGGGTTACATTTCTTACCAATGTGTTATTTATCTTCATTAGTTTAAAATGTAGTATCATTTCATCACTCTGAGTGTATGTGGGAAATGTATATAATTTACTCGATTTTATTGAAAAAAAAAACTACCGAGCCTCGAATATAGAAATATCTGCCAATAATATGGTAACTCTTTGAACATTTCTTTTATATTGTAAACCTTTCCTTTCTGTTTTTATTTTATATCTATACATAATAAATAAAAATAAATCAGTGATCAAAGAATGACTAAAGAAAACAAGAGACTTATTCTTATTTGCGTTTGAAAATCGTGCGGTTACAGAAAGATTAATATCCTACGTACACGCTGATCATTGTTCCAATCTAGATTAGAGATGTGATGGTGAGCAAGGATTAAAAGAGGAGAACGAGGTTAGGTAAAAAAAATATTTAGCCAATTATTTTAAATTTTAAAATAGCAGAAATATTTGTGTAACTTAACCTTATCAGGTCACACTAATTTTACTATTTATGATTCCCGTGGCTGAATAAAAATAAAAGTTATGTTATTAGCGACTGCTTCCAAATAATTCCTCTTTTACGCTAAATAGATTCGAGACAGCACAAATATTATTTAATTCTTACTTCTCTCAACCGACCCAAAGAAAGTTATGTGGAGGGGGACTTATAATGAACTCAAAAGCTTAATAATATCTTCAACATTATCCATTATATTTGCAGAAGTGGAAGAACGTGGACCCCGGTCAAGTCACGATCTCTAGTTTCACCGAAAGGTCTTTCCTTTCTTCCGGAACCTAGTGTTAGATGGGTTGCATAAACACAGAAATAACTACGGCTTTTAGTTTGATATATACGTGTCAATTCCGAGGATAGAAGAGTGTATCGGGGCAAGAAATTGTTTTGGATTCACGTTGTATGCAAAGGATGGATCTCGACTAATGATTTTGTATCATATTTATTAAACAAGAACTTGAAATAAGCATCTGAAAATTTAATGTAAAATCGTAAATCATCTAATTCAATATTTAGAAAAACTTGTAAGAATTACTTACACAAATACCGGAAATTTTTAATTTACCTTTTTTCAGACATTATTTTCTCTAATTTTTTGGTTACATTCTGTAACACTTTGAATATTATACAATATCAATATCATCCATGCATGACTAATTAAAATCTAACAAAATCTGATATTAGAAAAATTGAGCTCAAATTAAAGCAGTCTTAAAAATTTTCATTTACAACGTCTATATGTTTAGGATTCTACAATTGAGAAGGAAAAAAAACCTTTATAAAAGCACTCGTGTATTTTTCTGTTGGAAAATTTGGCATACTAATAAAGCTCACATATTAAACGGTAAACATATAAGAGGTTAAACAAGAAAATATTCATATGGGAATTTTAGTAGGAAAAAATAAGAACTCACGAAAAAAACTTAAATTCCATATAAAATTTGGGATATCGTTTGAATAAGCTAATGATATTAGTTCCAAAAGTTTTTCATTACCATATCTTCGGAGATATATTGAAAAAATATATCCTATTTCAGAGACTACTGAACTTAAAATTATGAAAAAAGAAACGAAGTTTTAGAAAACTACAGAAATTTCATAGAAAAAACTATAACAATGTTTCTAGATGTCATCATTCTTTATATATGTGTATATGTATGTATATATATATATATAAATATATATATATATCACATTTTTACCACTGTGAAAGACATAGTAAGCTATAAAATTACATTTTGTGAAAAATTAATATTGTAAACACTCTCAGATAAGTACTAACATTTAAGGGTACCTTGAATATTTACAAATTTCGAGGAATCCTCGTAGCAGAAGTTCTACTCGTACTCGGCACATTTTTAAGAATATTATGGAAACCAATTTTTAATGAACACTAAATGCAAGGTGCCAAGAGGTACCACGAAAAAGAATGAAGCATATAAGAAGATGCTCAATAGAAATACCAGAAACCATATAGAAGAATATAAAAGAGCCAGAAAAGAGGAAAAAAGACTTCACAAAAGAAAGAGAACTTTTGAAGAGGAAAATCTAAAAATAAAAGAAAAAAAGAAATTAAAAATCTTAAAACCCTAAATGAAAGTAGAGCATTCTATCGAAGGGTTAATCGTAGTCGCTCTGACTTTAAACCAAGTTCTACTCTTTGTCGAAATGAGCAAGGGGAAAATTTGGCTCACAAACAAGAAATTCTTTCAAAATGGGTTGAACATTTTAACAATCTTTTAAACTTAGAATATTAATATTAATGCTTGAATAAATATTCTCCATTTTATACCGACTTTTGCCCATTCTAAATATTATTATATTTTTTCTTGAATAAATCTCTGTCATATAATTTTCATTTAAATATTCTTAACGTTTTAAGGATGTAACAAAAGCTGTCCGAAAGGTAATTTTTAACCAAAAAAGTTATTATTTACTTAACTTTCATTATCACTGCTAGTCTTTTCGTAATAAATATTTAGTATATATTAAAACTATTATCCTGATAGAATTAATAGTACTTTTGGATAAACATGATATAATCAAACCAATGTTGAAAATTTCCCTCCTTTTATTATAATATTGGTATTTTTCGTAACCAATTTAAATATTATGTTCTTACATAAAATAATAGCTGTGTGAGTCACGCTCGTAGTCGACTTACTTTTCGTTATGGTATTAGTGCATATATTTTCCTAAAATTGAATAAAATTTTCAATTTTGTTATTATTCTTTTCAAAGTCTTTTCCTATATTAGTTGTATGGGGTATTTTTTACTGTTTTTTTTCAAATAAACATAAAATGTACACAATCACATACATGTGGAAGCCAAAAACTTTTTTTTATTATAGTGATCGAGAATTTAAACGCCTTCCTGTAGACTCATTTAATGAGAGAAAAAAATCTGTTTGAAGCATAAAAAACGGACAGAATCTAAACGAAAATGACGTCACACGTATATGTCAGGTGGAATTATGAACTGTGTTTGTGCCGAGTTTTGATAAAAATCATTCTTGCTGTTAGGCATAACTAAGGGTCAAACATCCAAACAGACTTTTCTTAGTATCGTATTCCACATATACTAAGCCATGAATAATACCTATTACACAGGATAATACATATACATTACACCGCTACACGACGGAGGACGGACGGATATTACATGAATTATATGCTCGTCGAATTTGGCGGTGCTTCGTTACTTAGCTAAAAAGGCGGAGAATTCGTTGCTTTATTTGATCTTTCCTAATGTGATATATAATTTGCTGACGAGAAAATCTTTCAATGATTTTCAAAAGTTTTTATTTATAAACTCAACATTTAAACATTTTTCTCATCCGATTTTAAATATATTTGCAGAAACTTTTTAAGCAATGAAAAATGTACAATGCAAAATGGAGAAATCGGTGGTTATTGCTAAGTAGTCAATTTAATATTTTATACTATCCTTTTTTTAAATATATACTGTGTTATAATATTATTATCAAAGAACGTTTCATAGTTAAGTGTATGGAAGTTCATTCGAAATTCAGTAACTCAGAATGATTAAATTAGTTTTTTTATATTTTAATTACATCGTCATGAAAGTATAGCAATTTTACACTTCATAGTAAGAAAATATTAAATAGAACTCCACATGTATACTTCAAACCTCTTAATAAAAAATATATAATCATTCTTGGATAGACATTGTTTTATTTTTGTGTGTTAATATTTTGATAAAATTACGACTTTTCATTAAAAAAAATTAAATAATTTTTTTATATTTAAAACATCAAAGAAATCATATAGGTAAGTTAAAAGAATTCTTTTTAATTAACAAATCGTAACATAATTTCAATGAAGATATTAAGACATTGAATTAACCTTTACTACATAACAAATAAACGAAATGTCAAGTCAAATTGCGTATCTCAAGTATTATTATTTGAAATTTAAGCCCAATATAAGTACACTTAAATTTAAATAATACTATTTCAAATCAATAAAAACTTGGAGCCACTAACAGAACTGATGATACCAAGGTTTAACATAAATTAAGACATATATAAATAAATATTTAAGTACAAATAAATTCCTATCAAAATTTTCACAAACTTTTATTTCACTTTTCACGACGTAAACAAGTTATATTAATGGATTTAGAAACGTCGCTATGCTTTTTCAATTAAGATTAAGATATTTATAATAAGGCTGTTCTTTTTCCATAACTTAAACTTTAATTGTTTTGGACATAGAGGAGAGCTTCTTACATAAAATTCTGTAAATGCTGGGAGAAATGGTTTTGGAAGCACTGTAGCCTTTTTTTTTATAAATAAGCTTTTTAAATAATACCCCGCATGATACATGAAATTCCAAGAATTTTTTTCTTTATTTTTGCAGTCCACAATTTCCAAATAAATATTTTGGAGTATTAATTATACTTTATTTACATTCAGCTTCAGGAGAGAACCCAAATATTTCAGTTTTTAAAATGTTTTATGAACTGTACCTAGCACTTATATTAAAAATAATATCACTTGACTTCAAATAAATTCTTCCTGTACTATCTTCTTTCAGCGCCTCTCTTCCCTTTTTGGTTTGCTGGAGAAACTTGATTTAAAAGTAAACAAATTTATGATCCATCCTGTATTAAGTAGGTAATTTTTGAAAACCTCAATTTTATTGACAAACGTCAATTTTCAAAAACCTATTTCTTGTTTTTGAAGAATCAAACATTTTGTACTCTATTTATTTTATATAGGTAAAATGAAAAACATGATAAATATTATTTTCGAAAAATTTTAGAAGAGTTAGAAAGAAAAGGACAAGATAATTGCACACTACGATAATTTTAAAAGCTACTCGATTCGGATTCAGATGAGGAACTTTTAGATGATATTATCGACCACCATTATTTAATCGACATGGAAGAAAAGGTTATCATAACCATATTTGATTAAGATCGATACGATCCTGAAATAGAAATACAGCAGGAAAACAATTTTTCTATTTTGGACCTGTATTCTAAGAGCTTACATTAACAATATAAAGTAACAGAATCTGTCTAATTCTAGAGTCGGGATCTGAAAAAAAAATTTACAATGTTACATGAAAACACCAAATATTAAAAAAAATGTGCGAAAGGTATGATAAGCTCCCAAAAAGACCATATGACAAAAGTAAAGATAAATCAAGATTCGTTTTTGAAATGAGTGCTAGAGAACTTGGTAAAGAAAATCATTTAAATGGCAATTAATTCCACATTCAAATTTGCCAAAAAGTCAAGAATTTAGGAAGCAAAGATTGTGAACATATACGGATTAAAAGTACATAGGGGAATTCTGAGGACAAGTCGGTTCAAAAGAATTAATGAAAGCTTACTTCAAATCATTATATGTTAGAAAACTTTTCGATACACTAAGAAAGAAATCGATGTAAATCGTGAAAAATATAAAGTGAAGAGCAATTCTATACTGAAAGACATGACAATAGAAAAATTCAATGCTCTTCATAGTTTGAAACCCTTGAACGTAGCAATAAAATATAATCACCTTTCAATTGAAAAACTTCCTGAACTCCAATATTGTGGAAATCATTATTTCGCATAATTGTCCAAAAGAACATGTCAAATTTTTATGTGTATTTTGCGTTTTTATGACAAAACGACTCGAGAGAAACAAACTATGGAATGACTTTCTTGGCCTCTGTAGAATCCTTTATAAACATGGAAAATAATTTACGATAAATGAATAACGTGTCGGTTTTTGGGAGTAGGGTTATTGTATTCAATTTTTTTATTTTGTTTGTTGTCACATTGCAAGTTTCCTGTTATGTGTCTTGATATTTTATTTTAAAGTTTATTATTAAAGTTTTAGTTTTAATGTTAGGATCCTTTAAACAATTACACATGCACAATATTTATTGTATTGGCAGTAAAAACAAGTTTGTATTTCTGAAAGACTGCGGTCGGTAACCAAAATATCCCATACTCCAAAACTACATATCTTATTCGAACCAATTTTCTTAAAAGTTTAATTGTAAATTCTCCTAATTTAATTTTCTTCAGATATTTACAGAAATTAGTTACAAGGCTATAGGGGAGGATACAATTTTGAAGAGTCCAGAAGTGTACATCATAACGATAATATACTTAAATATATAAGTTATTTTGGAACTTCCAAATCACTTTTTCAAGACCTATCAAACGATACTCCACACACTTAAGATAATGGATTTTTTTCATCCCCCCCATGTATAGAGTGCCACCCCTAATATTATTTGTTTTCATAATTCCACTATTTCATTGTATAGCGGTTCATAGAAAACACCTACATTGCAATTACATCTATATAGTCCCAATAGTCTCCGAGTTAAATAGCTGTGACATATAAACGGGCAGACAGGCAGATAGGATGAAAATATAAGGGTTCCGTTTGTAAAAATTGTCTATGGATCCTTAAAAAATGGCTATGACGAACAGGCAGACAAATCAGAAATTATTAATCTTACATGGATTCTATTTCCTCTTTTAAAGCACGGTAGCAACACTGAATCTGTTTAATATTTTATGAAGTTTACGTAAACTGCTAGTCTTAATACAACTTAATTACTTTTATTTAATTAACACTCAAATTATGTTATCTGCAAACTTTCTCAATAAACACTCCAACTATACAAACTGCCAACGGCTTCGAGTAAGTTTCCCCGTGTCGGGTCTTACTTGAAAATAACTAAAGTAAATATTCTTGGAAATACTAAAATATGCCATTATATTAAGGTAACTCAAGATTACCATAATATATAACAGTGTTCAAAACTAAATGAAACTACGTAATGTAGTATTATTTCTACTTTATTTAAATTCGTTACCACGACCTAGGTTTCTTTGTATGACAACTTCTTCTGGTGGGCCATTAGCAATGAAACCTAGGTCGTGGTAAATAATTGAAAATAAAGTAGAAATAATACATACTACATCACGTTTCATTTAGTTATGGATAATGAATTTCTACAAAATAAACGCCAAATGTAATCAATGTAACAGTGTATTAATTGCACGCTGAACATTTGTATTCTGATGTGAATGTGCCAAAAGATAATTAAATATAAACAAATCGACTTCAATTTTTTTCCACATGTGCTAATGTATGTATATTAATTCACGTAATTGATGAAAAGTAACGCTTAACCGAAAGATTTAAACAAATCATTGGTAGATTTGCGTAATGAGATAAGAATTATATTTTCGTTGTGCTTTATCGCCATTTTAGGGTGTTATGAGAAGAGCCAAACTTTAACGAAGAGTTAGAAAGAAATAGAAATTTTCGTTAGGGCGGAAATGTATTTCAACAGAAAAGGTGTGCCGTTTTCCACTTTTTTTATTCAAATCATGCAGTGTTATTTTGGTCGTAGAGTTTTTATGGTCATAAAGTGTTAACTGTTCGTTTTCGTACATAAGAGATTTCTTTTATGTTAAATTAGGTAAACATTGTTTTATCGTATTTCTCTAATAAAATTGAAGAATTTGGAATAAAACGGTCGTATTATGCCCAGCAAAACTAACGAAGAATTATAAATTATTGTCTTAGATTTTGAAAAAATTAAAAACGGTAATTCTTCTCAATGTATCTTGTGTTGAGAATATAAATATTAAAGCTTAGAAAATTGAATTTCAATAATTGTAGTTTCCTTTCATGTTCATTGAAATTAAACTTATTTATGCACTCGTTTGAATATTTTAGATCTGTAAATAACCTACAATTTATCATAAGCTGTAAGATTATTTTTATATAAAATCAAGATTTATACAAATTTATATTTTTTTTAAATTTTGTCATTATCGTTCTACTTATGACATATGTACCATTTTTTTAAAGTACTGACATAAAAAATTAAAACATCCCACAGTATAAAAAGCGTATCGTTATATCGTTTATATCGTTTTATCGTATTTCTCTAATAAAATTGAAGAATTTGGAATAAAACGGGCGTATTATGCCCAGCAAAACTAACGAAAAATTATAAATTATTGTCTTAGGTTTTGAAAAAATAAAAAACGGTTTTTAATTTTGTCATTATCGTTCAACTTATGACATATGTACCGTTTTTTTAAAGTACTGACATAAAAAATTAAAACATCCCACAGTATAAAAAGTGTATCTCATATCGTAAATATGATACAGATAATATGATACAGGCTATCTACATGCACTTGTACTGGTTAGTAGCTAAATAGGCTGGGTGCAAAATAATTCACATATAAGGTAACAGAGCGCCACACTCAACTCAATTCATTACTAGCTAGTATACGATCAATTCAAAACAATTACGCATGTGGGTCTAGATTAATTCCGTACATATTTTCTTCCACATCGATTAGTGAAGATCTGAGGCATGAAGATACGTGCACAATAATTATAATATACACCGAATATTTATAAATACATCGTATCTTAAAGGAAATTGTTAAAAAAGTTAGCGAACGCAAAATACTTGAATTTATAAGGTTCATTATTATGCTAAATTTCAAGTCTGTACGTTGCATGGTGTCTGAGGAAGTAGGCTGTAAATATAGGAAAACGTATGTATTTTACTGACTGTATTTTTTATGGGCGTAATATATATTTCAAAAATTATGACATCCAGGATCACCGCCACAGTTACCCTAAAACCTTTATTTGGATTTATTACAATATTTTTATACTCCATATTATACTTTTTTATTTTTTTAATAATTTTAGATTGTATATTCATGAGTATATATCTGAAGATATACGTAAAATTTAGAATTGTGAAAAAATATTTTTAAAACTCTAATAACTAGCTCTTTCATATTATATTCACTCTATATATGGAATTACAAAAATATTTTCTGGTTGAGCAATTAATTTTCGTCTTTTAATTTTAAAATGCAGGTTTTTGAGTTTTAGCTTGTAAATTATATACGGATTAATACGTTTTATTACTATGCTGTTTCATTATTATTATATATTTAAAAGTTTTATTAAATTTTAGATGTCTACGTCAAGTGGTTTCTGAGAAAAAAAGCTGTGACGGACAGGCGGACATACATGTGTGTGTTTTTATAAGGATTCTGTTATTCGTTTTGAGGAACAAAATAATAAATAGACAAGACTATAAACAAACCTACTCAAAAGTGCATAATTTAGTAATTAAATCCGAGAAATTTAAATTGAGGTAATTGATTCGTCATTGCTCTCATATTACGCTTTCATTACAAAAATATATATTCTCTCTAACGACTTCAAGGTTTTATTTGAGGAATGATACAAGAAAGTTTTGGTATAGAAAAACTTTGCAATGGATCAGTTTTTCCGCCGTCAGTTCAAAATGATGGTACGAATTAACTGAAACTCACTGAACGTAAATAAACTTATTTATTAAAAAAAATATACTTCAGGCAGTTTTTTATTTGTTTTGTTTCAATATTAATTTAATTATACTTTAATAACAAACTTTATGACGCATATAACTTCTGCGCGCCGTTGAAATGAAATTACTCTGTTTTTATAGCAATATAAAACGGCAAGGAAAGGGTTAATTTTAATTTCGTTTGTAATGATTTTTTATTGATTCACAAATATTAAGAGAAAACTTTTAAACGTAATGTTAATTTTATGACCAACAGGTGCATCATACCGTAGTTGGTAATTTTGTAGAGCCCGAGAGGAGTAAGGTAAAAAGTATTAACTTATCAATCAATAAATGTAACCTTATTATTCGTAATTGGTTTGTATCTATTTCTCATTTTACTGCAAAATGCCGCTTACAGTTAGCGCCGTCGCACAAATTTTCTTATTACACAAATTAGATGGCCTAGTCAAGTAAATATCTAACTGAGCAATATTAAAAATTAGATGGCCTAGTCAAGTAAATATCTAACTGAGCAATATTAAAAATTATAGGCCTAGTCAAGTAAATATCTAACTGAGCAATATTAAAAATTATATGGCCTAGTCAAGTAAATATCTAACTGAGCAATAAATAAAATTCCCCTTTAGCTATATTAAAAAATATAGCTAAAGGGGATCCTCGTCAAATCACTTATTTTTGCACTGAAATTTTTAAAAAATTCAAATTAAATTGAAAACATTTAGAAATCTTTTCTTTTCTTTATTTAGCAAGTAATTAGACTAAATGACTTTGATATCTTAAAAAAACCTGTCAAGCACGAGTGGAAGTCGCACTATGAGGGTTCCCTATACATTTAGGCATTTATAAATATTTAATGGTACGTAATATGTTTATTAAATTATTTACAACATTTTAGAACAAAAATATGTTGCCTACTATATATTTTACCTTCGCATATTTGAAAAAATATTATTTTAATATGATAGAACGTCAAGTTAACGATTTTCGAATTTTTTCCATTAATTGTGTTGTGAGACCTTGTTTCATGCGAATGTCACGATCCCAAGTCAACAGGCTGTACCTAATCCTATGTTTTGATTTATATGTGAGTGTGAAAATATGCGGCATAAATAGCCGTATTATTTGAGTGCGTTGACTTAGAAGTTTGATTTTTCCAAGGGACCGTAGACCTAAGTATTTTATTTTATTTTAAATTGGTACCTCCAAGCGTTCCTGAGAAAATGGGTTTCCACAGACACACGGACAACTAAGGAATCCTATAAGGGTCTCTTTTTTTCCTTTTGGGGTATGGAACCCTAAAAAGGATTAGATTTTAGGAAAGAATATTTGAATAGAAGAATTCTTTTAAGTGTGGAAAGACTTGAATTTGCTTTTGATTTAGTTTAACTTATTTCTTCTGGTGAAAATGAAATTTTATAAAATATGCGTAGTTGACGATTTTACTTACTTTTAGATTCCATTTCAATTAGTCACTTAAGAAACCTCGGCCGGGAAAATTAGCTTTCACTTTCTTTCACTGCATTTTTGAAGTGTATAAAAAATATGTTAAGTAGTGTCTGTGATCATTAAAAAAAAATGTTAACTTCAAATATCGAAAATTAATGAAAAAATATAAAACGAATATCTAAAAAACTCGCTAAAATAACTTAATTAATGATGTAATCAGAGTTTTTCCATCTGAACAGCAAATTTTTCATATTTACTTTACGTAAAATGTTAAACCAAAATGTTCGTGCAGTCAGAAGGACGATACTTCTGATTTCCAGATAAAAATGAATTTGAGTTTAATACACCCTCAGTATCGCAATAAATAGGTCAATTAATATTGAATTAGTTTATTAATATCAGCAAAGCCTAAATAATATTAAATATTCGATATTTGAATAACCAAGATCGAAAATGAAGTGAAAAAATACGATACAAGTTAAGGACATATTGAAGGTAAAACATACCTTAAGGTAAAACAAACATGGCTGAGTTCGAACAGATGGGTGTTTCTGAAAATTACAACACAAACTTTAATAAAGTTAAAAACAACAAACGGTTTAATTATCTTGAAAAATGTTTCTGGCAATTTAAAGATTTTTTTGAAGAAGGGAATAAATTTGTCAATAGCAGATAAAGTAATAAAATATTCAACTGTTACTATAGATATGAATTATATTAGAATTAAATGGGAAATAAACCATACTTAATTAATATCGCCAGACACAACTCGTTGAAGCACATCTGATTCTCTTCAAAGTACAATGTACTAAATATAATCTACGTATTCCTGAATATCCCATTAATAGTCATCTGTAGCCTATTATGTAGGAGGACGTAGCAAAGGAAGCAGAATTTCATACGTAAACTAAGGTATCAGCGATAGGAATATTTTATAAACAAAATCAATTGTACACAAAAGTTAAGATCAATAATAACCTATAGTCATAAATACCACAATCTTGTCGTATATATTGTCAGTTGTTCTCCCAATTAACAAAGGCCCAGCTGTTTAATTTTTACATAATCTCTATTATTTATTGTCAATATTTCAAATATATTTTTGTTATAAAAAATTTAAATTGGCGTTAATTTTGTAGAAATGTATTATTCACAATTAAATGAAACTACGTGATGTAGTATTATTTCTACTTTTTTAAATTTCTTTACCAAGACCTAGGTTTCGGTGTATTACAACATCTTCAGGTAGGATATTAACATAGATCTTTGCTTGACTTGAGCTTGAAATATGTTGACTATCGAAAGTAGATAAAAAGAACTAAAAACTCATCCAATGTTTACTAATAACAAATAGTCTATGATTTGAAGCAACACCACGGAAGATAATCCCTTGGAATAAAGTCGTTTTTTCCTGGAAGCTATTAAATATCTCAAATATATTTTCTTCCTAAAATGATTTTTTCCGTAAGAATCGTTCTATGATCTATCTTAAAACCAGACTTTAAAGTTCTGTTCTTCAAATACTTTCAAGGCTACTGATAAAATTCCTCGGTATTTCAAAATAATTCTCTCATCTGAACGGCGTCCCACTGCCTTTTTCGCTGTCAAATATTGAAGTGTGACTGTGCCTCTTGAGAATATTATAACTCAAGGAAGAAACTTTAGGGCTGTAGAAAACACATTTATACTTCTGTCGGGAATTGCTAGTAAACTAAAGTTTTAGTGACAAGCGTGCCTATTGAGATGGAAATTTGCGTCGCTTTTAAATAAAATGTTGAAGAAATTGTTGAAGGGCTCTATGGAAAAAATATATTCATGGAGTGTACCGCAATGAACATAAGATTTTAATAAGGTTTTAATTCTTGAAAAAAATTATTTTAAAACGAATTCTAATCTCGTAAATAAAGTATTATAATCTCTTATATAAAGTATTATAACAATTAAACTACAAAGTCGATTGTAGTAAATTCAGGTAACAAAAAATAAACTTAAACAAAAAATTTTAAAAATAACAATGGGCCGAACTTCCCAAAATGACCAGGTCCCGTTGGAATTTTTCTAATAACAAATGTATTACATTACAAAATCAACAATTCTGACAAAATTATAACGAAGTTTCAAAAAAACGAGGCAACAAAAATCACAATAGTTAATAAATTGCATCATTATCCGCATTAGTGAGTTAATGTTACCAAAGAAAAATTAGGGCCTATAATGACTCTTAGACATAAACACAGTGATCTTAATGACATATTACAAGCTGGTTTCTCTGTTAATTTCATAGATGACGGAAATGAGCTCTTCGGAGAATAGGCTACACAACAAGGTTGATAACAACTATTTAATTTTATACCGTCTTTTTTATTTGTCCTTATCGGGTGACTCGACAAACATTTTCGGTATCGCTAAAAAATTAAAATATTTGGTTATGAATCTAAGGTTTTTTTCTATATAATTTAAAAAAATATTTTTCCACCAAACTACTAGTGTTAATGGGTTTAGTGACTTTTTATTTTCCATGTAAATTACTTCAGAAATAGTAACGTATAAAACTTTTTCATTTATTGTTGATTAATACGTGGAACTATTCCACATATTTATTTCATTGACTTACTTAAACTTCTGTTACGACTAATCAATTATATCTAACGTTTTCTTTATTATGGTTATAAACTTTATAAAATTCTTATTTTATTAAGTTGACATTATAAATTATTAATGTATTGGCTATATTTTAGTATCAAAATATACAGCATTAGTAATAAAATCCCTCAGTGAGAAATATTGTCTAGACTCCCATTATTAAAAACGATACCTAATTCGATAAATCTCCATTAAAATGAAGAACGGAAAAACGACAATGAAAAAGCCTTTAGGAAAATTTCAAATATATAAAATATGTTTGTGTGCATATATGTATGCATGTGCGTATGCGTACTATTGTGAGCGAGAGTGGTCTGTGTGTGCGCTTGCGTGTGCATGTGTGTGTGGATGCTTGTGCGTTTACGTATGCTTATGCATGTATATAACACGGGAAAGAGGACCCTCCAAATGAAATGTACCTAAGTAAGCCAATAAAACAATCACTTCAAATAAAATACAAATATATTTTTCATCGAAAGATCCGTTTTACTATTTCTTATCTGGTTTAAATTTTTAATATAGAATTAATATATTACGAATAGACGAACACACTCAACATATTTTGCATCATCCCAATTGAATTAGCCTTATGTGCGTAATTGTACATACGTGTGAGTTTTTATGATGGCTTTGACGGCACTAACGATGTTATATCTATAATATAAAAATAAAGGTGTATGTATTTGATAAAATTTTATTAACAATTTATTTCCCAGAGACAATTTAAATATTTTTATAAATGATTAAATTCTATAAGAGTAACTCTCGTCTCAAAATTAATTCGATAATGCAATACCTCGTACGAGACATTCCCTCTTATACTTTTTAAACTTAAATAATGATTCAACTTTAAACATTTTGGATGAGTTATTTATGCTGTAAAAAAAGGCCAATCCAAACGTTTTCATATAAAAAGTTGAACGTCATGTCCAAAAATGCCGCAAAAGCACTTAAGTTCAGTCTAAGAATAAAATGAAAGCTGTATCAGAAAAAATAAGCTCCATGTAAAAAATATATACAAGTGAATGTAGAAAAATATATACAGATATTATAAAATTAAACAAATAGCATATTACCTAAATAACCTTTAAGTGCTAACTACAAATAAATTATTTTCATTTTTAAAATTGAAAAAATAACTAACACGAGTTCCTCATACATTGACACTACTGAAACTGGACATTGTAGTGGTTTCAATTACACAATTCAACTACTAGAAAAAAATATACAATTCAATCAAATATACACTACAATATCACAATTACAATTCAATCAAATATACAAAAAAATATACAATACAATTCAATCAATTCAATCTATTATCTATGTCTATTAAGAGCTCATATGAAAAATTATTTAAATTATCAAAAAAATTGTAAGTGTGAATAAATTTTTTAATTTCTAAAACCGTTTTACTAAAAACCGTCTTTCCAAAGTTAAAATTAGTTTTAAAATTCCCTAAAATAATGTTCGTATATTAAGCGTATACCACATAAATTGTTTAATGGATAAGTCAAAAAGCTCTTACCTCGTTTTGTGAAACCCTCACGACTTATAAATGACTCAATAGTTTGTAACCGTACCAGGGAATCAATATAAATTTCACGATGTATATATTTTTTATTTTTTTAACACGAATCAACCTATATATTCGACAATCGATTTAATAAATCGTAACAAGCATTCAGAAGTGTTAAGCAATATGTCTAATGATACCTATCTTTAGTATCACCTGGACAGTTATTTAGAAAATTATTGCGCAATAAAACCTCCTTTAAAATGTTATCCTATAATATTGCAGTATTAAAGCATTTTGCAGTCGAATCTATACCAGTTTCCACTTTCACTCAGTTTTAATTTAGCATAACATAATAACTTTTTGTGTCGCTGGGTTATTATTAAAACCACCCCTAAAACATAGGGCATTAAAAATATTTCCAAATAGTCTTGTGATAGTTTATAAAAAGATAAAAATTGCAAATGGCCTTTTTGTATGTAGTCTACGTATAAATATTTTACACTTAAATTCAGTAAATGTTATGTTTATTAAGAACCCGGCTGAACATAAACGTCTCGTAGAGTTTATAAAAATGATACCATCCTCAAATTATAAATTTCTATAATATTTGCACACTTGGGCGATTTTGTCGAATGTTTTTTGTTTGTTAATTGATCACAAAGGTTTTTTATACCCAGAAGAAAGAAAGTTCCTGGAATTGAAAATATGAAATATGTCATTACCGAGGGTAATAAATAGCACAGTGGCTTCCAAATTCTCAAATTGTCATAAATTCAGAAAATTATGGTGATACTGAATGGCTGTCGTAACAGACCTTGAATATAATTACGCTGCGAGCGGTATTTTTATTTTTTTTAAATAATTAATATGCTTAAATGTAATTTTATTCCCCAATTTTAGACCTACCTTCATTTGTATATTACGTAATTGGATAATAAAGTTAAATTTCATTTTTCTACCATTTTCTCCCATTAAAACTATTTTGATACCGACCATATTTTTCACAAGGTTTAACAAGTGACATGGATTGAGCAAAATATATTATTTTTTAATTTTGTATGTAAAATATGGAATATATGGTTCGCTGTTTAATTTTGCGTCACGTAAACTGGACATGTTAAGATTTGAAGCGACTCTATCAAATATTGTTGAAATGACTACACATGCAATCTCCTTAACTAAATTAAGATAAATTTTCAATAAATTTACTTTTTGTTAAGCCATAAAATTTCTTCCTGGAAAGAAACCAACTGGAAGTTTCCAAAAGCTATTCACAGCCCCAACCATAAATTCTAGAATCTGACTTGCAATTGTACATTGGTTCCCGTGCAAATCATTGTCTATATTAATGAAGCCAAATTGTGTTTACTGGCAAATTCAATATATTCGCTAACGCTCATTTCATCAAAAGATATGCTAACAAATAATTATTTTTTTATCCATTTATTTAATCGTAATGAATGACCCGGTTATAAAACCCGGTTCGCCATTTACTCTCTGATATAATTTCCTAAATGTGTTAATATGAGGTAAACAATGATCAAACTTTTCCCTGATATTTTTAAAACATTTTGGATTATAGAAATGGAAAGTTAGTGCAAATTTTCTAGGATCTTTACTATATTCAGTAGAATGGGCTATTTTACTAACTGTTTTTTTCATTTCTCATAAAAATAGCAACGTTTCATTATAGAATGATGTATGCTTTTATTTCTATTTTTTTTCCTTTGCGATAATGGTGGCTGCGGTGTCGATAGCTTAGATGAAATATCTCTATGTATATATATATATATATATATATATATATATATATATATATATATATATATATAAATGTACATATACAAGATGATATTGCTCTTTTTGGCATTAACTTTACCTGAAAACAAACATTATGTTATTGTGAAAGACGACCATCAAGTTTATTGCAAATACTTTAATGTAATATCATACAAAAGAGATAAACATTTATAATAATGTTTTAAACTAAATAAAATAAAAACTTACTTTCTCTTTTTACTGAAATATATCCTTGACATGGATTTTCTCTAAAGTCCTGACGTTATCCGAATACGGTATAGAGTAAATTTACATCTAAGCAGTGTGTAGCTTGTTTGTGAAAACAATTTTTGTGAGAAAATTAAACGTTTATAAGAGATTTAATTACAAATGATAAAATATCAATTAGGATGTTGGCAAACACACCGGTACAAACTCTGTACGCATTGAGTGCTATTTCAAAATAATTCAATGTGCTCTTTATAAAAAACATTTTCCATCAACTTTGTATACTACATACCGCAGAATTTTGACGAGGAATCCATTTGTATCCATTCAAAATTATTGTCCATTTTTCTCGTCGTGCAGAATTCATTGGAAACCTGAAACCTATTTTTGAGCGATATTTCAAAAATAATTTGAAAACTATTATCAAAGGATCGAATGCAAATTTCACTTTTTCCCTAATTGCCAGCATGGTTTTGATTTTTTTCATATACCATTATATAAGGCCAATTCTTATTTTAAGTACTGCATGATTTAGATACATTCAATTGTTTTAAGTCTGAAAATATTTTTCATCTGCGCGTGATTTGAACCAATGCCTTTTCTTCATCACTAAGCGCTTATATTTTAAATAATATTATTCATATTTTTTCCTTTCATTTAATTTACTAACAATTTCTATCGGAATCTACGTTTGTTTTCACCACAGAAAAATGTCGACATAACTTGTCAATAAAACGATGCCATCCCTATGCATCAATCTGCAGAATGTAATTTTTCGCCGATACATATTGTATCGTAATCATACTTTACTTTTTGAGTATAATCTCGTAATTATACACGCAAAGTATAAAACAAATAATAAAACGATTTGACCAAGCCTAGTTAAATGACAACTTAAGGGAAAATAAGTGATGTAAAAGAAAGTACGTACATCGCATTTACCTGTAAAATGTATCTTTATTTAGATTATTCATACAGGTCACTTCATAATCTAATACTACTCTAGACACCGATGCTTATTATTCTAAATATGATTGTGGAAATATTATTTCAAAATACACGAAAACACTAAGATACAGCAAGACGCTATCGAAGCAAGAAACTATTGGACACTTTTAAGTGTCAGAATAGTTTTATTTGTTCACGTCTTTTCATCTCTATTCCACTCACAGTAATGTCATAAAAGATATATTCTCGCTCGCACACTTTGTTCGTCTATTCATCGTGTATTAAATCTATGGTTTTAAACGTATTTTCGTACCAGGTCTTTCTTAAAAACCCTCCCGTAATTTACAAACATCTTCGATTTACGTAACAAATACTAATATTGCAATTCTACATGCTATCATATAAAATATAACTTAAATTCATCGATATTTTATCCACGTCACGTATGAACCATTTTAAAATGTGCGTTATTCATGATCGTTCGCAACCTTATTACGAACTTCTTCCTTGAACACTAATTTCCAAAACCAACATTCTTTCTATCTAAGCGTTTATATTACTAGGGATAAAAATTCTAACTAACGTTTCAGTTTTATATATCAATAACATATCAACAAATAGAAATTACTATCCCCGCAAGTTATCTACCAATGGGAGGGAAAATCCTTCACGGGCTTTTCGACATTGTATAGAAATGACAGATGTTGCTTCTCAATAAAGTTTTGACATAGACTTATATTACTTCGTAAGGACAGACCAACCATAGCAATAAAAAAATGACCCACTAGAGACGGTGCTATATGGCGAAATTAGCAGTGTGTCATTTCAGGTGACATTTTGATTCTCGTGAGTGTGTTTATCCTGAAAATAATCAAAACATTCCGGGTTGTGTAGTAAAAATATGTTTAAATTACAGTTCGAGAATTTTAAAAAGGGTTGATTTATGTTACCTTCTATTTATAATCGTTTCTCATGCATATTTTTTAACATTTATTGAAAAAAAAGTTGTACCTTCAGTAACTATACGAAATCCAACGTTGTGAGCTTGCAAGGACGTGTTTTTACATATTATTTTTTTTAAATATTAATTTTTCTTTGCTTTGATTTTTGAAAATCGACTGTTGAGTACAGGGCCGGAAAAACAAGAAAACTTAGAAGCGAAATGAATTATTATTTATCTATCTGTCTGTTACATTAATAACTCAAAAACTTCTAATCCGATAAAATTCCTGCTTACACGATGCCTCCATTATAAAATCAACACCCCCCACAAATTTAAAATTTTCTATATATTTATTCTTTCTATATACTTTTATTTAGCGGTTTGGACTGGGCGTTGACATGTCAATCAGTACATTACTTTTGGAAGATACTGGTACTCGAATTTGGGAATTAGTAAAAAAATATATATTTTTATGATCCAAATTTTTTTTTTATATTTAAGTAAAAACTTTTATTACGTTGTTTCGGTAAAGATTAATGTGCCTGCACGCGTTCAACAGACGCATAATGGATGATCCCAAGAGCGTTTTTTTTTTAATTTTCGCAATGGGATTTTATAAAAGGATAATCATCTATATGAAAAAAGCATCTATATGAAAAAAATTATAGAGTTAAATCAGAAAGTGAGATAGTATCACAAAGGTTTTGAAAAGTTGTTCATCAGAAATCAGTTATATTAAAAAATATTCACGACGCGGTATTGAAATGCGATTTTTGTAATAATTTAATAAAGTATGATGGACAGCATACATTTGTAATTTTGGCTCACCATATATTTATGATATCACTACATAAAGTTTTGTGGAGCTATATCAGAAAATATTTTCCAGAAAGTACTAGTGTGATTTGAAATAGATACAATTGTATACAATTGGATGATACAGTAAAAAAATTCATATCAAAGTTAAACTTAGGCGTAAACGATAATTAATATAACTCCTATTCTTCAAAGGATGCGGTCAATTTTACGTTACAGAAGAGAGATCTATTTCCATATAAACACATTCGTAAAAACTTGTCTCCAAAATATTTCATGAATTGACTCCGCAAAAACAAACTTACGAGTAATAAATCTAATCGTCGGTAATATATATTGTTCGAGGAGGCTTTGAACAATGCACGGCCGAAATATCCGTTCAGAGTTCGAGCGACCCAACTTTTAATGAGGCAAGTTTCTTTGTCTAATATTGTTATGCTCTTATTCTTTTAGTTTGGGGCGAGAGAGCATTTCATAGAGGATTCATTTTATTATCGCTTGGTTAGAGGCTCGTCTAAATGTTAGTTTTGTTTGTTTTGTAAGCGACGAGATGAGTGTGATAACTTGAACGAGCACTATATGTGGTCATCAGTGGATTCATTCTCTCAATGATCAGGTGATTGATTTATATTTATGAGTTATATGAGGACATAAGCTTCTGTACTTGGGAGTTTGATAATCTGCTCAGACAGCGCAAATAATAATGCCTACCCTTCAGGAAACACGATATTCATGGACTTACAGGTTTTCTTCGATTTTGTTGGTAAAGAGAGACAAAATTAATAGTTTAGAAAAATAAATTAAGAATTAGTGAAGCTGAATATTGCAAAACATGTGGATTGCTGCGTCAGGATAAGGATAATCAGTTCATATACGAGAAGTACATTAATACATATAAGAATTTTTCTAGCGGTAGACTTTGATTTTAAGGAAAATAAAACTGAAGACGTTTATGAGGGTATTTTTCCTTGAAAATTTAAAAGTATTCAAGTACCTAAATTGAAGTAGTTAGTGAAACACATTTATTAATTACATTGACTATGTAAACAAAGGTACACTTATAGTATTAATACATTTGTTAGAAGTGATTTAAAATATTAACAATTTTTTTTTCAAGCGTGTAAAGCTTTGAACAAATTTATGTTGCAAAAGTTACCCAAGGATTTTTATTAATATTATTGTAAGATAAATACCACCTCACCAGCGCCGTGCTAGGCGTTATTAATTTTTGAGACTTTTCATTACATTCATTTTTTTTACAAAAATTAAATGGACAATGGAAAATACTTTTTCTGGAGATGGGTTTGTGAAAATAAACAAGATTTAAGGACATAATTCTGATCGGAGCGTTATTATATCTTTTATCTCGTCAAATTAGGATAAAGAATAATAAGTGAACATTCTTTTTTTTTACATATATGAGCAATGTTCGCTACTAATGCAAACAAAAATTTGACCAATGTATAATTAAGTCATTTCGCATTATTATATATTATTTTTTATTTATTATTATATGTTTCTTAATATTAAAGGAAAACCTCTTAAAAACAGTTTTGTCTATATCGTTCCTCTAATTTCAACAAATGCTATTTTATTTGATAATTTTTTGTTTATTCATTGAAAATTCTTTTATAAAACTTATGTAAGATATTTTATTGCAAAAACAAATGACTATAAATCTTGAAAAAATTGTGTTGGTAAAGAATGACAAAATTGATAATTAGTTTAGAGAAAAAAATTAAGAATTAGTAGAGCGGCATATTGCAAAAATGGTGGATTACAATAAAGAATATCACAATGTTGTGTTAGAATAAAAAAATAGTCATCTACTTACGAGCAGTATAGTAATAATTGTGGAACTTTTTCATAGAGGTAGGCCTTGATTTGAAGTGAAATAAAACTGAAGACGTTTTAAAGGTCATATTGCGTTGTAGATAGAATAGATTATATATTTTAACAATTGCGATATTAATTTCTCATTTGATTCAAATATCTCACAGATACATGATAGAACAATTTAATGATAACTGTGGTAAGTCATTTAACTAGATAAGAATCACTGATTATTAACAATAATGAGCACGTATATAAGTGCATTGATTGAACGAATCATATTTCGGATTAACTAGTTCTTTCCACATTTTAGTGTATCAACTTATATAGCAGATGATTACATTTGTATTAAATCTATATATATGTATATACATATATATATATATATATATATATATATATATATATATATATATATATATATATATATATATATATATATATATATATATATATATATATATATATATATATATATATATTTATATGTATCTCCTTTAGTATTTGCGATATAATTTTTTTTCGACTTTTATGTACTATTTAATTAATAATTTCTTATTTTCTCCACGTTTGACAGTAATTCAATAACTAATTGTAATGAAGACAGATAATGAAATAAACTGCCATTTCAAATTAAAAAATAGGAAGTTTTCAAATGGGAAAAAATAAGTGTTATTTGCGAAATAAGACAAAATTTAAAATTTTACCAGATTGCGCATAAAATTAAAATTTATTCCTTACGTTTTCCATATAAGTATGTGGAAATGGTGATAAAGAAAGTATCTGTTATTAGTATGGGTAATTCCATACATAAAACTGACTACGAAATGTTGAGGAACTATGTAAAAAGTTCCTGCTCTAAAAAATACAATATTGCGACCCCAAAAAAAATTACGTTTCTATGCACTCACGCACGTATACACGCAAGAACGCATGCACGCACACACACAAATATATATGCATGCATATATATATATATATATATATATATATATATAGCTCCGGTGCTCATTGTGCATCAAGGCCCCAAGTTACAATTTTGTGCCATAATTACATACAAAATAAAAGACAGGAAAAGAAAGTAACCAATGACAGATTTTTCTTCAATCGGTAATTAATTGAAATATACATGTCGTTGCACCAGTATGCAGGACACTTGAAGACATTATCAAGTAATCCATACGAAATAGTGTAAAAAACATTTCGTTGCTGTATCATTTTTTATTTTGTAATCAGTGAGAGAGTCTTCTTTAGGATCCCAAAATCAAAAAAAGGATCCCAAATCTTCTTTAAATCCAGCGTCTTTTAATTCCCCTTGCTTGCCCGAATTAAAACATTTAGAAAACTACTACTACTACTACTAGCCAACGCCCACCCTTGGCTGTTGAGCCATTTGGTGGCGCGCCGACCAGTATACATGAACATCTTTGAATGGGTCATCATCGTCCCCCTGGCGGTTGATTCCACTGCAATCCGGCAGGTGATCCGCATTCATTAAATCGTGTTCGCACAGGGGACATTCAGAGGTTGGGAGAACACCAATGCGGTGTAGGTGTGCTGCGAGGTAGTCATGGCCAGTCTGCATTCTGAACCTGGCTACGCTCACAGCTCGTGGTAGTTTGTGGTCAATGGGTCCGATGGTGACCAGACTTTCCCATTTTTTCCCTACGGAAAGCTGTGTGAGGTGTTGCCTGCCTGTCCGGTCAATAGCCCTGTTGATGATGGCCCTCATGCTCTGTAGCGAGGGCATACAGGCAGATTGAGCCTTTATGCCCTTTTGGCCAAGATGTCTGCCCTCTCGGTTCCAAAGATGTCGACATGGCTAGGGATCCATTGCAATATGAGGTGCCATCCCCTATTTGCCAGAAGTTCTAGGGCTTTTCTGGTCTCCATCGTTCTCTTGCAGTCTGTTTCCGTATTGCGGGACAGGTTTTGGATAGCCGCTTGTGAGTCGACGAAGAAGACTGCTTTAGGTGTTGGGGCTTTTTTGTTTAGTTCAGCTGCTGCCGCTTGTACAGCTGCTATTTCTCCATCGTAGTTGCTCTGAGGGGCTCCCACTGGTAAGAATCCTTCAAAATTAGAACTGTAGTAGGCAGCTCCGGTTGCCCCTGTTTCAGGGATCGATGACCCGTCTGTGTATACATGTAACCAATCAGGTTGTGGGTATTCTTCGCTGATTGTTTGCAGGACAGCCTGTTTCAGCTCGATGTCCAAGGATGCTGATTTCGCCTGATTGTGTTTTTTAAGCTGTAATTAGCCTTCGGTAGATTGTAGAAAAACTCGCAGTAATTTGTAAGTGGTGCTGGCTCCTCCAGGGCAATTCCATACTTTGTAGCCAGCTTCTTATAGGAGGCCAATGGGGATATTTGGGTTTTCAATTGGGCAGTGGCCTGTCTGTAGTTCGTCCAATGTGTGTAAACACTTCTGTGTCTCTGCCAAAAACGGAGGGCTAATTTCTCTCTATGGCTTCCCATTGAACTACATTTGGTTTGTGCCTCCATAGCAGCAATGGGTGTGGATTTAGGCGCTCCCGTTATTATCCTAAGCGCTGTGTTCTGCACGGTATCCAATTTACTGAGGGTGGTACGGTTACTTGTGGTGGTCACTTCGCTCCCGTAATCAAGGACGGGTCTGATATATGTCTTGTAGGTGGTAATCAACACATCCTGGCTTGCACCCCAGGTTGTGGCTGTTAATCTTTTTAATATCCCGATTCTTTTGGCTGCTCTTTCCGCACATTGCTCGATGTGAGGGCGCCATGTTAAACGTTTATCAAGTATAACACCAAGGTACTTAGAGAGGTTGCTTTCCTCCAACGCTGTGTTTTTGTAGGACAATGAGATGCTGGGTATTTTGGTGGAGAGCTTGAGCTGTCATCGAATTTTGACTGGTCCACAATTCCAAACTTTTGAGTGCGTCATTTAACGCTGTTTCGAGAGCTATAATGCTACTGCTCGACGCCCACATGAGCAAGTCGTCCGCATATAGTAGAGCGTTAATACCGGGCGCTTCTCTGACGGCGTCAAGTACATCGTTGATCATAATATTAAATAATGTGCAACTGACCACAGCTCCCTGTGCAAGGCCTTGCTTTTGAATGCGAAACTTCGACTTCCGGTTACTGTATTTAACTCGACAAAGTCGTTGCGACAGCGATGACTTGATCCACTTGAAAAGGTTTCCAGATATGCCGTTTGTTTCTAATTTGTGTATGAGCATTGGCCTCCATACGGTGTCATAGGCGGCCTTGAGATCCACCAAAACCGCCAGAGTGGACATCTTTCTTTGGTAACCGTCTTTGACGTGTTGCGTGAAGTTTACCACATGATCCATGGTACTGCGGTGTCTTCGAAATCCGGCTTGGGCGTCATCGAGTACACCATTTTGTTCTATATATTAGTTTAGTCGAAGGGCGACCATCTTCTCTGCTACCTTGCAGCTGGCACTAGTTAGGGAGATTGGCCTGTAACTTTCGGGCTATTCCGGTGGTTTATCCTTTTTTAGAATTGGTATGATTTCAGCTTTCCTCCATTGCTGGGGCACGTGATAACTCCATGTTAGGTTCACCAATGACAAAAAGGTTTTCTTGGCTTCATCTCCCAAGTTGACAATGAATTCCGGATAAATTTCGTCACAACCTGCAGCTTTCTTTAGTTTAGTCTGGGCCAAGGCCAATTCCAATTCCTTTCCTGTAAAAGGCGAAGTGAAGAGTTCGTGTGTCTTTTTATTAATGCAAGATGGCACTGGGCCTTTACATAGGGTCTTTTCAATATCCCTATCCCCTCTTGCTCTGCTGATCTTGGCATAATGTTTGCACAGTGCATTTGCAGCATCGTAAGGGTCAGTGACTGGTCTGCTTGAGTACAGAATAGGGTTTTGCATTTTTTTAGAGGCATGGTTATTTAGCCGGGAGATAAAACGATGTGCTTTTAAGCCATCTCTCCGATAGTCCAGGTCAGTGATGAAAGACTTGAAGGCTAAATGTTTGGAGGTTTTTACTTCTCTATGTAATTCGGCCTGGTGTTTTCTGAGGCATATCAGGTCTTCCTGGGTCCCTGATCTTTCTGCTATTTTACGTGATCGATTGCGTTTCTTCTTCAGCAAGGTAAGTGTTGCACTCCAGTAGGGTTTAAACATCTTTACTTGTCCTCTAGGAACGCATTTGTAAGCGCAATCTAAGATAATTTGATTTAGAAGGTCGGTGGCTTTCTCGGGTATTTCTGGGAGCACTTTACTACCCAGGGCCTCATCTGTAAGCCTACGATATTTGTTCCAGTCTGCCTTTTTAAAATTCCCCCGGGGGCTCTGGTATTTATAAATTTGGTTTTGTTTGTCCGTACAGTTATGAGGATAGCTCTATGTCCGCAACCCCCAGCATCTTCGAGAAGTTTTGCATTGGTTCTGTCAGCGATGTTCGAATGGGCTAGTACTAGATCCGGTCTTGACAGTTGTCCGGCATATGATAGGAATGTCCGTGGGGTATCAATGATTTGGAATTGACTGTTATCTATCCAATCTTGAGTAAGCCTTCCAACAGGCGACAGTTGTGTGTAGCCCCATCCCGGTGACTGACTGTTAAAATCTCCCACAATTAAACTGTTGGGTTGGATAGTTCTCTCAATTTCTGTATAGGATGGTAAGTTTCCTGGGGGGTTATAGATGCTAATGATGTTAAAATGCTGTTTGTTCTTCCAAACTTCAATCTGAACAGCTTCAAGTTTATCATTATCATCCATCTCATGTATTATCTTGAAATTTGCTGTGAGACCATCTCTAACCCTTATAAAAATTCCGGATGCTATTTGCCGTGATCTCTTGAGGACAGAGACCGCATATCCGCTTGTCTGGTAAAAATCAGGAGTTTCAGTGGCTGCTCCCGCTTCAATTATAAAATAGATATCCGCGTTTGCATGGGAAATGCTTCGTTTGAATTGTAGAAATTTTACGTTGTTGAGGCCTCCTGCATTCCAAAAGATGATGCGGAGGCTAGTGTCCGAGCCCTGAAAAGGGCTTTTTTGGGAAAGGTTCGCAGACATTCTGGTCAGCGCGCTTTAAGGCGATCTATGGTTGATCGTTTTGATTACGCAGGGGGCACCACGAGCAGGCGATCAACATCACCCCCCACATTTAGAAAACTTCATTTTTACACTTTAATATTTTTAATGCTTAAAATTTTTGTGTGTAAGATATCTACATGTGCAAGATGATATTATATATATATATATATATATATATATATATATATATATATATAAAGCTAAAAGATAGAAGTTTTATGTGTAATTAAATTCACATAATTATTACCCCTGGAAATAACACTGTGTTCGAAATACGTATATTTTATTGATTTTCGTTCATTTTTAACTGGCTCCAATGTCTAGACTGTCCAATACAAACAGCTAATATTTCTCAGACGAGTGACATGATATGTATTTTCAATAATTTTTGAGTATTATCTATTGCTGTATTTACCAAAGCTTTTTGTTTCTTATTTTATATATCGATTTATTATATAGTTATGAATGTACTGTGTCCTTAAGAAGCAAGCCACAATAATAGATCATCATTGTTAGAAATGAATACAAGGAAATCACGATAGTTTCGTGTATAATGCATCATATTAGTGAATAGACTATTGTATTTCAAAGTTTCATATAAAAACACAAGTTGTGCAGCTTATGTACACTGTAATAACTTGGTATTCAAAATGTAAATTTTGCAACAAATACATGTATTAATAGCATATTCGTTTATAAAAGCTCCAACTTGTTTATATATTACCAAGGCTTTTATATTTACATTTTGCATATCGCCATATTCATAAAATGTTTCTCTCCCTTTTAAATTTAAGCTTAAGTTCGTGACTGATAGAATAAATCAAAGCACTGTTATAATTTTTTTTAATAAGAAATAATAAGAATCAGTCTAGAAACTAAGGTTAATAACTATATTTATAGTTAATAAATATCATTATGTCCAAACATTTACTTACAAGCAAGTGAATGGCTGAGCTAACTTCTAATGAGACGACTTTCTTTGTTAGGTATCGTTATGCATTTATTTTTTTAGTTAGTGGCGTGAAAATACTTAGTCGTGTCCGCAAGTTGAGCTATTTTTGTTTATTGTAGCTAAGTTGATGGCTCGCCTAAAGTGAAGTACGCTGTTTTCAAAGAAGCGACGTGACGGGAGTGATGAAGTAATTTATACTTATCTAATATTTTTTTTTTGGAAAAATATGAGGCCGTGTTCTTTCTCATTTTTAATTCATATAATTGAAATAAAAAATAATTCATTTTACATCTTTTGTAACCCAAAAGACAATTTTTTTGTGTTTGCACGACAATTAACATATAACATGCTATATTATTTCTTCAAATTTATTTCGTAACGTTTTCGAAAAAATATACCCCTCCGCCTAATTTTGTTATTAATTAAAATGAATAAGACCTCTTTCAAAAATTTTTTTGAGTTATTTTATTTTTCAATAAATTAGTTATTTTCCTACTATATATGGTTCATATCAGGTTAATTTTAGTATTAAGTTTAAAAATTATTACGTACAGTTTAATAAATTCTATAATTGTACAAATAATTAATTTATATATAAAATTAAAACGTTTCGGTTTCGTTAAATGTAATAATCACCATTTTTGTTTTTTCCTACTCATATTTGGGTATTTAAAGTATGTACACGTCAATATGCCAAGATGTATTTATATATGTACATGTCAATATGTCAAGACTACATTCGCGGTACACAGTGAAATACCAAGTTATTACAGAGAATATCAAAGTTGTGCCGATTTTTAAACAAATATTTCTTCATTGTGAACTAAACTAGTTAATTTGTGTTGACTACTACAAAGGTAGTGCGAGTGTTAAGCAAAATATTCGCAATTTTATAACTCTATCGCATTTAACAATTTCTTCAGCTCCACCCAACAGTAATTTGCGGTAGGACTCTTCCGATTATTATTTACTTTTGGAAAAATGTTAATCTAAAAGTGAACCTTAATATTTCATTAGGCTTTGTTAATTAGTCTGAGTGGATGAAAAGTGAATTATTTACGAGTCTGATGGAAACTTTCATGAAATACATCCATAATCACCAGATAGTCTAGGTATATCAATGAACAACAATTACTAGTTGCAATGAAAATATAAGTACCTCATTTATTGAATAATTTAGATGTGCTGAAACAACAAATTTAGACAAGATAAAATTATAGCGTTCCGTTGAAAGCATATTTGGTCCGTTAAATAATATAACGCAACTGACTCGTTTTTATTTCCACATTTTTGCCTCTCGATCAGAATAAAAATGATTGTATTATTTCAATAACATAAATAAATAGCATAAATTCCTTTTTTAAAAGTAGAATGTTTCCCTAATGTATTTTATTTAATCTTAATAATAATGTTTTTAATAAATTAGCTACTCTATGGAGAAAGATCATGAAGTTTAATATGAAGCAAAGTTTCTGGAAGTTTTCATATGAGAAGCGCAATAATAATTATTAAAGTTAGATTCTAGATTATAATTTAATATGCCTGTTAAGCCTAATTTATCACTTTTAAAAGAAAGAAGTTTTAAGTTCTTTCTTTGGACAAAAAAATAAATATGGCTAAAATAATTTGTCTTATAAATTTCTGGTACATCTTTCGCATTTTAATGGCTGTAAAAGAATCATAATATGCGTATTATTATTCACTCGATTTCTATTATCTTTATAGAAATAGATTTCATTATTAATTAGGTAAATTAATATCTATATTTGTTGCATGAAAGAGGGGATATAATATTTTGCCTTTTTCGTTTTTTACGTTAAGTTTAAATACGTAAATTAAATTAATTTAAGGTGGAATGTGCTAATTTATGGAATGCTTTAATAAAAGAAACATTATTTTAATTTAGGAAAGTCACTATTATGCTTAAAATTTTTTAAAAACTTTAGCTTTTAGGAAAAATAGGACGTACTCAATTAATTTAAAAGAATGTATATCCATTGTTAATCGGAAATTTGTAAAACTTAAACACTGTTTAGAAATAAAAATATTTCAACTGTAATTTAGTATTTTATTTGATGGGTTAATTTTTCTTCGATAATAACACGAAACTTGTGGAACGGACTTATTAGTTTAAACTTTGATTATTGTTTTAGTTACTCAAGACTGTGGGAAAAACAGAAAAAATATATAAGACTATTTATTAAAAATTTACATAGTTTGAAATAAATAAGTTGTTTCGCTGTAATCTAAATTATCTTATAATACAATTCAACATTTTTTGAGTAGTTGGATCTTAATATACATTTATTGCCATTAGAGGAATACGTTGAAATTAATAATAGTGATTGTTTATAAAATTATTACATTATTGAACGAGCACTAATCTAGTCCTAGCTCTGTCCTATGATTAGATTCGAAAATGATTGAGAATTACCCTAATAAATCGAGTAAATAAATATGGTTTTACATAAAACTAAGGCGAAATGTTTTTTGGCCAATACGTTCGTAAACATAAACCTTTGAATATTTCATGAATATACTCTCGAAACTGGAACTTTTGTTAATAAACCTAATTAACGTTAAATGTATATTGTTCAAGAATTCGAACGATGAGGAACTTTAATATCAGTTGATGCTTGAAGTTGATGCTGAACGAACTTTTAATGAGACAAGTTTCGTTGCCTGATAATATTATGATTTTATTATTTTAGTTCATAGCTCTTGTTCTTTCGGTTTGGTTAGTGGTTTGTTTAATTTTCAGAAGGAAAACTGTAAATTTTGTCGGTGAATTGTTTGGTCTCTTATCAAAGTTACTACATTTTTTGTAAATAATAATTATTAGCTGGAACTGTATTAATATGTATTATAACATGAAAATGGTCAGCAAGGGTTATTGGTATTTAGATGTCTGTCATTTTCATGTACTTTAATTACTAGGTAGTTATGATGGTAGGCTCTAATTTAACTAATAAAGTAAATTTATTTTGTCTTCCACTATAACTTTCATAATTTACGAAATTGATATTAAAATTTTAACGTTTTAATATGTCAAGAGGAAAATTAATTGAATCGTTTTTATGAGTCTGCCATGATAATATTTTTGGAAATAAATTATTCGAGAAATATAAATGTGTTTTAATAGCTTCTATATTTTACATAATAATTTTATATTGTATAGCATTTGTAAAAAATAAATTGTTTATAAATTTTAATGATTGAAGTTTCAATAGCCCCATGAAAACTTGTTAGGATGAAATGGAATGGAAATGCCCAAAATTACGCAGAATGGTACACAGGTGCCGTGATCAAGTTTTTATTATATAGGTTCAATCAATTTACATATTTTTTTTTATTTGGAAGATTACACTCGCAGTGTCGTTTCAAGAAAATTTACAATGTTACCATGGAAATTAAACATGGTATATGTTTAGAGTTCCTCATTATTGAACATCGTAGTCTAGTTCCTATAGTATAGTTTCAATCAATATGAATGATCCTCTCTTTCTATGAAAGAGTATACTCCTAGTGAGATCTCATGAAAATTCAGTTTAGTTTTTGGTCATAAAAATTGAAAATATGCCATAAAATTCCCCAACATTATACAGCACAGGCACCATGATCGAGTTTCGATGATCTAGATCTAATGATAATCTAATAAAATATGAATGAATGTGACATAAATTTGTTTTTACCAAAGTCAAGCTTCAGTAATGAAACCGAAATATGGTTGAAGTAAATCTTCAGTGATTAGGAGTAAACTCATCGAATTAGGAAACGTTTGACTTGTCTCGATATAGCAGAAAGTAATAGGGTAAATAGATAGGTTAAAATATACGGGTGCAAACAATATAATTTATCATCTTTGATCTACTACTGCTATCTGGTATACTGCTTGTCTAAATCTGAGACTTGTAGATCTGCTATTTTTAAATTAGTATTGTGGGTCTCAATCAGAGACCATATCATTGTACTCTGGGTTCCTACTCCTCAGACTGCAGGGTAATGCCCGCCTAAACTCTAAAACTTGAGAATGTGCTGCTTTTAAAATAATATTTTGGGTCTTAAGCGGAGACTCTATGTTTTAACTTTGGGTTCTAACTCCTAAGTTTAGACCGCGTTTGTACCGCCTGCCTAGAGTGACTTGAAAATCTGCTGTTTTTAAATTATTATTGTGGGTCTCAAGCAGAGACCCTTTTATTGAATACAGGATTATAATGCCTCAGTTGTTATTCTATAGGTATATTGCCTGACTAAATTGTGAGCCTTGAAGATTTTCTATTTTAAAATTAGTTTTTTAGGTCTCGAGCAGAGACTTAAATATAAAACTTGAATTCTAACTGCACAGTCTTCATGCTGCATGAATACTATCTGCCGAAACTGTAAGACTTGAGGATCTCGGTTTTCAAATTAGTATTGGCTGTATTCAAATTAGCATTGTGCGTCTCAAGCCGATATTCTCCTTATTCATCTTTCAATTTCAATTCTTCAGTGATCCTGCATTGCTAGGGCCTATTTTTTTTATATAAATTCATATATCCGGCATTAATAAACCAATTTATATGATGGTTTCTCTTTATTTGAAAAGTATAGGCAATTGAAAATACACCCTAGAATTTTACGTATTGCAATGTATATCATAGGTGCCGTGATCGATTTTGGATGATATAGATCTACTAATAATTTAATAATAGTCTCTAAAGTTTTAACTGGATAAGAGCGGCATAAATATGTCCTTTAGCCCAAATCAGGGTGCAATTATGAGGCGGGAGGTGGTGGCAAGAATTTTCACTAATGAGAAATAAACTCATCGAGTATGGACTCGTTTCACTTGTAAAGACGTAAGAAAAAATATAACCATATCAACAGGTAAGTATATACAGTTATATACAAAGTCACTAAGCAGCAAAATAATTAGTTGGTAAGTATATAAGTAAGTAGAAGTATAAACAAAGGCATGAAGTGACTAAACATAATGATGTAGGAAGGTAGATAAGTAAATATTAACAAGTAGATACAAAGACATATATGAACTATAATGTTAATAGGCCACATAATATATTTGAGGTTCTGACTACGGTGAAGCCAAAAGAGGGAATGGGATTTATATGTCGGCATGAATGTGTATGTATATGTGTGTGTGTGTAGATAAACGTATTTATGTAGATGTATATGAATATTTTTAAATTCATCGAATGCTGCAATCTATGTTCCGATTTCAATAAATGAGATGTTATTTTTATTAAATTCATCATAAAGAAACGGGTTAATTTTTTAAATGTTTTATTTTTCACTGACATTTTTTCAACGTGATTGTGGTGAATAAATAAGTAATAATTAGCTTTTCTTGAAACAGTTTTCCATTTTGCCATATTTATAATAAAAGTGAAAAATAACTTTTCAATATAACCAGTAAAGTAAATAATTGTGACTACGCCTCTGTTTTTGCTTGAACATGGCCAAATCAACCCATTTTCTTCTGGTTCTAAAACTTTTCTCCTCGGTTTTATAGTCAAGAATAAATTCTAATGGAGCATATAAATAATTTCTTATATAAATTTTTGAGGTCAATAATAAATATATAATTTTCAATTTTAAACTAATAAATTGTCCAAGTCACGATAAAAGTGTTACCTTTTGCCGATTCTTCTCTTTATTCATAACGAAATCGGCTGTGAGTGGACAAATTTAGTTGGCCAACATACACGTTTTCAAAATTCTGTATTAAAGTTGTAGAAATAAAAATCATTCCCTCACTATCCTATGTAAAATATTTGGATATATGTGACTCGGTTTTATTTATTTACGAGGCAAAGTTTCTTATCAGCGTATACAAAACAGTAATTTTCATTTCTTAATTCGCAATGGTTGAAAACCAAAAAAGCTTAACTTACTTTTAGACATTAAACGTATTACATTTTACTTTCTTTTTTTTACATTTTGAGACAAATGAATGCTGAAAAAAATTTAATGAATATTAATTCCACTTGTTAGACGATATTTGATGAAAAGCATTATAGTAAAACTGAATTAACGAAACTAACATGGCTATCTTAAATTACATAATATTTAAAATTCTTTTCACTCAAAACACATAAACAACTAACTTATTTTAAAAGAATGTAAAATATATAAAAGTATAAAATTTTAGCATGAAGTATGCAAAAAGTATGCCTTTACAATAAAATCGTACGCCAATGCTATGCTTTTAAACATTTTGTGCACAACCGACTACAGATGGTAAACAAAAATGGACAAACTACGACGGGGAAAATACATTAAGAAGGATGAGAGGTAAAATATACAAGGAAGGCCTACCGTACGTCATGACAATTGTCTTTCCTAGGTTTTTAAAATTTTTGGCTTTAAACATATATGTTGCAAATGTCCGTTTAAATACCCTTTTCTGTCGAAACAAGGAATCTATAGTTTCGTCATGTTCATCCTTTCTTTAATCACTTAATAATAGGTTCTATAGTTTCAGTTGGAATTTATTCCTATATGTGCTTGGTATAGAATTTTCAAAAAATATGTAGCAAAATATTAATTTAATTTGTTTATATGCAGGTAAAATGGGGATTTTTTTTATTGGTTAATATTGAAAAGGTATTTTTAAGCAAATTAAAGTTCTATTTACTATTTCGTATTTTAAGGCACATTTGTGAAACTTTAAGTTTTAATCTACCATGTGTTATACCACCCTTCTATTTTTTTAATCGTGAATTTGAAAAATCTGCAAATATATTATATTGTGGGTAAATTGACCCAACAATTTCTCTAGGTATAAACAACTACGGAACTCAATTTTTGTACAGGTTCCTGTACACATTTGACCAATATTCTATTATACATTCCTTAATTTTATTCACTCGTGTCTTTATTCGTTTTCCATATTCATATTCCCTACTTATTGCTTTCAATTCATTCTCATAAATTCGGCAAAGCCAAAACAGTTCTCTATTAATTTATTTACTTTTCCCATCACCTTTTCGCTAAGGTGTAAACATTTCCGCCATATTTTGTATTGTTTTTTTTATCTGTTCTTTGATTTTACTTTGCTCATACGTTTACAAGACTCATTTTCACAAAAAATTGTTGGCATTAATATGCCGTTGCGTATAGCCATGCTCCTTTTTATATATGAACCTTGGGTTAATTTTCATTATTTTTATAAGAGCGCCACTCACTCCATCACCCATTTGGTTGAACAATCAGGGATAAGTAATAATAAAATACAAACAAATAAATAAGGAAACATTGTACATAAATATAGGTATATTCGTCATATTTTCCACAACTAATATTATTACATAACTGGTGCAAAAACAACAAGGTCATTATTAATATTCTAAACATAACATGTACATATTTGAGCGTTGAAAAATTCTCCTGTTCATAGACGAAAGGGCTGTATCAATATCATTAAACCTTAACGAGAGATAATTCAGAGTTAATCTAGAAATTGAATTTATATTTAAAAATACTAGTTATATTTTAAATGATAATCTTGATTAACATGGTACCTTAAATATAAAAAAGAAGTAATAATTTTGTCTTTTTATACTGAACCGCATTGTTTTTTATTTCCAAATTTGTATCATTTTCAACCCACACCCAGTAAGAGTTTGAAGAAATATGAGAGATGTGCTTGGTAAAAACATTCGTTAAACATTATTTTTGGCTGTTTTCAATAATAACATAGCTTTGCGGAATTATCACTGAATTCTATTTTTCCGATTTCCAATGTGTACTTTATCAGTTTTTCATTGAAGCATAATTTTTTATTAGTATTCGGATAAATAATAGATAAAGTCAAAAGGTTTTATAAATGCACAAAATAAATGCACAATAGACCATGTCAGGGTCTGGTTATGAGATCTGAAAATGACCAATGCAACTCCTTAACGGATAGTAGTAAATCAATCGTATTTCCATATATTTCCTGTTGGTTATACATTACTTTATTTATTACTTTATAAAATCTAATATTGCATTTAAAATGTGGAAATAAGAATTTGTATACGGCTAACGTCCCACTATTGGTGGCTACTACCGTCGCTTCTTTTCTGTGTATTTTTGATAACCAATGTTAAACAAAAATGAAATTATTTGTATGCTAGCTTTACCCGTGACTTTTAAAAATTGTACAATATTCTAAGAAGGAAAATAATTGAATGTGAGTTATAGTGTGATGATTAATATCATTAATCACTAAAAATTCTAAAATGAAATATCTTTTAAAAAACCGACTTCAAAAAAAAAGGTACTAAAAAGTAAAAAGATAATTATTTTTTTACTTTTTAGTACCTTCTTTTCTTGAACTCGGTTTTTTAACAGATATTTTATTTTATATGTACTTTTGTTCTGAGCGAGATTTGAACCTACGTATCGCGCTTCTTTCCTGTAGTAATTAGATTATAATATGGCCACAAAATGCTTGTTAAGTAAACATTGCAAATACCAAATTTCGTCTTTTATGTTGCTTCGAACAACTTTATATTTCTTAAATATTTAAAAAATCATTAAAATTGTATGTCATAATTGATTAAATAATTAAAAAAATGTTTAAAAAAACTATACTAACTCATTTCTTACAAAAATGATTACTTTAAGAAAACAGATTGAAAATAAAACGATACATATTAACGTTAAAATTCAAAAATCATATTGATAACTTTAATGGTATTATGGCAAGAAATTGGTTGGATTGCGGTTTTAATTAAATTTCTTTTAACATAAAAATAACTTGGGTATATGTAAGAGTATCTTCTCTTAAAAATATTATACAGTTTGCTATATAAATTAATTAAAAGGATTGGTCGTAAAGAAAAAAGCTGTTTTTTTCTTAGACACTACCGCCCCCGCGCTCTCCGTGAAGATGGTGAGTAGTCTATAATTTATTTACATTTTGCAAAACACGGAATGTTTTAAAGCAAGTAATAATTAAGCAGAAATATCAGATATCGTAGCAAATATAACGTCTTCTAACAAGGAGTATTTGTTCTGTAAAATTCCACACCGTCAGTCCAAACAAAGTTTGACGCTAACCGTCAGAAATTCCTGATGACCCAATTTGTTATTTAAGTAACTTCTAAGTATACAAGTTGTAATATAATAAAGCTTTAAAGTGTTTACCGCATTCAACTGTCGATTATTTGTGATCTTTGGCTTTTACGCACTTTTCTCTGGAACACTAAATAAATGTGGTATCAGCGAAAGTTAAATTGAAACATCTAACGGAAAATTCATTGAACGTCGAAAACATTAAAGCGTTTATAAAATTAACTTCCAATATAGTCTAGGTTTTTTGAGCTTTCGGATCTCTTTGAAGCTCATTTTAAATAATTAGTTCAATAAAAAGGGAGATTTTTAAAATGTAAAGAAATTATGATAATATCAGTAGATGTCGAATTATATTAAAAAATCATCCCTAATTTGTTATGCGAGGGCCATCTATTTGCCCTTCTGTGTGAATATATTATGTTGGAAATGATATTAATTTTATAGGGTCAATGTTTGAAGAAGATGTAATTTTGAATTAAATTTTTTTTTAAAGAAGAAGATGTATACTTTAGTTTTGTTGTAAAATTTCAAATTTATTATTTACAGAGGATGCTGTGATTCTCTTTGTTCAGTATCACATAAAGGATAATATCAATATTTATGGACAAAATAAACTGTGTCCGTGTAACATAAATTGCGATGTATACATCTTTTTTCTCCGTTATTTCGCTCTTGACAGAGCGGTCGTTGCCAGCATGTAGCATTGTTATAGGCGGCTATTCTTACTCGCCCCACGATGTATACATTTTTTTCTCCGTTATTTCGCTCTTGACAGAGCGGTAGTTGCCAGCATTTAGCATTGTTATAGGCGGCTATTCTTACTTCCCTGTACAACAATGCGCTCTAAGGAGCTACTATCTACACAAAAAAATGAAGAATTCGAGTCTGAACGAGTGATGATAGAGGTTGATTGCTGCTAGTTCTTGAAGTATAGAGACATTCGTGCGGAACTCAGTCCACCATACCCCAAGCATTTTTCTCCAGCATTATATATCCAGAGCGTCTATTTTGTATGTATTTATCTACGTTGAAAAAAAATTACACTTTTTTATCAATTTGATTTTATAATACATTTCTGAGTTATACTTTTTGTGATTTCGCCGTGATTAGGGTATGCTGCTTTATTTTTAAAGCTACGAGATTCAAAAGTATTAAGTTTGTAAGATATGTTTAGAGATTTTGTATGCAATATTTTTCTAATGTTCCAGTACACTTAGGCTATCTTACATTTTGAAAAATTCATTCATCTAGCTGCCTTATAATGTAATTTACATTCTTGTGATGGAGAATATAGAAAGTTAGATGATAGAATTTATCTGTTACGTGTAGAATATATTTTACAATTATTGTTGTTTATCGTCATTCAACCTTATTAACAATTGGCTTTTAATCTGAAGTGAGCTATTTTTTAACATTAATTTTATTTAAAGTAAACGTATTATTTTAGACACTGGCTTCAATTATCGAAATTTTTTCAATAACTGAAGATTGAAGAAATGAAGAAAACATCCCTGAAATGTACCTCCTGTAACTATTTTTCATGTCTTTGGTATTACGATTTCTATAATATGAAATGTATATCTAATACGATGTGTTTTAATTTAGGTATGGGTAAAGTTAAATTAAATTGGCTCCAAATCTTACAGGATCCGTTTTTATAATTGACTTTTTATATGTTTTAATAAAAAGACGAATATAAAATTCTTTGAAAGACTTGAGTATATATGTGTATATATGTATATATATATATATATATATTTATATTTTTTTATATGAAAATATTGAAACATTGTTTTTCATATACTTACATGCGAGGCACCTAATATCGATGAATGACTTTATGACCATTTCAGGGTTCATTCATTTCATATTTTATTTTGTAATTTGGCTTTCAATTTAACAGATTTATATTTTTACCCCACGATCTAATATAACTTAACGTCTTTCACGTTATTCATACAAGTATTTATTAATTTGTGCACATGATTATAGAAAATATTTTTTTATTTATATTCGTTATAACTGAACTTTGATTGAAATTTGTTGTCAAATTTGGAGACTATATATTCTTTAGGTCCAGCAAGGAATCATCAAGTATTCGTTTTCCTTTCAATTAAAATATATCATTTTCTAAAATTTCCATTTTTTATTACCTATGATTTATATATTGTTACACGAGCTTTCAAACATACAACAAAAAGTCATAAAGTACGAATGGAGTTCTACGTCTACGTTATTTAAAGCTATTCATTTTTCAATGCAACAGATACATATGTTTAAATTGAAGTAGTGATGTGGATAAAATATTTACTAATTCATGTTATATTTCATATATTAGCATGTAGAAACGCAATCGTGGTGCTTATCACTTAAATACAAAATATTTATAAATCCCGAAAATCTACGTACCTGGGTTTTTAAGAAGGGCCTGGTACGAAAATACAATGAAAACCTAGACCAAATAAAAAATAGTAAAATAGGTTTTCTGATGAAAAGTATATTTGTATTCTATTTGAAATTATTGTTTCAGTTTCATACTTATGTACATTTTATTTCGTGGGTTCTCTTTCAATAAAAATGTAGGTGTGAATTTGAAAAATAAAATGTGTGAAATGTTAGTATTTAATTTATTCCGCTCGCTAGAGGCTAGAGCCAAAATTAGAAGCATCTTCTAAATGCTTTGCATATTAAAGTTTCAAAAATCACATTTACCCAATTACTCTACGTAAATGGAAGATGCAGAAAAAACATTTTGAGCTATTGCAGCACTACACGACTTTAAAATCATCGTATTAAATGACAATTGTGCACATGCACATATTTACATTTAATGACCATCGTGTCACCTTAGCTAATATTTCATACTTATTACAATATGCACTTAGTTACTTCACTTTTATATCATGTAAATGTTATTTCTTTTCTCATATTTGGTTATGTCCACGAATTGCCTGAAATAAAGAAAACAAATTAATAAACTAATTTGACTCTGTTGAATTTACTTAAGCACTTTCTTAAATTGAAAAAAGAAATATGGATAGTATTAATAAACAGGTCTTTAACCCACCACTTCATTTTCTTCTCCTTAAGTACAAAGATTGAGTTAATAATAAAAGCAAAATATAAATGAACCAAAATTGAACTACAATCGGAAAGCATTTTTTTTTCATTTATCTCTATGGGCATCTCACTAAATACGAATAAGAGCAAAGGGATCACGACAATTAACCCGTATAGAAAATAATCTGCACTTTACAAATCACAACCTCAATTATCCACACCTTGCACTTCACTACTCGCATTTCAAGTGTGTAATTAATTGATTATGACAGATACATTCAACTGTTCTTTATTATATTGTTAGGCTGATTTCTGACTAAAAATAAATAATGAAATTCAAAAAGTGTTACAATGATTCGATATTTTTCATAATGCAGGTTTTATTAAGGTATAATTAATTTTATAAAAATTACTCTCATCCTGGAGATTTCTTTAAGATATGGGCTTGAAAACTTGCATTGGAGACAATTAACTGCAAATTAGGAAAAATAAAAAAATGACATATGTAAAAAAATTATTCTGCAAAAATATTTTTGATGAGTATTGTTTAGTGTCATTCAAAAAAGAGAATTAATTACGTATTTACGGCTGTAAAACTGATCGATAAATAAAATATTAGTTTTTCATTGGTTTTGAAGCTCTTATAAAACTTTATTTAAAAAATGCTACAAAATTTACCTCTACAGGTAGAGGTAAATTTTGTGCTATGCATTTCATTGATATTTAAAATCGTAACCTACAGGTTATATCAGCCAACAAAATGTTACGTGTATCAAGAAGGTAGATGATAATAACGTAGAGAAAAAAAAAGAAACGCGTTAAAAACTGTATGGAGAAATTAAATGAAGTCACAGATGACTACAAAATATTTATTTTGTAAAGTTTCCACTCCTAACTATCTTATTATCTTTTCTAATAAACAGATAATTGTGAACAAACTTTTATCGTCATACTCTTCAAGTCATCATATTTGCTTTAAAAGTACTATCGTTTAGTGGTATGTAGAGTTATGTAGAATACTATCGTTTAATATTATGTAGAATTAATTTTCAAAATACTTAGCGCCTTTAAGAAATCTATTAGAAATTTGATGTATTTCTGCCAAAAAAGGAAATCCATCAAATTAGTTTCTAAATCGTGTCGTTCACTCCAATAACTTCACTTAGCTATATATTATTGGTAAATGAAGCTGCTGGAGTGGACGATCATCACGACGGCTGTAGTGGTCCATCAGTCGAGGCCATTTGTAATTCTATTGTTTTACTACAATCGAAAACTCCACAATCTTTTTTAACACCGTTGATGATGCATAAAAAGTTAGGTGAAATGACTACTTGTAAAATAGTGATAATATAAATTAAATATAATTTGGACGTACGTTTATGAACAAAGACACATATTTGATGAAAATAAATAAGTATAAATAGATGTCACATTTATATATTCTTATTTGGAATATTAGTTACTTATTTAATTTTTACATAATTTATTGCATGCCATCGACTCGTAGAAGATTAAAATTTTGCATTTTATCTATCATTGATATGGATATCATATGAGAAAATGATAAAAATAGATTGTCACAAATCGTCCTTTAATTCATTAGTTATTTTATATATAAAAAATTAGGCTTCAACAAACTTTTTTCGATCGATCTCTTTTTTATAACTTGGTCCAAACTGATCTAATTTAATTAATTAGAGAGCGCACTTATAGTGATATTTACGAAAATAATGAGAATCAATTAACATTTACGACATTAAAAAGCTCCGCCCTATAATTACATTGGGAAGTGAAATCGTGTTCTATTTGTGTATGTAAGACTACTTCACTTCCCTCTCACGGTAAATAACTACGTTAAAGCTCTATACGGATCTATTTTTAAACCTTATTTTTTGTAATTGTGCTTACTTGTGCTTGGAAACATAGTCTTCTAGGTTTACGATTTTTTTACTTCCTTAAATATTTAACTAAAACTATAAATAACTACTTTATATAATGGCATTGTTATTATTGTTGCTTTCTTTCATATTTCATATATAAGGCGGCTATCTACGTTCAAGTAACTTAACCAGTGTATCAGCAATTATTGTTGTATAAAAACAATTTACTGTGCATAATATTGAATAAATACGTTAAAGTATATTTAAAATGTTATTCCAAGTTATATATTACGTTGCATATATATACATTTGCATGTTAATTCATATACGAACTCACACAAACATTAGACATGGTCATATTTCTATATGGACAGAAGCTAGGAAATTTGGTCAGGATGGGACAGAAAAAGGGCAAGTGAAAGCAGTAGGGAAATAAAATTATAGTCCTTGAGACGGATTATATTGCAAAAGCACTCGTACATCAGTATTTAATATATTTCCAGGATTAGTAGCGTATAGCGTAAAGTTTATATTTTCATTGAGGATGACATTACGTTTACGAATTAGGAGATAAAGAATGGTTAAGTATATAATTAAAATATTCATATAGTAACTCTGGATTGTTGGTATAATTAATTACTATTTAACGCGTGTTATTGATTGAAATTGTTTATTTATCACAAGTAAACACAAAAACGAATTTCTAACCCAATAAATATAAATAATAATACCGTAATTAAGTAGGAGGGGCTTATGTATTATCATGAATATTTGAAAAACTCTGACAGTTGTGCTAAGTACCTGACCAAACTACCACGGCCTCTAAATGTTGCAAGAAATGTTTTCTTTGCTTTTTTATTTATTTCATAAGTGACACATGTATTAGCATAACGTATGGCACACTGGTCTCTTCAGGTTAAAAAATAAAAGTATTTGAAGTACAAAGTTATTTTTATATTTGATTTAATTTATTTTCATGGCATAATTTGGTCGACTGTTACCGGTGATAATTTTCCTTTTAATTTTGTTATATATACAACTATCTTGAATATTTTCCAGATATTGGAAAATAAAGGCTTAGCTGGTATAGCACGGGGATATGGAACTCTAACAAAAGTTACAGTTCTGAATCTGAATATTTTATAAACGGATTTCTGCACCGAAAAAATATTCACGTCACACCCCCAATATTTTTGAGGTTTGTTCGTCTATGCCCTAACAATGAAGTGTGTGAATCACCTCCCGCCCTTCTACAGAGAAAGCAGGCACCTTAAAAATGTTATTTTAAAAAATTTATTTCATAACTTTTTCGAATCTGCATTAGAAATATATATATATAACAATAGTAAATGAGTTTTTCCATGCATATTAAAGGAAATTGCAGCTATTAAATTATTAAAGTACTAATAGTTTACGAGTAAAACAGCTATGACAATAAGTAGACAGATAGATATTCTTGGTAAAACTGTAAGGTTTTTCAGTTTGGCTTCGATACCCCAAAAATGGACAAAATAATAAATTGTAACTACGATAAATATTGAGAAATCAAAGGGAGAGATATTTTAAATCAACATATATGCACACAAACACGCACTAGCTACGCGCCCTAACACATATACACACACAAACACACGCAGACAGACAAACACACGCACACAGACAAACACACGCACACATACAAACACACGCATACATAAAGGCGCACGCGGACGCACGCACGCATGCACACACGACTCTTTATATTTTACAATTATCATTATGGATCTTATGTAACGCTTTCATTTGCACCCGAGACTTTCATTTGACTCAATTTTCGAACAGTATCATTAAACTCAGGCGTTAAAAAGAATAGCTCTGTCTCATTTATCAACAAATTTAAATAATCTTATTACTTGTAATTTAATCTTATTTGTTTCCCACTATACAATAAAATTACAAATTGTAATATCATTAATTAGTAATAATTATCGTCGCCCCCGGCTATTCTGTTACTATTTAGTTAATGCGAACTATTCTGTTTCGTAAGATCTGGTTTGAATCTGGAGCTATTTCCAATTTAGGTTTAGAAAATTACACAATTTTAGTGTTATGTAAAAAGGTTTATTATGTTGCTTCAGTATTATGAGAAAAACACAAAAAATGCCAGTGATTTTATTGAAAAAACTATTAGTTATCGTTAGAAAACGACAATTATACAACGTTCATAACGCCATACATTTAATTTTTTTACAGCAAAAAAGTATTATAAATAACGACAATAAGTAAGCAGATTACATAAAAAAAATTGCTGCTGCTTTGTATTTTACGAGAACAACTAACAATATTTACGAGAATGTCGTGATAATTTAATTTATAAAAGCGTTAATTTTTGCGTATCATTAACTTATATTTGTAATGTTCATGTCGATGATATTTTAATTTATGTATATGAATATTACATTCTGTGCTGCATACTGCTACTTAAAGGATACAAATGGTTACTTGGGGATATTCAGGAATATGTAGATTATATTTAATATTTATACTTTGTAGGGGATCTGATGAGCTTTATCGAGTTTGAATGAATGTTTTATTAATTAATCTACTATTTATAGGTTTATTCCTTTCAAAATGGAAAAAAACTTTATGTTATCAAAAATATCTTTTTGATGGCACGTAAACCGTTTATTTTTTACAAATTTATCAAAATCTGTTTTTTTAATTTGGCTGAAATATCCGGCTGTTCTGATTAAATTTATTCAACAATAAATCGGAATTTTTTTTTGTCTTAAACCATTGAATAGGTCCTTACTTAGAACGTGCTTTTTCACTTAATTTTGGTCGTGGTTATTCAATTGTCATATATTTTTTTATTATCTGGGCTCTTGCTGACATTTATGAACTAATTCAATATCAATTTACTGAGATATTGAGGGCGTATTAAATGCAAATTAAGTTTTGTGTACCAAAACGATTCTATCTTTGAATATGCTTACACTAGATTACTTGTTGCAAACACCATTTAGCTAAATTATATTGAAAAATGGTCAAATCGTTAGATACAATTTTTAAATAAAAATAAAATTAAATGAATCACTCGATGATCGGTCATCACCGTCTGTCTAGATCCATGTAACTCATTCTTTTCCAGAATATTTTTGTCCGGAATCAATCAGAAGTACGCTGCTTAAATATTTTGATTTAATATTTTACGCAAAGTAAATATAAAAAAATTTGGTGTCCAGATAGAATAAATCTGATTACACCATTAAATCAATTATTTTAGAGAATTTGTAGATACAATTTATTCATTTTTTGAATAATTTGCGATATTTGGAATTAACATTTCTTTTTAATGGTCACAATCATAACTTGATATATTTGTTATAGACTTTAAAAATGCAACGAAAGGAAGTAGAAGCTAACTTTTCTGGTGGGATTACCTAAGGGACTAATTAAAAGAGAATTCGAAATTTCGAAAAATCGTAAAAATTATACATATTTTTTGTAATTATACTTTCATTAGAAGAAATGTAACCTTTTTTTTTAAGATTTGAAAGTCCTTTTTTCTAATTATTTGGTAAACCAAAAAAAGAAAATATTTCTAAATATTATCTAATATTTGATGAGAGCCTCTTTTTGCTACGTTTTTTTTAAACTTCACTGCTCATTTAATTACATACGTGACTAGGCTACTTAAACTTCGCAAATAGAATATTACTGTGGCGGCGCGAACTGTGACGCTTTGCGATTTTATATTACGCTTACAAACACAAATTGCAAATAATAAGGTTATATTTACCGATTGATACAGTAATCCTTTTTCTCTTTACTCCTCTCGTGCTCTACAAAATTACGAGTAACGATGTCCAAAATTGTGAATTACGATGTCCAAAATTGTGAATTACGATTGTCGATGACCAACACGTTCATGTTGGTCATAAAATTAACATTATATTGAAGAATTTGCTCTTAATATTTGTGAATCAATAAAAATTCATTACACATGTCATTAAAATGAACCCTTCCTTTGCCGTTTTATATTGCTATAAAAGCAAAGTAATTTCATTTGAACGGGTGCAGAAGTTAAATGCGTCATAAAATTTGTTATTAAAGGATACTGTGAAATTATTGTTGAAATTAAACAAACAATTGTCTTTCGTGTAATTTTCTTAGGAATTAAGTTTATTTATGTTTACTGACTTTCAGCTTAATTAGCATTATCATTTTAAAGTTATATCACATGTAGACATATATATATATATATATATATATATATATATATATACACGTGGACTGACGAATATATAAACGTGCTATCCTAATGAAATTTGAGTTTTAGTGCTATAAATTATAGAAAAATTATTCGAGATGTAAATCGATTCATAATAGAAAGAATGTTGAGTTAACAGGTTGCGAATTAGGTAACGAATCCTAAAAATTTACATAAACTATGGAAAATGTTGAGTTTTTTGAGTAAATTCGAAAAAAATAAGCGAATACAATTGAAAAGAAAAAAAAGAAAAGACGATATTAAACCGTTTTTCTCTACCAAAAACTTTCTTGTATCTTTCCTCAAACAAAACCTTAAAGTCGTTAGAGATAATAGATATTCTTGTACTGAAAGCGTAATATAAAAGCGATGTTGAATCAATTACGTCAATTTCATTTTCTTGGATTGAATGATTACATTATGCCATTTTGAGTAGGTTCGTTTATAGTATCGATATTTTTTATGTTCTGTTTATGTTGTTGATCAGATAGACATCCAAGTGTTCTTGTTCTGTTCCTCAAAAGGAAAAACAAAACCCTTATAAAAACACACACGTGTCTGTCCACCTGTCCCTTACAGACATTTCTCACACAAACCACTTGACGTAGAAACTTAAAATTAGGCATAGTAATAAAATGTATTAACCCGTGTATATTTTAACAGTTAAACTCAAAAACGTGCATTTCAAAATTATTGGTGGCAAATAATTGCTCCAAAAGAAAATATTTTTTTATTCCATATATACAGTGTATAACATTTTAAAGAGCTAGTTATGATAGTTTCAAACATTTTCTTTCGTAATTCTAAGTTATACTTAAATCTTCAGATGTATACTCACGAATATGCAAAAAGTATGTTCCCCTTTCCCTTTTTACGAAACTATTCAATCTAAAATTATTAAAAAAGTATTAACATAAAAAATATTAAAATAAATCCATATAAAATTTGTGGGAAAACTAGAGCGGTGAATGAATTTTTCATTTCATGTGAAAATGTTTCAAGTATGTACATTTTTTCGCATTATATAAATATAGTAGGCAAAATATTTACGTTTTCCTATATTTACAGCATCGAACATGAAACCATACAATAACAATAAACCTTACTACCTTTTTTAATAATTTGCTTTAAGATTCAATGTACTTATTAATATTCAGTGTATATTATGATTATTGCACACGTATCTTCATGCCTCAGATCTTTCCTAATCCATGCGGAAGAAAACACTTACGGAATACATTTAGACTTGCATGAATAATTGTTTTGAACTGATCGTTTACGAGCTAGTAATTAGTTGAGTTGCGTGTGACGTTCTATTATTTTATCTATGAATTATTTTGCACACGGCCTATTTAGTTAATATCATATTTACGATATGCGACTCGATTGTTATAGCGTGGGATGTGTTGTTTTTTCATGTCAATACTTTAAAAAATTATGGATGTGGGAAATCTTATAAGTAGAATGTTAACGATATAATTTGTAAAAAATTATAAATTTATAGAAGTCTTAATTTTATAAAAAGAAATCTCACGTAACTTACTTTATAAGTTTTAGGTTATGTACAGATCAAAAGTATTCAAACGAATGCATGAATAAGTTTACTTTCTGTCAATTCTCTTAGCTTTAATATTTACATAATTAACATAAGATAAATAGAAAAGTTTTAGCATTTTCGGATTTTTTAAATTCTAAGAAAATAATTTATAATTCTTTGTTAGTTTTGCTAAGTTTGATACGACCGTCATATTCCAAATTCTTTAATTTTATTAGAAAAAAAACGATAAAGCAATGTTACCATAATTAAACATAAAAGAAATCTCTTATGTTTGAAAACCTAATAGACATTGAACGAACAGTTAACACTCTATGACCATAAAAACTTTACGACCAGTATAATAAATACTGCATGATTTGAATAAAAAAAAGTGGAAAACGGCACACCTTTTTTCTTGAAACACATTTCCGCCCTAACGAAAAGTTATAGCTCTGTTATTTTTCATTATTATTTGACATAACTCTTCCTTAAATTTTGGTCCATCTAATAACAATAACACCCTAAAATGGCGATAAATCACAATGAAAATATAATTTTTACATCATGACGTAATTCAACGAACGAACTGTTTACATCTTCCAGTTATGTGGAATTCAATGCAATTATTTTACTGCTGTCTCAAACTTTCCTCAGTTACGTAAATTAATATTTTAGCACATGTGGAAAAATATTTTAGGCGAATTTATATTAATATTTATTTATATTTTGGCCCATTCAAATTAAAATACAGAAGTTCATCGTACAATTAAAACACTGCTGTGTATTAAGATAAACTTGAATTACCTTAAAATAATGGAATATTGGATGTACAAAGATTTTAGTGTTTGTGAGGACATTTACTTTGGTAAATAATATTAGTTTCAATTAAGACACGACATGAAGAAACTTATTCGAAGTTGTTGGCCGTTTGTATAGTTGGAGTATTTATTAAGAAAGTTTGTTTGCAGATAACATAATTTGAGTGTTAATTAAATAAAAGTAATTAAGGTGTATTAAAACTAGTAATTTAATGAAATATCATATAATATCAAACAGATTCAGTCATGGCACCGTACTCCAAAAGAAAAAATGTATTAACCGTTTTTTAGGGATCCGTAGACAAGTGGTAAAAACGGAACCATCATAATTTCGTCCTGTTCGTCTGTCTATACGTTTATCTGTCTGTATGTCACAGCCATTTTATTCGGAGAAAATGGCACTGTATAAATAAAATATAATTGCAATGGCAGGAGCATTCTGTGAACCGCTACAGAACGAAATAGTGGAATTATGAAAACCAATAATATTAGGGGTGATATAGGTAACTGAGGGATGAAAAAATGCAACACCTTTAGTTGTGTAAGGTATCGTAAAATAAGTCTTAAAAAAGTGATATGGAAGTTCCCGAATAACTTTTTTATTTAAGTTCATTGTTGGTACAATATACACTTCTAAACTCTTAATAAATGTGTCCTCCCTCTAAATTTTTAAATAGTTTCCATAAAATGTTGACAGAAATTAAGTTAGTAGAACTTAAAAGAAACTTTAAAAAAAAATTTGTTCGAATAAGATACGTTATGTAATTTTTGAGTATGGTATATTTTGGTTACCGACCAAAGCAAAAACGGTGTTTCGCAGTGTCATTAAGAAATAAAAACTTGTTTTTGCTGCCGACACAATAATTATTGTGCATGCTTAAATATTTAAAATATATATAGTAATATATAAAAATAAACTGAAACTTTTAGAATAAAATATCAAGACACATCACAAGAAACTTACAAAATGACAACAAGCAAAATAAACTAAATTAATACAATAATTTAGTTTATTTTGCTTGTTAACTTCGAAAAACCGTCACGCTGTCCATATGTCTAAATTATATTCTATGGTCATAAAGAATTCCACAGTGGCCAAGAAAGTCATTCCAAAATTCGTGCCTCTCGAGTAGTTTTATCATCGAAACGCAACATACAAATAAAAAATTGACGCTTTCTTTGTAGAATTACGGGACATAATGATTTTCCCAAGGGGTTCGGGAAGTTTTTAAATTGAAATGTGATCATGTTTCATTGCTATGTTTAAGGGTATTAAGCTATGAAGATTTTCTTTACGGAGTACTCCAACATTCACTGTCGCAACATGGAAAGCGCATAATACAATTGCAATGCATGACACGAGTGCAGATGGGACCTCGATTTTGGCGCAGCATTGTAATGGCATTATTGCTCTCGACTAATGCCCCATTTAATTACATATAGCAAAATGGAGTAACCGGAGTGACCTTTACGATTTACAAACAAAATTGACAGATATCTATATTGGTAAAAGTAGAAAAAATAGACTTTTTCAAACTTTCGCGATTCGAACACATATTTTATTTGATTTGACTCGGGTTTTTTCGCGGTAATTATATATTTAATGAGTGAACCTAGATATTATATATACTAAGTACTCACTATGTCCCGACGTTTCTGACTGGTTGCACAGCCTGTGGTCACGGGAGAGCGAGTCTTCCCGTGACCACAGTAAAAAACCGAGTCAAATCAAATAAAATAGTAGAAAAAATGTTCGAAAATTTCTCTGTTGTAAAGATGTAAGGTATTTCAATTACGATGTAAGGTATATCAGGTATTTCAATTAAAAACAAGTATGATCAAAACATGGTATTAAAAAATAGGATGATGTAAAAATTTGGCAGACATAGTTATAATTTATATACATACATATATATATATATATATATATATATATATATGTGTGTGTGTATATATATATATATATATATATATATATATATATATAAATATATATATATATATACATTTATGTGACTTAATAGTTTATTAAATTATATTTATTATATTAAAAAGAGAAGAGTTCCTTGAAATCAAACCATATAAAAATTGTAACAGCGTTTTTTGTTAAATTTTACAACGTATTTATATGGATTTTTCTTTTTATATATTATTAAATATCTTATACAAAATTTTGTTAAAATCTGAAAAAATAACAGTCAGACTATTACAACTTGCTCTTTAGTTTGATATATCATACAATATATTAAGTGAAAACAATTTATCTCTAAAATATGTAAATAAATATTTTTTAATTATATGTGTTGAAATACATGTAGGTTAATATGGTATATAACGACATCAAATGTCACCCTTTGCTGTCCAATTATGTCTAAGAAAAATGGCTGAGACACGATAGATGGATAGCACATTTTATTTTGTTTTTAGGAATCGTGAAAACAAAACAAAATATGTAAACAAAACGTGAGAATAAGAGAATGGACGAACAGGTTGAATGTATTAAATTTACTAATAATGATGACCACTTTATGAAATTTAATGCCATTTCAGATAAATTTTGAAAAAAAAACTAGGACGGTATTACATATATTTAAACGATTTCATAGACAATGCTGCATGAACAATCGAAAAACAATATAGAATTTTTTTTCAAGATGTCCTGAGACACATGGCCGGTGTTTTTTGTCTTTGGAAATAAATAGAGCCAAATTTAATAAATATGAGCTTTCAATTTTGGATGAAATGAATTTTCAGAGTTGTTTTAAAAAGTTTATTTTCTGATTAAATATCCGATAGTTGCCTTAATTTGGTGAAGTAGGTTAATTTTTTCCTTTCAAGTTTTTTCTACAGTTATTATTCTCTAGCAGTTATAAAAAGATATACTTTATACGGAAACATTTCATTGACTTTATTTTACTCAAATTAATAAAGAGTTATTGAAGGGTAAATTTTAATTATCCTTCAGTATTTTAAGTACAAACAGGTAATTAGCTTTTGCATATAACGCTAAACGTATTATCTCCGAAATTATAATCTGTGAGAATTTAATTACAAATGAAAAGTAACAATTGACGTAGTTGCAATAATATTAGTGGAATTTAATTTTTTCCTTTCAAGTTTTTCCTACAATTACTATTCACAAGCAGTTATAAAAGGATATACTTTATACGGAAACATTTCATTGACTTTATTTTACTCAAATTGGGCCTAATCATCCTGAGAAATCTCGGAGTAAACCTAATTTCCTAATAGACATGCCAATTTTTCAGTTACCCATTCTTTTTACACTGCTGATGCGTAATTTAAGTATGCAGTCAACTTACCTGCTAATAATCAATATCGCCCTTTCAGATCACTTAACCAGAGGGATGATCTAAATTCATGACAAAGAAAAGATCTTCGAACTCATAAAATTGATTCATAAACTGTCAGAGGTAGGTGATCCCTACGTAATTCCTATGTCCTTACGGTGACCCCTCCATCTAACGACATTTCTGACTACTACAAGTGTCGTAAGTAGAGATCACCGAACTCCGACAGTATACGGAGTGACAACTGTGGATGTCGAGACAAGTAATATATGGAATATAATAAATACGTGTACGGTAGTTTTAAACTGAACAAATTGAAAATAAGTTTCGTTAATAATGATACGTCAAAAAATATTAAGTGAAAAGTATTATTTTTATATAACAAAGTTCTCTTTTATAGATCTTTTATATTTTAGTGCATACCTGACAAAGCTGTAAGCGGATCATTTCAATTTAAACAAAATCCTAAGGGTGTAACTGCGATCACTTTATCCTTATATCTCTTGTTTAAGATTACTGAAATATGTTATCGATAAAATAAATAACTTGAAAAAAATTATTTAATTTTGTTGGCCATATGTTGTTATATGAATAAAGACTATATTAATTAGCATAAATTCGAGAAAATAAACTGCATTTTCCGATAATTAACGAAGCAATTATCTTATCATTATAGCTTTTAAATAACTAAATATATACAAACATATCCACACACACACACACATGAGTGTGTGTGCGTGTGTGTTTGCGTGTGTGTATGCGTGTGCGTGTGCGTGTGTGTGTGTGTGTATATGTGTGTATGTATATATGTCATATTTTATAACTGGAAATTCAAACCCTGGAAGAAACCTTTCATGTTATAAAAATCTTATATGAATTCGATTTCTATTTTAGACCTAATAAATAATTCTATTTTAGACTTAATAAACAATAGTTAAATTAAAAATATATAATCAGCATCTTTAAATGTAATAGATTTGATATTCAAATTCTTTGAAATAGTTCGCATTATATACACAATTTTTTTTTTATTTTATTTACCAAGTTATTAATATTTTACTGAACAGCTTTGACAAGATTTTCCTTTTTCCCCACGTTTCTTACTTCGTGTCTTATCTGTAAAAGACAATAGGTACAAGAGGAAAACTTTTTATCTGACCTTAATTCACACGGTCAACAGCAAGTCAAGGTTTGAAGCTCGAGGCTTTTTTATTCACCACTTTGGTGTAAGATATTACTGAGTAATCATAACTGCATTCCATTTATTACTTACTAATTCTATAAATCTATTTTCTGTTGTTAGTACCGTTTCTGTTGTTGGAAGTATGGTGAGTAGTTTATAGATTGGGGTGAATAAATTCTGAACTATGAACTACATCTACGCGCGTGTTCATGTCGAGTTTGAATATATGATCTAGTCCTTGTTAACTTGATAAAGTCAGGATAAGGAAGCTAAGTTTCTCTTAAGTATGAGCTTGCGCGATAAAATTATTTCAAATGCTCAATTTGATAATTTGTAATTATAAAGTTATTCAAGTTATAAGTACGTTTAACATTTTTGCACTCCATTTATTCGAAATTGTTTGGAACATAATTTCATCGTAGGCAGGCACGATTAAATTATTTTTCACTGGTTCAAATTAACATTTTTCATAGTACCGTACCTCACAACAAAAAAAGGGAACTCTCAAAAGATAACTCACATGTTCATCCGTATGTCCGTTCCTCAATGTTGTTTTCCTCAGAAATGGGTTGACGTAGAAATTTGAAATAATGCATACTCACAAAATACATTAATCCACAGAGTAATTATTTAACACCAAAAGATTTTCATGTGGAAATTTTACGTGCGATAAATAAAGTACTCGATTTTTTTTTATTTTATGTATCCCGTTGAGAGGCTTAAGAAAATGTATGATAAAAAAAATAGATTGAGTAAATTTTTATGTGGAAATTTTACGTGCGATAAATAAAGTACTCGATTTTTTAATTTTATGTATTCCGTTGAGAAGCTAGAGAAAATGTATGATAAAAAAAATAGAATGAGTAAATCATCAAGCTGTTTAATTAAAAGTTTAACGTAAATTATATTAACGAAAAGGTCCACAAAACTTTTTTTGGAAATGGTTTGGTATAAAAACTTAAAATTTGTCATAATTATAAAGCATAATAGTCCACATTTATTACGATAGTTAATACTCAAATATATCGGTACAACATTTTAGGACCACGAATGAAATTTAAATTTAAAGTAAAGTGTTTTAATTGAAAATATCATTGAAAATGTCCATAAAAACATTTTTCTTCATTCTTTCCGAAGTGCCACAGCCAAAATTATAAAGAACCAGTGTTACTTGAAATTATTCAGAATCTACCGTGAAACTATCGCGATACTCAAAATTTCACAGTATTTTTTATAGTTGCGATGATTTGCGTGATGAAAAAATATTTATAATTGTAATTAGTTTTATAACAATACTTAAATGTCCTCAAATATTGATAAATACTTCAATGTTGCCGAAACCCTCAAAGTGCGACTTCTAATCGTACTTAACAGCTGATTTAAAGGTAAGTTTGAACGATTTGTATTCCAGTCAACTGGACTTTGTAATATAACTTATAACACGTGGAATAATATGTCACGTATATGTTATTAAAGGTCTCACTGACCACACGAGCGAAGCAACTTTGTAAATGAATTATTGTCATTATCCTTAAAGGGAAATTTTTATTCGGTTTTTTATAACATTCAGTCTGTTTTATCAGAAAATATTTATGCAATTCGAATAATACAGATAACTTGTGCTTACATCCAGAGTGATATATAATACATTGCAATACGTCAAAAAAAATGAAAACGGTGAATGTAAAAATTAAAAAATAATTAAAATCACCAAGAAATGAGGAGGTGAAAGGAAAAGTAAAGGGCGTATTTTATTGAAAACGATTCTTAAAACACTTTGAGGATATAAAAATGACGTACAAGATAATCATTAACATTAAATTGGTTAAGAAAAAATCTAGAATAATAGGTATTCATTTACAAGTTACAACTTGCCATAAACAACAACAAACAACATGAAAGATAACCTTAACATTTTTAACAAATTACGTACGAGTAATAACCATTGACTTGAATCTAAATAATTTACTTATTTACGGGGGTCATCTCATAAAAATGTCTTATAGAGTATCTTCTTTGCATTAATAAAGTTATGCAAAATAGGTCCGCATTAAGTCAGGGTCGGCCGCTAATATTATAGTCTATCGCAAAATGTACATAAATTTAGTACATTAAGTACAGGTAAAATGAGGTTTAACGTAATTCATTTAAAGAAAATTACTTAAAACATTAAATGATGTTAAATCGGTAATGTCATTAGTTACAATTTGACGGAAATTAAATGAATATTCAGATAATGTTCAAAAGAGATTTTTCTCTTAATATAGCCTTCAATTATATTAATGTAATATTCACAAATTACAAAACTATGAATCAATTTATTACAGATGTAGCGGAGAACAATTGTATGCTTTATAAAGCCATACAGTACATTTGACCTTTAGTTTAGACTTAACGAGATACGAAGTTAGATTAAAAGCTTGTCAAAAACAACTTTAAACAACTTTATATGATTGTATGCACCAAAGGAGTCTCGACATCGACAGTCAATTTCTTCGATTCGATTGTTTTGCGCTTCCTGTGCTTGTCAAATAATTCGATTCTATTTTAAATTGACAGTCCTACTCAAATATACTTTTCTTTATTTCACGATTATGTCTTGTAGTAAATTGATGTTTTATAGCAAGTATTTGCCCATCAAGGATCTTTCAGTTGTACATACTACGTTATACTGAATCACTTCATCCAGGGATTTTGCGCTTTTTTTATGTTTTTACTTGACAATTTGTCAGAAAACAATATGTACAATAGGGAACTTTCAATGTGGCCTTAATTTAAATGGTCGATACTCAGCCAAAGTCTGAGTCGCAGGCCTTTGTTATTCATTACTTTAGTATATTATATTGCAAAGTTTGAGTCGCAGGCCTTTGTTATTCATTACTTTAGTATATGATATTGCAAAGTTATCAGGACTATATTATGTTTATTACTTGATGATGATATTTTCTGTTGTTATCAGTCAACGATATTTTCTTGGTGCGAGTAAATTATTAATTATGAGCTGCAGTCACGAGTAAATTATATTTACACGTGCGGTGGGGAGTTTTGTGGAAACGCAGTGGCGGACCCGGAGACCAGGGTCGAATAGTGAAGAGAGTTTGTTGTATTTGTGGTGAAGATCATTTATATCCTCGGCTACGATGTTTTTGTTTTAGACAACGGGATAAAAGAGTTTCATCCTACTCAAGACATGATGTCATCGATTCTAATTGGCGTAACATGCGTGTTCATTTCGATTATGAATATGTGATCTACTTATACGAAACGCGCCTGTGTTAACTTGATAATTTTACAATTTAGAAGGTAAGTTTCACTAAGAGATGAGATTCCATTATTCCAAGATATTCACACTTTGGTGTCGGTTTTTTTTGCAAATTTATGTACATATATATATATATATATATATATACATATATATATATATATATATATATATATATATATATATGTGTGTGTGTATATATATATATATATATATATATATATATATATATATATATACATATATATATTAACTGACAATCATAAATATTCAAATGGAGACTTTAGGAGGAATAGAAAAAAGTGGCAAATTTTTGTTTTCAATTTCACGTATTGTGTAATCTTGTTATAAATGGAAAGAACAAATTTTCTAAGAGTTTAACGTAGAAACGTGAAATATAGCGTAGTCGTAATTGTATTAACGCGCGTAAAGTTAACACGCAAAAATATTGATATGAAAATTTTGGAGGGAAGTAATGAAATACTCGATTTTTGTTAATATGGAATTATTAACCAAAAATACTAATATTTTTCTAACCAGTAAGTAACTGTCAAAATCAAATTCCGATACTTCTGACAGTAATGAGAAAATAGTATTGTCTGCTGAAAATGTGAAAACTTATACTTCAAATAACATAGAAGATCTTTCTATATCTAGTCAAACGATATATTATTATTATTCAAAACAAAATTGTGTTTAAGCTGAATTTGGTATTAGAAGATGTCGTATTCCAGGGTATAATTTATACCATTATTTAGCAGCCTATGTTTGAATTTGGTTGTACTAAAATGTACATTACCTCATGTCTGTGAAGAGTTATTTAAAATATAGCGAAATCGGGGAAACTGAGAACATTTAACTCTCCCTCTAATCCAAAATCATGAGCAACTCAGGCAGTTTATTTAGAGCCAAGATATGAATTTCGTAATTGTTTAAAACAATACTAAATGAAAGGTGGAACATTATACGCACCAATTTTGTTATCTACAATATTTTTGAAATTATAAAAACAACCTAATCAAATACTTTAATCAGTTTTTATGTATCCGAATTTCATGAATAATTGTACTGAAAAGACATTCCAAAAATCTACGAGGTTGCTTAATGAAAATCTTCGAATTTATGTTTTTTCCTCTAACATTATAACATTTAACTAATTATCACATCTGATTTATTTTTACATCTTCTAAAATATGGCTTAACAGAGTATTCATCTTAAAATAAATATTTACTCAAATGAGATAAGGCTGAATACTCCTAATATACATTCAAAACTCGTTACTGATTTGTGATATTATTTCACACGCAAGAATCGGAAAAGCTTTTGCATAATGTAGAATATAAATAGTACAAAATATTAAATAGACTGATCAAAATATTAATTTTCGTGTCTTGAATGCTAAAAGTTTGGTATAAACTTCTTTTTAGTAAAGTCAACTAGGCAAATTTAATATATTCATGTGAATATTTTATTTCTATGTCGTAGATAAAAAGATAAATACAATAAAATATATCTTTATTTCATGCAATAAAAAACAAATTTTTGGAATTAAATTTGTTTGGCCGCAGTAGCCATAAAATTGAATATCGAACTCTTCTTGATCTTTATCACAATAATAATGTAGAAGCCAAATTATTTCTATAATCATGAAATATTACCCAATTACTGACATTAGACAAGGTTATACGCAATAAGCACTAGCAAGGATGACAGCACGTAAAAACCGCACAACTCACTTCATTTTAAGAATCATTCGTGGACGAATCGATCCATATACACAGGCCGTAGAATCTAATTCGTGGACACCTCGACCTACAATGGTATTAGTCAAGACATCATAATGCAGAAATGTAAAAGACGATGAAATTTAAAACATATACATATATATATATATATATATATATATATATACATACGAAACGTTATCAATATAATCGCTCACACTTTTATAAAAATAGGCTCACACATAAACATTTAGGTAGATACAGAGTCAAATATAATAAATAATATAAATGCAAACAATCTATTTTAGTTGCATTTTCCTAGGTATTCAGTTCATACCAACAAATTCGTATATTCCATCTTGAATAGTAATTAAAATAATCGCAAATTAAAAGAGTACCATTGTCGGAATGAATAAATATTTAGTGTAATTATAAATATTTTATGACCAATTAGACTGTGAGGGTATCTAATAAGATAGTATCAATTGTTTTAATTATATCAAAGACGTATTTCGTCAATCTGAATACGCTTAATCAATCTTTAAATTAAAGTATTTCTACGTTTATTTATTCGTTTTTTTGTAAAGAAATATAAAACATCATAAAACCGCTTTCTAACAGAAACTAATATAATGTTAACGACGTCGTAACTTCATTCTATATTTTGAATTTTGGATTGGCACCCATATTTTTATCAACGTTATGATATTTATCTACTTCTCCTAGTTCATGGTTTGAAATAAAATGGGAATATAAAATAGTTAAATAAAAATATTACCTCAAATTATAAAAAAGCTTAAACTTTCTATGTGCCCTATTGTGTACAAAAGCCTTTTCGTGTGGGAAATTCCATTTAAAAATTTATAAAATTAACGAAACTACAGTTATTGTAGATAACCGTCTCATTGAATCCTGAATATTCAAAGCAGATTCAGAGCTTCATATAAACCTTTCACAACGAGGACGATAAATGTCTAATTCTTGGAATAGTTTATTCTCATGTTAAAATCATTATTTGGTTCATATTTAGTAGGAATAATACAGTAACGCTTCACATATTTATTGTTGTGTTTTTTTTTTGGAAAATTAGTTGTAAAAATTCATACCTGTTTCTCTACTATAATAAGAAAAATTTACGTCACATAACATGCTTTCATTATATTCATTATGAATGGATAGTCAAGAAACTTCTCATTAATTAATCTTCCAAAACTCATCTAGATACTATCAGACGGCAGAAAAAACTTACCATAGGACAGAAATAACCTGCCAGAAGTTAAGATACCTTCCAATTCTCTGAGTCTTAAAAGCATTCCCATTTTGTCACTTGAGTTGAATAGTTCGTTTTGTCTGTTATACTCAAGAATTTTAAAAATACAACTATTGGACTTGTTTATTTACAAAATTAAAATGAAGGGTTTTCATGTATTATTACATCGTTATGGAGAGTATCGATAATTGCAATATAAATTATATTATTCTGGATGTCTTTAGTAATTATATTGTGAATTAAATAATTGTGGACAGCATTAATAATCTAGCGTCTAAAACAGAATAATTTAATAATACCAAAAATATTATACTGCCTCAACTATAATTAAAATTAAATAATAATAATGTTGTTAAACATAATAGAAAATTTACATTGAAAGAGAAATCAACGTGTTTCATTCAAAGACGATCAACCGTTTGACATAAGAGATCGTGCAATGATGCTTCTACTTAAAAAGCCAGAATGTCGATAAAAATACTGAGGCCGATAAATTTGAAGCTTCAACAGTTACAAAAGAGAATTTACAGGAGCAAATAATCGACGATTCAGTTTAAATATATAATATCAAATATATTGGGTTGATTTCCATGATAATAATTATAAATGCGCCTAGAATTTTTAATTGAAGAACTAAATAAGTTCTTTTATGCAAAAGTTCTTTTGATCAAATTGCGTTATTAAAGATATGCTAGCAGCCAATTTATTTTACTTGCGCCCGTGAAAAATATATAAGCTAACATACAGAAATAAGGGAAAACAATATCAATATTTATAAAACTATTGTTATCTTAGAAATACTAAATAGTCTTAAATATTGCAGTTTTTATACAAACCAAAGTGTGCACAGAACCCTCGCAGTAGGATTTCTGCTTTCACTTAACGGTTTAATTTATGAACAAAGAGATACGAATATTTATTAAAAAAAAAGAAATTTAAAAAAATCAACTTTGAAGATTTGGCCAGGATAAAACTCTTTTTTATGTATTTTTGAAAACTTTTTTATTTCTTGTTTTTGATGAAAGTTTTAGGAGATACTACATGTTACGCAGATATTCTTATCGTGAAACAACTATGGGAAGACAACTGTCACGAGACGAAGTATGGGATATTTTTCAATATAATGCATCAATTATTTTAGGATCTAGGGTTATAATTACGCAACTTTGTGATGAAGGAAGAAATTGTAAAAATATCGTGTTATTTCCACCCCTCTAACCACTTACGTATAAGTCATAAATAATTTCATGTGGGCTTTGAACCTTTTTTTAATAAAATAATTTGTGTAAATAAACATTCTAATTAGGTTGGTAGCAAAATTTCGTTCTTACATATTATATGTAAGAATGATTTAATTTTTTTAAATAAAGTTTCAACAGAAGAATAAATAACTCGAGATGGTAATTGTAATCAAATTTAGATTGATTCTATAGAAAACATTTTTAGGGTACATTGTCTCCTGTCAGGTGACATATTAAATAAACTTTTTAACTTTCACTATATACATCCAAAGGTGAGAGTGGATAAAATAATCTAGTGCTTTCAAACTGTATCGATTATAGAGCAAATCCAAAAGAATATTAACCAACATAACACTAATTTTTATAATTGGGAGTCTGAACACGCTCAATATCGTTTTCGTACTTATTAGGAAAGTTATTTCATTAACCTATTTACAGTATTATAACCAGTTATAAGAATAAAATGTTATGAATATTTTATAAATTAAAAAAATATATAGATTACACATACATTTGTATGTATGTGCACACAAACACACACAGACACACACACACACACACGTATATATATGTATATATATATATATATATATATATATATATATATATATAGCAACTATATTTCTTTAATTAGTACAGCATTTTCCTGTCGGTAAAGAGTGATCATGTACTTAAGTACTTCTTTTTTTTCTTAAAAGTACTTTGGCGCTCTGAGTTATGGCGGCCAACACAGTCAGCAAAGCAGATTATTTTAGAACTTACGATTGTTATTCAGATTTTTTGATTATATTAAAAAACATTTTATAAAAAGGAATTGAAGAGAAATAATAAACTTGGAATGTCATTTCTTTATTTTCAGGTTCTATTTAAGTTAAACTGTGTAATAATTATCATGTACATGTAAGTACTAAGATGAACAAACTTTGAGTTTCAGACTAACGCAATTGTTTAATTGAATTTTGCAATTCCTAATAAGTGTAATGGTCTTATAAAACGACATTTCTAGTTAAAATTAAAAAATAGATTCGCTCAAAAAAATTATCACAAGCATATTTAATATAGATTCCTCTAAATACGGACTTAAGAAAAATATTTTCAGAGTAACGCAAATGTTTAATTGAATTTTGCAATTCCTAATAAGTGTAATGGTCTTATAAAACAATATTTCTAGTTAAAATAAAAAAATGGATTCGCTCAAAAAAATTATCACAAGCATATTTAATATGGATTCCTCTAAATACGGACTTAAGAAAAATATATCTAGGTAAACGTCTAAATTTACAGTTTGGTGACCAGTATTTAGATGACATTACAAGAACGACAGTGCCCTTGCACAAAAACACTAATAGTACTATGCCAGAAAATAAAATCTAGCAAAAAGGGCTGAAACGTTTTGTTTAGAAAAGTTTTTAAATAAGACATCGAATGCTGACTAATGGATTAGCGAATTGAGAGAGACTGTGGAAGATTAGAGATGACAGTACTTAGTTCGATACAGCAGTACGTTAATAAAACTGACAGTGAATTCGGAATGATCAATATGGAAGGATAACTTTTGTGAAACATATGGAAATAATGGCTAGTGCCAATTCCAATACGCATTTACGTTTAGATTTCAAGCTAGCTCATTACTGAAATATGCCACTAAAAAGAAAAGACTGTTGTTAGAGGTCAATAAGCACATCGACACCCAAACAATGATAAATCTTATTGTAAAGAGATTACCAGATGGCATAATGGTTAAAATAGATAAAGAAATCGAGAAATCAACAGCAAGCTTCTACAATGATATTGAAAAGCATGAACGTATGGCGAACAAAAAGAACTTCAGAGAGAATAAAAAAAATGCAAAGATTGTAAAGGAACGATTGATAAAATAAAACCATGTAAGACTTGTGAAAAGTGAAATAAAGGTATTCGCTTTCATACTGAAGAAAAGTGCTGATTCAAACAGAAAGAAGAATAAACCAGAGGAGAAACAATAGTAAAGCCGTGAAAAATTCAGTAATTGATGTTGAACTAAAAAAAAATGATAAAATGGGAATAATAATACCACCAATTAAAATTAATATTATTATAATAACACCACAAAACTATTAATGAATGGACAATTAGAGACATTTGGGATATATGATTCAGGTTCAAATGTTTCTATAATTAATTCCAAATTAATAAGACTAAGAAGAGAAGGATAAAATGATTCAAAGAGTGATAATTTAATCACAATTAATGGTGT